>OY728119.1:1306596113-1307796113 GCA_963277665.1 Viscum album
TGTTTAAAATCATTAGATGAACAATTGAGAAAGTGTTGGAGATAAGCATAACAATGGGAAGTAGTTAAAGATATTATAAATGGATTATTATCATAAAAGACTAAAAATATACATCAATATAACATTCCTTACACACCTCAATATATTCAAGTAACTAAAAAGAGTAATAAGGTTTTGATAGAAATCAGTAGGGCTCTATCAGAAAATCATAATATCTCAAAATATTATTGGAGGGAAGTTTTGTTCATAGAATTTCCTATTCAAAATAAATTTATATTGAATCCAAATTCAAACCTGACTTCTTATGAATATTTGTACAATAAAACCCCATTTTGGACTACTTTATGGTGTTTTTTAGTCCCTGCCTAACAATGATAAAAAATGAAAAGATTGGGAAATTTGTTGAGATGGTTGAGAAGGGTATCTTCTTGGGATAACTATCTTGTGAAAAGGGATACATATACAGTAATTAAATTCATCATAATGTTTTGTATTGTTATAATGTGAAAATAATAGAAAAAACCTTCAAAGTAATGGTCCAACTGAAGTAGTTTTTAAGGAATTTTTTTGAATACATTATGTTGAATTTTGATGAATTTGGTCAATAAAAAAAATGAGATTGAAACTTATGTAGTCAATATTGACATAGATTATACCAATGAAGAGTTGGATGTTTTTAAATGTGAAAAATATAATTATAAAAAATTGAAGAATCATGTGTAATAAGAAAATATTACTGGAAATTAGAGTAATCCAATTCAAAATAAATGATGACAGAGATGTAAAAATAAAAATACTCTAATGTCTTAAGATACACCACATTAAAGGGATAAATATATCATAAATAATGATTGTATTGATGTTATTAATGAGAAACTACTTAAAATAGATAATAAATCCTCTTTGTACCATGTTACTTAAACAAATGACAAAAAATTTACGCTTACCAAGTGGGTGTTTAAAATTAAATTGAATCATAAAGGGGAGGTCAAAAGGAATAAATAAAAATTAATTTTAAAATTGTAATCTCATGTTAAGTAGTTGATTTTAAGGAATCCTTTTCTCTATATACAACATCAAAAGACCTCACAATTTTCCTTTTTTTTGGGTATCTTATAGTCATTATAAAATATATCAAATGGGTTTAAAATATTTATTATTGAATGGTTAGCTAGAATTATTGGTTTATGTGGATATAAATAAACGTATTATATAAGAAAATGATTTTTTTAATGTTTTAAAATTGAAAAAGGTTTTTTATTTATTGAAATATTCCTCATGGGCCACGTATTCAATCTTATATCATTAGTTGAATGACAAGACATTTTCAAAACACAATATGGACAAAAAATTGTACATCAAAGAGTAAAATGTAGCTGATACATTTTTAAATTTTCATGTTGATGGAATCATTTTTGTATAAGATCTGGATATTTAATATAATAAATTTTCCAATACAATGAATTAACACTTTCATATTTCTACAGAAAGAGATTTAACATACTTATTGAACAAAATGTGATGTAAAAGAAAAATTATTTTCTTATCTGAAGAAAAGTATTAAAAAGAATTATTAAATTAGTATGAGATAAAGGACTCAAAATGATTATATATACCTATTAATGTGGGGTTAAAGTTATCAAAAACTGTTGAAGATGTGAGCATTAATCAAATATAATTCTGAAAAAAATAATTAGAAATTATATTTTTCCCATAACATTTAGCATTGAAATTGTATAAGTTACGTGTCTATATTCTTGATATCATGGTGATATAAAATAAATAAACCATATGGAAGTTAAAATAGTGATTAAATATATTATTGGGAAAATTGATTATAGGCTTCTGTACAAGAAAATAAAAAACCATGATTTATCTAGAAATAGAGTTACTATTGGGGTAGGGGATTGTGATGGTTGAAAGTACTCTTTTATTGAAATATTACTCTTTAGATACAATTATATATTTTGTAATTTTAAACAGTATAATTTAATGTTATTAAGAACCATGAAAGATAAGCATTTAGATTCTAATAGTTATTTCACATATATTTTTTTTATTAATGATAATGTTTTATGATTTTAGGGTTAATTTTGAAAGGTCACGTAGGATTTTTTGGGATAATAAAAATTCCATTAACCTTTTTAAAAATCCATTAAATCCTTAAAGTTCGATGAACATTAATATATGTTATAACTTCACTAAGGGAAGTGTTGTCAATAGTAATTTTAATCTAAAATTTATCCCAACTTAATGATAATTGTATAACATTTTCACTACTGATATCTCTAATGATATATTTTGGAAATAGATGTTAAACATGATTTTTAATCCCCTACCACACTATTGATAACCTTTCTGATTATTCACAATAAGCCATTGAATATGTTTTTGTAGGGGGATAGTTATATTCACAACTCTATAATTTTAAATTCAATTTTATTATATAAAGAGTGAGAGGTGAATTTCAATCATAATATTTTATGACTCAGTGGCTATGTTCACAATGGAAATTCGGAGTTATATAAAGATGTGAGTGCTCTCATTAATGAGAAGAGTATCTTATCACTTGGATAAAAAAACATATTATCACCCATAGATGGAGTTCTATTGAAATCACAATTCTAACATGTAGTGTGGTTTCAAGATGATTTTTCATGATAAATAATACGATTTAGTGTCTCTTAAATTCAATATTCATACATAAGAAAAATTGGAATGAGTTTGATAAAAAAAGAAATGTGGATATTGATGTTCCCATGGAGTTATTGAGCATGTTTTTAATTTTTTTAAGATGTGATTAGTATTTTGAAAAAATTTTAAACTATTTTAAGGTATTTTTACAATGGATGGAAATGTTTCAAAAATCGTTTATGAATTGTAAACAATTTATACAATTTGGATGTTGTTGATAACAATTTGGATATATCATGAACACTACATATGGATCATCTCATATCTAGTTATGAGTCGTTTGATGCCATATAATGAGGTAATTTGACTCTTGATCTAAAAATTATTAGAGGCATGGAGTCACCCCCATGAATGCATGGATTTTTCATCCATAAGCCATGGTCTGCGTAAGGATAAATAGAGTTTCATAAGCATAATTTCTAGAGATGTATAAGCATCATTCAATACATTCCAATGATGTCCCCATCTATGTATGAATAATTTTTATTTTCAAGAACAGTCCAATATTATGATTACATTTTTTTAACTATGTGTCAGCATCAATGACTCTATATAATAATATTTTTCTCTCTATAAGGATAATTTCAGGAAGCATAAGGATCCTATACTTTGAAAATTTTGTGAATACGGTATTATATATTTATAATTCCTAATTACATTGAATGATTGAAAATATCATGATCTTGGTCAGTAACCATGAATCAATATGATGTTAATAGAGAGTTTAATTTATATTAATGAAGGAGAATATAATGAAATTTACATGAGAGAATTTGAATTGTAATTCAAATTAATTTAAAACTAATAAAATTTGAAAAACTAAAATTAATATTCATATATTTATATGATACTAATATAGGAATATTATTACATCCATTCTTTAAGAAATATATATATATAATAATTAGGGAAATATTTCTTACAATTATTATATAAGCCTATGAGTTAAAAATTAAGGGAGTTGATTTTATTAATAAATGTGAAAAATAAGATCATTAACCTTCAATACATGTCTAATTTCCCAATGATGAAAAGGAATGTTTTTCTTATTTATAATAATTCAATTGATTATTAGTGAGACTAAATAATATCATCACATGTATGAATGACCACATGCATGAGACTTTTATTTTGAGGAACCGAGAAGAAAGGTTGTTCTTATACTACCCATTGATATTTATCTAATAGTAAATGTACATTTAGATGAATATTTTGTTTTTGATGATAAAACATCTCTAGTATATATAAGGATACTGTTCACAAAAAAGATAAAGGATATAATCTAATAGCTATTAGTAAAAGATAGAAACTGTCACACATTGTTATTTTTTCCTTACAAGATCAAGGGAGAATATTCCCTTATTTTTTACAAGCTATAGTTATCCTAGAAAGATTTAAGTATGAATATAACCACTTTTTATAATCAACATTATATTAATGATAATATTGGTATCAAAACATAACATAAACTATGAAAGGACAAGGAACTTATATTGAGGTTGAACCATGAACCCCCTTTTTTATAAAGTTATTTTTCTTTAAATTTCTGATTCCCTATAGTTAAGGGAGAGTTTACGTTATGGGGATAAATACATGAATCCATAACAGTGGTTTAAGTCAAATTTATATTTTAAAAAACCATATAAATTGATTCACCACCAGTCATATCCCATTTAACATGTTAATTTTTCAGGGGATTATGAAAATTCAATACCATATAACTGGTATATTGATTAAGAAAAAAACCTATATAGATATTTTTTTATAAATTTAACAAGATTGATGAGAAAATAATTTCCATTCATTTTGTAAATAATTTGACTTTATAACAATAATAGTCACCAATATTTGATGAAGAACATGGTTAAATGAAAAAAACCATTATTAATAAGATATAAAGAGTTTAATATATACTATTTTATCCACTCAACATTACATAACAAGTGTAGTTGGAGTAAATAATCATTGACGGACTATAAAGAAGGTGTTAAGGAACTTGAAGGGTATTAAGGATGTGCACATTTTTTAAATTTAGGAATGTTTTTAGAAGGATATATTGGTACAAATTTGGGTGGTAATACTGATAGTTAAAGAAGTCTAATAGATTTTGATTATACCTATAAAGCTACAACTGTGAGTTTTGTTTCACAATTACATAATCTAGTGACATTGTATTCTATGGAGGATGAATATGTAGTTAAAAAAGAAATAATGAATTTGATATAAGTCATTATTTTTCTAATGGATTGATACAAAGTAAAAAATGAGATAATATTTTTTTCCAACTGTATGATTACAATATATATTGAAAATAATATGAAATTTCATTCTAAAATAAAGAATATTCATATTAATGAACATTTTATCATGGTATTATTAAAGTACAGATATTTGTAATTGAATAATATTCATTTAATATTAAATCCAATAAAAATGGTGATAAAAGAGATTATTATTAAAAAATAGGGATTGATTAAACTCAATTGGGATTTAAAGATAATGAAGGTTCAAGAGGTGATACACAACACAATCTATTAGAGGAGAAATTTATATGAAATTTCTTGAATGTTTTTATTTATTTATTTTGTTTTGGATAAATTTATTATATTTTTTTATTTGGTTTAGAATACCTAGGTATATGAGTCATCATAAGATCATTAGATTCCTAAAATTTGTCTAAAATGTGTATTGTCATATTATTAGACATTTTACATGTGTGGTGATTGTTTTTGGTTTGGAAAAATGAACACAAGTAGTTGAGGTGGCACTTGGGACACTTTTTATCAATATGGGACTTGAAATGATTAATATTTTGGTATAATCATGAAATAATGTTTTGAAATTGTCAAGAGTATAGAATAAACCCTAATTAGATAGAATTTACGTGTGTGTTTCTTGAGATAATTACAAAAAAAATGTCTATCAATTGTAATTTTATAATAAATGTGTAGTCTTCGGTCGATATGGATCAATTATGTTACATTTTTTAAAAACTTATTAGAAAAAATAAATTCAACTTTTAGAGTTTTATGGTTCTTAAATCATCTACACTAACTGTGCTTATTAAAAAGTTTCTTCTTGGTATGTTTTTAGTTTTTGTACACTATTTAATTTTTTTGTGAGATATGTTTTTTTCAAAAATCAGTCACTTATTCATAATACACATTAATAAGGGAAAAAATCCTAAATCATAATTTTGTCCCTTATATTAGTAAGAATCCTTAAAATGGGTTGAAAATGGAAACTAAAATTAAAACATAAAAACTGTTTGATCCATGTGTCTTTTTTGGATATTTGAGATATAAATTAGAGTATCTCATAATGGGATATGATGTGGGAGAGGTAAAATAATGAAACGTATTTACATGATAAAAATATATTTATAATACTTCTAAGAATTTTTTTAATATTGGGGAAGTATGATTACAAACTTTATACATGAAATTTAATAAAAACATAATAGATGTTTTGATTTATTATTTTCAAATAATATTGATTTATATCCTTTTATATTAAACTTAAAATTACTACTAGTATAATAATGTAAAATAATTTTCATGGAGGGGAGTCTAACAATAAGTTGATTTAGTGGGTGTCTCTTCTGTAAAATTTATATTTTGAGATAGTTTTATTATGGTATTAGTGATGCATCTAAAATGTGTGTTTACACCCTTCTTTAATCATTTGCTCTAGATTCTAGAAAAAAGTTTCCTTCCATTATTCTTCTCTATAAAACCTTGACAGAGTAATTCATAGGCAGTTGTATGGGAACAAAATTCATGATTCATGATATTCTAAATTCCTTAAATTTAGGATGGGGTAGTCTGTTGAGTAAATCAATTAGAAAATTTATGAGGAAAATATAACTAAAATCATTGAGGCATTTTATAAATTCTTTAGAGTAGAAATAACCTAGAGAAGAAATATCATTTTATAATATGATCAAATTGGTTAAATTTTAGTAAGTAGGATATCATGTATAGTTAATACAGTGAGAGTACTATAATAATAAAATATCCTGGAAGGGTGTCTACTTTTACACAATTTCTATTGCTTATAAAATATGGATATTGAATTTATGTTATTATATAAGGATAATCATTTGATTAATTCTCGGAGTGATCTTATGAATGGATATTCAAGGGAATTAATTTATATGATTTGTAAATTGTCAGCACCATAATTTATATAAAATAATTATATAATAAATTAATGATTAAATTTTGTATAAAAAATGTTTTTAATGATTATTAGAGGTGTATGGTTTTGAAAACTATGAAATAGATACGATTTTTCCTTATTAAATTTTGGTGAATTTTATCTATATAGTTTAGTATCATGGTTCATTAATCATGATTTTTAAACGTGCCTCATTATAAATGGTCTCAACAATCCATATTGTTTACCCTTAGTTACCTATATCTTGTTTAAAATTTCTAAATAAACATTTTAGGTGACATATATGTGCTTAGACTTATTATTTGAATATTATAATGTTTTATTTGTGTTTAAGTATGTAATTTATTTAAATGATATTATTATTATTATTATTTAGATGATGTTAAGTGGGTTGTTTAATTAAATGAAATTATTATTATCTATTATTTATATTATTATTATGGATATTGTTGTTGTTTTTTGTTTTTGTTACTAATTTTTTTATTAAACATAAGTTAGAGAAAGGGATAGTACCCCAACTCATATTTTTTTTATCCCTCATGAAACCCTTTCTAAGAGATAGAATCCCCTCTCTTACCCTATCTTTATAAAAAAACTTTTATGAATGTCTATGTTAAATGTTTGGGATAAATTATTCTATTAAGCCTCTCTTATCTTCTTAATTTCTTCTCCCACAACCATTCTTGGATATCATCTACTTTTTTATTTTTTTGAATTTAATAAATGGGGGTCTCCTTAAATCCAAGTAAAACCCATTAATTTTATTAGAAATTTATATACAGTGTCCAATATTGTTTATGAGAGATGAACACATGTTATTTGAGGGTAACTTGACTTTTTATGGAAGTCCAATGATATTTCATCAACCCAGTACCAATCGACACCTCTTTTATGGATTTTTTTAATTATGGAATTGGCTGTTATTAAATTAGTATGTGTTTGTGGATATATTTAGTGGTGTTTAATTAGGTTATTAATTTAATTTAAGTGTATTTGGGTAGATGGATCCACTATTTTCCAAAAAATTTCGAGCCCATTCATTCTTTAATAAATGATTAAAAAATGTCATTTTTAAAAATTTTAATTATTTAAAAAAATTATTTTGTTGTTAGATTTTTAAGTGGTTTATTTAATTTTTTATAATTTCCTGAGAGCTATTTGGAAGATTTATGATTTTGAATTAAATTTGTGGATATTTCATGATTCCAAGAGAACTAGTTCGTTGGATTATGTGTTTTAAAAGATTATTTTTGGGTTATTTGAATTATGTAATAGGATCAATCGTGATTTTTGGAGTTTATTGATTTTATAAAGGTTGTATATGGCCTTGGAAATTTAATTGGTGTTATTTTTTTGTTAATCTATGATGAGGGAAAAATAATGTGAAACTAAGCCTGATAACATAACTCTAATATCTCTAAAAAGAATATGGAAGAGTTGGAAACACCTCCAAACTATATATATAATATCTATCCCTATGTGATATAAAGGGTTTATTTGAGTATTCATGATTTTTTATTACTCGACTAGAAGGTTGGTTTATTTTATTATTTCCCATGTGTGTTCCTCGGGTTTAATATTCTTGGTCGGTTTATGTATTTTATATTGGATTGTGTAAAATTGTTAGTGTTGAGTGAACTAGTTTGGCTCGATATAGCTAGGTGATTTGTTTATTTTGAAAAAAAATAAAATTTTATGAGGTAAAATAAAATTTATTTATATTATCATTGTTTTTATGTGTTATTTTAAAATATTTATCATTTTTTAGATTATAAATATTTATGTGATGGGTTCAAGAATTTATAACACTATAATAAGATTATAATGATTGAAATTTATTAAAAAACCATTGGTATCATTTGTGGTAATATGATTATTTTTTCTTCTCACCACTTAGATATTCAACACAAAACACATGTAAATGATACTAACTATCTATATATATAATATATAATTTTTTTCTATGCGATCTAGGATAAAGAGTCATTAAATTATAGTATAGATTATGGGACGTGTATATGTCTATCTTCTTTAAATTTATTTTTCTCATTGGTTTATTAAATAATATCATTGTATTTTTTCCTTAATTATTGAATAATATTTTTTTATGTATCATGAAATCTTTAATTTCATTATATTTTCATTATGAGTTTATTTTCCCTCAAAAAATAACCTGGGGAGTTTTTTTATCAAGTAGTATTTTGGATTATCTATTACACAGATAACACATTATGAAATTTCAATAAATCTCAATATGAGGGATTTGGTAGAGTTTTGATAGAATACAATCAACCAATGTTTTTAGGTAACCCATTGTACTAGTTTACAACCTCATGAAATTAAATAACATGCCTCAAGTTATGAGATATGTCATACTTTAGTAATCAAGTGTAGGTGTTTTATAGAAACCACTAAAATATTCAAGTAATAATCTAATTATAATTTATGGGTTATGATTTAAGTACTCTATTCATTCATAAAATTAATAAACAGTCATAGTAAAATCATCTCTTTAATATAAATCTGACATTAACTGTAACAGCCCGAGATTTTATGAAAAATATTCTTTTTAATGTCTTGTGTTGTACGCTACACCAAAAGGAGCTTGCACAACACGCATCCTTGACTTGCCTTGCATTACACGCAATCACGACCTTCCTCGATAGCGTGTGTAATACGCAATACCGAGTTTCACTAAACAACGATATGCTATTAAAATATTATTAAAACTAGCCGTTATGAATAGTAATAACCACTTTTTAAAACTCTGTAAATCTTATTTTTCAAAATGAACTTCATTTTTGGAATCGGAGTATCGAATTTAGCCTAAGGTGAAATTTTGGTACTTTTCGGATAACTTTCATATTCTGATGAATAGTGAAAATTACTAAATTATAATTAAAAACAACTTTTTTAATCGAAATAATTAATAGTGATAAATTATTAATTTCAGTGGTTTTAAAGTATATATAGAATATATTTTTACAATTTAATACAATGTTGGTCATTGGATGTAATTTCACATTTAAACCAGACATAATCAAGTGTCAATCTTTTGATAGATATTGTTTCTTAAAAACACGCTATTTGTTTTAACAGCGGGATTTAATTATAAAATTAATTAATGAAAATTCTATGATATGAATTTGGTAAAGTAGACTTCATTTTTTAATTCGGAATATGAAATATAGCTTAGGATGAAATTTTGGCATTGTTCTGAAAAACATCAATTTTTGATGAATAGTGAAACTACTAAGTGGTAGTTAAAAAAATTAATTTCTTCATAAATCTTAATTTTACCGCTTCTGTGAATGGAATTTCAAAAATCCGAGAGACACGGTTGATGTCAGTAAGCAAAATGTGGTTCAATGAGATGAAAATAATTTTTGGTGAATAGTAACTTTTTATTTTTTTTTACCACGGTTAATATTAAATAGGGTAACTAAGGGTAAATATGATATTACTATTACCGTAACACATGTCCTAATTCTATTGGATAAGTGTAATTCGACCAAAAACAACTTTATGAATATAATATGACCATTTAGGTCCACTTGGATTAGATTATGACATTTAATATTATATTATTTAATGAATAGTTAAAATAGTAAAAAACAAAGTTTAATAACTAAAACATTTTTAATATGGGGTTATACATAAGATAAATTCGACTATAAGTATTCATTAGAACGCTAACAAGATTTCCTACATAATGATATTTTATTTATAATTTTTAGACTTTAAATAAATTAATTTATTTATGACACAACGATGATGCAGTAATTACCCTTTTAAGGAAATATTAACATAATTGATGTTATAAATGCTCAAATGAATGTAATTTGAGACTTTTTATGAATTCCACTAATTTTCTAGGTTACTATGATATATTAATGTTGATTTAATCAACTTGGTTCGAACATATAATTCTGTTATGACTTTCACAAAAATCATTTATCAAATAGTGTCAAAATTGACACAAAATAGTTTTTAAATAAAATATTATATTATTAATTGTTATTGTATTCCTAAAAATCTAAGGTTCAGCCAAATGACTTAGATAAGGATATATATATTAATAATAAACAATTTGGGGTTCTTTTGACATGTTATAGTAAGTGTATTAACCATATAGTGAAAGAAAACAAAAAGACACGGTAAAAGTTAAATTAATTAACTTAGAGTTAAATCTAATTGATAAGGTTAAAATAATACACTAAACTTGTCTAAATCCTATTGGTTGATAGGATTTCGACCCATACCCACTTTAGCTTCGAAATAAGACTCTTTGGAACCATTATAAACCGATTTTGACTTTAATATAAAATAATATTTTGGGATATTCCTAAGGTGCCCCTCTCCTCCCTTATAAAAGGGCACCTCCTCCCCCTCCTCCTCACACCAATTTGAGCACTCAAGCTCGGCCAACCCCTGCCATTTTATCCTCTCCACTTCCCTAGAATAATCCTAGTGGTCCTGGTCTTCTCAAAAGACCAATCTTAGTTCCTTAAGTGGAGGATTCAAAGAGGCGTTCCAAAGAAGAGGTAATATCCATTACCGATCTTTTCAATTTCTTTCTTCTTCAACTTCTTCTTCATTAGTTGTTTCATGATAAAGTAATAACATCAGTATTACTTACATACTGATATATTATTATAAATATGAAACAACCCTAATTCACCTTCTATCCATCCTACGGAAAAATGAAATCACCGCGCGTGCGTACGTACGGAATACCGTCTCCACGCCGTGGTGTAATCTATTTTCCACCATCACCTTACAAGGATGGGTATAATGGTGTAATGAGTAACTATATATGATTATTATGAAGTAATATTGATACTGAAATAATATATATATACTCCAATACAATTCCACGATCATAGGAACGATATCATCACTCGTGCGTACGTACGGAATACCATCTCCACGATGTGATGCGACTCGTTCTACATGATATTCATTTCATAATGATTATATAAATGAATTGAATGAATGAATATGGTATATACTACACTAATACCATTCTGGAAATGAATTATCTATAACCTAAAGATAAGAATAAGAATTTATTCGACAAAACACGCATAAGAACAAAAAGTTATAAAGACCCGAGTAACAAGTAACAATGAAATATTACTAACAAGAAGCTAATAATATGACCATATATGATATCATATCAATATGTATGATTCTGGAATAAGTCAATAACATTATTTAAACAATTATACAGGAGCTTCGGACACGAACAAAGCAAATCGGACCTAAGGTAAGGGAAATATCACAATCTCATTTTTATCCGAGATTGTTTATACTTTGGTATTTACTGGGGTGTATTTTATCATCCACATCCATGTTTCCTCAACATGTAATATTTATAAAATAGTTTATATCCAATTTTACCCTTTGGTGAGTTTTTAGTAAAAGATATGAAAGGAATATTTTTTCTTTATTCGTACGTGGTACTTTTTGACTTTTTCGACAAAAGTACGAAGAATGTTTTTAACGTATACGGCACGAACGGATTTTTACGGTTTTATAAATCCTTATTTTCATGAAGCTTCCTCCAAAAGATTTCATGACTATTTTCAATAAAATATATTTCTTTTAAAATTGCATGATGTTTTGTGAAAAGAAATTGATTTTGAAGAAGAAAGGATATTTTCCTCAAGAATTCAATTCAAGTGTTTTATCAAAATTACTTTCCATCTAAGATAATAAAGGGTTCTGTTTCTATCCATATTTTTCCATTGATTTGACTATGTTGCGATGGAATTATGTTTATGAATTCCTTTATCTTATATGAATGGTTTTATGATGTCATGTTGTTTAAGAATCCCATTTTTTGTTACATGTGTTATGCGATGATGTATGTTTTATGATTATGTGGCACACATAAGAAAGGATTCATTATAAGATGGGTGGGACCTATATCTCCCTCCAATGCATTGGGTAAAGATTTTATATCTCATGAGATAGACATAGCTGGAATGGTAGGTTATACCGGTTCGGTGAAACAGGACTGAAACGAGGGTTACTCGATTCAGAAAGGGACTTTGTCCACTAAGATAGTCTTGGCAATGAGTCTTGACTAACAAGAAATGATTCTCTATGATTATGTGTGAATGCCAAAAAGTTTCATGTTTTATGTTATGATTATTGTGATTACATTTCACTGCCATGATTTACCCCATGTTATGAAATTATGATCTCTTTTGCAGGTTAAGATTTCCAAAAGTTATGTGCTTATGTATATGATGTGATTGATATTTCTTTTGTTTACCCTTACTGAGCATTTGAGCTCACCCTTTTATGTTTTCTTTTCCCCAAGCTATAAAGAAAGGTTTTAGGTATAAAAAAAAGATGATCTTTATGGGAGATGTTGAAGATCTTTCACCACGATTAGAAGATTATATTCCGAGTTTCCAAAGACACTAAACTATTACGGTCCTTGTGTGTGTGTTTTTGTTATGTACTAAGTATTCTGCAAATGTAATGTAATGTCCATGTACGTCAAGCTTCGGGTCTCTACAGTTGGTATTAGAGGAAAGGTTTAGTCAACCTTTGGAAACTAGGATGCGAAAACGTTAGTGAGATCCCTAGAGATATTTCTAAGGTATGTCTAGGGATGCCCCTAAGGATAAGTATACGTATAGGATATAGTCCTAGAACTACGGTAACGATCTTAGAATTTAACCTAAGATGTTAGATATTGAGGGTGCTCCCCCTTTACTATGTTGTCTTCCCTAGCATGATTTCGCCTCTCACAAAATTCTTTTTGTGTTTTAGTTAATGGAGGGAACCAGAAGGAATTTGGTTAACATTGAATCCAATGGACAAATTGGTGACTATGAACAACAAAATTGTGTGATGCCTAGAGATAAAGATATTGTGATTATGCCGAATCAGTCATCGCGATATATGATTAACAAGGTGAAATTTAGTGGTATGACTAATTCATCAAAGAAGAGGAAGATAATCTATTATGCATGTTCGCATGTTGAGGAGCATAAAGAAATGAAGATTGAGATTTCTAAAGAAGGGAAGAAGAACCTTGAGGAATACCTCAAATGGAGGGACCGATGTTATCTGTGTGGAGAAAAGGATCATAGAGTGACAGATTATTATGGAGTTCAATGTCTTATTTGTGGAGAACATGGGCATTACCCAACTCAATGCCCTGACCTAAAAAGTTACTTCTAAATCAAGGAAGGACTTATTCCAGGATAATCATTGATGTGGATGGACTGAAGTGTTTTGGTATTCAAGAATAATGTTGTTGAGGTACTTTTATGGTGTATTGAAATATTTAAGTATTGGTCTATTGTGGTTTTCAATAATTTTAAGGTACCAATAACTATGAAAAGTGATTCAAATATTTTGGAAAGTAGATGATAAGTGCATAATGAAAGGATAAGAAGATAATGAGATGTTTAACAGTATTCATGAGCTCATGATTGATATAAGGACTAAGTGATATCATGGTTTGAGTATATAGAATTTTGAGGATTTTGGTATGTGGAAAGAGTTAACTTTTAACTGCATTCATGTTTTCACTAAGGTTCAATGGGTATTCAAGAGAGTACAAGATTAAGGCCTTTGAATGTTTGGAATGTGACCAACAAAACATATCTTATGATATATGGGGATCGATGATGGTGTTAAATCTCTGGAAATCATTTTCACTATATTATGAGAGTCGACTGCAGTATTATGGATAAGCCTAAAAGATTGGAATGGATTATGTTGGACATAAGTTAGTATTGTTTGTTTTTTTCGATATTATTGATGGGATGTTATATAGTTTTGGAAAAAGGACAACCTGCAGGATGGGCGACAACCCATCGTGTCGGACAAAGCTGTAGGAATCGAACCCACAACCGAAGTGCGACTGACCTTTATCGCCTACCACTGGCCTACAGGAAGTCCCTGTTTAGAAGAAACTAGTTTTATTATATTAAGCAGTATGATATATTAAGTATAAGTCCATTTTAGGAACCATATATGATTAATCTCACTATAGATCGACTTATGTATATAATTTTTGCTAACCTTTTGTTCGAGGAAGATGGAATGACCCGTCATTCTATCACATGATCTGCTAACACTTCACGAATAACAAATTCAACTTCATTTATATAAGAGATGAAGTGGAAATTGTTCAAGGCACGAACAATAGTGAGATTGTACCAAAATAAAGTAAGTATGTATTCTAATTCAAATTCTTAAACTTTAGGGAAATGATCTTGAAAACCAAAAATGTTGTCCTAGTGCCCTTATATCTGATGAATCAGATGGTACCCTAGATCGTCACAAATTTATGGCTTTGTGATTACTGGCTTTTCCATAGCCATGTTCTCTACCACTCTCCATCAGAACATGATGGTTAGATTTCTCTTTCATATCCATATTTTCACCTATGTGGAAACCCAGTGATTAGTTTATTTGGGTAACCATTACGTTTCATAATTTTGTTTTTAAAGATTGGTTTTGATATTCCTTTTTACGATGTGGGTTTCTATTAAATAAACTTTCAAATAGTAAACCATTTATAACCCCGACGAATTTCGAGGTCGAAATTCATTTTAAGGGGGGTAGAATGTAACAGCCCGAGATTTTATGAAAAATATTCTTTTTAATGTCTTGTGTTGTACGCTACACCAAAAGGAGCTTGCACAACACGCATCCTTGACTTGCCTTGCATTACACGCAATCACGACCTTCCTCGATAGCGTGTGTAATACGCAATACCGAGTTTCACTAAACAACGATATGCTATTAAAATATTATTAAAACTAGCCGTTATGAATAGTAATAACCACTTTTTAAAACTCTGTAAATCTTATTTTTCAAAATGAACTTCATTTTTGGTTTCGGAGTATCGAATTTAGCCTAAGGTGAAATTTTGGTACTTTTCGGATAACTTTCATATTCTGATGAATAGTGAAAATTACTAAATTATAATTAAAAACAACTTTTTTAATAGAAATAATTAATAGTGATAAATTATTAATTTGAGTGATTTTAAAGTATATATAGAATATATTTTTACAATTTAATACAATGTTGGTCATTGGATGTAATTTCACATTTAAACCAGACATAATCAAGTGTCAATCTTTTGATAGATATTGTTTCTTAAAAACACGCTATTTGTTTTAACAGCGGGATTTAATTATAAAATTAATTAATGAAAATTCTATGATATGAATTTGGTAAAATAGACTTCATTTTTGATTTCGGAATATGAAATATAGCTTAGGATGAAATTTTGGCATTGTTCTGAAAAACATCAATTTTTGATGAATAGTGAAACTACTAAGTGGTAGTTAAAAAAATTAATTTCTTCATAAATCTTAATTTTACCGCTTCTGTGAATGGAATTTCAAAAATCCGAGAGACACGGTTGATATCAGTAAGTAAAATGTGGTTCAATGAGATGAAAATAATTTTTGGTGAATAGTAACTTTTTACTTTTTTTTACCACGATTAATAGTAAATAGGGTAACTAAGGGTAAATATGATATTACTATTACCCTAACACATGTCTTAATTCTATTGGATAAGTGTAATTCGACCAAAAACAACCTTATGAATATAATATGACCATTTAGGTCCACTTGGATTAGATTATGACATTTAATATTATATTATTTAGTGAATAGTTAAAATAATTAAAATCAAAGTTTAATAACTAAAACATTTTTAATATGGGGTTATACATAAGATAAATTCGACTATAAGTATTCATTAGAAAGATAAAAAGATTTCCTACATAATGATATTTTATTTATAATTTTTAGACTTTAAATAAATTAATTTATTTATGACACAACGATGATGCAGTAATTACCCTTTTAAGGAAATATTAACATAATTGATGTTATAAATGCTCAAATTAATGTAATTTGAGACTTTTTATGAATTCCACTAATTTTCTAGGTTACTATGATATATTAATTTTGATTTAATCAACTTGGTTCGAACATATAATTCTGTTATGACTTTCACAAAAATCATATATCAAATAGTGTCAAAATTGACACAAAATAGTTTTTAAATCAAATATTATATTATTAATTGTTATTGTATTCCTAAAAATCTAAGGTTCAGACAAATGACTTAGATAAGGATATATATATTAATAATAAACAATTTTGGGTTCGTTTGGCATGTTATTGTAAGTGTATTAACCATATAGTGAAAGAAAACAAAAAGACACAGTAAAAGTTAAATTAATTAACTTAGAGTTAAATCTAATTGATAAGGTTAAAATAATACGCTAAACTTGTCTAAATCCTATTGGTTGATAGGATTTCGACCCATCCCCACTTTAGCTTCGAAATAAGACTCTTTGGAACCATTATAAACCGATTTTGACTTTAATATAAAATAATATTTTGAGATATTCCTAAGGTGCCCCTCTCCTCCCTTATAAAAGGGAACCTCCTCCCCCTCCTCCTCACACCAATTTGAGCACTCAAGCTCGGCCAACCCCTGCCATTTTATCCTCTCCACTTCCCTAGAATAATCCTAGAGGTCCTGGTCTTCTCCAAAGACCAATCTTAGTTCCTTAAGTGGAGGATTCAAAGAGGCGTTCCAAAGAAGAGGTAATATCCATTACCGATCTTTTCAATTTCTTTCTTCTTCAACTTCTTCTTCTTTAGTTGTTTCATGATAAAGTAATAAAATCAGTATTCCTTACATACTGATATATTATTATAAATATGAAACAACCCTAATTCACCTTCTATCCATCCTACGGAAAAATGAAATCACCGCGCGTGCGTACGTACGGAATACCGTCTCCACGCCGTGGTGTAATCTATTTTCCACCATCACCTTACAAGGATGGGTATAATGGTGTAATGAGTAACTATATATGAATATTATGAAGTAATATTGATACTGAAATAATATATATATACTCCAATACAATTCCACGATCATAGGAACGATATCATCACTCGTGCGTACGTACGGAATACCGTCTCCACGATGTGATGCGACTCGTTCTACATGATCTTCATTTCATAATGATTATATAAATGAATTGAATGAATGAATATGGTATATACTACACTAATACCATTCTGGAAATGAATTATCTATAACCTAAAGATAAGAATATAAATTTATTCGACAAAACACGCATAAGAACAAAAAGTTATAAAGACCCGAGTAACAAGTAACAATGAAATATTACTAACAAGAAGCTAATAATATGACCATATATGATATCATATCAATATGTATGATTCTGAAATAAGTCAATAACATTATTTAAACCATTATACCGGAGCTTCGGACACGGACAAAGCAAATCGGACCTAAGGTAAGGGAAATATCACAATCTCATTTTTATCCGAGATTGTTTATAGTTTGGTATTTACTGGGGTGTATTTTATCATCCACATCCATGTTTCCTCAACATGTAATATTTATAAAATAGTTTATATCCAATTTTACCCTTTGGTGAGTTTTTAGTAAAAGATATGAAAGGAATATTTTTTCGTTATTCGTACGAGGTACTTTTTGACTTTTTCGACAAAAGTATGAAGAATGTTTTTAACGTATACGGCACGAACGGATTTTTACGGTTTTATAAATCCTTATTTTCATGAAGCTTCCTACAAAATATTTCATGACTATTTTCAATAAAATATATTTCTTTTAAAATTGCATGATGTTTTTTGAAAAGAAATTGATTTTGAAGAAGAAAGGATATTTTCCTCAAGAATTCAATTCAAGTGTTTTATCAAAATTACTTTCCATCTAAGATAATAAAGGGTTCTGTTTCTATCCATATTTTTCCATTGATTTGACTATGTTGTGATGGAATTATGTTTATGAATTCCTTTATCTTATATGAATGGTTTTATGATGTCATGTTGTTTAAGAATCCCATTTTTGTTACATGTGTTATGCGATGATGTATGTTTTATGATTATGTGGCACACATAAGAAAGGATTCATTATAAGATGGGTGGGACCTATATCTCCCTCCAATGCATTGGGTAAAGATTTTATATCTCATGAGATAGACATGGCTGGAATGGTAGGTTATACCGGTTCAGTGAAACAGGACTGAAACGAGGGTTACTCGATTCAGAAAGGGACTTTGTCCACTAAGATAGTCTTGGAAATGAGTCTTGACTAACAAGAAATGATTCTATATGATTATGTGTGAATGCCACAAAGTTTCATGTTTTATGTTATCATTATTGTGATTACATTTCACTGCCATGATTTACCCAATGTTATGAAATTATGATCTCTTTTGCAGGTTAAGATTTCCAAAAGTTATGTGCTTATGTATATGATGTGATTGATATTTCTTTTGTTTACCCTTACTGAGCATTTGAGCTCACCCTTTTATGTTTTCTTTTCCCCAGGATATAAAGAAAGGTTTTAGGTATAAAAAAAAGATGATCTTTATGGGAGATGTTGAAGATCTTTCACCACGATTAGAAGATTATATTCTGAGTTTCCAAAGACACTAAACTATTACGGTCCTTGTGTGTGTGTTTTTGTTATGTACTAAGTATTCCGCAAATGTAATTTAATGTCCATGTACGTCATGCTTCGGGTCTCTACATTAACCAACCCTACTAAGACCCAACCTAAATCGGTGATAAGGTTTTATGTTCAACTACAATCTCATTTCTAATATACCCAGGGTTTGGGATTAGTATATAGACCGTATAAACTCAAGATGGGTGGAATTGTATAGTTAGAACTATAAGAAATAACTATTAATATAGAAATATAAAAAATATAAAATTAATTTATACAATGTAAAATATAAAATATATTCATCCATGGGCTATCACCAATAAAAATGTATCATGTTGAAAGTTCAAGACCATAATATAATGTTTTTATATCATAAAAAATACATAGTAATCAACTATAAATGACATTGTCTCATATAAATATAATCAAACTAATTGAAAATTATATGGATACCATGAACCCCATGAAATTCTATGATGTACAAGTCAATAAAAAAACCTAGAATGCAAAATTTCCCATAAAATGGTGCATATAAAAACACATAGAAAGACAACCATAGTGTTGAAAAGAGACATATCTAAATTTCTATATGGATAATAAAAACGTAAAATCAGAAAAAATTATTAATAATATCCCAAAAAATAGCAAAGAAGGTCATATCAATGTTTGGTCATACATTATTAAGCATTAATATACATGAAACGTCATAACCCAAATTCCCTATAAAACATCACTCCCTAAATAATGAGGTTTGTATAGATACATCAGAAAAAATAGGGGCCCCATCTTCATGACCTAATATATTGTAGAATATGTCATAGAATTATATATGATCATATAACACTAGTTAGGGTATCTGTTAGAGGAAGGATATAAACTCCCTCACCGAAGATCACACACCACCCTAAATAGTTTCTTTCAAATTAATATTAAAACTAGACATGGAGATCTATATAGGACCATGCACTACCATATATAAGTTTGAAATAGATAAATTCCAAAAATTCATGATAATTGGATCTCCAATCATGGATACAGGAAACAATTCCATGTGTTAGGTTCATGTTGGGAATAAATAAATGCAGTCCACAACTATAATGTTATTACTGAAATAAAAAAGTAACTAAAAATAGATTACATATAAACACAAATATTTTAATTACCACCTTTATAAGGATGCAGTCATTGAATGTAATATTCTATCTTTAATTATTCATTCATTTGAATGAATCTCCACTTTCATTTCAAATATCAGTTAAACATATTTCTATGGTCATGAGAGGATATCAAGAAGAAGCTCTCTCTAGCATAAAGAAACATTCATTTGAAAAACTACATTTATGTTATGTGTAATGAGAGAATTTCATTGTTGAATTAAATAAGTGGTAATATTTTAGTATCATATGTGTATCATCAATCAATTCATTTATCCTAGAACCCACTAGTAGATCTTTATTATCATCTTTAAAATTCATAGAAATTATTACTCATTTATGGTCATAATCATGTCCAGAATAAAATTTAAGGAATTTAGGACTTTTGGGAGATCCTAAATGATTTGGAAGAAGGTACTAGAATGTAAAAAATCATTAAAATGAGTAAAATTAAGCTTATAGGTTCTTTAATATCCCCCATATGTACTTGATCACCGATATCAATCAATGGGATTCTAAAGGGGTCTATTGTGCCTATATACACATTGATTTTGCTATATTCATGTTATAATTGTCGATCAAACGTCCATGAAATCATATAAAATTATTAAACAATGATCTTGTAATCTGTTTATTGATCTATTAAGTAATTTCGATTGAAATTCACATTCATGATCATACCATATAAATAATATAGTAGTTATAGTGGCACATCGTGTTCTGTTCATGGGTAGTATGGCTTGCGATGTGTGGAATAATCCAATTATCAATTTCAATTATTTTTATCACCAAATAATTGGGAAATATTTATAATATTATTATTTATATGCTTCAATTCTATTGATTATGAAATCACATCTCAAATCATCATAGGTCATAATCATGTGACTGAGATGAGTCCACACCACCTGATAGATAAGACAGTCTTAAGAAAATAATTAATTCAATTAAATGGTAATAAGTATCTATTTATTAATTGGGGTATAAATTAGAGAGTGGATTATCAATGATGGAATCTCCGTAATCTACATCCAAAAAATGGTTTATGAAAATCCCTTCATGTTTCTCTCCTCCAACTCTATATGAATTTATCCTTTAATTATCACACATCCCTATATCTTAAGGAATGAAATATACTAGAAATAATTAATTAAATAATTTCTATCACCTTTCATAAAAATATTATTGTATTCCAAAATATAAGGGTGGTGGTTTTTCATCTGTGAAATCATGGAGATATAGGGATCATTTCCATTGGTATTCATGTAGTCAAGACATTGTCAGGCCATTATTCAAAAAGTAATGGTGTGGGGAGGGTGGTATATATTGACAAACCATAATTTAATTTTATCCTATTATTTAATTGTATAGATAAAATATTTATAGTATATTATATTTGAATAAAACTATATATTATAATTTAATATTAATATAAATATTCATAACTAGAGTTTAGTGAAAAGTATCAATAATAAAACATCAAGCGGGACTATCGTCACCCCATAGATTCTTTAAAACACACTATATCCTAGGAAGAAAGAAAATAATACTAACTAATTCCATATTATCTATTTAATGGAAAATGGTGCACTTTTGGATCAAAATAATATTAAAACAATTCACCCATTAATGAAGAACATTACCGAAAATAGTACCACATTAATGGTTTTACAATATGATATATAGTTTGTGATATAATACTTTATTCCACCATGGATTCAATTACATAAAAAATAACAAATATTTAAATTTAATTAATTTTACGATATAATAAGAAATTTATATTTTCAATACATTAATCTAATATCCATGGGTACACATAAAATTTATGATATAAAATAAGAACATAATTGTGTATTTAGATAATTCATTCCACTAAAAAACTAGTGTTACTATAGAAATCATAACTAATATGATAACAAGGAAATTTTATCTAGTGAATTTTATTAATGTTTGTACTTATTGAATATTGGATCCAATGAATTGGAATAGGTAATTGGAACGTTAGATGACTTATAGTCATGAATATTAATTTTCAATATAGTGATTTATAAATTAATGTATGAATATAATTTTTCATTTAAATTATATTTTTTACTATATATTATATTTTATTTTCTCTATAAGTATGTTTTTACAAGTATAATGCTTATATTCATTATATAGGTCAATTAAACATCAATATTATAGTCATTGGTAAAAATGATTTTTTTGGTTGGTTATTTCCTCTAAACATATGTTATTAAGGTATGCCTAGAACCAAACTCTTGTCTTTTCTACAGATGAAGTAATGTTTTTTACATGAAAATAAACCACAAAAAACAAATCAATGGTGGTAAAACATTCAATTATAAAAAATAAATGAATTTTTTATTTATTAAGTCTAAGTTTACATCATATTTTCATTGATATAGATCAAATATAGAAGAGAAGAGAAACTTGATATCATGGGATGGATTGAGAGCATCTAACTCAATTGTAACATGACTCGGTTTTCTAGGTTATCTACAAAAAAAATTATCCATGAAAGGTAAGGAATATAGATCAGACCTAAATTAATCAGTTTAGAGTTACAAAATAATAATTTAAGAAGAAATAGAAATACAAGGCCTAAACATGGTTAAACTTACTTATAGTATTCAAACACAACCATATGTTTTCCAATCACCCATGATTTAAGATATATAGATAGATGTCCAAAACATCTATGGAATCACCCAAGTTATTAAAGAGTTGACTGATGGCTGATGGGTTTGAGAGAAATAGAAATTATGGAATATTGTTTATAATAAAATGATTCCCCATATAAAAAATAACTTTAAGTACATCAAGTAGTCCCTGGACCTCCACCAGTGAGTTGGTGAGTCCATAAGAACTTCATGAACACAATGTTGTCCACCACCTAGAGATTGTTGGATCATTGGATATCTAGTGAGCCTAGAAGAACTATAGGGAAACTATTTTAGATATCGGCTAGCTGGTAGACCTATATCAGACATTATTTATCCTCTAATCTAAAATTATAGGTTCCAACAACCCTCCACCTAGACACCACCAAGGAATCTTCTAAATAATAATAAATACAAATATAAAGATCATCAAATAGTAAAATCAGAAAATTAAATTTTAATATACTATATATAAAATGATTGAGTTGTTATAACCACCCTATCACATTACAACCAATCCTCTAGTTATCCTCATTCAATTTAATATGAATCACTGGTGAATAACTTAGGCCACTAGAACCACACATTAGATCCTCATTCCAATATCTCCTTGTGGATGTGTTCATACTTCAATATCACTCATATTAGTGGAATAATCTTCCTATGAATGATTTTTCACTCTAACCCACTATAAAAACGAGATGATCCTCCAAATAAGAATTTTTCAAGATTTATATATCATAAGTGTTGATCACATGCAATGGATTAGGATGATAACATAAAAGTAGTGACACATAAAAAAAATTGTGCATGTAAAAAAACACTACAGAAGGGATGACCTATATGGAAAAAAATGTATATGCCCCCAACCTCAAATGACCCAACATACTTGGGAACCAACTTTCTCAATATCCTAATACAGTGATTCCCCAACCTTAGTGGAACACATAAAAATATGTAGTCTCTAAAAAGAAAATATAATTCTCCATATTGATAATCACCATATGACTTCTACATATTTTCGGGGGTTTGTATCCACTTTCTTATCAACTAATTGTTCTCTAATTTATTCTTCATGGATTTTTTCCAAATGAAAATTGACTCACTAGATTCTAACCAACACAGTGTTGTGAAGTACAACCTACCATATATTGACTCAAATAAATCCTTTTAAATCATTTATTTAAATATTTTATTTGAGGAAAACTATTCTAAATCCAATTGGTCCTCCCAAGATCCCCTAAAATCATTAAATTATTCTCTTCTTATGTCCTCAAAAATCATAATTCTATAATTATATTGTCTATCATTGTTTGGATGATAAGCAGTACATAAGTGTATTTTCATAGCAAAAACCTGCTATAACCCATTCCAAAAGTGTGTATTAAAGATTGGATACAAATATTAAACAATACTCTATCATTCTCAAATAAAATTATTTATCTCCCCAAAATAAATCATTAGTATATCATCCATTATGTATTTCTTTGGAATTGGAACTAAGTGATCTAACATAGTAAATTAGTCAATGACCACCCATGAAACATCATTAATTTTGGGTGTCCTTAGTAAACCAGTCACAAAGACTTTAGTGACATCATCCCATTTCCAATTAGGTGAAATAAAGGCTATAATAGACAATTATCCCAGTAGTGATCATCCTTCACATATTGAAAGATGGTCCACCACATCACAATGAATGTTATATCCTTCTTTAACCATGGACACCAATACTAACTATGAATGTCACAAAATGTTTTGGTCAAAATGAAGTGTACCTCCCATATCGAACATGAAACCCCCTCCTAAATTCATAAAACATAGTAATTGTAACTAAAAAATGGACATAGAAATTAATAATTTCATTCTTTATATACTCCATTGGGTTAGTGGCTCCCCAAAATATATACTATTCTTTAGGGATAATAATTCTATATTTTCCAATTATCTTCTATTTATGACATTGAGAGGCAAATAAGTAAAGGATAATGATGCAATATTTTCTCAACCTTAACACTCATACTCATCCAGATGCATCCCTATAAATAGATCCATCATATTCCACTGATTGGGTGACTCTTGTGGATCATGAGATACGGTATTCCTTCTCAAATCATCAAAAAAGATGTTTCCATTCTCAAGGGTATATATTAGCTCAGATTCAAAATATTATAGGTTTGAAACCCATATATACTACCAAATACTTAAATCGCATTGTGAAAAAATGTATTTTATACTTTTATTGTATGTATATACTATGAATCAACTCCCAATAGACAACACTACCAAAATTTTAATGCATGTACCAGAACTACATATTCCAAATCATGTGATAAATAGGTTCGCTCAAGCAACCTCTATTATAATGATCCATAAGAAACCATGTGACCATATTGACTCAACACCACTCCCATCTTAGCTCCATATGCATTGTAATACATATTATCCTCTATACACAACTCAGGATAAAACAAAATATGTGTTGAATATAACCTTACCTTGAAATCATTAAGGAATTATAAAATTCAACAAACCACATGAACATCATCCCTTTCTTGGTTAGGTTTATTATTGTTGATTACAAGCATGAGGAACCCCAAATAATCCTTCTATGGTATCCATCTAATCTTATGAAGCTGTGAATCAAAAAAAATCTAGTTTTCTTCTAATAAATTACTACACTCACCCTCTTGGGGGCCAATAACACTCACGATTTAGATATAACATTCCCCCAAGAAGTGTACTTGGCATATCTATAGATTAAACACTTATATAATAGAATATAATTGATTCTCCCAGATGGTTGATGAAAAAAAATCCATATATCATGAATTCTCCTCCTCTAACATAGAGTATATGAGGATATTATCAATAATAATAAAAAACAAATTTATTTATTAATTATTGAAAATCATAATATATCATGTCCATATTTGTTTTAGGTGAACTCATCAAGGTTAATAGAATGACTCAATACGAATACATTCTATACCTTCTCCTAGAGGGAGTATATGGTATGTCTTAAAGCCTTACCCCCCCTTATGATAAAACAATCTCATGTTATTCATGATAAACACCAAGGATCACATGGATTTATCAAACCAATCATCTATGCATGGAAGTGGGTATCATTTTTTTTATCATCAAATGGTTTAACCATATACATTCGATGTATAATTTCAAGTAGTTACTGACCTCTTTGGAAAATAAAACTAGAGACCCCACGGTGAGGTACTCATCGAAATAAATCCATTGTCTCATGGGTCTTTCCTAAAAGTCTCGGAGGCCTTATTTTTTATATTTATGATAATCCCACTTTCAAGGGTGAGGGGGATCCCATACAAGACCTAGAGTCTTAAGGGACACATTACATGACCCATAGGTCTTAGAAGAAATCATCCCAAACAAGACAACCTGTAACTCTACCTCCCCTGCATATATCATGATGCCAGCTCTCCACATTCACATGGATTGTCGGTTAGTTTTTATATGCAGAGATTCATAGGCCTAGTACTGATGGTAATGTCATACCCTCTCAATAGTTCATGTCTGGTTAGCTCTGCTTCAGTGAATGAGTTGGCTCTGAATCCTCATATGGAGCCTTATTCATTGAAATTTGTTTGGTTTTATTTTCTTTTTTCATGTGGTCCGAAGACCTTCAGGATTCCCGTAGTCCTTGAGGTGGCCCAAAGTTCGTGAGGTGGCTCTAAATCCTTGCTGGCCAGAAGGCCTTGGGTGGGCTAGAGCCTTGAAGGACTCAAAGGCCAAACCAGTGGCTTAAAGTCCCAAACCTATAAATAGGTCCGGATTCTAAATCACTAATCATTTAAAGTGAAAATACATGATATGGTATCTCCTATAGTGCCTACTATTTCTATAAACTGACCTTTTAAATGGAAAATGTTTGTGGGAACTATCTGATTAAAAGGAATAAGTATTGTATCTACTCCCAACCTAACCTCTATAGTGAAATCCACCTCTATATAGTCTATAAATGTTATGAAATAATAAGGTAAAACATCTTGAAATTGTTTCAATGTTGGAGGTTACACATATTACTATGATATGTCATCATCCAATATTATAACGACTATAAGTGGTGTTATTATACCAAACTACTGATGGTCGGGTCTAGAATGTCTAGCCTATAAATCCCATTCTCCCATATGAAAATTTTTACTACCATCAATAGATTTGAAGGATATTAAATGGTGTTAGGTATTGATATAATCTCAATACAGTACTAACCAACTCTTTATGAGAATCAAACCAATTCAATTTATTTTGGCTGTATAAATGTCCCAATGAAACCAATAACCACTGACTTTTATAGAGAATTTCAAACAGAAATGGATTCCCTCTTAAAACATTCCTAGTGAAGTATATCTGGTCACAGCCTATATAGATGATTTATAATTATTCCTGATGACTCTATAAATTTAACATCTATAAAATAGTGGTAATATATTATATCAAATAAAAAAGACGCTAAAGTAGAACCCACCATAATTGTACATTGAATAGTTGAAGGTCTAACATCTAAATTTGTTGGAGTATTCTATATGACATAATGTTTTCTTGTTCTATGTAATGGAGACCCATACCATCTCCCATAGATTACACCACTCTGATGGATCTACTACCTTAGCCCCAACATACCATGTCTGCCACCATATCCAATATGATTTGTATATCTTTAACTACACGTCGTTTTTTGGTGAGGTTGATGTGATACCAAAAATGTTTGGGATTATTTTACATATCCTTACTAGAAATACATGAAGGATTATTATATAAACATTATTGGTGCCTCATAATTCTATAAGATCAGAACTCTATCGGCAGTCGATCGCACCGAGGTTACTTGTGTCTAGCCTTGAAACACTGATAACATCACACTAGAGAAATACCCTAGATTCTATTTCCACTACAACCTTGATGTTAATTACCATATTTCCACTCCATACTAAAAAATGATTTAATAGAATATCCAATAGAAAAAATGATATTCCCACGACCTAGGCCCTCTTTCATGTTTTTTTTTTGGTAATAAAGACCAGATTCACCATGTCAGAAAAGGCCATCAAGTGAAATAAATTCACTTTTAACCTAATTTCATATCTAAGGTCATGTTCGAAGAGATTCACACTTGTTACCTATTACCCAACCAGAATTACATAGAAATATTTCCTACCTATGAAACAAGTGGCATAATATATTATAGTAAAATCACTTTAGTCGAGGTGAATGAACTCTCTAACCTTGTTTTCCCTTAGGGTATCCGTAAATTAATAATGTTAGAAATAGGTTTTTAGGTCTTAAAATGTTATATCTAAATTATTGTCTACCATGATGAAAATATCCCACCATTTATTCAATAATCCTTAAACATATAAGTCACTATATTTATTCTCTACTTTGGAGGAGTCTCTAGATGTTCACAGATGGTCCACATTGATTCCACCAAAAACATTTTTTTCTAGGGTGAATCCTTCCCATAAAATTGATAGTGAGTGTTGTAGCTAAAAATATTGGGTGAGTTTTAATATAGTTGGCTCATCTCATGGATCTCCTCTTTGCTTAGACATTATAGCTTATAATATTCTATCATGGATTTAGTGATCTTTGGTATTATCTATAGATATAAGACACTATCCTATATCAGTAAGAGTGACCTGCTTATTTCAAAACTCTCATCACACTACCAAAATTATTCAAGGAGGGATTTAGATAAATTTAAGAAATTCATGCCATTAACCACATTATACGTTAATTAAAAAATTGAATTTAATGGAAGTGTTGATAATAAGAACATATTTTTATCTTTATTCCGTAGTTTTCAAGTTATTATGATATCACATTTATTTAACTACTTATGAAAAATTGTCACATAAAAAAGTGAAATATTTATTTTTCTATCATTAAAAATGAATAATAACCCTCATGGCATATCTTTCTATGAGTAAAATCATAGAAAAAATAGTAAATAATAAAAAACAATTTCATCTCTTGAGGTCAAATCAATAAATAGTAACAAAACAAATCCCTCCTTTGGTAACATGGGCTTCCCACGTAAGTGGGTTTTCTATCCTAAGTAATGATTTTTCTTCCATGTCCCAAAAACATCCCATATCTTGTCTATTGAGCCCAAATAGTGAGAAAAAAATAAAAAATATCAGAAATACCATTTTCTAACATCCATTGTATTGTTTACTCATAAATATCGAAATTTAATCGATAGTTGTCCTCAAGAAAACATCCTTGTATTCCAGATGATTCCCCAAAGTGGTGAGGGTATAAGAGGATATCATGGGGTGACTATACACTTTTGTCATATTAGAAATAACAGTTTAAATCAAAAAATATCACATATCATATACTATCAAATGAAAATATCTAGGAATGTTCCCAATAATCCAAAATTTATAACCATGTATAAATAAATAGGAAATCATATTGTAAACTACCCATGTCCTAAAATAATCCTCCTCATGAAAGATATATACCGACTGGTTTCAGGTCCATGTTTTCTCCCACCATCCATCCTCTAACCAAACATAAAATTCTAATCATAAAACATAATTTCTATACACTTATCCTGAACTAAAACATGAAATCTACCTGAGAACTGAGGGAGGCGTGAGAAACATGTGAGTAAAACTCAGTAGGCCACCACCAATAAATTATAAATAATATATTTTCTATTTTTTGTATATAATTACATTTATGTATTGTAAATATGGATAAAAAGAATAATGAAAAAATAATAAATATTGTCATCTCTAGGATCTAGTATGGTTACTGGGGTCAACCATACCAACCATATCCAGTTTTGAATGTATCTTTTCACATTTTCATAGTATAGTATATAAGATTATAGGAACACCAACTACTTGTAATCACATTAATCTCCCTGAATAGAAATATTTATATCAACGGTATTAAAAGATCCATAAAATCACATCAAGGTCCACCAATAGTAATAATCAATAATATGAGCATACCAGAACCATGGAATCACATAAATTTCCCACATTAGTAAAAATCAATAATAAGGTCACACCAGATCCATAGAATCGTATCAATGTCCCCCAATATTAAAAATAAATAACACCGTTTACCCATGTTCATAACCACAAGTCATCATTTAAATAACAAATTCATCCACCATGTTACATGGACATGAATTTAAAAATATCATATCATCAAGGGTTAAAAATAATTAATTATGAAATATATTTTGAAGATAATATTTTTATAAGAATTTTATAAATATCTACTAGCCACTAGTAATCCTATGGTACACCTATAGTCATGACCTTGATTTCCTTTTTTTATTTTCAATGGTTGGAATGCTTTACATAGTGGCGTAAGTCACGACCATTAATCTCCAAGACAATAGACCACTCAAATCCTAAGTAAATGTATAAAAAATTAATTAATAAATAAAAACAAAATATTAATTGATAATAGAAAATCACAAAGTCTGTTTGAATCTCTACAAATTATATGTATAAGATATGTGAAATAATAAATCGAAGGATGGATTTAGATCACCCTCACATACCGTAACAATCATCAATTGTCACGGATCATGAAAATAAATTGATTCCAATAAAAAAACTGGCCTAACACGTAATAAAATAATCATTTTAGAGTTATAGAATAATAAAATATTAATAAATAATGATCTAAGTAATAAATGGTGTTACACATACTTGTAAGAATCAAATGCAACCAACAGTACTTCAATCACCCAAGATCTCATACAGAGAGTGAGAGGGAAGTAAAAATTTACAAATGAATTCTCCCTTGATATTTAAAAGTAAATTGAGTGTTTATATATTTTATATAAATATAAAATATTTTGTTTTTGTAAAATTAAAATGAATCCCCTAATAAATAATCATCATGAATCCTTGTGTATAGAGACTCACCATCCACCATCTTGTTAATGTTGGATAAAGCACTGTCTAGTGATCCCGAAAAAACATTATTCCCACTATCATATCCACTAACTAGCTATTACTATCAAAATTCTATATTATGAGCCTTTTATAAATGTATATCCACAATTTTCCATTGATTTTCTGGTAGCTTCTCACTAGCTAGTCAGTAGGTCTTTATGATACCCAACATTTCTCCTTTTATAAAATTCTCGATTTTGATAACCCAGATACCCCCATGGTCTCTACTAAATCCAAATATTTAAACATATATGAAGAATAAAATATTTCTAGCTAAAAATTAATAGTAACACCATTTAATGTAATGGTTCTATTTTTTAAATCAACTATAATAACAATATCATTATTTATATTCCCAATATTATTTATGTTTCTAAAACTATCTTGGATATCTTCACTGCATGTACCTCTTTTTTATTTCATATTTATCATTCCTCTCCCTTAAACACCATATTTTTATTTCTAATTTTCACTCTTAAGGGGTTTTATTCAAATTATTCTTAAGATCCAATATGATTATATGTGGAGTTTCAACTATATCCTTCTATATTATTGTCGAAAAATAATATAATATGATTTTATATTTTATAAGAAATATATTATATCTCTTTATTCTTTAATCACCTATTAAAAGATTAATATTTTCATTTCATAGTATATGATTATGTATCATGTGATTTATAATTATTTTTATAAGAATATTGAAGAAATTTTCACTTACATAAATATTATTAAGTTTATAGAATTACATTAAAAATTATAACCTTTGATTACTCAATCAGACACTAATTATCATATAATTTAATCCCTTGGATATTGTCTAATTAACTAAGAAATATCTATAAAAATCATTCTATCATAATATCTTGTGATACCCATTTTTTTGGGAATTCCTTGAAGGAGGTTAATTACATTCACTACTCTTTATATATTAAAATGCGAAATTACATTTGGGGTGATGCGTAAATCATTAAGATTATATAATTGATTTCTTTATTATTGTATCATTGAATAATAAAAATTTATTTATATATTTTGTTTTATCTCATAAAATAAAATAGGGAATTAAAATAAATATACTTTTAGTAAGTTATTAAAATTTTATTCATTTTATTTACTTATATCCTCTTTTAGTTATCTTACATAGGTTTTTTGTTTATTTAAAATATATTTTCCAAAGATGAAATTCCTAAAAACCACATTTTCTTACTTTTTAGAATATGTTATAACTTAAATGTAGTATAAAAGAGTAAAACATGAACCTAAAAAAAATAGAATAATTCTATAAAATAAATGTTCTAGCATTTTCAAAGAGGATAATTTATAAGAACTATAACATTCCATAAATAAATAAATATACATAATGTATTCAACTCCTAAATAAAAACATTAAACAATCATTTTTATTTCCTAATAATATAATGATATAACATAATAGATATATATTCACCATAAATTGTAAAAATAAAAGGGGACATAAAATACAAACAAATATAATGACTTTGTGTTTGAATACTCTTCACTCATAGTATCTAGTAAGTATATTTACTATAAAAATCATACATTAATGGAATAAATTTTTAAAAAAATTAATAATTTTTCTAAAATGTGATAGGATACACTTTAATGTAATGTTTTATTTTAATTGAGGTAATATGTTGGAAATTATGAGAGTGATGTATTTATTATATGGTACTTAAATGGGAGATAATGTTTTTGTTATGGGATTGCAAGAGGTAAGTATTATATTGATCAACCCATTGAGAATGGTGTTGTATTTTTTTCAATACATTTTAATTGGTTGTTAATTTTTATGAGAATGTTTATATTCCTAGAAATGATTTTTTATTGTTTTTGGGTAGATTGGGAAGGTTTGAGTAGAGTATTGATTGTATTTAGTTATAGAATTTTGAAAATATGACAATTTAATAGATCTATAGGAATAAATTAGGGATGAGTAATAGTAAAACCCTTGTACATAAAAATAGAACGGTATTATGTAAGTCTAATTTTTTTATATAAGTAACTCCAATTTTCTATAAGTACTGTAATAGCTAAAAACACTCATTTAATATTTACCCAGTGATGTGTTGGAATAAATTTAAAATTATAGAATAAATGAATGAGTAACCCTAAATATATGTAAGTGTAACTCAATATTTTGGTAGTCTATATAAGATAAATATAATGATAAATCTAAATAAATCAAATTTATAGAATATTATCTTAGAGAGAAATATGATTAAATAGTAATGTTTTACAACCCTGTATTAGTAAGATAAATTTTTGTATGAGTAACTAGAGTCTGAAATGATGTATGTTACAGTAAAAGGGATCTATTTATGTGTTTTTTGGGGTATCATAATAAAAATTCAATGTTACAAAGGATAAATATGTTTTTTCATAGGATTGTTCAATATTAACCTAGATGTTACATTAGATTAACATAAACATTTCATAGTCTACATAAAATATTTCCAAGTGACACATATGAGTGAAATCATTTTTTAGGTAAATTATAAGCCTAAAACGAGAAAATGTTGTGTTATTCATTGGTGACTAAACTTCATGATAATTCATAGCGATTTAGATAGAAGGTGTGATGTCTTCTATCAATAAAGGAGTAATTTTTACTATGATAGGAAACTCAAACCACAATATTATTTTGTGCATGTAATCATGAACACATTAAAAAAATTTAAGGATATTTTAGAGTATTTAAATTATTAATTTAAATGGATCATTAAATGATAATATTATTAACAATATTAATGGGATATCTATTAATATTATTTCACTATTTTGATATAGATTTAATAAAGGATCATTGTTGTGATAATTTTATGAATATTATTTCACTAAGAATAATTAATTGAATACAAAAAGAGAAATGTTTCATGTAAATAATTATAAATATATTGGAATAATATTTATGTATTTTTAAATTTAATTATTAAATTCCATTTATGGAGATGAAATAGCTAGAGAATTTCTGGATTATTAATTTAATCGGTTTGAAAAGTTAAATTTAATGATACTGAGTTTAATGAAATTTTCATATTTAAATTATAAAATTATATATTTTTTAAATATTTATAGTTTTGAAATAAATAAAATGAGAAGAAAACAATGAAGAAAATATAATGAAATAATTTGAAAATATTCTATACAATATTGAAGAAAATTTTGAAAAGGTATACATCCCATATGATTATTGAACAATGGAGGAGGTAAAATGATAACAATTATTTAGATCATTGGGAGCTTATTCTTTCACTAGTGACGTTTATTATATATTTTTATATAACAAGTGGGTGATTTTTTGAAATAATGGATTCTATAATTATTGTATATTCAAGGATATGCCCTTTCTTAATGATTTATATTCATAATGAAAGAATATTTTCAAGTCAGTTGGATAATAACTACCATTCTTTAGGGATATATTAATCCATGTTGGAGTTGAACCTTATTAAAAAAAAGTGTGTTCCTAATTTACATTATATCATGATATGAGATAGAGATATATATAATCCATAAAAAAGTTAGTTATTGTATTGAAAATAAATGATTGCAACACTGATTCACCCCTCCCTAAGCATTTTTTTATCACATTATCAATTGATACTTAAAATTGGTATCCAAAAAAATAATTTCTCTCAAATACCTATCATTCAATTAATATAAATTTTTAAAACTCAATCAACAAAAAATTAGTAGCATATTTTGAGGAAATTTTTTTTTTATATTTTGTTGGAATGAATGTCAACTTATCCTCTATCCCATGGAATTATTATTTTTTAATATTTTCTTCAATGTTTTTTAGTTCTATGTGAGAATATTTTATATTTAATATTTAATAAGAATAATTTTTAATGAGATGGGGTGGAAAGGAATATATAAATAACTTCATTATTAGTTAAATTTATTACCAAATTTCTAGGGTGTAAAATAACTAATGATATCTAGAAACCATCGTAGAATGAATGAAGGAGATAAGAAAATGAATGAATAAAATTTATAACATAGTGAAACTAAATTTGAAGAAAGAATAACACAAGAATATAAATCTATTTATGAATTCATTCCATAATTCAACAAGATTTCTATCACCATCAAAGGATATGGAGAAACTCTTGAAGTCTGTATAGTTGTGAATAAATTAATTATAATACATACTAACATGTTGTATACCATGATCATAGCTCCTAAATATAGAGGTATTGATAATTTCATAATTCATCAAGTCAATATAATTTTTAATTACATGTTAAATGAGAAGGGGAGTAACTAAAAAAATAAATTAGAAAATTAGAAATAAATAACATTTAAATATTTTCGTAATTTAGATTCTGAAGAAGAGTACATTATATAGGGTTAAGTGGATAATGTGGAAGGCTTTAACATGACCCTATCATCAATTTATAGAATCATACAAAGGAGGAAAAGTATGTCTTGAGTTAAAATTCCTTTTGAAATCTTTAATTGATGTATAATTGGACACATTTCATCCATGTTTCTTTTAGATAAAAAATAAAAGTAAATATAACTAATATACTAGTATATATTTCAAGAAAATAGATTCACTCAAGAGAATTAGATCTCATTAAAAATGTTAGAAGAATATTACATCTTGTCTCTTCATTCATATCTTTATATTTCTTAGTGAATGTACTTATAACATTTATGAAATATGTTATAATGATGAAACATAAAAATAAATTTCAATACAAAAGTTCATCATGGATCATGAAGATGAAAAATATATTTCAACATTAGAAAATGAAACAAATTATTTTGGTGATTTTTTCTAATAAAAAGGTCAATCAGCCAATGAATACACGAGTTTTTATCATTATGTGTATTAAATTGATCAGAGTTAAAAATGCACATGTATCAAACAATATTGATGAAGGTAAACAAATTCTTATTGAAAAATAATGTTCGGTTCAGTTAGTGACATTATTTAAATATGAAGATGATGAAAAATGGAAGGTCATTGAAGATATACTTACACTACAATTCATATAGATGAATAATTCATGAAGATAAATATTATAATTCATAAATTGTTTTTAAAAAATAGATAAACTCAAGAATAATTATATTATTTATGTCATACAATCTTGTAAAAGTTCCTATAAATTTGAAAATAAAATTAATTTTATTGATAATTTTAATGAGTTTCAATAAATATATAAACATATTTGATATAAAAAACAATTTATAAAAATATGGTAAGTTTATTTATGAACTAACTCAAAATAAGATCATGTTTCAAGAAATCCCAATGAAAAATAGTTGTATGGATTATCAAAAAAGTCAAAAAAGAAGTAAAAATATACACTTATAGAGATGAATAAAAACAATTCAAAAATATTCTAACTTGAACAAAATTTCAAAAGAATTTATCAATATAAAGGTTTTGTTAAATAATATCATTGACGGTTTGGAATTTGGTAAGAACAACAACTTATCTATAGTAAAATATTTATCAAAGACAAATATTTCATGTTTGTGGCCAGTTTTTTGTGCCTTTGATCGCAAGGCTTATATATTATTATATAACATGTCTTTTTATAGAAAAATGAGTAAACATGGACTAAGGAAGTGGATATAGAAGCTTAGAATAAATGACAAGTTATAATAATATTTGAAGAAGATCGTGGAATGAATGATTTTTACGAATATAAAGAGTGGTTCTGGAAGTATTGATCAAGTAGGATGAACTATAGAAGAATTTATTAAATCATACTATCTCAATTAAATCCATGTTTGAGATCAATGAATGTTTTCAGAAAAACTCATCAAAAAAATTATTAATGCTTATTTCATGGAATTCCATTATGATAAGCCATGGATTATGAATTGTATTTCTTATTTAGATATGAATATTGATTTATATAATCTTAATAATAAAAATGTTATAAAGTATGGGTTGTTACCTTTCTAAATGTTATCTCATTAAAAATAAAATGTGTTCAAATGAAAATAATGGTCAGAAACAATTAAACACCAAGAATGTGTCATTTGTTGATGGAATGAAGAATAATCTATTGAGTATATTCAAAATTTATTATGGTTGAAATTAAGTTATTTTCAAAATAAATGGTTACCTTGTAATTTGATTAAAATATTAGCAATTAATATCCTGTTGGTTGAGAACACATGGTAGTTTTATTTAGGATGGAGTTTTTAAATCTTGTTTCTACATGATAATGTAAGATATGAATCACTTGTAGCATATTAAACTCTTTTATATTTGAAAAAATATAATTAATTAGTAGATTAGAGAATAGATTGTGAGATAAATTTTATTTTTTAAAGAAGAAAAAATTAATATTTGTAGAAGAAGTACAAAGGGTAAGATGTTGAGTAATGTCGTAAGGGAGTTGAGATCTATACTAAAGTACCACTGGAGTTAGTTAACTATGATATTTATTGATGCATGATATATAATTCAACAAGTACATATATTTATTTCATAATTTCTTTTTGAATTTACTAGAATTATATGAGTGGTAATTGAAAATATTTATTAATAATAAGTGGAATAACATGAATATAAAATATAAGAAAATAAGGGTTCATATAGGAATAAAATGGTGAAGGCCATGGGAATACCCTCATACAATCTTATCCACATCAATTATTAGAGAAAAAAATACTATAGTAAACCATAATACTATCAACTTAGTTACCAATAAAAGGTTGAATATCTGGTGATGTGTTACCCTCATGCCATGCATGAATAGTATTCACTTCCTATTGATGAATGGATATATAAGTTATGATGAAGTAGATTAGGTTACATGGGAATTTAAAATGGTATTTCAAATACTTAACCGTAATGGGGGATTCATATACCACATCAGATAAATAAATAATATTATAAGTATAAATATTATACCCTTGAGGTATCTCCAAAGCCTCATCTACCACTAAATTACCGTCCTAAAAGTATAATAAAAACACTTGTATGACTGATCCCTATTATTCATAAAAACTTCCACTACCTTACATAATCCCTTGAACATAAGATCCATTTGTGGTCAATTTCAAACCATGATGGGGGGATTCTAATTAATCGGGGAGACTAACTCCTTATTTCCTTAGGTTGGAAAAGAAGATAGAGTACATGAAAATGATAGGTGGTATTGTATATACAAAGTATGATGAATACATATAAATTGATAAGAAAAATAATCGAGGGGTCCAAAAATTTTAATTAGATGTACTGAAGGTTATGTTAAAATCCATTTTGGTTTTCAACATTATGTGTAACTCATATGACCCAAGAGGTAGTAATGGTGATAATAATCTAGCCATTGTACTATGATTGGGACTGAAACTGAATTTCACATCTCGACATAGTAAAAAAATCCATGAATCATACCCTATCATTGAGTATAGTATACTTTACACTCCACAAAAAATAGAGTAACCATTACAGAAAACAACCCTTGTTAATATGGATAAAACCATGATAGCAAAGCATAACACTTCAATTTATATCTAGTTTCAAGCTATCAATACTACTAAGATTTTTTTTTAAAATTTATTTTTAATCTTAAATTCAAATATGTCTGAATACAAAATTTGGTTAAATAAGAATCCAAATATAAAAACTTTAATTAATTTATAAGTTCTTTCTTGATTAAGAATAATATGAAAAGTGGTGGAAATTTCTATGAGAAAACATAATATGGGATATTGCATGGATACATCATAAATCACTTTTTATCTAGAGGATGGAATATAAAAATCTAAGTCTAATTAACTATGATGATGTGGAAGGGTTTTAAAAGAATGATATCATAAAAAATATCCTAAATAATGATAGATATGATTTATTCATTACTAAACCCACTAAAATATTTGATAGTAATGAAAACGTTACTAATTATAATTTGAATATAGATTATTCTAGTGATGTGGTTATGAATTTCAAAAATTCAGGGGAAATACAATAAAAATGAATCATGTTGATGCAATAAATATCACTGGAGATCCGAATCTAGGGGTAGAAACACAGAGTAAATTTTTTACACCTAGTCATTGTAGTGTCCTGAAAAATCCGCAAAGGAAAATTTCACTCAAGGGAGATTCTACCCAACTCCCTCGAAAAGGGATGGGAAAATGTGGAGAATACTCAAGGATGGAAAAGGAGGAACCGGTCCATGGACCAGTCTAATGTTAACAATGCACGGCCAGTTCCGCGAAGCGTCCCTCCTCCACGGACTGTTGTTGTTCGCGAGATGGAGGCGGAGATCCTCCGCGATCGCGAGGTGGGACAGGTGCCAACCCGGTTCACCATTCCGGACATCCCCAGCCGTGAGCTACGTCAGCCTGCCCAAACTGCCTCTGATGTCATTTGAGAAATGGAGGCGGAACCCTCCACTGCCATGAAGCACCCCCTGAGTTCAGTCCGCGAAGGAGGAGTGTTTAATTCCCCCGCGAACTACGTATTGACAAAGTCATCTGTGAACATGGTTTTCGATCATGGGCCTCCACCAAAGGTGCCACATGGCTATAGATACATCTATTCCCCCAATCTATAAAAGGAGACTGAGGGGGAAGAGGGGAAGAGGATTTTGGGATTCAGAAGGAGGGAGGAAAGGAGGTCGATCAGATTCGGGTGGAAGGATTTCTTTGGAAGGCTTAGGATTTCGGATGTTCCAATTCGTGAACCGAAGAAGGTATGAACTAGGGACCAAACTAATAAAGAACCAAAAAGGAATAATAACTTAGTGAATTGTGAACATAAAATAAAAAACAAGAGATGATCACGAACTAGGGTCCCTCTGCGGATGTACTCCCCGCGGACCAGGGAGTTTATGCCTTTCTTCCGATCTTCCGCACCGCGTAGCACACTCCTACGCGGGCGAAGCCCCGACCAACGAGCCCTTGGACGGCACCGCCCTTGGACCCCGCTGCCTGCATGGAACCCACCGCGGACCACCCTGGTTAACAGATCGAACCTGGAGCCATGAACCACCTTGGTTCGCGGGATACCAATCGGTCTGCGGACCACCCGGGTTCAAGGACGGCCAGTCTGTACGTGGACCCTCCTGGTTCACGGATGACCAATCATTCCGTAGGCCACCCTGGCTCGCAGATGGCCTCTGCATCCACGTAGCACTTCCCTACGTGAAGGGAGCCACCACCCATACCCCTACGTGGCCAGCCAAAACCTTCGGAGTTCCCATTCCCCAATCCAGATAAAATCCATCCAATTTCAATTTGTCCTAATCCTTTACAACCTCCTCATTGGCCTACTCATCGGCCACAATCCGAGGCCTCCACCAGAGCCACCGGATCTCTGTGATGTAAACCTCAAGGGCATCAGCGCGCTGTTTTGAGTACACATACCCACGGTAAGTAGAGGCGAAGGGGTTTCCCCAACCCTTGAGCAGATTCCCAAAGCATTCATGGGTTCTCATTCCCACGGTAATTTCGATTCTGAGCTCGGGAGTCCCCTTTCCACCCCACCACTTGTTAAGGGATCCACGGGGTGGTAAAATACCCATCTGAAGAGCGCCCTCATGGACTGCAAGAGAGGAGATGGGCACAGGAGCACCCCCTTTCCCTCTCCCGCTGCGCTTTGTCTCCTTGGGCGTCCATCTTAGAGTATTCCCTGACCTTTTGGGCCACCCTATGCGTAAGCCCCTCTTCACTTCTCACGGACGCACCATTCGCGATGTGATCATCTGGTCCCTGCTGCCTCTTGTTTCTCACACCGAGCGTGACTCACGTGGGGTTAGAGTGAGCATCAACCATGACATCCTCTTATGGGCCATCTTAGAGTGTAATCCCCAATCCATCACCCTGGGCCTCCTCAGAGTGTAAGCCCCAATCCATCATTCTGGGCTGCCTTAGAGCGTAAGTCCCAAGCCGTAAAAACTAAAATGACTTTGATTCCCTACAACAAGGATATGTAGGAAGCCTTCCCAAGGTTCAAGCCCGATCACAACCAGACCCCCAGGTCCACCTTCATGTCGGTTCTTCGACACCCCGATTTGAACTACGTGGACTTTGATCCATGTCTCCTAGGTAGGGTACATAGGAAGCCTCCCTGAGGATCAAGCCCAACAATCGGTCGATCCGAATATCTTTACATCAGTTCACCGAGCTGCTCCTAGAACCATCTCAATGAGTCCAAATTATACAGAGTCATTAATCCAATGAGGGATGGTTAACCTCTGGCCTAAATGATTCTGAACCCCTGCTTTCAGCTGACCATTTCCAACCATGAGAAATTCGTGGATACAATGTTTGCGTATAAACCAATGATTTGTGAACATATGAATAAGTCTTAAATATATAAGAGAGTCCCAGAACAAGAAATAATTCCCCCCAAAAGGGTGCGATGAGCCCGAATTCCCATCATCTCGAACACTGTGAGTTATTAATTGTCGCTGGTCACACCATTTGGTGAATGACTTCTTTGGAAAGCAAGTCCATGCATCGTTGGATACAGAACCATTGGGAATTTCAAGACCGAAACCCAGGACAAAAATGGTGAACCCGACGTGAATATTTAACCAAGCATGATGGATTTAACTTAATCCCACCCTGTGTCCCATTTAACTAAAAAGGAGGGAAGAGAAAGGTTATTAATTACGCATGGGATCATGAGATGATGCTTTGATAGGTTTTCTGTATGTATTTGTTAAAATATTTTATAGGTACTATACAGAACTCCCTTCGATCCAATAGTGTCACGAAGGAACTCACAAGCACGTGCTTCCAACTATGAAATGACTAGACATCCTCACAAACAGAGGACCCCGTCACCCACACAGCGTCTTCAACCCTGGGTCTCGGACGTGCTGATCCGAGAGTACCACGTGAATGGTTCACTCCCAATGGTGGAGGCGGCCATGAATGCCCTCCAATCTGCCAGAACTCACTGGTCTCCTGCCTAGCAATAGCCAAAAATGCAGATCCATACAGCCCCTGTTGCTGTCTCCAACCATTTTAGGAGTCTATCCTCAGAACGGGACAACACATAACTCCCTTTTCTTAGGGAGGCGGATGAAGTCGAAGTTGAGGACTTTATCCCCGCTGAATGGGGGTTCCACTCCAAGTCCCCCGCCGGAAGATGTCATCGTTGTCACGTCGTGATTCAAAATCCTCGCGTCGAGGAGGATGCCTCCTCGGGGATTCAGGCCCATGCTCCCAGAGCTTCGTCCCCTCAGACTGCCTGACGAGGGAGGCAGACGTACAATCAGGGGTCGGTCGTCACCCTGGTCCCTGAGGAGGAGCTCCGCTACCCAACCACAGAGACCTACCACGAACAGGTACCTACACCTGTTGGCTCCTCCAGAGCCCACCATCCAGATATGACAGCATCATACAAGCCAGCACGCATCCCCACCGAGCTCCATCAAGCCCGTCGCTCACACAGGAAGGCACTTACCAGGCATGCACCTCACCCTGCCCAGGGTCATAAAGCCCACCAACTTGACGTGGTGGAGACCTGGATCCTATAGGACTAGCTCTTAACAGTTTCTTCTGACGCCCTCCATCCTGATATGGTGGTGATCAACAAAGCCTGCCTCCCAGATGTGGCGGAAAATCATTGGCGGGCACGTCTCCCTACAAACAAAGGCCACCAACTCGATATTGTGAGAAACCAATATATGCAGGGCTAGCTCCCTGCAGATGCAAGTAAAGTCTGCCACCCCAATGTGGTAGCAAACAGAGAGATAAACTGGCATATCCCAGTATAGGGGCAGATTGGTTCACATGCCCCAACACACGAGAGTTGGCAGTACCCACTGACCACCAGAGGACCAGAGCAGTATATTCCTACTCTGATACCGGAATGGGCCTTCAAACCCATTCCAACCAAAGATGTCTCTCTACATATACTGGAAATGATGGAGGATCAGGTATCGATCCCAGATCATATCCTACAATCTTGACAAAATGTAATTGCATCAGAGGCAACAGCAAGGACTTGGGCCCTTGAGTCCGTCTCCCCAATTGAGGCGACTCATCTGAGAGACGAGATAGCTGCCTCGAAGCAGATCTGCATCCTTTCTTCTGCCCAGGAGGGTTGCCGGCTATATTATGTGACACAAGGGAAACCAGATCGAGCAGCTTCACTCGTTCCAACTGGGGGACACCCGTCCTTCACGGTGGATTCTCCAGAGTAGGCATATATCCGTGCTAAAAGTCAAGATGTTCGTGGGCGTATCCCAGCAAAATCACGAGACTCAATTAGATAGGGACCCAAAGTTGAAGGTCGTTGTCAACAGCAGACGGTCCCCGCTGCCCGCAAAAGAGCGCCCCGAACGCGCCAAAGGCAGCCGGAAAATAAATCGGGAGTTCATGAATCTTCTCTCCTGGACGGTAGGATTCCAAACACCGTTAAACATACATCAAAGGCTCAGGACCCTACCCATCCATTACCATATTATGGTAGTTGAAGTAGCAGTTACGAAGGTCATCCCCGCAATGTAGCTACTAGAAGCTCTGAAGGTCCTCCCCAGAGAACCCATGGGGGCCACCCACGTAGGCATATAATGACCGATCAGGAGATTTCTTATTTTGATGCGAGTCATGAAAACCCTCCACATGACCAGAAGATCGCGCCGCAATAAGGTCCTCCACTTGCTGCGGTCCGCCCTGAAAGTCCTACCCGGGGTATACACTGCAGACACTCTCCAGGCAGTGGGACCATATATTATGATAGTAGTCCTTGCTATGATAGTCGCAACTGCGGAGGCCCTCCCCGCAGTGATGTCTTGACCTGACAAGAAGGTCCTCCCGTTTTCGTAGCTTGCCCTGAAGGTCCTCCCCAGGGGTTACGCTACAACGGAACTCCACCAAGCGAGGCATTAGATCACGGTGGTAGTCCACTACACCCTAAAAAAGGAGGTCCTCCCTATAGAGATATAAAGCAATGAGAAGGCCCTCTCCTCGTTGTGGTATATTCTGGAGGCCCTCCCAAGGATGTATCCCGCAGATATTCTCCTTGCGGAAGTAGTAATTTTAGTCCTCGACATTGTCGCAACTGTGATGGTAGTCCTCGCCACAACGACCGCCATTGTGAAGGTCCTCCCCATATTGGCCCCAAGCAACAAGAAGGTCCTCCCCTTGTCGCAGTGTGTCCTGAAGGTCCTCCCCAGGATGCACATCTAATCTCAATCCATGATGGTTATCCTCACAATGATGGCAGTTGTTGTGAAGGTCCTCCCCATAACAACTTTATACAGCCAGAACGTCCTCCCCTTGCTTTGACATGCCTTGGAGGTCCTCCCCAGGGTGTTCACTGCAAAAGTCCTCTATGCATTGAAGCATCAAGTGGTAATGATAGTCCTTTTCATTACGGCCACTATTGTGGAGTTCCTCCCAGCGATGACATATCATATTGACAGGAAGATCCTCCTCCTACCGAATCAAGCACGGAAAATCCCTCATATGTCGAGGGACTCAGAAGGATGGGATAAAGCATGTCATATTGCCAGTTAGTCACCGATGACATCATTCTACAATCAAGAGATGGTCCATGACTGCGCTCATCCTCTGAACCACCTCGGAATTTCCCACATAATGATTCATCACCTAACGGTCCCACTGCCTCTGACCACATTGGCAGCGAGCATCTCAGTTGGACTGACCAGGTAGAGGAGTCACTAGCGGAGGAATATGCCGATATTCTGCACTTGAGGAAACGACTGGCCAGGGATGATATACCAGTTATGTTTTTGCCTAAGGCCACCTCACAGTTCGACATAACCAGAGAGTTTTCGGAAAAATGCGTGCATGACATCCGCCATAATATATGGACAACCCTTCGCCGACTAAAATCAAGCTTTCGGCCCTACGATGGGTATGTAGACCATGCCAAGACAATAGGGGTCCTCTTTCATCACATAGACCTGGAATCTCTTCCTTCATCACGGCAACAGTGAACCAAAAGGCGTAAAAGAAATATGGAGATAGCCTGCATCTGTGCACTACACCAGCTGCGCCACCTCACCGGTGACGCTCTAAAAGGAGTCCATATCAGGGGATGGGGAGAACATGGAGCAATGAATTTCACTCTCCTCCACGCCCAGAAGAACCCGTTCGGCATATTGTCTTGCAAATTCATCACGTCAAGATGGCAATCGAGTGGTCTCCCTATTCAGGAAAGGCAACACACCCAGAGGAAGGCGCACAGTAAGTTCACACCAAAGAACTCTCCGCGTCACCCTTCGTCAAGAATTCCGAAGGCAATCCCATCATTGGAATCATCATCTCCACTGAGAGGATGTCGCACCGTAAGTTCACACCAAAGAACTCTCCGCGTCACCCTTCCTCAAGAAGTTCGAAGGAAATCCCATGTCAGGAAAGGTAAGGCCAGCCGAAGACGCGGGAGATCCCCTTCCTGTTTGGAATATGATGTCTTCTCTACCCCGCAATATGCATCTATCAACATCATAGAAGTTAACCCCATGGGTGACACCAGAGATACTGCAAATCTGGAGGGATCAGGAGATGATATTTCCGGTCTGATTGTGACTTACAACGAACCACCAGGTGTGCACACCCGGATCTAGAGGGCCGCCCTAAATATGGTCATCCTTCCAGCCAACCCTCTTCCGCCTACCCTATGAGCTTCCAACAACGAATTAGAACAAAAGAATAGTTACCCTTAAACCGACTCCTTCTCTTGAAAAATATGATCCACTCATGCTCAAAGAGAGATTTTCTTGTTAGGAAGAGGAGATGAAAAAATTGAGGCGGCATAACGCCGAGCTACTCCAGAGAATCCGCCTTATCGAAAGTGAATCTCGGGAGGAGGCACATCATGCAATCGCAACAAGTGAACCTCAAAGAATATGGTTTTCCCTGGAAAACAAAACACGGTCAAGGCTCTCGTCCAATGAGGCGCCTGGCCCGTCCAACTACCTAAACATAGGTTATTATGAATACCAAGCCTTCCCTCCACCCAAGAAGCACTCAGAGAGAGTAAACATGAACCCTCTAATGGTTCCACAAATGGCACATGCACCCCTGGTGCTAGCCAATCCAGATCCTCAGGCAATTCCTCGGGCTACCCCTGCCTAGGACTGGGTCCAGTAGGATGTAAAACAGGGTCTCACCAACACCATCGAGGCACTAATAGCATAATTGGAAGTGATGGAAGGTTGACGCACTCCGATACAACCAGAGCGGAAACCCTTCCCTGATTGGGTGAGCAACACACCACCTCCACCCAATTTTGGGAGCCCTGTATTCCCTATCTTCAATCGATTAGGCGATCCTGAACAGCATCTGATGCACTATGCATCCCATTGCGACCCTATGATGGGAAATCCGGAGCAACAAGAAGCAGTGAAACTCAGATTCTTCGTACGGACCATGAAAGGGTCCGCCTTCGTCTAGTACACGAGTCTGCCAGCCCAGCCAATAAAGAGCTGGGAAGACCTTCGACAACAGTTCCTATTCCACTTCAGATCAACGTTTCCTAAAACAACGGTCAACGATATCATGAACTACAAGCATAGGGAGAACAAGAGGGTCTCATATTTCATCGCCAGATGGAAAGTTTTGACCTATTCCTTGAACAGGCCATTTCCTCAAGATGAGATTCTAGCTATATGCATCGATAATATTCGAGATGAGCTGCGAACACCACTCATACTAATGGAGTTCACTACTGGCTTCCACCATCTCTCAACCATTTTCCAGAGAATTGAGGACTCCCTACAGCTGACTAACTCGAAGTCCCAAATAGCCTCGTAGGCTCTTGTAAAAAGAGCCCCTAGAGCTGAAGCATCCACTGTCACGCTCAAGCCGTCCCCTGTGCCTACTCCACCACTCAGGCCTCCACCATATCATCAAGGGCCTCCTACATATCAGCGGCCGCCTCCACCTAAATGGGATGATAAGCGAGGACCGAAGAGAAATTAGTTTGAGGAATGAAGACAACAAGTATACTCATTCCGAGATGATCAAGTCTGCGGCTACTTCATTGCCGCCATGAACTGCAACTTTCTCCGCCTCCCGGAGCCAAGGATACCTAAAGAGGTTGGCCGTGATGACAGGACATATTAATTCCCCTACCATCGGATTTTGTGGCATAGTATCTGAGAATGCTTTGTCTTTAAAGACCTCCTACAGAGGATGGTAGACTCCAGACAGGTCGAGCTGGGACCACCCCGGGCACATGTGGCATGTATTTATACCACCAAATCTAGCAAAGAGGAGGGGTGGAAGAATGTCACCAGAATGTAGGGGAAGGAATTTGACAACTGGATGCCTCAGAAGACTATCAACTAAGCCCAGGGCATACTCCAAGCTCAACTATAGCAGCCAGTGTTTCCACCAACAGCCCCTCAAGCCGCAGATCCGACACTATGAACATCACAACCCTCCACGATCTGGTCATCCGGGCGTAATCGAAGGAGGAAACAATCGCAAGAGGATCAGTCAGCGACGGGGCTAAATTTAGTTCTGACCCTGGTAGATTATATGCCCTCAAATTTGGCGCCATGGGCACCGACCCACCAAACAGTACCATCAGGGACAATCGAATAGGTTGACTTGTCAGAGGATGAAGAGACAACATTTGGTTCTATTAACGTCATCTATCTTATGGAATAATTCCCTGATGAAGTGTATGGTTACGAACCCGAGTTCCCTGCACGAGGAGCCGGGAGGAGGAATCGCAGAGGTAGGGAATACCAGGGGAGATCTAGTCGCGGCCAAAACTAACCCTACGGTTGGACCCCTGTCAAAACCATTAATATCATGGAAACCCATGGGAGAGCCCTTCAACGGACTCAGTAGGAGAAAGAATTCCCCTCCACCTATAAAAGCAGCCACTCTGGCCTTTTTGTTCTGCGATACCCACCAAAGGAGGAACAATTTTCTGGCCGCCTAGTGCGCACAAACAGACTGGCCGGGCCGAGTCCCCAAAATGTCGGAACATCGTCGGCATCTGACCCCCCGGTGGGTCCCTCCTTGTCACATACTCTAGCTCCCATGCCGCCCTCTAAGACTCTCCCGCTAACGGAGAAGCGTTGGTCGCTGGAGTAGAAATACGATATCCTTAAGCAGCTACCATCGGTACCAGCCATGCTGTCAATCCTCGATGATCTAAGTCTATTAGAAGACCTCAGGGGGGAACTTATAGAAACTTTGATCAGCCCCCAGGTGTTTCAAGCCGAGGTAGCTGCCGCCGAAATTTACTGGAAAGAGTCTTACCCGACTGAATGCAATGCGGTGATTTCCTTCACAGATCAAGATGAATATGTCATCATGCAAGGACACATCAGACCACTATATGTGTCTAGCACACAAAATGGTATTGATATCCAGAATGTCTTTATAGACAATGGCTCGGGAGTTAACCTCCTTCCCCTATGGACACTCTGTAAGTTGTTCTACAGTGAGGACGATCTAATACCCTCACCCACGACTATGTTGGGTTATGAAAAGAGTTATCAAAACCCAATGGGAAAAATTAAGCTAAATACCCATTTTGGTGAGCTGGTAGCCTACAAGGAATTCCTGGTGGTCCGGAGGAGCACATCATTCAATGCCCAACTGGGAAGGCTATGGCTCCATAAGTATATGGTTGTTCCTTCAACTTACCACCATTGTACCAAGTACTATGTCAATAGACAAAGTGGGACACTACACGCTGACAAGGCCCCTTTTGAGCTCTCCAAGTCACACTATATTAATGTCAAGTTCTATGAGAAAAAGAAAAAGAAGCCTTTGTTTGATGGTGACAACTTGATCCCCGCTCCAAATGGCCTAGAAATGGTTCCTGATGACCCCCTCAGGCAGCTTGGTAGAGATTTTGTCCTACCCATCAACCATGTTGAGAGTAGGAGTTCATGTATGGACACACACTCGGATGTCCTCATGACTTCAGCCGCAACGTCTGAGATTGAAAATGCTGGAACATCCACCAACCCACAATCTGGGGATGAATGCTCAAGCGGGGATGCCCATCATGCCTCTCCCTCACCTCCGGACTCCCAAGAACCTATGCTGGGAGCAATCCCCCTGTCGGATCAAGGAGACGAGGATATGGGAGAAGAAGAGGGGAAGATCTCAGGGATGCACCTTTTGTATTTGAGGAGGGTATCTCCACCACGGTGGATGAGGTCAGGGAAATAAATCGGGGTACTGAGGACGAACCGAGGCCTACTCTCATTAGTTCAGCCATTTCCCCCAAGGAGCACGAGGTATATACCTCTTTTCTGAGGCAACATTGGGAATTTTTTCCTGGAATTACACAGAAATGTCGAGACTCGATCGCGAAGTGGCGATGCATCACCTAGGTCTTCCAGAATACCACCGGGGCTATAAAAAAGCCGCCAGAAGGATGAACCCCTCACATACCGCCAAAATAGAGGCTAAAGTAGATAAGATCATTAAATAAGGCTTCATTCGGGAGGTCTAGTACCCCATTGGGTTGGCCAACATCGTCCCTGTTACGAAAAAGAATAGACAAATCTGCGTCTGCGTTGACTTCAGAGATCTCAATCATCATTGTCCGATAGATGATTTCCCGGTCCCGAACAACGAATTATTAATCGATGTGACGACCAGGTACGAGGCTCTATCCATCATGGATGACTATTCTGGATATAATAAAATCAGGATGGCCCAAGAAGATTAATAATACACTACCTTCCATTCCCCTCAAGGGGTATTCTGTTACAGGGTCATGCCATTTGGTCTCAAGAACGCTGGCGCCACATATTAGTGTGCCATGTATTGGATCTTTAAACCGTTCCTGGGGAAATTTGTTGAATTTTACATTGATGACCTGGTGGTCAAGTCCAGACAATGCTTGGATCACCTGTCAAACCTTGAGAACATCTTCAACAAACTCTAAAAGCATATCTTGATGATGAACCCATTGAAATGCGCCTTCGGGGTTACCTCAATGAAATTCCTTGGCTTTGTTGTATGCCATCACAGCATCAAAGTTGACCCTGAAAAGAAAAAGGCTATTCTCGGCCTACCACCTCCCCGAAACCTCACTGAGTTGAGAGTATTCCAAGGGTACATGGACTATATCAGGTGATTCATAGCAAAACTGGAAGGAAAATGTTTTCCCTTTACCAGGTTAATGAAGAAGGGGGTCATGTACCAATGGATGGATGAATTCCAAGAGGCATTCGAAAACATGAAGAAGTACCTCCTAAGCCCACCGATGCTCATGCCCTCGGTAGAATGAAGACCTATCATCTTGTACGTAACAGCCCTAGAGAATTCACTGGGAGCCTTCCTCACACAAAAGAATGATTCAGGAATTGAAAATAGTCTCTATTACCTCAGCCGAACAATGATTAATGCTGAGACTCGATTCTCAAATATCGAGAAGAGTTGTTTAGCCTTTCTCATCACAGTTCAAAAGTTGCGACATTATCTGCAGCATCATAAAGTCCATTTGATCTCATAGGGTAACCCGCTCAAGTACATCCTCAGCTGCCCGATTCTAACTAATTGCCTATCTCGATTGGCGGTCATCTTGCAATAGTTTGACATCCGGATTATGCCATAGAAATACATAAAGGGTCGGGCATTATCAGACTTTCTGGTAGAGAACACTTTGATAGGGACCACTACACCAGACATTGAATTACCTGATGAATAAATATTTGAGGTTCAAGAGTAGTTCCCAGCATGGGAAATGTACTTCGACGGCGCATCCCAAAGCCCAACCGGGAAGAGGATGGAGGATCCTAGGTTCAACAAAGTGGGTTTGGGAATAATAATCGTGTCCCCAGAAAAGGAAATCTTACCATATTCCTTCCTCCTATCAGAAAGATGTACGAACAATGAAGCAGAATATCAATCTCTTATTGCAGGCCCGGAGCTCACACTCCAGGCACAAATACAGCACCTTAAGGTAAAATGTGACTCAGAAATGGTCATCATGCAAGTCAATAGTGACCATGCTATTAAAAAGGAGGAGCTGAACCCCCTATTTGACTATGTCCGAGGGTAAATGGCGGAGTTCTCCACAGAACCAACATTGACCTATATTTCCCAGTCTCAGAACTCTCAGGATGATGCATTAGCCAACACGGCCACAGCTCTAGCTAACCCAGGCCGGGATGAAATGGTTATCAGTATTGCTCACTGTCGAATGGTATTTCCATTTGTTCAGACCAAGACAGAAGAAATCCACGAAGTTAGTCCTGTCCCCGAGCCATATGCTCCCGCCACCAGCTGGATGACCCCCCATTGCCAACTGCCTTCAATGGGGGAACTTCCATCAGACAGGGCTAAACGCAAGAAAATACGGAGAAGGGAAATCAACTTTTGTCCTATATGGCGGCGTGGGACAGCAAGAGGTCCTCTACAAATGAGGCTTCGATAGAGTCCTCCTCAGATGCATTGATGGAGAATAAACTGCTGATGTAATGAATGATGTACATGTCGGAGCATGTGGAGCACATCAACCGGGGACCAAGCTTTCCCATCCGGTTCGAAGGCGTGGGTACTACTGGCCCACAATGGCACGAGACTGTAAGCATTTTACCGCAAAATTCCACTCATGCCAGATCCATGGAAACTTCATAATCCAACCCCTAGAGTTACTTCATCATGTGAAGTACTCCTGGCCATTTTCCATCTGGGGGATGGACGTCATGGGACCATATCCTCCCGCCATGGACAAACAGCTGGGGTATATCCTCACGGCAACTGAATTCATTTCTAAATGGGCAGAATCCGTACCCCTCAAGGAATTCGAGGCAAGAAATATTGTCAGCTTTGTGAAAACCAATAACATCACCAGATTTGGTGTCCCTCATACCAAACTGACGGACAATGACACCAACTTCTGCTATGCTGAATTGGATAAATATACCATGAGTATGGTATCAAGGCTAACTACTCAACTCGCTACCATGCAGCGGCCATAGGACAGATATAGGCTTTCAACAAGACCCTTTCCAACATTATTCATAAAATAGTGGATAATGAAAAGAATTCATGGTCAGATAAACTCCTCCATGAATTGTGGGATTATCGAACCACAATCTGCACCACTACTCGGTCCACCCCGTACTCATTGGTGTACAGCACAGAGGCGGTCCTTCCCATTGAACTCCAACTTACCTTACTCCGTGGTGCCATTTGTGATCAATTATCTGATGATAAGTAGTCAGAAAAGTGTCTAGGTGAATTAGAATAGCTAGAAAAGAAGCGGTTTCACACTTTTCACCATATGTAGGTATACCAAAACCAGGTTGCATGAGCCTTCAACAAAAAGGTTTGTCTTCGGTCATTCTTGGAATGAGAATTAGTGTTGGTACTCTAGACCCCAATGATACCCGGAAAGAAGCCTCCAAGATGGATCCCAAGTGGGAGGGACCATACGTTGTACACAAGGTCAACTCCAATAGAGAATATACACTGATCTCCATGGAAGGACAATTTACAACCGCTCCTACAAATGCGAGATTCCTAAAGAAGTATTTCGCATAATAACTAAAAAGGTGTACTGTTGCTCGTCTCATCTATAGGATGTTAAACTGCCAAGCACCCTGTTGACCTCACCTATTTTGATAATCTCAATCATGTATTTATTTGTGTTGCAAATCCCAATTATGTTTTCATTCTCTATGATATTGTTAAGTATTGTTGATCTATACTTTAATTCTTTCCAATCTGTGATCAAATCAATAACACTTTTTAAAAATAGTCTTTGGAATATGTTAATCATCATTTATCCATGTTCATACAAGTTATAAATTGATTCTAACACAATCAGATGTGTTCTGCATAAAACAGATAAGTAATCTGTCTATAGCTACTGATAAAGAGCAACCGGTAACCAGTCTACCGATAGACTTAGTCTACCGACAGACAGCTACCGATAGACTTAACACAGAGTTACGGATGTACTTACAGACAGCTACCGATACAAACGTAGAGCTACCGGTGTAAGTATAAATAGCTACCGATGGAAGAAGTCACTGATGGACAAAGCAACCGATAGACTCACAGCCACCGACGCATGGAGCTACCGATGCATGTACCTACCGGCGCATGGAGCTACCGATAAACAGTCATTGATACACGCATGTACCTACCGACGCATGGAGCAACCGATGGAGTCAGAGAAACTAATGACATTGAGCTACCGATGTTCAAGCTACTAATGTTTGAGCTACCGATGTTCAAGCTACTAATGTTCAAGCAACCGATGTTCAAGCTACCGATGCTGATTACCTACCGATCACTCGACTCACTGAACCCGTACCTCGTACCTGCTGAAAAGAAATCTTTTTTGTCCCCTGATGGGAGATAAATACGAGAAGACTACATACCATAAATATGCGCGAACGTGTGAAAAAAACAAACAACAAGAAGCGAACCAAAAAGTGCGGTGCATCCAATATACCAAAAAACGACACAAGCACGAGAAGAACATAGAGGAGCTCATAGATAATCAAGCATACTCGAGGAGTGTTCTGTGCATACAAGAAGAACTTCATCGACTACATTCTCACCACCTGTGAACCTGGAGCATACGACACTCTGTTTCTCAACAGAAATGAGAAGAGGACTCAGACTCACTTCTAATCAAATCCAAAGGAGTCCAGAGCTATACTGAAATCACCAAAACCATCTCTAAACTCTACATCTCTTGTTCTGTGATTTATTACCATTCATTTCGAGCAGTGTGTGTTATCTGCTATATCTAACACATACACTGTCTCCTGTACTCAAACTGAAGGATCTGTAAATCCTTACAAAACTCTTTCATTCATTCTTTCCCACGAAGAACTGTGGTAGAGGTCGTGTGTGACCTGGACAGCTGGTTACTTTTGTACTATTTCCCACGAAGAACAGTGGTAGAGGTCTTGGACCTGGACAGTTGTAAACTGTTGAACCCCGATCCAGGGTGTGGATCATTTTTATATAAACTTTTGAGAGGACTAAGTCTCGGCTTGAGACTGAACCTCTTGGTTACATTGTTGTTCCATCTATTTCAAAGTTTTATTCCGCTGCTGATCACTTTAAAACCAATACTGTTTTTAAAGTTACTTTGATAATTAAATTAGCAAGTGTTTATGTTAAGTGTAGATTAGTAAGTTAGTTTCAAAAGATAATCACACACTCCTGTGTTGATTAACTGGGAATTAATCAATCCCTTGAGAACCTAACAGAATCTCTACATTAATATAAATTCACTACAGTTTAATCTATTATTTTGTTTGGGGGTCTTTAAGACATTGTTTTCAAATACAGAAATTTTAATTGGTACTCAATTCACCCCCCTCTTGAGTAATCCTCTCCGACCAACACTTGGTATCAAAGGGAGGTTGAAAATACTTTCTAAAAGTACTCTGCTTTTGAACTGTGATTTTAGTTGTATTTTAAAGTTCTTAAAATTTCTGTTATTTCTAAATTTTTATCTCTTTAAAATTTTCTCATCATGGACAATAGACTTGAGGGTGCTGCTACTAACCGGCCACCTTTCTTCAATGGAACTAATTATTCTCAGTGGAAGCTGAAAATGAAAATCCATCTAGAAAGCATAGGTTTTGATATTTGGACTGCTATTGAATCAGAATACAAAATTCCTACTACTGCTAGATCTACTTGGGATGAACCTACACAGACTGCATACAATAACAACTGTAAAGCTATGAATGCCTTGTACTGTGCTCTAGGAGATGAAGAGTTTAGTAGAATTTCTGCATGTAAAACTGCTTATGAAATTTGGGATACCTTAGCTGTTTCTCATGAAGGAACAACTAATGTTAAAGAAATGAGATTGAACACCTATACTATCAAGTATGATAATTTTAAAATGAAGCCTGACGAACCCATTTCTGACATGTATCTCAGGTTCAACGAAATTGTCAATACAATGATCTCGCTGGGAAAGGATGTATCATCGAAGGAACAAATTATGAGAATTTTGAGATGTCTACCTGATAGATGGAGAGGCACATCTGTCTCAATCAGAGAATCATGTGACATAGCTGCTCTACCTGTCAAGGAACTAATTGGCAAGCTGATGATGTATGAAGAAGAGCTTAAAGTGAACAAAGAGGAAGATAATGAACCTGCAAGAAAGTCTGTCGCTTTCAAATCCTCAACTTCAAAGAATAAGGACAAGGAAAAGCTTCAAGCTGTAGTTGAAAGTTCAAGTTGTGAAGACAGTGGAAGTGATTCTGACAGTGATGCTGAGATGGCTCACATTGCTAGAAGATTTAAGAAATTTTATAGGAAAAAGAAGTTCTTCAGAAAAACAAATTATAAGGGTAAGTATGATCACCAAGGCAAATGGAAAAAGGAATGGAAGAAGAATGACAAGTCAGATGATGTTGTCTGCTATGAGTGCAAGAGAAAAGGACACATTAAAGCCGACTGTCCAAAGATGAAGTATAAAAAGAAATATGAATATAAGGACAATAAGTTTAAGAAAGCCATGAAGGCTACTTGGAGTGCTTCATAAGACATCACAAGTGAAGCTGAATCTTCAGACTCTGAAAGGAATCGAGCCAACATGTGTTTTATGACAAACACTTCTGAGGTAACTGCTGAAACTCCTGCTTCAAATTCATATTATTCTGGAGATGATTCTGAAGGTGATAACATGTCTAAATCTGAACTGTTTGAATACTGTGATATGCTGGAAGAGACATGTAATGAACTTAAGGATAAATACAAGTCATTAAAGAAACAGCATGCTCTCACCACTACAGTTAAAACCGAACTTACTATTGAAAAAGAGAAAAATGCTCAACTGTTAAAAGAAAATACAGAACTGAAACTGTAAAATGAGCAACTTAGAAAAGACTTAGAGAAGTTCACCAATGGCAAGAATACTCTAACACAGATGCTAGGAAAGCAAGTAGCACCTAAATATACTACTGGTATAGGATACCAACCTGGACAAAGGAAAATTGCTAAAACTAGATTCATTTCTAAATCTGGACAGAATGAAGGTAATTTTGGAACTTCATATGTTTCAACCAGTTATGTACATAGCTATGGATCTAATAAAGTTTATCTTTCAAAGCATGTCAATTCTACAAATTATATGAGACCCATTAGACAAATATGGGTACCTAAAGTGTTATTGGCTAACCTGTCTGGACCCAAGAAAATCTGGGTACCAAAATCATCTCCCATCTAAATCTGTTTTGTAGGGAACTTTCTTAAAGAGCTCCTGTAAAGAGACGTGGTATTTGGACAGTGGATGTTCAAGACATATGTCAGGAGACTTCTCTTGTTTCAAGAGTTTAATAAAAGTTGATGGAGGCTTTGTCACCTTTGGTGATAACTCAAAAGGGAAAATCATCGGCCTAGGCCAGATTGGTAACACTGATTCAATTTTGATTTCTAAAGTTTTATTTGTTGATGGCCTTAAATACAATTTATTAAGTATTTCTCAGTTATGTGATGATGGTTTTCATGTTAAATTTGAAAATGATTCTTGCAAAGTTTTTGATTCTAAGAATGTTTTGGTATTTTCTGCCTTAAGAAATGAAAATGTTTATGCTGTTAATCTGAATTCTTTAGCTAAGCAGAATATTAATTGTTTGAATGCTTTTCATAAAGAATCTTGGCTATGGCACAGAAGATTAGGACATTGCAACATTCACTCACTTAGAAAACTTTCTAGGAAAAACCTAGTTAGAGACCTACCTAAGTTAGAATTCCCAAATGATAGAGTGTGTAACCCCTGTCAAAAGGGAAAACAACACAAAGTTTCTTTTAAATCAAAGAAAGAAGTTTCAACTTCTCAACCACTTGAATTGGTTCACATGGATTTGTTTGGACCATCAAGAGTTTCTAGTTTAAATGGGAAGCACTATGTTTATGTTCTTGTAGATGACTTTTCTAGATATACTTGGGTATATTTTCTAGCTCACAAAAGTGAAGCTTGTTCTTACTTTGTCAAATACTCCAAGTCTGTAGAGAACCTTAGCAGATTTAAGATTAAAACCCTGAGAAGTGATCATGGTCGTGAGTTTGAAAATCAAGATTTTGAATCTTATTGCTCACATAATGGCTATACTCATAACTTCTCTGCCCCTAGAACACCCCAACAGAATGGTGTAGTAGAAAGAAGAAACTAAACCCTTCAAGAAATTGCTAGAACCATGCTCAATGAATATGACCTGCCTATTTATTTTTGGGCTGAAGCTGTAAATACAGCTTGTTATGTTATTAATAGAGTCTTGATTAGACCAGTTCTTAAGAAAACCCCTTATGAATTGTGGAACAATAGAAAGCCTAAGGTTAATTACTTTAAAGTTTTTGGTTGCAAAGTATTTATTCTGAATACTAAAGATAATCTGGATAAGTTTGCTTCCAAAAGTGATGAAGGAATTTTTCTGGGTTACTCTATTTCAAGTAAAGCCTATAGAGTATTCAATAAGAAAACCAAATGTGTGGAAGAATCTGTTCACATCAAATTTGATGAAACTGATCCACATGAGCCTAAAACCTCTCTTGAAAATCTTGAAGAAGACTTATCTATTCTGGACCTTAATGATAAATCTAAAGAACCTGTTATAAAAGTATCCAGTTCTGGACTTTCTCCAGAATCTGCTTCTGTTGAACCCGAACCTATAGATGAACCTGAAATTTCTAGTCCAACCTTTACTAGATCAACAAGGATTCTAAAGAATCATCCTTTAGAAGCTGTTGTTGGTAATCTTGATAGAGGAACACAAACTAGAGATTCTCTAAGAAACCAGGTTGAACATCAAGCCTTTCTTTCACAGCTGGAACCCAAAAATATCAATGATGCTATCAATGATGAATTCTGGGTAATAGCTATGCAGGAAGAATTAAATCAGTTTGAAAGAAACAAAGTCTGGGAATTAGTTGACAGACCCAAGGACACTTTGACAATAGGCACAAAATGGGTTTTTAGAAATAAAGTAGATGAATCTGGAAATATAGTTAGAAACAAAGCTAGACTAGTTGCACAAGGATATAGTCAAGAAGAAGGCATAGACTATGAGGAAACTTTTTCACCTGTAGCTAGACTAGAATCCATTAGGATCTTACTTGCATATGCTGCACATCTGGATTTCAAGTTATATCAAATGGATGTGAAAAGTGCATTTCTAAATGGTTTTATAATTGAAGATGTTTTTGTAGAACAACCACCTGGATTTGCTAACCCTCATTTTCCAAATCAAGTTTTTAAACTTTCTAAAGCTTTGTATGGTTTAAAACAAGCTCCAAGAGCTTGGTATGATAGACTTAGCAATTTCCTTATTTCAAAAGGTTTTACTAAAGGGATTGCTGATCCAACTCTTTTCATTAAAAGAATTTCTAAAGATGTTTTAGTTGTACAAATATATGTTGATGATATTATTTTTGGATCTTCTAAACACTCTTTATGTACTGATTTTTCAAAAAGTATGCAAAATGAATTTGAAATGAGCTTAATGGGAGAGCTTAAGTACTTTCTTGGATTTCAAGTATTTCAAAATGAAAATGGTATTATTTTGAATCAAAGTAAATATACAAAAGATCTTTTAAAACGTTTTGGTCTGGATAGTATCAAGGAAAGTGAAACTCCTATGAGTACTACCTGTAAATTGGATGCAGATGAAACTGGGAAACCAGTTGATCAAACAAATTACAGAGGTATGATTGGTAGTTTACTTTATCTTACTGCTAGTCGACCTGATATTATGTTTACTGTGTGTATGTGTGCTAGATTTCAAGCTAACCCAAAAGAATCTCATTTGCTTGCTGTTAAAAGAATTTTTAAATATCTCAAACACACGGTTAACTTAGGTTTGTTTTACCCAAAAGGACAATCCTTTGAGTTAATGAGTTATTCAGATGCTGACTTTGCTGGTTGTAAGTTAGATAGAAAAAGCACATCAGGAACATGTCATTTGCTTGGAAAATCCTTAGTTTCTTGGTGTAGTAAGAAACAGAACTCGGTTGAGTTATCTACTGCTGAAGCAGAATATATAGCTGCTGGTAGTTGCTGTGCACAAATTCTGTGGATGAAACACACTCTTTTGGACTATGGATACGTTTTTAAACATGTTTCAATCAACTGTGATAACACCAGTGCAATAAACATCTCTAAGAATCCTGTATCTCACTCTAGAACCAAACACATAGATGTAAGACACCATTTCCTAAGAGATCCTATCAAAAAGGTGATATTTCTCTTGAATTTATTGGCACTAAACATCAATTGGCTGATATTTTCACTAAACCTTTAAGTTCGGATAGGCTAAGTTTCATAAGACATGAACTGGGAATGTTTAATCACAACCGGTGTGAAAATTCTCACCGATGTGAAATTCTCACCGATGTGAAATTCTCACTGATGTGAAATTCTCACTGATGTGAAATTCTCACCGATGTGAAATTCTCAATGATGTGAAAATTCTCACCGATGCAAGCTTCTCACCGACGTAGAAATTCTCACCGATGTAAGTTTCTCACCGACGTAGAAATTCTCACCGATGCAAGTTTCTCACCGACGTAGAAATTCTCACCGATTTGTTTTTCTCACCGATGATTAACTCACACCGATGCAAAGTTTAAAACTTCTGTCTGCCGCCAAGAATACGAATCGTTTTATTTTATTTTATTACTCTATTTTAAACGTTTATTTGGAATTCCTAAATGATAAAACTAATTCTAAGCCACTTCTTACCTCACCGAGCTCAAAATCTCTCACCTTCGAACCTTAGCACCCAAATCGACCAAGAACCCTAAACCCGCGATGGCAAAAACCAAGCTTCCTATCGTCAGAGATGAAAGTGTAGAACCAAATGCTAAGAAGCAGAAGACACAGCATAAAGCCAGTGCTAGTGAAGTCAAAACTAGATCGAGAAGGCGACCAGTGAATCCTCACTTGCAGAATAGAGACATAGTAATCGAGAAGGAACTGTGCGTGGAATGGCTACTGCCTAGCAAATCCTTAGTGCTCGAGATTCTGGAAGACCAAAAATGGGTGGATTGTTTCTCGAATAACAATGGCCCATACTACCCGAAATTGGTAAAGCAATTCTATGAGTTTGTAACCTTTGAGAAGTCTGAGAATGAGAATCGGGTAAGCTCTTTTGTAAATGGAAAAGAGATGTCTTTTTCTTCAGTAGAGTGGGCTGAGAGTTTAAAAGTACCACATGAAGGTGTCTCTGGGTATGTATCAAGAGCAATGCCACCTAGTAGTGACATTTTTGATTATGAGACTGCCTTACAAGAGCTGACTGGGAATGGAAATCAAAGGCAAGTGGTAGCTGCTGAAATGGATGGAGAGAATCGACTGCTTTTCAAATTTGTTCAGCATGTGTTGATACCGAGGAGAGGAGATTTTGCAAATCTGAGATATCAAGATATCTATCTTCTTCATTTGCTAAGACATGGTGTAAAAATCAATCTGTGCAGATTGTTGATGCTTCAAATGGAAGACATGATTAGACCAAAGTCAAAGACCAATGCTTTGTTCTTTGCCAAGCTGATTTCAGTGATGATAAAAGAGAAAGAAATAGCTGAGTCTCAGGATGAGACAGTTGTAGTCAAGAACAATTTCTGCATCACCTCTACTGTATGTAAGTATATGAAAATTAACTGGAACCCATGGAAGGGAGAATGGGTCAGTGATGATCAGAAAATCTATGATAGGTTTAATCCTGTGGATTATCCCTCAAGACCAAAGGATATGAGAGATCTGAGTCTAAGACCTGATGAAGAGGAACCTGCTTATAGTGATGAGACAGAAGAAGAAGAAGAAGAAGAAACTCCTATGGATGTTGGAGGAGATCCAGACTTGCCCCCAAGTCCTGTTGCAGAATTGGTTTATTCTAGGAAAGGAAAAGTAGAGGAAGTTTTGCCTACTTATGAGGAAGACAAGTCTGTACCTCACCAAGAAGAAGAGGAAAAGGAGAATGAATTTGAATCGCCTGCTTCTGGTAGGTTAAGTATGAGTCCCTTAATTGGAAACTCAGCTATACCTGCTGCTGAAGAAGAAAGAGATAGAGAAGAAGTTGTACCTGTATCAGAAGATCTTCTAGATGCTGCACCTGTAGAACTTGTGGTAGAAGATTCTGATGAAGAACGGCCAGCAGCAAAGGCTGTTGTGATACATGAGATTGCACCCATTGAGGGGGAGCATCAGTCTGTGCTTGGAAATGTTACAGTAGCTGTTGAGCTTGGAGACTGGGTAGAAGACCCAGGGTTTATAGTCTGTGGATTGGATTATCCCGATTCTGACAATGAGATGTCTGTGGATAGACCAAAGACCAATTATGATCTTGCTGCTGAGATGTTTCCAGACGATGTAGTCAGATTTCATGATTTGAATAAGCTGAAAGAGGACCTCAAATCCAGTTTTGTTGAAGAAGTGAAGCTAATGGAAACCTCTCTTGCATCCTCAATTAATTCAATAATGACTACTTCTGTAGTTAATTTGGCCTCAGCAAGGGGATCTGCTGCAGTTGTCTCAAGTGATTTTGTTTCCAAATCAGATCTTGAATCCATGAAGAATGAGATAAAAGAATCATTCAGTGCTTCAGTTGCTGAGATGAAGGAAAGCTTTTATGAAGAAATGAAAATTCTAGAGAGATCCTTCGAGCTATCTCTGGCTTGTAATTTATCTTCCTTTATGTCTGAGCTTATGGAAGAAGTGAAAGAATGCCAGACTCAGTCTTCAAGAATCGAAGCTGATCTGGAAGCTCTCAAGACATCAGTTGTTGCTTTGGATTCCTATATGAGCTCCAAGTCTCAAGCTGACAAGGACCTAGCTTATGTGAAGAGTGTAGTCAGCCAGTTTGTCTCAGTGTTTGAAAGTTTCAAAACCTCAGTGAAGGATCATGTTCAATTACAAGACTCTCAAGTTCAAAGCCTAATCAGTGGTTTGTCAAAGAGTTTTAAAGAAACTATTTCTTTCTCTCTTGGCCCTCTCACATCCAAACCATCAGTTGATATGAACTCAGTTCGAGCAATATTGAAGGAGGAGATTGGTTCTATTTCAACCAGTGGCTCTGGGGACTCATCAGAGTTAAGCCGAGTGGTGCTTTCTACAAGGGATTCTGCCAGAGAAATCATGAAGATAGTTCAAGATTTTATGAGAGAAGCCTCTGCCTCTCAAGAATCCATAAAAAGCAAAGTGGACTACTACTTCTCCAAAATTTTCACCAAGCATCAACTCGAACACCACTTCAAGCTCATGTTGGAACACATGAAGCTCCCTCCAGTCACCCAAGCTTTCAAAGAACAAGTGAGCAAGCTGAGAGAACTGACTCCTGCCTTAGAGAAATTCATGGAGAACAAAGATGATTTCATCTCTGCTATGGAAAGAGGAGGAGGAATTATTATGGATTTTAGAAATCTGCTGCTGCCCTTCTTGCATGTTGATGCTAGACCAGTCATCATCCCTCCTGCTTTGCCTGCTTCTGCCTCAGCTGCTTCCTCAGTCCAGCTGACTCCTGTTCAAGCCATTCAAAGCCTCAAACCAATGATCACCCAAAAATCTTCAACCTACAAGCCTGACTCTGTGTCAGTGGCCCAGCCTCCTTTGATCTTTTCTGGCATTCCCAAACCTTCACCTGAATCCTCACCACCCGAGCATCCTTCTGATCCCAAAGGAAAATCTCACATTGCAGATGCGGATTGAACCCGTGGCCAAGCTTTTTGATAGGAATTCCTTTGTAATCTGTTTTTGTTGTACTTTTTTGACTACTATAATACAGAATTTTTTTTACTTCTCTTGTTTTATTTCTCTCCTATATATATATACGTATATATGCTTTCCCACTTTTTGATTATCACAAAGGGGGAGAACAATAAGAGAGGGGGAGAAACTTTTTATGAGAGAATAAGGAGGAGAACAAAATGAGAAATATTTTCAATGGAGAAAAATAAGGCATAAGGGGAGACACATTATCCTTTGTTTTGTTTCCATTTTTATCTCTGATACCTTATGTCTATATAGTACCTTATTATTTTTACCTCTGATAACTAATGTCTATATCATACTATTTCTATTATCTCTGATGCTGTTTTCTCTGAGAAAATTGAATTCAATATTATACTCTTTACTATTATATTCTCACTATGTTAAATGCCCATATTACCATATCATAAATTGTGATTATCAAAAAGGGGGAGATTGTTGACCTCACCTATTTTGATAATCTCAATCATGTATTTATTTGTGTTGCAAATCCCAATTATGTTTTCATTCTCTATGATATTGTTAAGTATTGTTGATCTATACTTTAATTCTTTCCAATCTGTGATCAAATCAATAACACTTTTTAAAAATAGTCTTCGGAATATGTTAATCATCATTTATCCATGTTCATACAAGTTATAAATTGATTCTAACACAATCAGATGTGTTCTGCATAAAACAGATAAGTAATCTGTCTATAGCTACTGATAAAGAGCTACCGGTAACCAGTCTACCGATAGACTTAGTCTACCGACAGACAGCTACCGATAGACTTAACACAGAGTTACAGATGTACTTACAGACAGCTACCGATACAAACGTAGAGCTACCGGTGTAAGTATAAATAGCTACCGATGGAAGAAGTCACTGATGGACAAAGCAACCGATAGACTCACAGCCACCGACGCATGGAGCTACCGATGCATGTACCTACCGGCGCATGGAGCTACCGATAAACAGTCATTGATACACGCATGTACCTACCGACGCATGGAGCAACCGATGGAGTCAGAGCAACTAATGACATTGAGCTACCGATGTTCAAGCTACTAATGTTTGAGCTACCGATGTTCAAGCTACTAATGTTCAAGCTACCGATGTTCAAGCTACCGATGCTGATTACCTACCGATCACTCGACTCACTGAACCCGTACCTCGTACCTGCTGAAAAGAAATCTTTTCTGTCCCCTGATGGGAGATAAATACGAGAAGACTACATACCAGAAATATGCGCGAACGTGTGAAAAAAACAAACAACAAGAAGCGAACCAAAAAGTGCGGTGCATCCAATATACCAAAAAACGACACAAGCACGAGAAGAACATAGAGGAGCTCATAGACAATCAAGCATACTCGAGGAGTGTTCTGTGCATACAAGAAGAACTTCATCGACTACATTCTCACCACCTGTGAACCTGGAGCATACGACACTCTGTTTCTCAACAGAAATGAGAAGAGGACTCAGACTCACTTCTAATCAAATCCAAAGGAGTCCAGAGCTATACTGAAATCACCAGAACCATCTCTAAACTCTACATCTCTTGTTCTGTGATTTATTACCATTCATTTCGAGCAGTGTGTGTTATCTGCTATATCTAACACATACACTGTCTCCTGTACTCAAACTGAAGGATCTGTAAATCCTTACAAAACTCTTTCATTCATTCTTTCCCACGAAGAACTGTGGTAGAGGTCGTGTGTGACCTGGACAGCTGGTTGTTGTTGTACTGTTTCCCACGAAGAACAGTGGTAGAGGTCTTGGACCTGGACTGTTGTAAACTGTTGAACCCCGATCCAGGGTGTGGATCATTTTTATATAAACTTTTGAGAGGACTAAGTCTCGGCTTGAGACTGAACCTCTTGGTTACATTGTTGTGCCATCTATTTCAAAGTTTTATTCCGCTGCTGATCACTTTAAAACCAATACTGTTTTTAAAGTTACTTTGATAATTAAATTAGCAAGTGTTTATGTTAAGTGTAGATTAGTAAGTTAGTTTCAAAAGATAATCACACACTCCTGTGTTGATTAACTGGGAATTAATCAATCCCTTGAGAACCTAACAGAATCTCTACATTAATATAAATTCACTACAGTTTAATCTATTATTTTGTTTGGGGGTATTTAAGACATTGTTTTCAAATACAGAAATTTTAATTGGTACTCAATTCACCCCCCTCTTGAGTAATCCTCTCCGACCAACACACCCAATGGTCCAAACTCCATGACCTTAAACTAAGAGTATTTCTTTTGCACCGGCATAACTAAAAGAAGTTATCGTCCGAGCTGAAGTTCCTTAAACTACCAAGCACCCAATTGTCAAAACTCTATATCCTTAAACTAAGAGCATTACGTATTCACTGCATGACGTTAAACTCCATGGAGTTCGTCCTTACTGCATGACATTAAACTGGACGGAGTCTAATAATACCCCTCGTCCTAACCACATGATGTTAAACTGTATGGATTTTGTCATTACCGCATGACGTTAAACTGCACGGATAATAAGATTTAAAAATTCCCTCCCCCTGTCTATGGACCAGACCTACACGGGGTGTATTCATCTTCCTCACCGCATGACGTTAAACTGCACGAATTTCAGATAACTACGTATATTTTGATTCCTACCCTTGTAGGATACATAGTGACGCCGAGATCCCCTGTCCTAGCCCAGCCACTCCCAAATTAAAGATAAAAATGTCTTCTTCCCCCCGTGTATGGACCAGACTTGCATAGGGTGTATCCCTCGTCCTCACCTCACGACGTTAAACTACACAGACAAGAAGTTTTAACAATTCCCCTATCCCCCCCCCCCCCCCGTGTATGGACCAGACCTACACGAGGTGTACTTAATTCAGAGAACTGCGTATGGCTTGATTCCTGCCCTTGCAGGATACATAGTGACACCAAGATTCCCCGTCTTGGCCCAGCCACCCACAAATGAAATAAGATAAAAGTTAGACAGTGTCCCCTTCCCTCGTGTATGGACCAGCCCTGCATGGGGTGAACTTCTTCTAGAGAACTATGTGTGTCTTGATTCCTACCCTTGCAAGATACATAGTGACTCCAGGGTTCCTCATCCTGGCCCAGCCCCTAAATAAAAGATAAAAATGCCCACCCCCCTCGTGTATGGACCAGACCGACACGGGGTGTACTCCTCGTCTTTACCGCATGACGTAAAACTGCATGGATAGCAAGATTGAAAAATACTCCCTTTTCCCCGTGTATGGACTAGACCTGCACGGGATGTATTTTCGCATCCTCGCCACACAACATTACACTAAACAGACAATAATGTTAAAAATGCTGCCTTCCCCCCATGTGCGGACCAGACCTGCACGGGGTGTATACCTCGTCCTTACCACATGACGTTAAACTGCACGGTCTTCATCCTTACCGCATGATGTTAAACTGCATGGACTTCGTCCTCACCACATGATGTTAAAATACACGGACTTCGCCGCGACCCACCCAATACACACGGTGATAGGAGATGGAGATAATCCTTGCACATTTGGATTCATCCTCTCCATACATCAGACTCCATGACCCGGACAAATATGGATCTTCATAACCATTCATAGCCATCGGAAGTGGAAGGTCATCGACCCATGGACACCTTTTCATGACTATGCATACCATGACCTCAGCGGCTCTGCATAATCATAGCCCCTGGCTCATCTACCAAATGCAATATTTCCACAGGCGACACTCTTCCTAGCTCCGTACTCTTACCGGCCTCAGAGCCCCCATACCATACCTCCTGATCCAGAAGTGTATGGAAAAGTGGTTTACAAGTTTGTCCCCTCTTCACATCCAAGTGTTGCCAGGGTATCCCTACCGGGGTAGCCTATGTGTCCACAAGTGGTTCACATAGCGAACTGCATCAATGAAAATCAAGCCAGGACTAGGCTACATTGAATCAACGGACAATTTCAGTGAAGTTGTTTCTTATATACTCAGACACCATTATCCCCACGTACCGAACTCTGCACTATGAGCGACCGCGAATCCTCATAATCATTCATGGCCATCAGAAGTGGAAAGTCATCGACCCAGGGACACATTTGTATGACTATTCATACCATGCCCTCAGCGGCTCTGCATAATGATAGCCCCTGCCATGTCCATCAAAGGAAATATTTCCTTGGGCGATACTCTTCCTAGCTCCATATTCTTACCGGCTTCAGATCCCCCACACCACACCTCTGGATCTGGGAAAACTCAAATTTGCAGATTACAACCTTCATCCCCCACCTTATTCCAAGTATATCAGAGCATGTTGACCCAATTATCCTTCCAGTGACTGTAGCAATAGTAACCTAATGGTTCGAGCTCTATGACTGCTAAACTAGAAGTACCTCATCCTAACCACATGACGTAAAACTGCACGGATAGCATGGTACACCCCCGCGCGCAAAATAAATCAGCACTGGGAGCTCTCTAAGCTTTAACAGCAACTAGAGACGAGTACGCCCGAAATGTTCAGATATTTCCATCCCTGATGAAAGACTTTGTGGCCTGTATAATTGCGGATATTCATAACCATTCATGGCCATCGGAAGTGGAAAGTCATCGACCTGGAGATACCTTCTCATGACTATGCATACCATGCCCTCAGCGGATCTGCTTATTGATAGCCCCTAGCACGTCTAATAAAGGCATGATTTCCTCGGGCGATAACCTTCCTAGATCCATACGATTACTGGTCTCAAGGCCTCCGTGTCATCTCTCCTGATCCAAGAATCCTCGGAACCATGATTTACACCATCAACCCCCCTCCACGTCTTGGACATGCCAGGATACTCAGGCCAGGTTACATTCTAATCAAGAGCGGTCCTCTTAACTACGTCCTTTCTGCATAACGTCAGATGACACAGATCACATTATGGCCACTTGGCGTAAGGCTGCAAAGACCAATAATTAAATATCCAAGGTAATGCTCCAACAACAAGCATTTTCACTGGTTTAATAATGTTCCGTGTCCTAAACACACGATGTTAAACTGTGTGGTCAATCGTCCTTGCTGCACGACTCTATACCTCATAGCATTGGCAAGGGAACAAAAAATGACCCCTATCCTCGCTGCATGACGTTAAATTGTACATCATCCTTTAATAAAGCTCTTCTTCTTTACCGCACGACACTAAACTTCACGGTCAAAACTTTTACGGGTTCAGTAAGGAACAAAGGTTTTTCTTTGTCCTTTAGTACATGGGTCAGACTGGAACATGCCACCGTCTCACACCTGCGGGAGAAGGGATTACATCACCCATTCTTGGGAAATTCATTCTAGACATTTCCCCCATAACCAGGAACCCCCTCATCATAAACCATACTCTGTAATCAGAAAAAAGCCAAACTCTCATAAGCCACCCCTGGTGGTCCCAAATATCAACTTCCCTGAAGTTTCTTGGCTATCGGAGGCATACAATCATTGACCTAAGGATACCTTTGCATGACTATGAATTCCATGCCATCAACAGCTCTGCATATTGATCACCCCTGGCCCGTCTACCAAAGGAAATATTTCCTTAGGAAACGTTTCTCTCTGTACGCCTCTTGGCCTCTGACCCCCCATGTCTATCCTGAGATTCGGAAAACCTCTGAGCTATATTTTACCAAACTCTTTCACAATCCTTCCTGAATATGTTTTAAGATCTATAACATGATTACCAAGGACCAGGAGAAGTCATTCCATTCTATATGATGTCCCAGCTACATGACTTTAAACTGCGCCAAGCTTCAACCATCCCTTACACTAACTAAATGTGTGGGAAAGTGGTTTCCTGACCACACCCCTGATTAATAAAGATGTTCTCAAAACCTTTCATATTCCACATACCCTTTCCGAGCCACCCCCGGTGGTTTTCGTAATTTTCCAAGCCACCCATGGTGGTTTCCATGAGCCAGACATTCATGAAGTCCTATAGCCATCATAAATGGAGAGTCATTGACTTATGGACACCTATTTATGACTATGCATACCATCCCCTCAACGTCTCTGCATATTGATCATCCTTGGCTTGTCTACCAAAGGCACGGGTTCCTTAGGTGATGCTCCTCCTACCTCTGTACGCCGACGTGGCTCCCAAGCCTTGAGACATGCCCTTCATGTCGTTCAAATTTAAACATGTTTCTCCCCACGTGTGTCTGAAGAGTATTGAGACATATTTTGATCAACCAAACCCCATTGGTACCCTTTCCCCACCATATTTGGTCAATGCTGCTCGACTTAAAACATGAGTAACTATAGTCTTGATGGCGCGACATTAAACCACCCAAAAAAAGAGGCACAATGCCTGTTAGGCTGAAAACCCGAAAAGGGAGACCTAAGAAAAAGTCGTTCCATACCCGCTGGATACACACAAAATGGGCCCAGGGAAAATTAGGGCATTAAAAGAAAAGAAATAAAGTTTGTGGGGTTTTTCTATAAAACCCTAGCAATAGTCAAACTATTCTCGCTGGATCCCATGGTCCAAGAAAAAGTTAGGGCTCATTTTATTTTTATCAATGGTCTTGAACTCGGATTATTCTATGTTCAGGGAATTAACATATGCAATGATCATGCCAAATAATTTCTATCATAGGAGAAGACAACAAGAGCAGTGATGAGAAATATTTATTTGTTCCATAAAAAAGATGATAGGAAGGGAATTCACAATCTGGAGCCTCCTCTAGCGTGAAAGGTTATTACAGGAGGTTTTTAGCAGATTCACAAAGTTGTATCAGGTGATGGTAAGAATCCTCAACTGTTTGAGAACGATTCTATAGTAAGGCCATTTCAGCTTCTGCACCAGCCCACAACTCTTCCACCTCCTGGGCCGCCTTTGTTCTCGCCCACATTTCCTCCTCCATTCGCCGCTCTCCATCTTCAATCATGGCGGCAACGTTAGCCTCTTCCTGCTATAGTCACTGTATCTCATTCCTCAGCACTTCTAGGTGAGAACGCTGCTCAATAACTTCTCCTTGGAGCCTCGCAACTACCCCAATGTGATCATGAGCCTCTGTTAGGAAAATTTGTTAGGTTACAGAAAGGTAGGCTTTGTATTGGGCAGCAAAAAGGCGAGATTCGAAACCACCCAGTCTTTCCCGATCAGAAACCACATTCTTGAATATGTCTTAAACACCATGATAGTCAAAGCCGTCAAATCACAGCAGCATAAACAAATTGTGTATCCTTGGTAATTTGGTCAGCATCTTGACCAAGGGCGTTTGAGAGATCAACCTCCAGATTTTCTCCCAAGCCCTTTGGTGAGAAGGCCGAAGACTGGAAAGGACTTGTTGGTCGGGCTCAGCATTACTCCCGGATGAGGACACATACTCGGGTATGAACGTCAGTAAGGATGTACCCAATGTGGTTTCACCCGCGAACTCTGGCACTATGGCAACTCCACCCTCGGCAGTTGTGGTCATAGGCAAGGTTGGGTCTAACAACACAATTGATAGCACCAAAGGTTGTGGTCCTGGTGCCCGATATTCAATAAGACAGATAAGTACCCCTAACCAGAAAAGGGAAGAAAAAGGAGTCAGTGGAAAAAGATCAGGAATCTTACTCCTGATCATCAAAGCGTCAACATCCTCAAGCTCCGCACGGCCACGACGACCACTCGAGGAAGATGATGCATCCTCAAAAGGAAGAGAAGCCAAGGGAATCACCAGTGGTGCCCAGGATCTTTGACCATACCCAAGTCCAACAACTCCCAAAGATCTCCCCAAGTGATAGCATACGGAAATCAAGCCCGGGGAAATCACTCACCCTGTAAAATAAATTGATAGCCCGCTCTGAGTTCTCGGTGACTGGCCTGATGGCGGGCTCCTCCTCCGTCACCATGAGACCCACTGGGTTTGATGCAGCTAGCCCTGTCAGATCTGAGGCCTCTTCGGTAATCATCAGCACCCCATCCTCACCCGAAATTATAGAGGCTATAGGATCGACATGAGTTTCGTCATCCAGCTGTCCCTCCTCAGACATATCTCTGGTAGATGAAGGGGTAAGGAGAGAATCTATGTCGTTTTCCCCATCAGTGGGGCCCTTTGTCTCGTCACTCTCAGGGGTGACTGCGGGTGATCCCCCAAATGATAAAATGATAGGATGTCCAGTCACATGGGTAGCCACAACCAGGTCTCCGAATGACCCTGCACCGTAGTGCCAGAAATGTCAACAACTGGCATAATTAGAGTATACAATTTGTTAATCAAATAAATGGGAAGTTGTGATTACCCAACGTCCCCTGCATGAGACATTTCGACAAACGAGATGTTTTCTGATGCCTCTGGATCTACCCCGGGGACAATTACTTGCTCGAAACACAGGGAGGATCCGGGGGAGGAAAGGCCCTAACTAGGTCTGCAATGGTCACCTCCACAAGCTCAGCTGCGCTAGGAGATCCCTCCTCAGTGATCCCCAGGGCCTAGAACGCGTGTTCACCTACCGCAGTCCCACAGGGAGTATACTATGGGGAGGGAATTTTCCCATGGGATTCTTTGGCTCCCTGCATAAAAAAAGAAGGGGGGGGGGAAACCTTAAAACCCCAACAATAAAGGAGGAAGAAAGCCAGAATGATCATAAAAAACCTCTTCTTTTGGTTCAGACAAATCGGTATGTCTAATCATCATGGACACCTGGTGGTCCCATAGAGACAGTTTCAGAGTGAGCGCATGTATGCATCCATCTCTTTCAATGGAGAGACTATATCACCCAAGTCCTCTTCCAACTGAAGGTGTGGTGGATAGAAGATAACCCCAATACTTGGGAGATTGAGAGGGATCGTTTGGAGTGATGCCCAAAACTCCTCATCTGAGCCACTGGCCCTCGGTTCATCCCAAATATTCCATGCATCTGGGAATGCGGTCGTAATATGAATGGCTAGCTTGGATGGATCAACTTGAGAGGGTCGGACAACGGCAGGGGCTGGTAGGGATGCTAATGGTTTTACTTTTGTTCCGTATCTTTCCACTGCCCTAGAAATCTATGGGGCTGCCTGTGGACGAGACCTCACATGTACGGAGGAGAATTCCCTTTCTTCTTCCATGATGGGGAGATCATTTAAATCATCACCCCCTGAAGAGTGGTCACTTACATCACCTTCCTCATTGGTCACCGGGTGCAGCATGGCCTGGACTCGATGGGTTAATACTACGTAACCCTAGTGTGCATAAATATAGGCTTCAAGATCTTGAAGATACCAATTGACCTGCTCTGGCTCCACATCATAAAGGATGTCAACCGGGGTAGATATGTAGCCCAGCCTGTCAAATGCCACTTCTGATTCCTAAAGATACTGCCACAGATAACTGGGGTACTAGCTACGGAAGGATGATCGACCTTTGAAATCAACCCATTGGCCCTAGGCCGTCGTAAAGGCAGCATATTTAGGAATATCCAACCCCCCTCGGGTGGCTTTGAGGGAATGAGAGGATACACCTCTCTCTGTTAAAATCTTCCCCGGGAGCACGAGACCAGTAGGGTGGCGAAGGACTTTTCCCATCCTAGTTGATGCACCATCCCCCTTTCACTTCCTTTTTACCTTTGATGGCTTGGGACTTGAGATGGTAGGCACCAACATCCCTAGCTGGCCTTTTGGGTATGATTGTACCCAGGAGTCAGCATAATTCTTCGATAAGAAGGGTGTGGAGTCTGCAAGAGTGGGGGTTATAACCTCGCAGCCAGTATCCTCTCGGGTAAACATTAACCACAGTTTTCTGGAAACCATTAAATGATGATTCTCGCGGGCACCATTAAGTTTGGGAGAATACAGTGCCTGGAAACAACCAAATTGGCGCCCGAATCGGCAAGGTGTGTACCCATCGCAGATCAATTCCCCACTAATATGAACTACCAGAATAACCTCTCGAAGGGAAAATTAGTAGCCCCGCTTGCTAAAATCCTCTGTTATGGTGTTCATGATTACACCAGTTTGGGAAGAGAACAGATGGAAATTGAAATGATCATAACATGAGATTCGACTCGATAACAAACGCATGTTCTAAACAATCTGTTGATTATCCTTCTCCTAGGTCGCCCACTCTTCAGGCATAACCCCGCAGGTCAGTTGCAAGTATGGCCAGAATGTGGTGCCAGGAATATGAAGAGGGTTGATGAAGGTGTAGTAGTTATTGATATGAATGCATAACCATCCCAAAAGAATCTGAAAAGGGTCGGCCACTCGGTTTAGCCGGCTCCCATCGGTAATATTACTGAGAAACCGGTAAATCCTGGCCAGTACTGCGACGGCGAGGTTGATAACGTTGTCGGTAGCCAATTGTGCCACCATGACAAAGGTAGAGACCTGTATGATGCTAGACTCACGTACAGGCAATAGCCAGCTACTCAAAAAAATTTCCAGAAACGCCACCCGAAGAAGTAGCTGATCGACATTTGGGACAATCTCCTTGCCCTAGACATTTAATTGGACTTGCTCCATGATCATCCAATAGCTGCCCCTCTACTTTAGAGACTCCATTATAGGGCAGGTCGTGGGCCTAAGCGGAAGAGCTACGGACTGTCTCTCTCTAGAAAAATCCTTGATCCAGTCGCGATACGACACAAGCTATCTTAGAGACGTATCCTTCGAATGCTCCTCGCGACCAGGGATAAACATTCTCAGAGATGTATCCTTCGAACGTTCATGAGACAAATCGATGACCCGCTTCACCATGGGAGGGGTTCTCCCATCGTCATCCCACACAGAGGGGTAGGCAAGAATTCGTCATATATACCCCTAACAATGGGGACCCCTGAAATCTGAAAGACGTCATAAAGACTAATTACCACCTACCCATGGACCAGATGAAAGGTGTTAGTGTCCGGGCTCCAATGAATCATATGTTTCCTAGTGAGGGCCTGAGGCCGGTAGGTATAGGTTTGGGACACCCAAGCAGCATCATACAAGCCTATGGATTTCATTTCTACCTTGAACTCTGCATAGCATTGGAGGACCTAGAAGGGCCACCCCCAATCCAAGGACTTAAATGCTCCTCTAGGACGGAGGTCCCGATTTGCTGACCAGCCATACTGGTTGTTTACCATGGCATTGTGGGCAATGCTCCGATAACAGAGAATTGTTCCTTCCTGTTGATGTTATTCTCCTATCAGAGATACTGGAAGGTGATTCAACATAGATCCGCCAGCTGTGTCCCTCGGGGTAGGCCTCCTACTAATAGGTATCACGAACCGAGGGATATTAGCAAAAAAATATCCATGCTTCAGGACTGTTGTCACGAAATGGTACCAGAATCGGGGTATCGGACAGCAAACCGAACCCATGGGCAAGAAGGCTGTTAGAAAAGGGGTACTCTTGCTATGACTTGGAGAGCTGGCCAGTAATAAAGGAAAATGGTGGGGAGTGATGGATTCCATCCTGAACAGAGTTTTCCATATCCTTCAGGCATTGATCGCCAATTGATATAGGCTATTCTGTAGGCCTCGGTGCAGAACGAGGGGGAGCCATATTTTCTCCCTGCACAAAGAAAGACAACAAGTGGTTAGTCCAAAATTAATAAAAGTTGGAAAAAATACCAGATATATGGTTGAGGATCAGTTGAGAAGCCTTCATAGCAATGTTTTTGAGGTGGCCTCGAAGGATGGTTCGCGATGACAACATCCCGCGAACCAGCCCTTCGTGAAAGTAGTCTGTGAAACCCTGGCCCGCAGAGCGTTGGCCAGGAAACCATGGATCAAGTGGCTCCACAGAATTTCAATCCCGAAGTTAAGTGGTTAAGTTTGGACGACTTAGAAAATTTTAATGTTCATAAGATTTTAGTCTGCGGAGCATCGAAACTGTCGAGCATCAAAACCGCAGAGCACCAAAACCGCGAAGTAGTTTCATACGCTGCCCGTCATGACTTACCTTTTAATTAATTAAAGTTGTTAGTTTGCGGCTGGGAGGTTGATCAACGGTTGAAGAATGGCGTGACTGAGAAATGTTTCATGGAAGTAGTAGTCGGTTCGCAGACGAAGTGTTTTGCGAAGGAACAAGCGAATGGAGGTAGAAAAGCGAAAAATCTCTGGTTTCGTGAAGAATCCGGAAAAGGAAAAATGAAGGTCCCTCCATATTTATAAGATTGGTCCCCTACTGGGTCCACCTCTCTACTGTGAACTACCTGAGTTTCAGGACCACTCTGCATCGAAATAGCCTCCTCTTCATTCTGATCGGACCCCATTCCGATGGAGGGCATTTGTAGGGTCCTGAAAAATCCACAATGGATAATTTTACTTAAGGGATATTCTACCCAACTCCCCCTCAAAGGGATGTGAAAATGTGGAGAATACTCAACGATGGCGAAGGAGGAACTGGTCTGCAGACCAATCTAATGTTAATGATGCACGGCCGGTTCCGCGAAGCATCCCTCCTCCGCGGACCGTCGTCGTTCGCGAGATGGAGGCGGCGATCCTCTGTAGTCATGAGGCGGGATAGGCGCCAACATGGTTCACTATTCCGGACCGCCCCAGCCATGATCTAAATCCACCATCCCGAACCGCCTCCGCTATCGTTCGCAAAATTGAGGTGGAACCCTCCGCGTCCGCGAAGCACCCCCCGAGTTCAGTCCGCAGAGCAGGAGTGTTTAATGCCCCGCGAACTGCAAATTGACCAAGTCATCAATGAACGTGGGTTTTCAGTCTTGGGTCCCCGAAAAAGGTACCGCATGACCATAGATACATCTCTTCCCCCACTCTATAAAAGGAGACTGAGGTGGAAGTGGAGAAGAGGATATTGTGATTCTGAATGTGGACAGAAATGAGATCGATCAGATTCAGGTGGAAGGATTTCGAAGGAAGGCTTAATATTTCAGAAGTTCCAGTTCGCAAACCGGAGCAGGTATGAACTTCGGACCAAACTAATAAGGAACCAAAAAGGCATAATAACTTGGTGAATCACAAACATAAAATAAAAAACAAGATAAGACCGCGAACCAGTGTCCCTCTCCAAATTTACTCCCCATGGACTAGGGAGTTTATACCTCTTTTCCGATCCTTCGCACAACGTAGCACCCTCCTACGCGGGCGAAGCACCGACCGATGAGCCTCCAGCCGATGCCGCCCTTTTCCACCGCTACCTGTTTGGAACCCTCCGCGGACCACCATGCTTCGCCGATCTAACCCGGAGCCGCGAACCACCTTGGTTCGTATGATGCAAATCTGTCCACGGACCACCATGGTTCGCGGATCGAACATGGAGCCGCGAACCATCCTGGTTCACAGACAGCTAGTCAGTCCGCAGACCCTCCTGGTTCGCAGACGGCCAATCAGTCTGCGGGCCACCTTGGCTTGCGGATGGCCTCTCCAGCCACATAGCACTTCCCTCTGGGAAGGGTGCCACCACCCATACCCCTGCATGGCCTTCCAAAACCTTCGGAGATCCCATTCCCTAAGCAAGATAAAATCCTTCTAATTTAAATCTGGCTTTATCCTTCGCAACCTCCTCATTGGCCAACTCATCGGCCCCGAGCCGAGGCCTCCACTAGAGCCACCAGATCCGTGTGATGTAACCCTCAGGAACATCAGCGCACTGTTTTGAGTTCACATACCCATGGTAAGTAGAGGCGAAAGGGTTTCCCCTACCCTTGAGTAGATTCCCAAGCATTCATGGGTTCACATTCCCATGGTAATGTGGAGTCTGAGCTCAGGAGTCCCCTCTCCACCCCTCCACTTGTTAAGGGCTCCTCAGGGGTGGTAAAATACTCATAAGAAGGGCGCCCTCATGCACTAAAAGAGAGGATATGGGCACAAGAGCACCCCCTTTACCTCTCTCGCTGTACTTTTTCACCATGGGCATCCATCTCGAAGTAAGACCCGAACTTATGGGAAGCCCTATGCGTAATCCCCAAGTCACTTCTCATAGACGCACCTTTCGCGATGTGATCGTCTGGTCCCTGCTGCCTCCTGTTTCTCACACCTAGTATGACTCACGTGGACTTAGAGTGAGCATCGAACATGACATCCTCTTATGGGCCTCCTCAGAGTGTAATCCCTAATCAATCACCCTGGGCCTCCTCAGAGTGTAAGCCCCAATCCATAATTATGTGTTGTGTTAGAGTGTAAGTCCCAATCCATGCAAACTACGAGGACTTTGATTCCCTACCACATGGATACGTAGGAAGCCTCCCCGAGGTTCAAGCCTGATCACAACCGGACCCCCGGGTCCACCTTCACACCGGTTCTCTGATACCCCGATTTGAACTATGTGGACTTTGATCCTTGTCTCCTAAGTAGGGTATGTAGGAAGCCTCCCTGAGGTTCAAGCCCGACAACCGGTCGATCCGACTATCTTCACATCGGTTCACCGAGCTGCTCCTAGCACCATCTCAATGAGTCCAAATTCTTCAGAGTCATTAATACAATGAGGGATGGTACACCTTTGGCCTAAATGATTATGAACCCCTTCGTTCAGCTGACCATTTCCAACCAAGATAAATCTGTGGATACTATTCTTGGGTATAAACCAAAGATTTACAAACATATGAATACATCATAAATCAATAAGGGAGTCCCAGAACATGCAATAATTTCCCCCAAAAGGGTTTGATGAGCCCGAATTCCCATCCCCTCGATCAATGTGAGTTCTTAAGAATCGCTGGTTAGACCATCCGACAAATTCCTACCTTTGGAAAGGAGGTCCACACATCGTCAGATACGGAACCATTGGGCGTTTCAAGACCGAAACCCATAACAGTAACACTAGTTTATCTTCAATGATTGATACCCCAACTATTGATAATGAATAAGAACAAAAATAATTGATTGAATATATAAATGAATAACCAAATATACTTGAAAATAATGTGACATGGTATCATATACTATGGAATAAAAAAATAATATCATTGGCCCAAAATGTATCTTTAAAAAATATGAAATAAAAACATGAGGATGAAAAAAAATAAAGATAAATTAGTTTTAAATGGGTATTCAAAAATTGAAGGAGTTGATTTTGATTAAAAATATTCTTATATAGAAAAACATGAGACCATCAAAATATTTCTTGAAAATAAAGCATGATGTAGTTATTAAATCTACCAAATGGGTATAAAATCTTATTTTTTTAATGGTGTGTTTTATGAAAAAGTTTATATGGAAAACATAAATAATTTATTCTTGATTAATATAGAATAAAGGTGTGTAAATATAAATAATAACAGTATAGGTTGAAAAAATAACAAATAGATTTATATTTCAATGAAAAAAAATGAAATTTAGAAAATGAAAAGTGGGAAAAAATTATATGGGAAGAATACCAATAGTACATAACTTATTTTTATTGTATATATTGATAATATTAACTTTATACATAACAAATAAACCTTGTGTGAATAATTTTACACATAAATAAAAAACAATATTTGAAATTTACTATCTTGTTGATGAGGTTTTCATTTTGGGTTTTCAAATTACCCATGTTTTTTGAAAAACAATAATCAAGTAAGAAAAAATTCAAAGGATTTGTTGAAATAATTTTATTAAAGAATCTAGAATATTATCTACACCAATTCATGTGGTCCAAATGTTTTGTATATATGAAAAAGGGAATTTTGTAAATGTGAATGAATTTATAATGTTAATCAGTAGTGTGTTGTATTATATTTTCTGAAGGATATATTTTTAATTTTATGTCAGTATCTTTGATTGATATCTATATAAACGAAAAGGTTCATAGTTTATATAATCCAAGATAATTCAATGATTTGTCAAACATACTTATACCAATGGACAATCTCTTAAGAAGTATTCTGATATGGACCTTCAGGTCTTAACATATACTGACTGGGATGGTCATGTAGATGACCAATATTCTATATTAAGGGGAAATTTATTCATTGGTCGAAGATGCATTGCATGAAATTAAAAGAATAAATCATCAATATATTTGACTTCTAAAAAATATGAGTATGTTATTTTATCATAGATATCTAATAAAATTATTTTGAACAATACCCAACTTTAGGATATTTTCTGGACTTCTAAGTATCTACTGGTCATTTTCTATGAAAATAATAGTGCTATAAATCTATCAAAGAATAAAATTCCTCATTCCAGATCAATAAACATTGATATCAATTATAATTTCTTAAGGGATAAGTTTGTTAATTAAATATTGAAAATATAATTTATATCAATCAACAATAAATTTCCTATATTCTAAAAAAACTACTCTCAATCGAGGATTTTGAAATGTTTAGACTAAAAAATGGGTGTGAATCCCATTTCCCATAACACCTTAGGAATGTTTTTTAGTTTCACCAAAATTTTATGTATGTTTTACTTGGTTCAAAGGGGAAAATTTAATTTTATGGATTATAATAAATTCTATGGTTTAATGTTTTTAATCTATTTGTTTTTTTGATCATAGAAGGATACTTGATAGTCGTTCTTGAACAATTTGAGGAGAGTGAGTTTTGTAGTTGGAAACAAATTAGGAATTGATTTATAGATAGATTGTTTTAAAAAATCATACCTCTTATATTGTATGAAATCGTAAATCAAGTATAATTAAAGTTAATGTATTTATGGATTATTACATTAAATAAGAATAATATCCCCCCTTCAAATGAAGCATTGTTTTTATTTTAGATAATTGGGGAAAAGAAGTCATAATATTTTATCTTAATTAATTATGGTAGAGAAGAGCTGATTTTAAAAGAAGTGATGAATTTGGTATAGATGGAAGAAATATATTGTATTGAAATAAATCCAAAGGTGGTTTTTTTCATCCCATGGAAGATAATGATTAATTTTTTTAATACATTTGAATTTTGATATGGTTGAGATACATGGGAACACTATGTTTTAAATAGAGTGGAGAAGACTGGAGTAGAGTTTTGAGTGTTGAAAGTTAAAGATTTTTTAACATTTAAAAAAGTACAAGTTCCTTAAAAAAATGGTGTTTTATAAGAGAAAATTTATTTTGTTTAGGAATAAACCAGAATCATGTAAGATTAATCTACTAATTCATAATATTAACTATGATTTTATAAAGGTTATCTAAGAATAATCTTCCCTCACATATGATTAACTTGGAGATATATAAGAATAATTCCAATATCCATAATGTTTAATTTAAGTATCACTAAATATGTGTAAGAATAAATGTATTTTTAAATGGAATATAAGTCTAACATGATCCTGTGATAGAATAAATCAATGTTATGTAATATTAGAAAAGATATACATAGTATTATATGGTAGAGTTTAATAGATAAATATGAGTAATATGATGTTATGTAAGAGTAATAAGAGACTTTAATAAGGAATTAAATAATAAAAAGAGTCCATTTAAAATTATTTTGAGGTGGCCTAAAAGTTATTCAATATTCTAAAGGATATATATGATCTTTTAAAGGTTTATGTATGAAGAAATTAGATTTTACATAAGATGAACTTAATATTTCCAAAGGCTTTGTAGGATAATTTAGAGTTTTAGGTAAGAGTAATATGTGTTCTTAGGTGAATCAGAATCATAAACTATATGATTTTGTGATTTTATACAGTGATTTTACTTCAAAATAATTCTTAGAAATCATGATACAATAAGACATGTATAAGAGTTGTGATGAAAGAAGTTTCACCTTGGGATGAGAATTAACACAATAATATTATTCTATGTATGTGATCATGAACACAAGGAAAAAACTTCGTAGAAATTTTGTAATATTTAAATAATGAATTTTGATGAATGATTAATTTATAAATTGATGAGGTATATTAGTGGGATAAATATGATTATCCTTGAACTATTTCAATTTATATTTAATTTAGGATCACATTGGGATAATTTTTAAATTATTATTTAATCATGTGAATAGAAGGAGTGTTAAAAGACAAAAGTTGAATTGAAATATTTCTAATGATATTTTCATGGTATTTATATATATTCAAATATAAAGACATGGAATTAATTTATGACAATCAACTGGGTGGAGGATTTTATTATTATTATTATTAATTGTTTTGAATGTAAAATATCATGATGCTGATTTAAATGGATTCCCTTTTTTAAATTATATTATTTTATTAAGATGGATATTTTTCATTTTTAAATGAATAAAAGTATATGTAGATGATGAATGAAACTCTGAATAAAAAGTGTAAGAATATGATTTAATAATTTCAAGGAATTGGGGAAGGTGACATCCCATGTGATTATTTTACTAGAGAGGAAGAAGGAAATCATAATTATCTAACTCATCAATGGATTTTTCTTTTTTTTGGTGATATTTGAATTATAATATAACTACTGTATATTTTTGTAATAAGTTTACTGGTGTTTTAATTGATGTGTTCTAGTATTGTTGTAAGTTCAAAGGTATACCCTTTCTTATATTATCATCTTGATATGTGTGTGTGGGATATTAACCACCATACATAGTGGATAGAGGTACCTATATTGGCGGAAAACCTTCTTAATAAATCTATTGTGTTCCTGATTTACTTTTTGTATTTAGGTGATATTGAGAGACCTGTGATGAATAATCAAGTGGGTAACTAATTTTTGAAATGAAAAGGTTTCAACACTGAATCTCCCCCACCTCTTGGTGTTGATCATATTGTCATGTGATCCTTAAACATATGAACATTATAAATACAATATAACCAATAGAAATAATTTATTAAAAATATATGAATAACAGTTGAACCCATACATTATAATGGAATTTCTTATTTATTACATAGAATAATAACTTTTTCTTTAAATGTTTAGAAATATCTCAGAACTAAAATATATAATTTTTAATCTAGATTATATTATTAATTTATAATAAAAATAATCATAAAAAAATATTTATTATTTATAAATAGACTGTAAATTTTAAATCAAAATATTAAAACTCATTAAGGGTGATTTTTTCAAGTTTCATTTATAATAAAATAAAAATACAAATAGTAAAATAATGTAAAATGATGAATATGTTAAAATAAGATAAATATTGGTGGAAATGAAATAATATATCTTGTAATAATTATATAATTTTGTCACATATTATTAATATATTACTTCTTATCAAAAAAATATTTTTATTGTCATTATTTAACAAAAAATATTTTCAATTTAATTTTTTATTCAAAAGTTTCACCCTCCAGAATCTATAAATTCTCTATATCCATCCCATTATTTGAACACTAAACTGTAATTTATAATTAATATATCTCTCAACATCTATCTATATAATGTTTTATGAAATTTTTACAATTTTATAATATCCTAATGTTTTTTAGTTGATAGTAAACCAATAATGTTAAGAGTTATATCTTAAATCAATCAGGGAATGTTTTTACAAGTTCATTAGTGTACGAATATTTATACTTAATATTGGTTCTATACATATTATTCTTTATTTTATAAATAATATTTATGTGTTATTATACCTATTCTATAGTGATTATGGAAAATATAAGATTAAGGATATATATAAAATGTGATGTCTAGTATTACTAGAACATACCTTACTAGGAACATTAAGATTACTCTTGATATTAAATGATTTTTATCATTACTGTATTATTAAATATCCTAAAATTATATTCTTGAGTACTATATATATATATATATTGATTCTATTAGATATATAGAGACATATAATTTCCTTATAGGGTATTTGATTATCACTCTGATAACACTTTAAATAATCATTTAAAACATCATAGACCCATATAGTAAACTTTAATCATGCAGTATTTATCATTTTGAAAATTTCTTATATTTTATTTAAGGTTATTACTCTTGAAATTTGGAATAAATTTTTTTATTTCATATAAATATATTTTAATGTATTTTTATTCAATTTATATTAATGGGGAAACAGTAATGACCTACTTCATTAAGAGCTATGAAATTCAAGGTAAATTTGAATTATTGACTCCAGAGAAAGGTTTGTTTTAAGAATAAGGAATTATTTAAAAATTAAAATACTTGAATCATTTAAGGGAGTTGAATTTGGATATTTATCAAGTTTCATTAGGTGTTTTAGGTTCTTGGGTGAGTATCAAAAGCTTTATATTCAATTTATAATTTTTTACAGAGATTAACATTAACAAACAGTTATCAATAAGTAAAGAGAAACCATGTGAGTAAACCATGTGATATTGTTTTCCATATGGATGTACAACCTGGTTGGTGCTAAGTTGTAGTAATAGCCTGAAAAATCTCCAATTATTATTTTAGAGGTATCTATATGGTTAATGAATATTTTGTAAAACTATACAGCTCAACTATGTGAGGGGTTGTGGGTTGGAAAATTCCAAATACACAGTTGACACATGATTGATGTATCAAACTGATAAACCGTGAAGGGTGTGTACCCTTCGGAAATGCATGTAGAATAGTTGGAACATAATTTGGAAAAACAGGATTTCAAACCATGAAAATTCATATAATTCATAGTAAAGGGGTATGAACCATTTCCCCTTTGGTTTTTATGTCTCTCTGGACTCTTTCCCCTCCCTCATGTGTGGTCAAACTCCACATTCCCATTCCCTTTGATTTATTTTTGAGAGGGGTGAATCCATGTAATTTTTTGTGGTGATTTATTTTGAGATATTATCATTTTACTTATGTTACTAGTTTATTCTTGTATTGATTTTGATTTTGGTTCCCGACATTGTGTTTGATGATAATTTCAAATTGGGCATGGTGGAAATCATCTAATATGATAGCTATTTTGTTTTTTGTTAATAAATTACATCCAAAGAGTACGTATTTAATTTTTTTTATTATTTTTCTATTGCAAACACTTCACCATACATATTTTTATATGGTTTTTAATTTTCATTGATAAAAATTATGGACGTGTTCATTATAGGTGTTGTGTTTTTTATATAGAATATGTCTTGGTGTGATTCAAGAATCGATTGCACCCTATTTCTCATGGTTTTAGTGAGAATATTTGGATCAATTGTATTTTAGGTGGTTATTTCTATTTTAATTGAATCAATAAATTAACTCTAAATTTTTTTGTAATTAATTATATAAAATTCATTGAGATTGGTTCTCAAAAAGATGGTATGATCATGGATTGGGGTTTAATGATCATATAATCAAGTCTTAAAGTTCAGATTAATGGTGAAGACATCACATATAGGTTAGCTGTTCCTTGTACATTACTTATATTTTATTAATGTTACTTAACTAGAATGTGTTTTTATGTTTCACCCTTAATGGGGTATTAACAATTAATTAAAAAATTACGTATTTTAAACTTCTTATGGACATAAACAAATTATTATAGGACATGATAAACCCTTTGATACATTCTTGGTGCCTCGATTATTGATAGTCATGGCCATTGTTAAAAATATGTTCTTAGTGGAAATAGTCCCTAGAGGTCTATGAATTAAATGAATGAAAAGATTATAGTAGACTGAGTGATTTATTTTTTGAGCCTTAGGTTCATAACTGGTGATCCAATGATGTTACAGGAACATAATCACACGATGAACTTGTCTTAAAGTGGTAAATATGTTAGATGAACTAATGATATGATTGACATAGGTCCTTGTGTTTGAGTTGAGACAAAAATATCCTATGTTAGTTCCCTAACACAAGCTATGATTGTGTGAGACACACATCCTTACATGGAATGGAGGAATGACTATACATTTCATGTGACATGGGAACACCATTATGATGGTTTATTGGATACATGGTGTGTTTCATGAGTAGGATAAGTCCTTTTAGAATATATGATAAGGGATAAGGTGGGTTTTAACTGGAGGTGGTGTGCATGAGAATTATCTAAGGAGAGATGTGGTATGAAACCCATGTATGGGTCATGGGACTTTTTTGGATGACATAGTATGTGAAGGTTGAAGTTCACAGTGAGATATATCTGAGGAACGATCCTTGTAAAAGAGACCACGATTTTATGATTAAACTAATGGTTTTAAGATGATGTGATTGTGTGATATGGAAAGATTTGAGTTTTTTATAATTGGTGGCTAGTAGGATATATAGACATTCATAAGGATGTGGAATTGGGATCTCGTGGAAATAATCCTGGTGAAGATATGGTGACCTTATGGATGAGTTTAGATACCTATTGTGTGTATCATTTTATTGTCCTGGGGAGAGGAGATTCTCTCTATGTGTGATCTGATTGATGTTTCCTAATAGGCAGTGGGTGTTCCCCCTGAGTTATAGATTGTTGTATGTGTTTTCCATCATGGTGTGGGAACACCCCTGAGTTTTTGGAATATCTATTTCCGAGTAAGGTAGAGTCACTCCCATGAGTTTCTAAATGAAACTATATGTTTCTCTATAAGGATTAGGAATGCCTCTTAGTTTCTGCATGATCTATTTCAGGTAAAGGGAGTTTCACACCCCATGTTTTATCGATGAGGATATATGTTTCTCAGTCAGGTTCACTTATTCCCTTATTTTTTGGATGATATGTTTTATGAGAGGGGAGAGATACACCATTTAGTTACGAGATGATACATATGTGTCTCCTATCATGGAGATCCTTCCAATATATTTATAATGACATGTATGTGTTTCCTAGTAGGGAAATTATACCCATTTTTGTTAGATGAAATATTATTTTTCTCTAGTGGGAAGCAGTTATGCCTCTACCTTTTGGATTAGGCTACCTATGTCATGACCTATCCCACAGGGGCCTACATGGCCAGTGGAAGGCCAATCTATAACTATCCTAATCCCACCTCGACAGAATAGTGGATACTGACATAGTCTAAAAGGCATAACTACTATGAAAGGTCTTTACCTAATGTGCATATACACACTCCCCCAAAAATCTCCATATAAAGGGTTGGTGAATGATAATAAAAGGTAGTAACATATAGAGTTAAAAAAGCATGTAACAACCTTAAAGGAACACAAAGAGCTTGATAGTAAAACCAAAAAGTAATTGTGAAAAATAAATTTCCAACCTGAAATGATCTCCCAACCTGACAATAACTGTAAAAGAAATACTAACAGATCCTAACTCTAAATTTCTATGCCTCGACCATCATACATGGTCAAATTATCATGGGTATCCCTATGCTCGTATGAAATCACTGATGACCTATATTTCATCTACATAAGACATGACATGTACAGGAAAATCCCATGCATGGGTGAGTATATACATACCTAGTAGTACACCTTGAAAACTAGAGGGGGAGTAATAAGAGACATGATAGAAGTATTCTTATCGACCTAAAGCAAGAGGAAAAGGAAACCTGACAACATATATATGTATATATATATATATATATGATCATCTAAGAAACCAATATAAGCGATAAAGGGGGTCCCTATATCCCATATCCTAGATTAGTAAAGAGTCTTCCATGAGTGGAAAGTGTCCATCATCAATTCCCAGTATCTCGCATGTCTGTCTATAGAAGTTTCCATGTAGGTGATCCACACCTCATCACTATGTATCATAGTCATGGGGGTACAATCTCAAAGCACGAGATATATTACCTAGTCTATTAGGGGTACCACTTAGTAGATAGAGGACCCACACCTTAGTGTATTAGTGGGATCCACTTAGTAGTTATAGTAATTGTTACCTAGGGAATTAGGGGATACCACTCAATTGATAGAGGACCCACTCCCTATTTCATTTGAGGGTACAACTCAATATAAAGAGGAACCACACCCTATTCCAATATGGGACACCACTCAGTGGATAGAGGACCTATTCCCTAGTCCTTCATGGGGTACCACTTAGTAAATAAAGGACCAGAACACTAGTTTATCAAGGGGGTTACATCAGTAGATAGAGGGATTACACCCTAGTCTATTTGAGTTAGGGTATGAATGAATAGATAGAGGTATATGGGGGACCTACTACATGGTAATAAAGGGGGATTTCCAATCCGGCACACTCTCTAACGATCCTACATGATCATTGTCATTATCATGCACATACTGAAGAAGATTCACTCTCATAAAACCTTTCGTGGTATCTCAAAGGCCACTTCGAAGGCCACTATCTTGTTTTATATGGAATAACACTTAGTATAAGATACTAATATTCCATAATCTAAGTCAAAAAATGAGATACAAGAGGTAGATGTATAGAACTTGTAAAGATTTTAACATGTCATGTGTCCCCACTCCTATAGGTAGTTGTGTCTTTTCCAATAGATAATTATCTGGTCATATAGTACAAGACTGCATGTACGATCACTACATGACATATATCATCCATATGAGGGTTGGTCGTGAAATCCGAGTCATGCTTGTGTACACTAGCCATATGTTAGTACATGGAATATTCCACATCATACATGATGTTTAGGTCCACACAACCTCCATGGTGTGGACCCTCTATACACACCGTGCCGGGTACCTCAGCGTCACATGATGCATGGTCCCTCTAAAAAATGTGTGATATTAAAATAATCATGAAACCCTATCCACCACAGAAATCCAGGTTGTTTGGTGTTTGTTTATCACAGTATATGTTGTGTGTGTAGATATTTTTTTTCAACCAAGGATGGTTTCACAAGTCTTCTAGATCCAATTTATCTACACCAAATCATACTTCTTGATGATCCAAAATTGATGTAATATGCCTTTTTTACATTGATCTTGGCCCTCCAACTATAGGAAATAAAAGTTCTAATCATCCTTTCAAATACAGCATGTGTCTCTTGTGCCTCCCCTATGACAGTCTTCTCAGATTCAGATCCTAGATCCACAAATCCATCAATTATACATACAATCACCTCTAATTTGACTTTAAAACACTAATGAAATCATTGTACACACATCAACCAAGAATCAGGGGGTCCAATCATGCTCTGAAATTTCCATCAATATTCGAATTGTGACCCCATGGTCCAACAATGAAAAACATGAATAGTAGTTGTGGGAAAGGCACAAGAATAGAGGTGATAACATCATTATAAAATTTTTCATCACCAATGATCATAAATTTAGGGATTGGACTGGGGATTTTTTGAAATAAATAATAATAATTTGAATAAAACAATTTATTTGATAAATGAGATCATGTAAAGGATTTATTTAAACAAATATTAAAGAATTGAAATTTTGACCATGCTCATTCTTTTAGTGAAAGACTGAAACCAAAATTTATGAATCCTACCTTTATTTGGATTGATAATTAATGAAGAATGTATATTAAAATAATGAATAAGAAGTATTGAACTTTTTGTGCCTCAATTCACCATAATCTAGTTGTGGTTTTTCACTTGATCGTAATTCGCCAATAAAGAATAGTGGAATCCTCCTCTCAGTAGTCTGAGGATTATTCCACTAACCCTGGTTAAATGTTACAGTGAAATATTTATAAAGGATTATATATAGCTAATTATAAATAAAAAATATTAATTTATTTTAATTCATATGTCCCTACCAATGGTCGCCTCATCTGAACGTCTAGTGTCAACCCAATTTAGGTTGTACTTAGGGTAGATCCTGCATTAAGGAATCAGTTGTGGCCTTATATTTTTTATTTCATACTCGTTTTAGGATATAATCCACTACTTTTTATAAATTTTTTACATTATAAATAAAATATATTTAATATTTTTATAAAATTGATTCTAGTCTCACCCAACTTTAAATTCATGTGTCTTTTCAATTATTAGATCTAAAAATACTTATTAATATATTTAAATGTATTAAAAAATAAAAATAAAGACAATAAATTACTCCCTACATCAATATTTTCGTCCATGAAAATTGAAATCCAAGAAAAGCGGTGGGGATAATAACCTCACATTTGGATCTCCCACTCCCAGGAGTTCATCTACATGCTCCCATACTACCATAGGACACAAACCAAGGGAATTTTCCAACCATGTAGGATTTTATTTTGATGATCCTCGATCACTATATGGTACATCATGAATGTGCCTCCATTCTCGATGTGTAGCTTTACCCAATTAATAACATGTATAGTAACATGAACATATCTCCTCAGCTACGACACTAGGATGATTTCATGCACCCACTCCAACTATTGTGTTAATTAAAAGTATTAAGAAACATCACCAACCAGATGAATGCTCATTAACATCTTTAAAAACCTTGATGATAGCATACATCCCCTTTCAAATCTCTGAAATCCTCATTGTACAGAGACCCTTAGAAAAACATCATATCCCTTCTAGAAAATCAATGGCCAAATACATCAATATGAATAAGATTTCCATATTCGTTGGGATGTCTTCATCTTCTTGATGATCACAAAGACCTTATATTTAATCTACTGAACCATATCTAGCTCAGAAATGCATGTCTATCCTATCTTAGTGTAGTAAAATGGTGACATATAGGGTCTCCCATATAGGTCCTTGATAGGGTACATGCTGATAGTATAGTGATAGATGTTATTATTAGAAAACTCTAATAGAGATAAGTGATCCTCCTTGCTCCATCTATAGTATAGCACACAATCCCAAAAAATATCCTCTAGCACATGGATAGTGTGTACGGTCTTCCCATTCATCTGGGGGTGAAAATATTTACTTGTCCTGAACTGATTCTTGAATGCCTCCTACATGACTCTTCACAAACATGATGTATTACCTGAATCACAGTTATATATAACATCAAGGCTACCCCTTGCAGGCATACAATATTCTTCATAGACAGTTGGCCTAAATTACCCATAGAACTCTGCTCCCTAATCATAAATAATTACATCAACATTGTAAGTAAGATGAATTTCACATAGATGGCACCATATAATAAAACTATCCATGGAATAACTATCACAAATTAGATGGATATTCCATCCCACTTCCTCTTTGGGATATCAAGATGCTAAAAAACATTCAAGAACCTCGCTCTCAGCCATCACTCACTGGCATGAGAGATACTGAGAGACAAACTCTGCAACACTCCACCTCATGAAAAACCACCAAAACTCCCACTAAAGGCTTCTGTACATCTTCCCTACATTGTGATGTACAACCAAATTAGGTGTGTGAAACTCCTTTGTTACCTCCTTTTGCAATGTAATAGGATCAACCATCCATCCTTGAAAATGAATGAAATGATTTCATCCATTAGAAAATCCATATAGTGAATCTCCTGAGGATATACTGTCAGTAGGACCTCATAGTTGTTGTATCCTAACTAAGCATACCTCCCACACTGGAGAAGCGGATGAATAAAAAACATTGAGTGAAGAATAGTTTTACCATCCACCTCTACAAAATTAAGCTACACAAAATCCATCCATTCAGACACATCCTCCAACAAATAATAGCGAGACTTCCTGCTAAGGGAATATACTACCCTATTTCCCTTCCTAAGAGTAAGAACTATCTAAAATTTGTAGACATATTGGATTTACAACAGGTTCCTTAGTCTCAGGTTCCAGTCTCTTTGTGTGAAGACATACCTAAGACTCTTATGGTCATATAAAACAACAAAGTTCTATCCCATAAGATGCTGCCTCCACATACTTAGAGAAAAGACAGCCACTGGAAAGTCAATGTCATGTGTCACATTATTTTTATCATGGGGTCTCAACTTCCTCAACCAATATTATATGACTTCCTAACTATTCATCAATTTGTTTCCAAGTCCAACTCCATATGCATCAAAATATACTACATACTCCAAACCCTCTTCTAGTTGACTTAAAACAAGCTCACTCATCAGCCTCAGCCTTATGTCCTTAAAGGATCTATGACACTGCTTTGTATGGGTATACAAATTACCATTCCAAATTAGAAATGGGGTTTTAACCCTAGATAATTCCTCCATGAAGGTCATTTAGTACACATACATGGAAAGAGAACATATCACTTCATACACACTCAAGGGTGGATCCCATGAAAACAATCCATCAATATTTCCTAGGTACATAACTAATCAATTCGTAGAAATAACATACCCCTAAAATAGAACCACAAGGATCTAAAACTGGTAGTTTTAGAGCTTACCATCAAAATGGTTCTCCAAAAACCAATTGTTGTACCATCCTTATGTTCATTGCATGTTCCTCCTCTGATGCAAAGTAGATGAGTACTTTGTCAATGAAGAAAACAGAAAAACACTATCATGGTATGGTTGGAAGATCTTATTAATCAATTCTATAAACATAGTGGAGTCATTTTTTACACCAATTGGCATCTCCAAGAACTCATATTGTTCATTAAAACATAAGAATGCAAGTCTTAGAATATCAACCTCATGAAACCTCAACAAGTGGTATTTTCGACCTAAGACCGATCTTTGAAAAATATCATGTTCCTTATAACTCATAAATTATGTTTTTAGTTCAGAGAAATTAGTATTGGTTCTTTATCATGGTCTTGTTTAGGTGATGATAATCAAAAAAAATCCCCAAGCATCCATCTTCTTTTTTCATGAACAACACTAGAGCTACCTTAGAGGAAACATTAGGTCTGATAAAACCCTTCTCTTTAAGGACCTCTAACTAAACCCTTAGCTCCAAGAGAACAGTAGGGGCCATATAATATGAAATAGAATATATTGGTGCAGTCTATATCTGTAAGTCGGTGAAACAATTCATCTAGACCGTTGAGAAAGTCCCAAAATGTCTTCAGGGAAGGTGACCATATAATCCACCATGACACAGGGAATTAATATGCATGATGATCCCACTGTGCGGAGGTATAAAATCACCAACTAATGGGTGATGGGTTGTATCTTCATTCATATAATACCCACTCTATTGGCCATGATATCTCTCTTACCTAGAAAGGATAATTTCATCCCATCATTATTAAGGAATCTAAATCATCTACAGTAATAATCAATTTAGCCTCGGAAAACGGACAACCAGTACATACCCAAGATGAGTTCATATGGTTTCATAGTAATGAAATAGAGGTCCCTTGATAAACACTCTCAACCATGTGACAACTCACACTAATAGTAGATAAGTAAAATTAAATAAGTATTCCCCATAGAAACCACGAAGCAAAGCTGGTGTGATAATGATTGAATTGAGATGTCCTACTCTCACAACAGGAGTAAGGATATCAAGGAATGACCTAGACTTATGTCTTATAAAAATGAATAAAGACGATAATAAACAAATATAAAATCTCTAATCATATTATGAGATTCTGGTTCATAAGAATCTATTTCCTATAGCTTCCCACATCCCCAAGGACCCGCTCCCTAACCCTAGCATGGGCCTCCTGGTGGTGGTGGAAGAAGGAGCTCATAACGTCATCAACTGTTAGAAAATCATCCTCTAGGTGTCCCACATGATCCTCTTCCAGCTCTACCCCCCAAGGGTCTTCCCTCACCATTCTTAGTAGTTTCATGATCAGAGTGATTCCTCTGTTTTGGTGGTTCATCTACAATATACCTACCATCCTCATCACACTGGGTCAAGAAATCACATTCCATGTGACCTTTCCCATAACATGAATTGAATAACCCCTCTATAGGCTACTAGGATCCTCAGCATAGTCTATGAACTGCATGACCACATTTCTGAGTTCTTTCACGAGGAAGGCACCTACATCATGAACTCACCCAATGTCGTATGATAGTTGCAACAGATGAAACAACCCCTTTTCACCCACTACCAGCTCCAGTTTCATCGAATCCCCCATATATGAAGCTAACTAACACCAATTATAACTCTATCACTTCATTTTAGTGGGAATTATTAGGGGTACCACATTGTCATAAATGTATCTATGGATACCCTACTCAAACTTTTGTATATGGAAGCAACCATACTGAATCATGTTGAGGGTGTACCGCATAAGGTCATTGAACCTTGAGACAAACTAAAAAACATTCACCCTCCCAATTGTAGCTCCAACAACTCCAATATTTGAACTAAGAACAAGAATGAGGTGTATTAATCCTCAAAAAATGTATGGTGGAAGTCATACCATCGGAGTACCAAATCATCATGCACCTAGGTGAATAAACTCCACAAGAACCTAACTGGTCTAAGGAAAAGGATGGCTAACAACACAACCATCTGATCATTTTTGGTCCATAATGGATTGAAAACATGGATCATGAACTGAAGAAAAAACTCTATTGTATGGATTTTTGGCTCACAACAAAACATCAAAGATCACTATCAATAGATAAAGTGGAGTATGCTAAACTTTCATTCATCCTAAAGCTTCTCTAAATCTATACTATCTTACGTGAAAATTGGGGGGTTCTAATACCTTTCCACCTATATGAAAGATCTCATGTGACTGCCCATTATCTAAGGAATCAAGACTCATCTGATCATCATCATGATACTCAAGTGGTAACCTGGATGGATATCTATGTGGTGGAAAAATGAAAATTTACTCAAGACAAACCATGGTCCGATTGTCATATATATAGATTTGGGGAGTTCACATATGAAATATAGTCAATGGACAATATCCAATAAAATGTATATGGAAATGTTCCCTGCAACCAATGTCTTAATATATAAATTGTATATGTAGGTAGTTAGAGTCATGGTGAATAGATACATTAGCTATCACACCAACACTGGGTTCTCTGGCATGAAAGTTTCACTCAATACACTTCGAAATTGTTTCCTTATGTTTTAAAACAATACTCATATGGGGAAAAAACTCCAAACACTATCAAATGGTTAAACCACCTCTGATACCATCATGTCATGACCTCACCCACTAGTGTCCACCAAGCAAGAAGGAGATTAAGCCGCAACTACACTATGGCCACATCCATTGGTAAAGGGCTGTTAAAATTCAGTAAAAGGAATAACTATTTTGGGAGACCTCTTCTTAATTTTAACACCCCTATATTTTTTGAATTATTTATTTCCAAATTGATATAAACTTTTTTTGATATTTTTCATTCGACAAAACAGTTAATATGGGTTATTTTATATTAAAAAACTATGATTGGCATATGTTATACACAACAACAAGATAATCCTGCACTAAACACAATATAAACATTGACTTTATCTACATGAAACACTGAATTTAGCATGAGTTATAAGAAAAAATGAATTTCATCAATGACTTGTGTAACACATAAGGCCAAGGTTTGCCGAATAATAATATATTATTGAAATATTATTATTTAAAACCATAAGATAAAATGTTGGAGGTAAATTAATTTTTAAGAATATTATAAACTAATCTATGAAAATATATTGTTTACACAATATTATATGAATTCATAAGTTACCAATAAATTATAAATGAATATGAAAACCAATTGAATTTAAAAGGAATTATTATTATGGTCAAAAATATTTTTTACTCTCTTAAATTAAATTTTCATTTATGTATTGAAATGCATTAAATGAAATATTTAGTTCAGATGGAACTGACATGGTGTACATTACATGCAACCCCGACATGGTGTATGATACACACCACATTGAGTTTCAATGAAACGTCTTTTTTTATATAATTAATTAATTGATATAATTATAACTAATGAATTAAAGTCCGTTATAGGAATATTAATAACTACATTTCAAATATTTTTTATAAATTTTTTATAAAAATAAAACATATTGATAAGGAAAGATATAATTCATTGTAATGTCCTTATATGTTTAAAAATACAATTTTCTCAAATAAATAGATTTTAATGTCCTTCTATATAGAATAAATAAATAAATTTAGACACATTACAAATTTTAATTTGATAAAATAAACTAAATTTTTTAATTCATTATTTGAAAATTACCACAGGGTGAATTTTTCGGATTTTTCTGAGAGACATCAATTTTTGATGAATAGTAGAAAATTTTACATTTTAGTTAAAAAAGAATTTTTTTAATTAATTTTTAATGTTAAATGGCATTATAAATTTCTATAATGTAAGAATACATCAATATTAAACATATTAACAAATTTTAGGTCATTAGAATCAATTTAACTTTAGAATTGAATATTAAAACATACAAAACTTTTGAACTTCTTTCTACTTTAAAAAGTCGTTATCTCGTCCTGTCTGTGAGATTAGCAGTATTAATAATTTATTTTATTCTAGGGATTAAATTAATAAAATACAAAATAATTAATTTTATTCAATACAATATTTATTTTCTAACCATACAATGTTAATTTTTCACAAAATTGATTAGTTAGATTTATTAAAATTAATCATAGTGATTAAAGCCAAATTAATCTTAATTAAGGACTAAAACATAAATTTAAGGTCCCAAGTGACCTATACACTTATCAAACCACAAGTTTATGTATTTAGTTCTTATATTAATATTATATTATTGATTGTTTTGAATTGGTATGACTTTAGTTGGTTAATAACATATATGCACCTAATTGTTTCTAAACATTCCAAGTGAGTCTGTTTCCTTCCCTATAAAATTCCACAACCACTAACACTTCCCCAAAACATTCAAAAATATTAACTAAATACTAGGATTACCCAATTAACTTACCAAAATATCTCTATTCCTTATTGAATAACCATTTAGGCATAATAAAATCCAAGGTATGCTTTTTGGCACAAGCCAAAAGGATTTACCCAATTAAGAGGTAACATCTTCTCTCAAGTTTCTTTCTTGTAATTCATTTCTCCACCCTCTCCACTTTTTTTAAATGATTTTTTAAAATATCATTATACTAAATATAATATTATTTTTTGATAATTGTATTAATTTTACTTACACACACCTCTATCTAATGGGTAACAAAAATAATTTTCATTGTACGAAAAACCTTTTCCTCACGATATGATGATTGTTTGTAACTCTCAAAACCCATTTACCTATATTGGATACATTATTAAATAATATTGTAATGATCACAAAAGATCAAGTCTCAAAAGGCCTATTATTTTAGTATCCTTGGAATCACTAGATATATTCATAAAGATTACATTACCTTATAAAGTGAAAAACTAAAACAACATCTTGTCTCCATAGACCACACTCATTCCCCCTCATACTATCCCTAGAGGTTATTCATAATATACTTCTTCACATACTGGGAAAAGTAAAACATAGAAAGGGGTGAGCTCAGATACTCAGTAAGGATTACAATATAGCGGAAACTTTCATAAATGAGCATAAACATTTAAGGCAATGTATAACTAAAAAAGCCCTTTAAACTTGACCTTCATCATAATATGGAAAAAATGAAATGAAATAATTCCATTTAGTTATTCACAAGGATATTATACTAGTCTAATAATCACATGCAATATCAATAACAACTTTCAAACTGATGGAATGCATAATGTCAGACTATCAAAACCACATAGTCAAGGCCTTGTGCCAAGACTACAAATAAAATTTCGTCAAGGCATTGTGCCGATACACTAGTTTGTATCATGATACCTATTGATGCATCGAGGAGCTATAGCAAGATCCACCTGTCACTTAATAAGTCAAATTAATTACTCATATGAACAGGTTTAAACATAACATAAACATTCGTATTAAAACTAGCATAAGAAATGTCAATAATTTCTCCATAAACCATGAATGGTATAAAAATAACACACCAATAGTCAAACATATCACAAAACCTTCAATACTATATGGATGTTTTGTATCATAATAAATCAACATCAAATATGCTTAAAATACATCAAAGGATGTTGACATAGATGAAATCAGAACTATTTGAGAGAAATATCTTTTTTTTAATCATTTAAAAGCCACATAATTATAAAATAAAACATATACATTGAAAATATTCTTATATTATTTTAAGGGAAGCTTTGACGATTTTATAATGGAAGAAAATATCCACACCCACCGTATACGTTAAAAAAATACATTCTTACCTTAATTCTGTCGAAAAGGTTAAAAAGGACCTTGTTTGGAAAACGACAGAAATATTCCTTTATAAACTACTTATAAAAAGTCAAACCAGGGTATATATGAATTTAACCCATAGTATATAAAATAGTAAGAAGGATTTGAAATACATTTTTACGAAACGTGGATGTGGATGATAAAGAGATCCCAGTAGATAATTATGTTTAAACAACCTCGGATAATGAAGAGATTGTGAAATAAACCCTTACCTTGTACTTTTCCTTGGTTGAGGGTAGTTTAACATCCTGTATAATGGTGAAATAATCATTATTAAATTACACAAGAATCATATACATTAATATGATATCATATATTTTCTTTTTTCATTAATTTGTCAGTAATATCTCAGTATTATCGTCATTTCGGGTGTTATATTACTCGTTTTCTTTTATATGTTTTGATACATAAGCCATGTTTGTTATGGATAGGTTGTATATTATTCATATCCATAATTATATCAAGTCCTTAAACATTATTTTTAATCATAAAATGAGAATTAGACTTGAATGGATACGGTGGGGAATAAATCTCATCGCGTTCGTGGAGACGGTAGTCCGTACATATGCACGAGCGAAAATATCATTCTTTTGATATTAAAATAATATATAATTAGATGGTATATAATATATACATAATCAATATAATGTTATATTTCTTATTCACTTCAATTAAACATCATTATCATACCCATCCAAATAATAATGTTTTGAATAACAATTACACCACGACGTGGAGACGGCAAGTCATATGTACGCACGTATGGTGACATGTCATTCAAATGATGGATACAATACTGAATATGGTGGTACCATATTTATAAAAACATCACAGTATATATAATATACATTAGTTTTTAATTTATAAAGGAAATAACAATTAAAGAAGAAGTGGAAGAAGAAGTGAACATGAAAGAGTGTGGTGAAAACATTACCTCTTCTTCGGGTTCTTCCTTTTGATTTGATCAAAAGAACTCCTTAGATTGGCTTTCTGATCAAAATAAGGCCTCTAGGTTGAAGAGAAGGAAGATGATAGAATATTTGGGTAGCGATTGGCCGATTTAAAAGGCTTTGAAGGTATGAATTAGAGAGTAGGGGGAGAGTCCTTTTATTAGAGGGGTGAGGGGCACCTTCAGAAAAGCTAGAAATATTATTTTATAATAAATTTGTATTCTGTTTCTAATGGATCCAAAGTTAATTATTAAATTTTTATTATGGGGATAGGATGAAAACCACTAAACCAATTGGTTTTAGATAGGTTTGGGTCACTATATTAATTTTATCATTTTGATTTTACTCTTAGTTAAATAGTTTGACATTTACCATGCCTTTTTGTATTTTTATATTATATAGTTAATAAACATAATATATACTTCCAAGAGACCCCCAACTGGTCCATTAATGATACACCTATCATTATATAAGTCTTTTTTCTGATCTTCAGATTTTTAGGAATAGAGTATCAATTAATTATATAATGTTTGTTTTAAAAACGTTTTTTTGTCAATTTTGACACTATATGGTATTTTTTTCTATATTCATAACATCATTATTTATTCAAACAAAATTCATCTAACCAACCCTAATATGTCATATTAACCTATAAAATTAGTGTAATTCATAAAAAGTCTCAAATTAAATTTATTTGGATATTTATAATTTAATTATTTTAATATTTCATTAATTAGGTAATTACTACATCACCATTATGTCATAAATAAATAAAATTATTTAATGTCTAAAATTTATAAATAAAATACCACTATGTAGGAAATTATTTTAATTTTATAATTCATATTTAAAATCTAATTTATCTTATGTATAACCCTATATTAAAAATGTTTTAGTAATTAAACATTGCTTTTAACTCTTTTAACTCTTCTTTGAATTAAAAAATAATAAATTCCCTAATCTAATCCAAGTGGACCAAAGAGGTTCATATTTTATTCCTAAGTTTATTTTTGGTCGAATTATACATAGCCAATAGAATTAGGACATGTGTTAGATTAATAATAATATCATTTTTACCCTTAATTTCCCTGTTTACTTTTAACCGTGGTAAAGAAAAGTAATAGTTACTATTCACCAATAATTATTTTTATCTTATTAAACCACATTTTACTCCTTGATATTAACCATGTATATTGTATTTTTAAAATTACACTCACAGATAAGGTAAAATTATGTTTTATGTGTATTTTCAAATTCTCCTAGGAGATGGGTAAAAGATGGTGAAAAGTTCAATAAAATCCTTCTATATCTAAAATTATTATAAACTGAATCCAATGAATTACATAGAACTTATATAGGTATTATGTATCAATTTTGACCATAAATAATTTTAAATAAAATAAATTATTATTTAATTAAAAATTCGGTTTTAATCTATAACTCAGTGTTTTTCGCTATTCATCAAAAATTGAATGTTTTAAGAAAAATACCAAAAATTCACCCTAAGATAATTTCGATATTATGAATCCAAAAATGAATTCCAATTTCAAAGATATAATTTATAAAATTCAAAAAAGTGGGTATTAATATTCATAACGTGTAGTTTGATTGGTTGTGGTGTGTGTTAGAACTCGAAGTTGCTTACAACACACGCTACTGTATTATTCAAAGAAAAGTGTACCATGGAAGTATCAGGTGTTACATTCTCCCCTCCTTCAAATAATTTCATCCTTGAAATTTCTGTAATACTACCGCATGAAAAGACTCAGTTGGTTCTTCATCATAAGTTCCTCGGGTTCCACGTTGCCTCTTCCATATTATTGTTTCTACATAGAACTTTTACTAGACAAGTCGTCTAGTTTCTCAACACTTGTTATCTGGTATCAAGAATCCTGACGGGATCTTTGCAATAAGACAGATCGGGATCCAATTCTACTTCCTCATAAGAGAGTACATGTGTTGGGTCAAGCATGTATCTTCTCAACAATGATATGTGGAACACATTATGAACTTGGGAGAGATTTGCTGTCATTGCCAAATGAAAAGATACAGCCCCAATTCATTCTAGAATTTCAAAATGTCCTATGTACCTGGACCCAGTTTACCTTTCTTACTGAAACATATAACTCCCTTCCATGAAGATACCTTCAAGAAAACATGATCTCATATATTAAATTCCTAATCCTTCATTTGGTTATAAGCATATATCTTCTACCGAATATGAGTTACTTTGATGTGGGTTTGGATTACCATCACCTTTTCGATCGTTTCTTCCACATGTTCTGGGTCTAGGAGTTTTCTTTCACCAACATCATCCCAACAGGTCGGTGTGCGACATCTCTTTCAGTATAACACATCATATGGTGCCATCCAAATAATTTAATGGAAGCTATTATTATAGTAAAATACTACCATAGGTAAATATTTATCCCACATACCTTGAAATTCAAGTGAGCATGATGTCAACATGTCTTCTAATGTTTGAATAGTCAGTTTTGATTATCCATCAATTTGGGGGTAGTAGGTAGTGCTTAAACGAAGTTCAGTATCCAAGGCCTTCTGAATACTCTTCTAGAATATTGATCTAAAATGGGGATCATGATCAGAAAAAATCGATAGGGGTACTCCATGAAGCCTCACAACTTCAGTAATATATAATCTTGCTAGACGTTCAAGTGGTAAATCTTCCCTTATAGCAAGAAAATGTGATGACTTGGTAAGATGATCAATAATGACCCATATTGCATCATTCCTTCTAGGAGTATTTGGTATCCACATGAAAAATTCCATTGTAAAATTATCCCATTTCCACTCAGGTATGGGAATATGTTTCATGACTCCTCCTGGTTGTTGTCTTCCAGCTTTCACTTGTTAAAAACCCATACATCTGGACACAAAATCATCAATTTCCCTCTTCATGTTGTCCCACCAAAAATGTTCCTTCAAATCTCTATATATTTTGGTTATCCCAGGGTGTATAAGGAAATTAGAACTATGAGAATCATCCAAAAATTCCCCTTTTAAATCAGGTATATCGGGAACACAATGTCTCTTTCCAAATTTCAAAATTCCATCTTCGTACACAATGTTATTCAATCTCCCATCATTCATTGTGTTAATATTCTTTTGAAATTCATCATCATTGGTCTGATAACTCTTAATCATTTCCAGTAAATATGGCTTGGCAACAATTTGAAAAAGTGTTGATGTTTCACCTTATATAGTTATTCCCATTTACATCTTCACTAGATCCATGAAAATAGGATCCCTTTCAATTCGCATATTGTTCAAAACTCCATGATCCTTTCTGCTCAAAGCATATGCCATCTTATTTTCCTTCCCTGGGTGGTAGTGTATCATGAAATCATAATCCTTGAGTAGCTCAATCCATCTCTTTTACCTCATGTTGAGTTCTTTCTATGAGAAAATATACTTCAAAGTCTTGTGATCGGTACATATCTCACATTTTTCACCATAGTGATAATGTATCCATATCTTCAAAGAAAATATTACAGCAGCTAACAAAAGATCATGAGTTGGATTGTTTTGCTCATGAATTTTCGGCTATCGTGATGCATAGTCAATAACCCTATCATCTTGTATAAGGACACAACCAAGTCCTATATATGAAGCATCACTCTAAATAATGAACCCATCATTCCCTGATGGTTGATTCAATATATGAGAATTGACTAATCATATCTTTTGTTCTTTAAAACATTCTTCACACTCTTTTGTCTAAACAAATTTAACCCCTTTTCATGTGAGCATCGTTAATGGGTTAGCCAATCGGGAAAATTTATGGACAAAATGTCAATAATAACCTGCGAAACCAATAAAACTGCATACCTCAGTTATACCTGTAAGTGCTGGCCATTCATGGATTGCTCTGGTCTTAGAAAGATCAACAAAGATTCCATCCTTAGAGACAATATAGCCAAGAAAAGAAAACTCATGAAGCCAGAATTTACACTTGCTAAACATCCCATATAATTTATGTCTTCTAAGAGTCCTTAGGATAATGTGCAATTGATTTTCATGATCTTCGTAGAATTTGGAGTATACCAAGATATCATCAATAAATACCACTACAAAATCATCGATATATTCCTTGAAAACTCTGTTCATTAGATCCCAAAAAATAGAGGGTGCATTAGTTCTCCCAAAAGGCATTACTGTAAACTCGTAATACCCATACCTAGTTCAAAATGTTGTCTTCGGAATGTCTTCCTTCTTCCCACACAACTTATGGTATCCATATCGATGTTCAATCTTTGAAAATTATTATTCTTCATGTAGTTTGTCAAATAAATCATCAATGCGATCTAGGGGATACTTTTTATTTATTGTTATAGCATTGATTTCCCTGTAGTCCAATCATAACCTCATAAATCTATCTTTCTTCTTAACAAAAAGGACAGGGGCTCCCCAGGGAGAAACAAAAGTGCGAATAAATCCCTTATTACTCAATTAATATAGTTTTTTTATTCCAACTAATTCCACAGTGGCCATTCTATAAGGGGTCTTCGATATGGGTCGTGAACCAGGAATTAAATCCATGGAAAACTCAATTTATCATTCTAGAGGATGTCCAGGTAAATCTTCCAAAAACACATATACATATTCTTTCACAATAATTACATCCTATATTTGAACATTCCTTTCCCCACCCAAAGATATTTCATTCTCTTCCTCCCCGAAAATTGAATTTAGTTGAGCTACTGGGGGTGGATCTAGATAAGAATCAGTTGGTGACGATTCTGATCTAAAGATAAGGTGTTCTTTATCATCATCATCAAAAATCATAACCATCTATTTCATACAATAAATCTTCGCATCATGGCCTAAAATCCAATAAATACTGAGGATTATACCAAATTTAATCATGGGTGTGATGATGAGATCAATATATAAAGAACATATTTGTTCTCTAATGGGGACTGATTCACAAAAATTTGTTTCAATGATACTTCCCTTACGAGTATTGACTGACAACTCCCTTGTTAAATCAAATTGGAAATATCTAATTTTCATAGAAAATGGGAAGATATAAAACAATGCAATGATCCATAATCAAATAATAAATTTTCCAAACATAAGGAAACCATTAAATTACCTTCCACTATGTCTTTCGGAGCTTCTACCTCAGCATTAGTTATAGAATAAGCTTAGCCTTGATCCCTTGGCCTTTTCTGAGGTTAGTTCCCCTGACGCTTAGGACATTCATTTGCATAGTGTCCTATATCCCTGAAATTTTAATATTGAACATCAATATCTTATTTCATCCCCTTCCAATCACGAGCTTGGTGACATTTTTCACAACACTTGTAACAGACTCCCATTCCCTTCAAGAAATTACCAAGGTGTTTCTTCCCACATTTAGTACAGGATTGATATTAAACTTTTCCATTATTCCCCTTATTTCCATTCCTAGAGTGATCAGTAGAAATCTTCTTCTCTTGCTTTGCTTTAAATTCGTAAGACTTAGAGAATTCCTTTTCTGTATTGATAGCACATGAGACAATATCTTCGTACGAAGAGAAGTATTGTGAGAATAATTATCGACGGATAAATGGTTTTAACCCATCAATGAAATGATTAATCTTACTCCTTGGGTTACGTATATAATCTTATGCATGCCTCGCTAACCTTGTATATTTAGCCTCATACTTTGCGACATTCTCAACCTCCATTTGTCTCAGACTCAGAAATTGCCATTCCATATCTGCTCGATGGTAATGAGGAACGTATTTTTCTAAGAAAATCACTTTGAACTCCTTCTATTCAATATTTGATACTTCATCATCCTCTATTGTGTTTTGAATCAATGACCACCATTGGTCATCATCTTCAGTGAGGCAGTAAACTGCCGTGATAACTTTTTCCCTTTCAATAATCCCTAATGCCTGGAATATTTTCTCTATGGAATATATCCATTGCTCAGATACTAGTGTATTTTTACCCCCATTGAATGTTGGTGGTTTTTTCCTAATTAATTTATCTAATATTGATACTCTACGCTGTGAATATGGGTGCTCCATATGGGTAAGGTTATTATTCATAACCTGAGTGAGTTGTCCCAATATGGTTATTATCTAATCATCACCAGTTGCATCACCAGCTACACTATTATTATCTTGAGCAGGAGGGAAATCCCTACATGGATTGGATGCATTGATACAGTTTCCATTCCTTCCACTAGGCACCATTTCTAAACAATTTCATACACTAGATTATTTTATGAATCACAATACATAAATCCAAAATTGTAAAACACTTAACATGAATTGAACAGTTTAAGGATATAATCCATAATCATAAAAAAAATTTGAGGATGTATATACTCATAAACCCTTCATAATGGTTTGTAAAGAATATGAGAATTATCCTAAGAATATGCCATAGGAGGGTTGTAACCAAGAGTGCATCAAGGCCCATTGTCGTGCACCAGTTCTCATTCGAGTCTAGCTCAAAGCGGTGTTTTCAGGTTTTACCCCTAGGTACATCTATGTCTAAGCCGCATCTACCTGCTCGTATCCAGACTGGGATTTATTTCTCGGAAAACTCCCAAAATCTATACAATACCAAAATTCTAGGAATTTATTCGATAGTAATCCTCAAACTCTATCTTAGGTCTATGTGCTATAATCTGAGTTTATCCTAATCTAGTATCCAAGGTTTGTACTAATCATCCTCTGATACCAACTGTAATTCCCCGACCCCAGTTACCCAATGTTGGAGCATTATAACATAACATTGGCAAGATCAAAAAAGCTCAAGTCTCGAAAAACTGATTAGTTTAGTAGCCTTGGAATCACTAGATACATTCATAAAGTTTACATTACATCATAAAGTAAAAAACTACAACAACATCTTGTCTCCATAGACCAGACTCATATCCCCTCATACTATCCTTATAGGTCATTCATAAAATACTTCATCACATCCTGGAAAAAATAAAACATAGAAAAGGGTGAGCTCAGATTCTCAGTAAGGATAACAATATAGCAGAAACTTTCATAAATGACCATAAACATTTAAGGCAATGTATAACTAAAATAATCCTTTTAAACAAGAACATAATCATAATATGGAAAAAATGAAATTAAATAATTCTATTTACTTATTCGCATAGATATTATACTAGTCAAATAATCACATGCAATATCAATAACCACTTTCATAATGATGGAATGCATAATACCAGACGATCATAACCACATAGTCAAGGCCTTGTGCCAAGAACACAAAAAAGATTTTGTCAAGGCCTTGTGCCAAGACACTAGTTTTCTCATGAGACCTACTGATGCATTAATGAGCTATAGTAGGCTCCACCCGTCACTTATTAATTTCAATGCATTCCTCATATGAACAAGTTTAAACATAACATAAACATTCGTATTAAAACTAGCATAAGATATATAAATACTTTCTCCAAAAACCATGAATGGTATAAAAATAACACATCCACAGTAAAACATATCAAAAAACCTTCAATACTATATGGATATTTTTTATCATAAAAAATCAACTTTAAATAATCTTAAAATACATCAAAGGATGTTGAAATCGATGAAATCAAAACTATTTGAGAGTAATATCTCTTTTTCTGAAATCATTTAAATGACACATAATTATAAAATAAAAAACATAAATTTAAAATATTTTTATAAGATTTTAATGGAAGCTTTGAAGATTTTATAATGGTGGAAAATAGTCTCACCCTCCGTATAAGATAAAAAAAGACATTCCTACCTTAATTTTTTGAAAATGTTAAAAATGACCTTGTTTGGAAAACAACAGAAATATTACTTTATAAAATTCTTATAAAAAGTCAAAAAAGATCATAAATGACTTCAACCCATATTATTTAAAATAGTATTAATTATTTTAAATACATTTTTAAGAAACATTTATGTGGATGATAAAGAGGTCCTAGTAGATAATTACGTATAAAAAACATCGGATAATGAAGAGATTATGAAATAAACCCTTAATTTGTAAATTTCCTTGGTTAAGTGTAGTTTGACCTCCTGTATAATGGATAAATAATCATTATTAAATATTACAATAATCATATAATATAATATGATATTGTATGTGATCTTTTAACATTGCTTTGTTAATAATATCTTAGTATTATCACCACTTCGGCTGTTAGCTTACTCATTTTCTTTTATATGTTATGTTATATAAGCCATATTTGTTGTGGATAGGTTTTATCTTATTTATATCCAGAATTATATCAAGTCCTTAAACATTATTTTTAATCATCAAATGAGAATTATACTTGATTGGATATGATGGGGAATGAATCTCATCGTGTTCGTGGAGACGGTAGTCCGTACGTATGCAGGAGCGACAATATCATTATTTTGATATTAAAATAATATATAATTTGATTGTATATCATATATACAGAATCATTATAATGTTATATTTATTATTTTCTTCAATTAAACATCATTATCATACCCATCGAAATAATAATGTTTTGAATAACAATTACACCACGACGTGGAGACAATAAGTTGTACGTATGCACGTATGGTGACATGTCATTCAAAGGATGGATAGAATACTGAATATGGTTGTAACATATTTATAATAACATCACAATATATAGAATATACTGGATTTATTATTTTATAATGGAAATAACAAAGAAAGAGGAAGTGGAAGAAGAAATGAACTTGAAAGAGGGTGGTGAAAAAATTACATCTTATTCAGGTTCTTCCTTTTGATTTTATCAAAAGGGCTCCTTAGGATGGATTTCTGATCAAACTAAGGCATCTAGGTTGAAGTGAGGTATGTTGAGAGAATATTTGGGTAGGTGTTGTCCAGGCCAAAAGGATTTGAAGGTATGAATTAGAGAGAACATGGAGTTCCCTTTAATAAGAGGGGTGAGGGGCACCTTAGGAAAAGCTAGAAATATTATTTTATAATAAATTCATATTCGGTTTATAATGGCTCCAAAGTGAATTATTTAAAGTTTAAGGTGCGGATAGGTCTAAAACAACTCATCCAATAAGTTTTATATAGGTTTGGGTCACTATATTAACTTTATCTTTTTTATTTAACTCTTAGTTAAATAGTTTGACATTTACCATGTCTCTTTGTATTTTTATATTATATAGTTAATAATCTTACTATATACTTACAAGAGACCCCCAAGTTGTCCATTAATGATACACCTATTATAATATAAGTTTTTTGGCTGAACATTATATTTTTGTGAATAGAATATCATTTAATAATATAATATTTGTTTTAAAAACACTTTTATGTAAATTTTGACACTATTTGGTATTTTGTTTTTTCTAAATTCATACCAGCATTATTTATTCGAATAAAATTACTCTAACCAGCCCTAATATGTCATATTAACCTAGAAAATTAATTTAATTCATAAAAAGTCTCAAATTACATTTATTTTATATTTATAAAATCAATTATTTTAATATTTCATTAATTAGGTAATTACTTAATCACCATTGTGTCATAAATAAATTAAATTATTTAATGTCTAAAAATTATAAATAAAATTCCATCAAGTAATAAATCATTATATATTTATAATTAATATTTACAATTGAATTTATCTTGTGTATAACGCTATATTAAAAATGTTTTAGTAATTAAACTTTTATTTTAACTCTTTTAACTCTTCTTTGAATTAAATAATAATAAATATCCTAATCTAATCCATGTAGAGAAAAGAGGTTCATATTTTATTCCTAAGGTTTTTTTTTGTCTAATTATACTTAGCCAATAGAATTAGGACATGTGTTTGGGTAATAATAATAACATTTATACCCTTAATTACCCTCTTTACTTTTAACCGTGGTAAATAAAAGTAAAAGTTACTATTCACCAAAAATTATTTTTATCTTATTGAACCACATTTTAATCCTTGATATTAACCATGTCTCTCAGATTTTTGAAGTTCCACTCACAGAAATGGTAAAATTATGTTTTATGTGAATTTGCAAATTCTCCTAGGAGATGGGTAAAAGACGGTGAAAAGTTCAATAAAATTTTTATATATCTAAAATTATTATAAAATGGATCCAATGAATTACATAGAACTTATATAGGTATTATGAATCTATTTTGACATAAAATAAATTTAAATAAAATTAATAATTATTTAAATAAAAATTCGGATTTAAACTATAACTCAATGTTTTTCACTATTCATCAAAAATTGAAAGTTTTCAGAAAAATTCATAAAATTCACCCTAAGATAATTTCGATATTCCGGATCAAAAAATGAAGTCCAATTCGAAAGATAAAATTTACAAAATTTCAAAAATTTGGTATTATTATTCATAACGGCTAGTTTGATAGGTTGTTGTGTGTGTTAGAACTCGAAGATGCGTACAACACACACTACTGTATTATTCAAACAGAAGCGTACCGTGGAAGCTCGGGGTGTTACATTGTTCATTTTTCTATTAACACCTATCATGGTGGACACTATAATAGAATCTGTATTTATATATTATATATATTATATTTATAATGGATTTATACTTATGTAATTTTTATTGGAAACATACCTTTATGATTTCTGATTTATGTAAATATGATAATTTCAAATGAGGAAGTGTGGAATACCACCCCCTCAAAGTAATATGATTGGTTTATAAACTACATGGATTGTATTAAAGATATTTTGGTGAATTCATATGACATATATGATATCATAAAGCTACTTTAGTAATATATATATATATATATTCATATACATAACTGTCTTCTAATTTCCTTATCTCCACATGATAATTAAACAAAAATAGCATTCATGTGTACGTACAACATATCACCTCCATGAACAGTGTATTCTATATCCAAATTATATAATATATAGATTATAATAATATAAATTTAATATATATAAAAACTAATTATATTATTTTTTTAATTATTTAATCATGATGTAAGTATAAGGACCAACAATATAAAAAATTAAGTCACATATGAAAATCAAAGTGAATATTACCTAAAGTGAAACTTTAACATAGGATGGTTAACAAGATGGTAATATAAGGTAATAATAAAACCATACATGGAAATATATATAAGAATATGTTTCTTTAAAATATTTATAATAAATTTATATTTTTTATACAGGTGTTTTGAACAAGTATGAAGAGAGTAAAGACACATTATAATGGCATTTTTTCTCACTTTTTATTTTCATGAGGTACTTGCTTTATTCACCACCCATTCCATTTATGCGGTGTTCAAAATTCCAATGGATGTAAACAATTATTATTATAGTTAAATTTATGGATATTTACTTATCCATTCTGTGACCTTTATTTCGTGGGGTTTATGTTTCAAAGGTTACTAAATCGGTAAAATATTTTTGGCACAAATTTCCATCTTTGGGACTTATGTTTTGTTATTTTCGTAAATTTATTTTGAGGTGTGTATAAATCCATTCAATTTGATATATCATGAAACTAATTCTTTTCATGATATTCTAAACTTCATGTAATTTTTTTTTTCTACATGTAGAGGATGATCATAAGTTACAAAGTGATATGAGATTATTAAAACAATCTCATTGCTTTTCATGATTGTTTTTGTTTATGTTGCCTTTGATGAAATATTAAAAACCACCTCTCAGGAAATTCATTAATTTTATTCCTCTCAGGTTATTCATACTATACTCATATATTAGTACCATATTTCCACTCTTGGGTACATAATATATTTAAGAAAGTGTTTTTATAAAATCCCAACATCACCCACTCTTTGGTCAGAAAACCATGATTTCTAAAAAGGGTTCCCAAGAATATTATACAAATATCATATGATAATTAAAATATATTTTTACCATTTTTTCATTTACCTTTGTTTTCAAAGGAATATTTTAATTACATTTTGAACGAGGAAATATTATAACCTTTTTATTGGGTAAAATGAATGGTCTTTTTACCTCATACAACTTGTAAAAATTTATCTGTCATCAATCATTTAAAGACTTTATTTCCTGTTTAAAGATAAGATTTTAAGAATTTTTTGAAAAGTGATGTTCAATGAAATGGTTTTCAAAAGTCTTTCAATGTTGTTATTTATGTTTTTATGGATACTTTTTTTCAAAATGATTTTTTTTTAAATAGCCTTTTCTAAAGAAGAGTGGATATTTACCTCAGGAAATGTTTTCAAACATATCCATCAAAGTTATTTTCCTTCTAAGATTTCATTGTTTTATGTTATTAATACCCTTCTTGGAAATTATCTAAAGGTTGCATTTATATTTTTTCATGAATGGTTTATTTTTTGAGGGAATGAATCTCAAGAAACTTGTTTCATGTCCATGAGTTTTATTCTCTTGAATCCTGCTACCATTCATAGTTTTAAATCTATCTCTTTTCATAGGTTATGATGTGAGGAAATGTTAATGATACCCATATCATTTCAGGTGTTATGATTTGATGTTTATAAATCCTATCTATTTATATGGGGTATGATATGATAAATATTTTATGAAAGATTTTATTATGATATGGATGGGACCTATATCTCCCTCCAATGCATTGGGAAATGATATGATTCATATGATCTCAGAAGGTACATGGGTTGTTGTACAATACTAAAGGATAGATGGTACATAGTTTGTATTCCAAGACCAAAAACATGAATGTACATGGGTTCTATACCAAGACTAAAATAAAGAGGGTATGTGGGTTATAGACCTAGCCCAGAAATAACAATGTACATGGTTTTTAGCCCAAGCCAAAATGAATGAGGGTACATAGGTAATAGCCCAAGCCCAAAAACAAGAAGTTATATGGGTTTTAGCCCACGCATAAAAGTATGAGGGCACATGGGTTGATTTACCAATCTTGTAGTAGATACACGAGTCATATCTCAATCCAAACATGTTATAAAGGTCTTAGTAGGTTGATTTCACATCAAATTTTCTATTCTTATAGGAATTCCAAAAATCATAAACCATATTCCATCGTACAATTTCATGGATCATGATATTTATTTCATTATGATTCATGTCTTATGATCATCCATGATTTATCCCATAACTCATATTTATGATCTTTGATATGAATTATATGATATCCTAATGTCATGATCATGTTCCCAAACCCCTATATTTATGTTTGTGCTTACATGTATCCCTTATTTACCCCGATTGAGTATCGGAGATCTGTAAAGACCCATAAAATTTAAGGGCAATTTTTTCTTAATTTTCATTGGAATTTTACAAGAGCGCGGTTTTTTACGGCACCTGATTCTGAGGCCCGGTGTGCCCGGAATCAATTTTCGAAGTTTGGCTCGGGTACTTTTAGTGAACGAACGAGTGGGAATTTCTAACTTTTGAACTGGTGCCCGAAATCGAATTCTGAGGGCACCAATGGAACCGCAGCGCCGGTTTTTGCTTAGGAACTCCTGTTCTAGAGTTGCGTTGTCACGAGTGTGGATGATAAAAATTGTGGAAGTTATTTTATAATTATTCTAAAATTTTTTATCTTTTTCTATGTGTTTAGTTCTTGATGGAAGTTGGGTAACCACCCAACCTCCCTTGGGAGGTTATGACAGTGGTGGGGCCCACACGAACCCCACCCCTTCATAACCTCTAACCCCTCTCAACTCCCACTTTAATGTTGATATCTTAAGTTTACTTAACTTATGAATTTAATATGGTGAGTTACATATATGTTTTTGAAATTCAAACAATTTAATTTCAAATGCTTTGTTGTGTTAATAAAATAAGATTAGAACTTATTTTATTAGGGGTTGGTGTTGGGTTGTTTGAGAGATTTTTGGAGAAAAAGATAAGGAACATCTTCTTCCTCGACGAAGAACGCGAAGAACACCGTTCTTCAACGAAGAACTTCTCCGCCAAAGAACACGGTTCTTCCGCGACGTTGTATCCGTGACGCGACGTTCTTCTTCCACGTTGTCTCTTCCGCGACGGTTTTCCATGACAAAATCGCCATCAACGACTTCGAATCCTTGCTTCACGACGTCAACATTCTTTTCCCACGATGCCCGACCTCCGCGATGCTCGTCTTTCGCGGGTCGTTGACAAACACTGTTCCTGAACCGAGGTAGGGGTTTTATTTTAATTAATTCCGTTCATGATTCTAGTTTGCCGATCTTCATGGTTTTCGACTAATTGTTATCAAATAACGCGAGGGGGCCGGTCCACACAAACACGGCCAGCCCTCCTCCTTTATTCATGAATGATTTCATTGTGGTTGGTACGAGGAAGCGTGGTGTCGTCACACCAAGCGGTTTCATACTGAAGATATGTGTGGCGCTGTCGCACCGCGCCGTGGAAGGAAATTCAAGGACGCGACGCCGTCGCGCCGCGTCGAAGAAAACCGAAGACGCCGCGGCCGGAGCGAGGCCGCGGTGGAGGGGCGTGGTGCCGTCACACCGCGCCGGACGACAAAGGCCGCGGCCGGTTCCGGGCCGCGGTGGAGCAAGGAGACCAGCAGCCGGACCGGGCCGCCGGTGTCGGCGAGGAAGGGGACCGGTCGTCGCCTGTCCCGTTGATGCCGGAACCGGCTGGCCAGGGTGGGCCGGCCGGACCGGTGTGCAACCGAGGGTTAAAACCCCTGGCCGGATGGCCATAACGGCCCCCCTTAATTGCGGGGGGCCGCGGTTACACAGGGGGGCAGGCGCCCCCCCCCCCCCCTTTGCCGAACGGCTCAGCCAAAAGCCGAGCCAGACAGCGTGCTGGGCGTGATGTCCCTAGCCAGACCGGCACCCGGCCGGTCTGCCAGGCCGGGCCGGACCGACCCTATCCAGGGCGGGTCGACCCAGTTCGGGCCAACTGGGGGGTCTCGGGCCGGGTCGGTCCGGCCCCGAAACCCCTGTTATCGGACTGTTTGGGTTCAAATGCACATAACTCGTGCTACGGACCTCCAAATGACACGCCGTCAGCGGAAATGAGATTCTTGAATCGAGACGGTCGTTTCGGTATATTGCACTCGAGGTTTCGGAATACATGGGTTCGGCCGGGTTGGTTCGTACACGAAACCAACCGGGCCCTCAGAGCGGAAACACTCATATCTTGAGCTACGGATGTCAGATTGACATGTCGTCGACTTTGTTGAGTTCCTCTTAGTGGGACGGATCTTTTGGCATACACTACCCGAGGTTTGGACGCAGGTGGAGTACGGTTGGGTTGGTTTTGTCTTAAAGACCAACCGGGCCCCTAGGACGAAAAAGCCAATAACTCTCAGACCGGGCATCCGATCGACGCGCCGTCTGCGACGTTGAGTTCCTGTTGACGATATGAAACTTTTGGATACATCAAATCTAGACTATGTGACAGTTGATGTATCATCCTCTCGGCTCGTGGAGCGGACCCTCCCGAACGAGCTTGCTGTGTGCGGGAACCCTAGTGCTGGTTGCGACTGCTACTGTGACTGCGACGATGACTGTGCAGAGATCCTTAGTGGATTCGACGACGACGACTACAGCACTCAGCGATCCTATGTGGATCAGTGCTACCGATCATGTGTGGGTCTGATCCTGTGTGGGTCAGTGCTCAACGGTTCTGTGTGAGCCAGCGCCTACAAATACTGTGTGGGTCCGATCCTGTGTGGGTCTTTGCGGGGGTTAGTACCTATCGATCCTTTGTGGGTCCGACGACTTAGATGGATCACTGATCATCTCTATCGTCTTTAAAGATGTATATCTATGTGAGCTGAATCCTGTTTGCTTTCCTGTGTGGATTGTGTTGTACTATCCTATGTGGATTACGTTTTTCTTTCCTGTGTGGAATATATATACTTTCATGTGTGGGCTGGGTTGTACATGGGCTCGGAGGTTGGAGCGTATTGGAATTGATGACTTAGGTATATGTATGGGCATATACCTAAGCAGTTTCGGTTGTTACTTCGTGATTGTATCTTTCCTTTTTGGTTTATCCTTTTTGGATTTTGGGAGACCTTTAGGGGTCTCGGGGTCCCTACTGAGTATCTTATACTCACCCCTGCACGGGCTATGCCCGCACTACGTTGTGTTGGTTGCAGACGACGGTCAACGTTGATCGTGGTTGAGGCTTGCAGAGCCGGACGATACCTGGAGGTAGACCACTAGGCGGAACGTGCTCGGAGCGGATGGTGGGAACCGAGGAGCAGTGGAGCTATCTGTACCCACCCTTCAGGTGGGATTTCCACTGGACAGATCGGCGTATCATCTTTTACTTTTCATTTGCTGTTTTTCCCTTTCGAGTTGTACTTTACTTTCAGTTTGGGTTTGTATACTGGCCCACTTACTTTTCCACACTTACAGTTGTACTCTGTTTTTACATAGTGTTTACTTTTCTGCTTGCTTACTCTGTGGTGCTTGTTTACTTTACAAAGGCAATGCCTTCCCTTTTTACTGGGATTTACACCTTGGTTCTAGTCGCCATCCCCTGGCCTATGGAAGGCGGGCTGGGGGTAGTCATGGCACGGGCCCTGAGGACGGGTCGTGAAAAATTGGTATCAGAGGAGTTTGGTTCTACCGCGAACACTGATATTTTCTATGTGAAGCAATAGTGTTTAGCGTATTGAGTGTGTTTATCAGTCCAGGGAGTCTAGTGTTGGTGCGGCGACCAACGTATCCGTACACCAGGACCATGACTTCTGATTTCTGACTTAATGCACGAAAACATTGATTGCATGTGTGTTTGATGTTTTATTTGTGATTACTTTATATCAGCTCACCAGGTATACGGTTCTGACCGTGGTGCACCAGTTTCCTTTTCAGGATGGCCACGCGATGGCAGCCAGCTAGGGTTCCGAGAGTCGAGCGTGACGACAGCCCACCGAGTGACGAGGCCTCGGTGCAGGGCCCTTCGTCAACAGTGGCACCGACGGTAGCTCTACCCACCGAGCCCCCGATACTTCCAGCACTAGCAACTGATGATGCATGTCGCCTCAGCGCACTGCATGAGTTCCAACGCCAGTGACTGCCCAGGTTCTGCGAGGAGACGGACCCCCAGGCAGCCGAGGACTGGCTGGAGGCAGTGGTATGAGTTTTCAGGCTAGTGAGGACACCAGCATACCTCATGGTGATCCTCGCTGCGAGCCTACTGCACGCATCAGTGGGCCGATGGTGGAGCTTGATGCTCTAGGTTCATGATGAGGCATCTCTACTTTGGACGGACTTTGAGAGCCTCTTCCGCTCAGAGTTTGTCCCAGCCACCCTCCGTGCGGTGCACATTCAGGAGCTTCTTCAGCTGCGGCAGGGCAGCATGACGGTCGCCCAGTACTCGGCGAGATTTACCGATCTCTCGTGCTACTCGACCGACATGGTACGGGACCCATTCTTTCGGGCTCAGACCTTTAAGAAGGGTTTGAGACACGAGATCAGGGCATCACTGATCTCCCTCAGCATTCCGACTCAGACAGGAGTACTGGAGCGGGCCCTTTTGATCGAGAGCTTTCTTGCTGAGTCTACACCAGTGCCAAGACCCACCGCAGGGTGGAACGTAGTAGTGTCTTCCACAGCAGGCAGTCGACGGAAGACTCTTGGGTCTAGGCAGACCAGACCCTCACGCAGACAACCTGAGGACGCTGGCTCAGCAGTGCGGGGCACACAACGCGGAGCCAGTCTTTCGAGTGGCAGACAATGTTACTTGTGCGGCGGGCATGGCCACATGGCTCATGACTGCCTGACCCGCCGTGCCGAGGAGCAGCAGACGGTTGAGGGACCACTGAGGCAGAGGCAGAGGGTCGACCGTGGCGGTCCGCAAGGAGCAGGCAGACGAGGAAGAGGAGATGGCCGAGCAGTATGTGGTGGGAGACGCGTTGAGGCTCTACCACCACCACCACTAGGAGGTCCACCCCGACCACAGGGAGCTGGCGGGCAGAGACAGACACAGCTCCAGGCAGTAGAGGCCTACGACCACGGCACGCCCGAGATGATTCAAGGTATTATCTGTGTCTATTCCACCCTTTATTCAGTACTTATAGACACAGGAGCGAGTCACTCTTTCATAGCCGCTGCTCTTGTTCGGAGCTCGGAGATTCCGACAGAGCCTTTGGCTCGATCCTTATGGCAAGAGACTCCTACAGGAGAAGACTCGATGAATACGCACTGGTTCCGGTAGTGTGAGATTACTCTAGGAGGCGAGAGCTTCGGCTGGGATCTTCTTTTAGCAGTGTCGAGGCCTTACGACGTCATCTTGGGCATGGATTGGTTATCTACGATCCATGCACAGATTGACTGTTTTAGGCGCAAGGTGCGATGTGTACGCACCGACGGGAGCAGGTTCACCTTAACCGGCGAGAAGGGAGCCTTTGCAGCACAGGATGGACTTCCGTGGAGGAGATGACAGCCCATCACTCATCAGTTGGCTACCCTCATCCTAGGAGAAGTTGATGTGCAGAGTCCGGGTTTTCCTGCAGTGGTGGATCAGTTTGCGGACGTTTTTCCCGACAACCTTCCAGGGTTACCTCCTCGTAGAGAGGTAGACTTTTATATTGACCTGTACCCCGGGACAGCTCATATATCGACTCCAGTATATCGGATAGCCCCCACCGAGCTTTGAGAGCTGCGGGTACAGTTGGAGGACTTGCAGGGCAAGGGGTTCATCCAACCCAGTGTTTCACCCTGTGCTTCCCAGATATTTTTCACCAAGAAGGCGGACGGGAGCTTGCGACTTTGTGTCGATTATCGTCGCCTGAACCAGGTGACAATGAGGAACAATTATCCGCTACCGAGAATTGATGGCCTCTTTGATCATCTCAAGGGAGCACGATGGTTCTCGAAGATAGACCTTAGGTCAGGCTATCATCAGCTCAGAGTTCGAGACGAGGACGTATAGAAGACGGCCTTCAGGTGTCGGTATGGCCACTATGAGTTCTTGTGTATGCCCTTCGGCGTAACCAATGCTCCAGAAGTGTTCATGGCCCTCATGAACTGGAGCCTTCAGCCATACCTTGATCGATTTTTTATAGTCTTCATCGACGACATTTTGATTTACTCGACGACTGAGGAGGAGCACTCCTACCACTTGCGGGTTGTACTAGACACACTCAGAGAGCACCAGCTTTATGGTAAGCTATCAAAGTGCCAGTTCTGGATACGTGAGGTCCACTTCTTGGGACACCTTATCTCTGAGGTGGGAGTTGCAGTGGATCCTGCGAAGATCGAGGCTGTGTTAGCTTGGGAGCCACCCAGGAGTGTGACGAAGGTGCGGAGTTTCTTGGGACTAGCTGGATACTACCGGAGATTCATGCCAGACTTATCCAGAGTTGTGGCACCACTCTCATCTTTGACGAAGAATGGGAAACCCTTCGTGTGGTCAGACAGATGTCAGCAGAGCTTCCAGGAGCTGAGACAGAGATTGACCAGCGCACCTATCTTGAGGTTGCCTGAGGAGGGATTAGGGTACGTAGTCTACTGTGATGCATCAGGGACAGGACTCAGATGTGTTCTGATGCAGGAGCGGGCAGTGATCGCCTATGGATCACGATAGTTGAGGCTGCATGAGTAGAACTATTCTACCCATGACCCGGAGTTAGCAGCAGTGGTCTTCGCTATGAAGACATGGCGACACTACCTGATGGGAGAGTGCTTTACAGTCTTTTCTGACTATCAGAGTCTCAGGTACATCTTCTCGCTGAAGGACCTAAACCTGAGACAGTGGCGATGGCTCGAGTTCCTCCAGGACTATGACTTTGAGATAGTCTATACTCCTTGGAAGGGGAACGTAGTAGCTGATGCCCTCAGCAGGAGGACGGGCATTCAACTACTTGAGGAGGTGACGGAGCAGCTAGCCTATTTGCAGATATCCTTCTTGGATAGAGATAGAGCAGCCTTATTTCAGTCTCTCACAGTCCCTCCTCCACTTCTACAGTGGGTCAGAGAGGCACATCGTGGGGACGCTGACTGTGAGACGCGGCGTGCACAGATTTCCTCAGGATAGGAACCTGATGGCTTCTCCCTTGGAGAAGAGCATGACATCCTTTTCGAGGACGTACCATAGTACCAGTCACTTTACGGGAGGAGGTTCTGAGAGAGTTTCACACTTCTCCTTTGGCGGTACATCCCGGAGTGGCGAAGATGTACCAGGATCTCAGACGACAGCACTGGTAGCCGGGCATGAAGAAGGTTGTGGTAGAGTTCGTTTCTCGATGCCTCACCTGCCAGCAGGTGAAGGCTGAGCACCAGGTACCAGCAGGCTTGGTACAACCCTTGGAGGTTCCGGAGTGGAAGTGGGATGACATATCTATGGACTTCGTGACTGGACTTCCATGCACTTCCAGAGGTCACGACTCCATTTGGGTGATTGTCGACCGACTCATCAAGTCGGCTCACTTCTTACCCATCAGAGAGCAGGGCTCAGTGGAGAGCATGGGACAACTTTACGTTCAGGATATTGTTCGGCTTCACGGTGTTCCATCATCTATCGTCTCCGATCGATATGCTCGTTTTACTTCCCGGCTATGGAAGGGATTGCAGGAGGCGTTCGAGACGCAGCTACGTCTGAGCACAGCCTTTCACCCTCAGACAGATGGTCAGACGGAGAGGACCATTTAGACTCTTGAGGACATGCTCCACGCATGTGTCCTCGACTTTGGTCGTAGGTGGGAGGACCACCTACCCTTGGTGGAGTTTGCATACAACAACAGCTACCACTCCACCATCGGAATGGCACCGTACGAGGCGTTGTACGGCCGACCTTGAAGATCTCCTTTGTGCTGGACAGACATTGGGGAGTCAGCACTTGTGGGACCAGAGATGATCCAGGCCATGACAGAGAAGGTCCAGGTCATCCAGGAGCGGATGAGGACAGCTCAGAGCCGGAAAAAGTCATACGCTGACAGGAGGCGGAGGCCACTAGAGTTCGAGGATGGCGACCACGTCTTCTTGCGTGTCTCACCTCGATGTGGATTACGGAGATTTGGCCGAGGCGGCAAGTTATCTTCGCACTTCATCGGACCATTCCAGTTCCTCAGCAGGATTGGAGAGGTGGCTTATTGCCTGGCTCTACCACCTCAGTTGCACCGGGTGCACGACGTCTTCCACGTATCTTAGCTGAGGAAATACGTGCACGACCCGACGCACATCATTGAACATAGGGAGATTGACGTTGAAGATGGGGCGACTTTTACGAAGGTCTCGGTGGAGATCGAGGATCGACAGGAGTGGGTACTATGTGGACGGTTGATTCCTCTTGTGTGCATCAGATGGCAGCACGGGAACCTCCAGGAGAGCACTTGGGAGCGGGAGGCTCAGATGCGTGCTCAGTAGCCTCTTTTGTTTCCCTAGTTTTGATGTATCTTTACGAGGACGTAAAGACATGAGGTGGGAGTAATGTAAAGACCCGTAAAATTCAAGGGAAATTTTTTCTTAATTTTCTTTTGAATTTTACAAGAGCGCGGTTTCTGACGGCACCTGATTCCGAGGCCCGGTATGCCCGGAATCAATTTTCGAAGTTTGGATCGGGTACGTTCAGTGAACGAACGAGTGGGAATTTCTAACTTTTGAACCGGTGCCCAGAATAGAATTCTGAGGGCACCAATGGAACTGCAGCGCCGGTTTTTTCTTATGAACTCTTGTTCCGGAGTTGCGTTGTCAAGAGTGTTGATGATAAAAATTGTGGAAGTTATTTTATAATTATTCTACAAATTTTTATCTTTTTCTAAGTGTTTAGTTCTTGATGGAAGTTGGGTAACCACCCAACCTCCCTTGGAAGATTATGGGGGTGGTGGGTCCCACACGAACACCACCCCTTCATATCCTCTAACCCCTCTCAACTCCCACTTTAATGTTGATAACTTAAGTTTACTTAACTTATGAATTTAATATAGTGAGTTACATGTAAGTTTTTGAAATTCAAACAATTGATATTCAAATGCTTTGTAGTGTTAATAAAATAAGATTAGAACTTATTTTATTAGGGGTTGGTGTTGGGTTTTTTGAGAGCTTTTTGGAGAAAAATCTAAGGAACATCTTCTTCCTCGATGAAGAACGCAAAGAACACCGTTCTTCAACGAAGAGCTTCTCCGCCAAAGAACACGTTTCTTCCGCGACGCCGTATCCGCGACGCGATGATCTTCTTCTGTGTCGTCTCTTCCGCGACGGTTTTCCACGACGAAATCGCCGTCGATGACTTCGAATCCTCGCTTCACGACGTCGACGTTCTTTTCCCGCGACGCCCGACCTCCACGACGCTCGTCTTCCGCAGGTCGTAGACGAACACCGTTCCTAAATCGAGGAAGGGGTTTTATTTTAATTAATTCCATTCATGATTCTAGTTTTCCGATCTTCGTGGTTTTCGACTAATTGTTATCGAATAACGCGAGGGGGCCGGTCCTCACAAACACGGCCGACCCTCCTCCTTATTTCATGAATGATTTCTTTGTGGTTGGTACGAGGAAGCGTGGTGCCGTCGCACCACGCGGTTTCATGCGGAAGATATGCGCGACACCGTCGCGCCGTGCCGTGGATAGAAATTCAAGGACGCAACGCCGTCGCGCCGCGTCGAAGAAAACCGAAGACGCCGCGGCGGGAGCGGGGCCGCGGCGGAGGGGCGCAGTGCCGTCGCACCACGCCGGACGACAAAGGTCGCGGCCGGTTCCGGGCCGCGGAAAAGCAAGGAGACCGGCGGCCGGACCGGGCCGCCGGTGTTGGCGAGGAAGGGGACCGGCCGTCATGGGTCCCGTTGAGGCTAGAACCGGACGACCAGGGAGGGCTGGCCGGACCGGTGTGCAACCAAGGGTTCAAACCCCCGGCCGGCTGGCCATAACGGCCCCCCTTTATTGCGGGGGGCTGCGGTTACACAGGGGGGCAGGTGCCCCCCCCCTTGCCGAACGGCTTGGCCAAAAGCCGGTCTGCCAGGCCAGGCCGCGCCGGGCTGGGTCGACCCGGTTCGGGCCAACCGGGGGGTCTCGGGCCAGGTCGGTCCGGGCCCGAAACCCCCGTTATCAGACTGTTTGGGTTCAAATGACTATAACTCGGGCTACGGACCTCCAAATGACGAGCCTTCAGCGGCAATGAAATCCTTGGATCGAGACGATCATTTTGGTGTATCTCACTCAATGTTTCGGAATACGTTGAGTTCGGCCGGGTTGGTTCGTACACGGAACCAACCGGGCCTTCAGAGCGGAAACGCTCATATCTTGAGCTACGGACGTCCGATTGACGTGCCGTAAACTTTGTTAAGTTCCTCTTAGTGAGACAGATCTTTTTTCATACTCCACCCGAGGTTTGGACGCAGGTGGAGTACGGTCAGGTTGGTTTTTCCTTAAAAACCAACTGGGCCCCTAGGACGAAAAAGCCAATAACTCTCAGACAGGGCGTTCGATCGATGCGCCGTCTGCGACGTTGAGTTCCTGTTGACGATACAAAACTTTTGGATACATCAACTCTAGACTATGTGACAGTTTCTGTATCATCCTCTCGGCTCGTGGAGCGGACCCTCCCGAATGAGCTTGCTGTGTGCGGGAACCCTAGTGGTGGCTGTGACTGCTACTGTGACTGCAATGACGACTGTGCAGAGATCCTCAGTGGATTCGACGACGAAGACTACAGCACTCAGCGATCCTATGTGTATTAGTGCTACCGATCCTGTGTGGGTCCGATCCTGTGTGGGTCAACGCTCAGTGGTTCTGTGTGAGCTAGCGCCTACAGATCCTGTGTGGGTCCGATCCTGTGTGGGTCTTTGTGGGGGTTAGTACCTATCGATCTTTTGTGGGTCCGACGACTTAGATGGATCAGTGATCATCTCTATCGTCTTCATAGAACTATAGCTGTTTGAGCTGAATCTTGTTTGCTTTCCTGTGTGGATTGAGTTGTACTATCCTGTGTGGATTACGTTTTTCTTTCCTTTGTGGAATACGTATACTTTCCTGTGTGGACTGGGTTGTACTTTAGCTCAAAGGATGGAGCGTATTGGAATTGATGACTTAGGTATATGTATGGGCATATACCTAAGCAGTTTCGGTTGTTACTTCGTGATTGTATCTTTCCTTTGTGGTTTATCATTTGTGGATTTTGGGAGACCTTCAGGGGTCTCGGGGTCCCTACTAAGTATCTTATACTCACCCCTGCACGGGCTATGCCCGCACTACGTTGTGTTGGTTGCAGACGATGGATAGCGTTGATCGTGGTTGAGGCTTGCAGAGCAGGACAGTACCTGGAGGTGGACCACTGGGTGGAACGTGCACGGAGAGGACGGCGGGACCCGAGGAGCAGTGGAGCTATCTGTACCCAACCTTCAGCTGGGATTTCCAGTGGAAAGCTCGGCGTAGCAGCTTTTACTTTTCAGTTGCTATTTTTCCCTTTCGAGTTGTACTTTACTTTCAGTTTGGGTTTGTATACTGGCCCACTTACTTTTCCGCACTTACAGTTGTACTCTATTTTTACTTAGTGTTTAATTTTCCGCTTTCTTACTCTGTGGTTCTTGTTTACTTCACAAAGGCAATGCCTTCCCTTTTTACCGGGATTTACGCCTTGGTGCTAGTCGCCAGCCCCTGGCCTATGGAAGGCAGGCTTGGGGTAGTCACGGCACGGGCCCCAAGGATGGGTCGTGACAAGATCAACCATTTTTATGAATCCTTTTCCCATTTTATGAAGAATGTTTTTCGTTAGACTGATAAAGGTGTAGATATTTATTGGAGATGTTGAATATATTTCACTAGGATATAATATTGTTTCCAGGTTTCCAAGGACTTCAACTATTATAGTCCTCGGGAATTTATTTTTGTAATGTATTGAATATTCATATAAAATAAAGTAATATCCATGTGTGTCAAGCCTAGGTCGCTATAGTTGGTAAAAAAGGAAAGGCTTGGTCAACCACTGGATGTTGAGATAAGAAAACATTAGTTATATCCCTAGGTATATTTCTAATGATATTTTATGTTATGTCTCAAAGGATAAGTATAAGGACAATTTAATGTTAAGGAATGTTTTTTGGATTTTAGTAAAATATAGAGTTATTTTTTTTCCAAGAAATACATCCCTATCTAGATAATACAAATTGATGTGGCACATTAATAGATGTACATAGGGGTAATAACATTAACTAGATATTTCAGGCCTATCTCAATGTAATCGGGTTCATGAATATGGACCATGTCGCACACCTAGTTTGACACTCAGAGAAGATGTTCTTTGGGAATTCCCAACTCTTCAGAAACCATCAAAAATGATTTAAGTAGAATATGGCAATGAGTAACCATGGATAAACCAAATTATTCATAGATTACATAAGGTATCATAATTTTGACATCCGATACGTGAATTTTCATGATTATGTGGATCGTTCTATGATAAATTTTTCATACTCTAGGATTCGTTTTTGAATTTACTCAATGGATGGAACCCAAAGGAGCTTCATGAATAGCGATTCTAAGGGATGATTTAATGATTATTCTCCTAGGGATCCAAATGATTTGGAATCTAGAATGGAAAAACATGTTTCTAAGCTCACAGAACTTTTTCAAGCTATGAATCATGATGAGATTCCCACCAATCTAAGGAGGGAACAATGTTTTGTTGAGTCCTTCATGAGTAAAAGTCCACCTTCTTTCAGAGGGTCTTCTGATCCAGTAGTTGATAAACACTATATTAGTACAACTAAAGTGATATTATCTTATCTCTTGGGTTTGGATCATGAGAAAGTCATTTTGGTAGTTTATTAGTTTGAAGGTGAAGATAACCCATGGTGGAAAATAATCGATAATATAAAAAAGAAAGATGTAATGGAGTCTATGGATCTAGATATGTTCAAAAACATTTTCTTCAATAAGTACTTTCCTCATAATTGTTATAAGAAAATGGAAAAGGATTTCATTGAGTTCAAGATATAGGATTATGAATCGGTCTGTGCCTAAGAGGATAATTTCACAAGACTTGTGAGATATGCATATGGAATTATCATCCAACCAGAAATAATTGTTGATAGGTTATTCGGTGGCTTAAAGAAAAGTCTTATATGGACATTGGTTATTGGATACTTTGGTAGCTATGAATAGATTGTACAACGTACAATCAATGTTGAAATGGAGGTTGGTGTTATGTATGAGTCTCTTGGTTTTAACAATAACAAGAAGATATAGTTAAAATGACATTCCAAAATCCATAGAGATAGGAATATGATCCTTCCTTGTTTCTCTAAGTGTGGAAAGATGCATTTTTTGAATTTTATTAGTGGGAATAGTAAATTTTTTAAGTGTGGAAAGGAAGTAAATAGAGTAGTTGAATTCTGAAATGATAGAAAAAATGTTATATAATGATGAAAATAATGAGAAATCTTCTCAAGAATCTCCTTCCAAACTTTAGTGTTTCAATTATAGGCAGATTGAATATTTCTCAAGAATGATCCCAAATCCAAAGGTTAATAATGCTGATCAATGCCAAAAACATCTGAGAAAAAAGGAAAAAGGTAAATCATACTTGATCATAACGGATTAAATGAACCATGATAATTATGAATTACCCATCTGTCCCTACTTATTTGGGAGATTTATGTTTGATTTGTGTGAATAATACCTATGAAAGTATTATTGTTCATATTTCAATGAGATTTAATATGATTATTTTTTCCTACATGGATTATGGAATAATAAAATAACATTTAAAATTCTATCAGTACACAGATGGAATAAATAGTAAAATATTTTTTTGGGATTATGATGAGAGTAAGTTTATGGGATAAATGGTGTATTATATTTTGTAAGGGTTACAAGGTAAACCATTTATGAAGAGATAAAGTTAATATGATAAATGTGTTATCTCTCCACATGATTATTTATGCATATTCGATATCCTATTCAAACTACCTTGTGTTGATGATAACAGATGGGATATGATGTCAAGGGTATCATGTTCTATTAGTACTTTAGGGATAAAAAAGTCACAATCCTTTTCAGTGAAAATGTTGAAGCGGATCAACGAACAATAAAATATGAATTTATTCTTAAATCAGGTATGTATACATTTTCATGAAAAATCATCAACTTTATGAAAAATTATCTTCAAGCCATAAATTTTGTCCTAGAACCATTGTTTCTGATAAATCAGAAGGTCCCTTATGTTATCAATGATTTTTGACTTTGTAATTGTTATATATTTCTTAACCATGTTCTCTATCACTCTCTATCCGAACATGATGGTATGATTTCTCTTCCACGTAATTGTTTTCGGTTCCCACCTTTTTTATCTTATGTGGGTATCACGTTATGTGTTACTTTGTGTAACCATTATGGTTCCCACTTTCCCTTTCTAGGGTATTTTTTAGTATTCATTTTTTGTGATATGGGTTTATATGAATGAAACATTAATGTATTAAACATTTGATAACCCATTAAAAATTTTAAGGTGAAATTCATTTTAAGGGGGTAGAATGTGACACCCCGATATTTTTTAATGTATTATTTTTCAAATTAATTTATCTATTTTTGATATATTTCATTTCACACAACACTAAAGATAGGTTATTTTATATTAATGCTCTATATATGTGTTGTGTTATATGTAATAAAAATTTTACTATTCAATACACAAAATATAAACTTTGTCTTTCTCTATATAGAACACCTAGGTTAGATTGTGTTATACACAACAATGAATTTCCTCAATGACATGTGTAACACGCAAGAACGAGGTTTATCGAAAAATAATTTATTATTAAAATGTGATTATTTAATATAATAAGATAAAACCATGAATTTAAAATAAATTTTATGAATAGTATTAACTAATTTAAGAAAATATATGGTTTAAATATTGTAATATAAATTCATAGGTAACAAATTAATTATAAATGAATATGAAAATTGATTTAATATAAAATAAAATATTATTTTCGTCAAAATGTTATTTTACTATAATAAATTAATTTTTCATTTATATATTATATTTATCCAATTCAAACATACCTTTCCCGTCGAACCTACTTGGCATATTTTATATAGAACATTGAATTGGTGTACAATGAATGAAACACATAGATTCTATGAAAGAACATTTTTATATAATTATTTAAATGAGACAATTATGAAATAGACAATAAAATTAGTTATTATAATAGTAATTAAAACTTTTAACACATTTTTTATAATTTATTATCTAAATAAAACATATTTATAATGAAAGATATAATTTTTGGTGATGTTATTGTATGTTTAAAAATTATATTTTCTCAAATTACCTTCTTTTATTGTCCTTTTATGAAGAATAATAAAATTAATTTTAGACACATTTATAAATTTATTTTTATAAAATAAAGGTAATTTTTGATTTATAACTTTTAGATTATATTAGGGAATATTTTTGGTATTTTTCTGAGAAATATGAATATATAATTAATAGTAAAACGTACTTCTTTTTAGTTAAAAACCAGCTTTTTGATTAATTAATTAGTAATGTTAAATGATATTATAAGTTTTTTATAAGGTAACATTAAATAAAAATGAAATATAATAATAAATTTTTTTTCATTAGAATCAATTCAACTTTAAAATTGAATATTAAAACATACTAAACATTTGACATTCCTTATACTTTAAAAACCAGTTATCTCATCTCGTCTATAGGATTAACAGTAATGTTAATTATGCCACATCATTGAATTGATTTTAGAAAATCCATATAAAAACATTTTATTAGGTATAATATTTAGATTATAATAATACCAAATTAATTTTTGACCAAAATTATTAGTAAAATTGATTAAAATTAATCACATAGATAATGACCAAATTAAGCTTAATTTAGGACAAAACCTAAAAATTAAAGGCCCGAATGACCTATACACATGCAAAACATCCATTTTATTTCCATATTTCGTCCAAAAAACATCCATTATTGAGTTTGGTTTGTTTTTAATGAATTCTTTTAGGTATTGACACGTGTACACCTAACTTGTTTTTAAAAATTCAAAGTGAGTCCTTTTCCTTCCCTACAAAAGGCCACCACCAGTCCCACTTCCTCAAAAATTTAAAACATTTTATTTCAGGAAAATACATTCCCAATAAAATTAAAAACATACCTATATTAATTTTTGAATAAACCTTTTGGATTAATTCATTGCAATGAATCCTTTTGGCACAATCCAAAAGGATTTACCCGATAAAGAGGTAATACCTTCTCTCAAACTTATTTATTTATCTTTTTTTCTCCACCCCATGCACTTTATTTTTTTCATTAATTTTATTAAATAACTATTATAATAAGTATGATATAATTTTTATGCTATTTTTTTTAATTTCACTTACACACACCTTCATCTAACAGGTAACAAACATAATGTTTGTGTGTACGATGAACTACTGCCTCGTAAAACGTTGACTGTTCATTTTTCTATTACTACCTATCATGATGGACATAATTATAGACACTATATTTATATATTATATTTAAAATTTTTATATAATTCTATGATTGTAATTTTAAACATACCTTTATTCTTTATATCTTATGTAAATATGATTATTTCATTTGAGGAAGTGTGTATAGCCTCCCCCTCAATGAGATATTATCATTCACACACTACATGGATTGTATTAAGGATATATATATGGAATATAAATGATATATATGATGTCAAAAATCTAATGAAATAATGAAATATATATATATACATATTTTTCTTTTACTTTCTTTCTCTCAACATGACAATTAATCATAAATAACATTAATGTTAACGTACGACCTACCGTCTCTATGAATGGTGTATTCCATTACATATTTATATATTATAAAGATTAATATAATGAAAATATACAGTATATAAAAGAAATTTATATAATGTTTTACACTCTAGAATCATGATATAAATACAAGGACCAACAATATCACAAATTAAGACACATATGAAAAACTAAGCGAATATTACTGAAAATAGAACCTTAACATAGGGTGGTTAACAAGAAGGTAATATTAGGTCATAATAGAACCATATATGGTATTAGATATAAGAATATGGTACTTTAGTGTATTTATAAAAATTTTTTATTTATTATACATATGGTTTGAATGAGTATGATGAGAGTCAAGACACAGGGTAAGGGGATTTCATCTCACTTTTTATTTCTTTGAGATATATGATTTATTCACCCCAATTCCTTTTACGTGGCATGTAAACTAGACATGTATTTAATAAATTATTAATATAGTTAAATTTATTGGTATTTAAATATCCATTCTATGACCATAATTTTTTGGGGTTTCAATTTAAAAGGTAACCAAATTAGTAAAATCTTTTGTCTCAATTTTATTTCTTTGAGACTCATATTTTATTATACACCTAACTGAATTTGTGGTTGTATAAATACATTTTACAAAATATATGATGAATAAACATATTTTCATGATATTATAATCTTCATTAAATTTTGTTTTCTTACATGGATATCATGATCACTAGTTACCAAGTGATAATATTTTATTGAAACAATCTCATTGATTTTCAAGATTGTTTATGTTTATGCCTTATCAGATGAAATATTACAAACCACAAATCAATACATTCATTAATTTTCTCCCACTATAGTTTTTCATTCTATACTCATTTATTGGTAACATATATTTACTCATTGGTACACAATATAGTTATCAATGTGTTTTTAAGACTTCCCCATTTTACACTCTCTTCGGTCAGAAAGCCATGTTTTCTAAAAATGGTTTATAATAATATTCCACTAACCTCCTATGATTATTAAAATAAAGACTTACACTTTTTTCTCTTTTAAATTTGTTTTAATATGAATTTTATTTTTTACATCACACGATAGGTATATATTTATCCACCAACAATCTGTTATAGATTTTTTCATGTTTAAAGGTTATTTTTTAAGAAATTGTATTTAAATGGAAGGTTCAAAGAAATGGTTTTAAAATTGTTTTCGAGATTCATTTTACATTTTTATGTAAAATGGTTTTCCAAAGGTTTTATTTTTTAAATATCCTTTTCCAAAGAATAAATTATATTTACCTAAAAATGTTTTCAAATATACCCTTCTAAGTTATAATCCATTTTAGATAAAATATATTTGTGTTACTCATAACCTTGTAGGAAATTATCCAAAGGTTAAATTCATGTTCTTTATTTAATGTATTATGTTTTAATGGAGTGATTATCACGACAATGCTTTCACATCCATGAGTTTTAGGTTCTTGAAACCTGCTTCTTTTGATGATCTTTCTATCATTATAAAACCTATCTCTTTTCCTAGGTTATGATGTTAGGAAATGTTAATGATATCCATTTCAATTCCGGGGTTATGATTTGATGATTATAAAACCTATCACTTTTTATGTGTCATGATATGATTAATGTTTATGAATTATTTTATTATGAGCTTTTGGGACCAATATCTTCATCCAATTCATTAGGTAATGTTAAGTTGTATGTGAGATCTAAAGTATATGGTTATAGACCAATCCTAAAAGAAAGTGTGTACAAGGGTTGTATCACATGCGCAAAAACAAGATAGTAAATGGTTTTTATCCCAAGAATAAAAGATGGGTACACAGTTTATATCCCAATCCCAAGAAAAAGAATTTACATTAGTTGTATTCCAGTCCTAAAATAAAGATAGTACACAAGTTTTAGCCCAATCCCAAAAACAAGAAGGTACACAGTCTGTAGCACAAGAGTAAAGAAAGAGGGTACACTAGTTAAAGCTCAATCCTGAAAATATGAAGGTACATGTGGTTTTTCCCAAGCATAAATGTAAGAGAGAACATGGGTTATTAGCCATAGCCCGAAGTAGGTACACAGGTCATAGCCCAAGCCTAACATGTTATAAAGGTCTTGGAAGGTATATTTGACATAAATATTCTATTCTTATTTATATTCCACAAATCTTATGTATTATTCCTTCATAAAATTTCATGGATCATGGTATTTATTTCTATATGATTAATTTCTTATGAACATCTATCTATATCCCATAACTCGTGTTCATGATCTTTGTTATGTAGGGTATGATCTCCTAATGTTATGATAATGTTCTCATACCCCTATATTCATGTTTATTCATATATGTCTCCATTTTTTCCCTTACAATGAATCTAAGATGAACCCATTTTATGGTTTCATTCCCCAGGTTATGAGGAAAAGTTTTATGTAGAATTGCTAAAGGTGGAGATCTTTGTAGGAGATGTTGAAGATTTTTCACCAGGACTAAAGATTGTGTTTCCCTATTTCAGAATCCACTAAACTATTATGGTCCTCAGGAATGTATTTTGTAGTGTATGTAATATTCATCTAAAATGATGCTATATCCAAGTATGTAAAAGTTATGTTTCTATAATAATTTACATGTACACATACACTAAACCATCTTCATGTAAAAGTGAAGATGAATAATAATTAAAGATAGTAGCATCTAGAGTAAAAACCATGAATGTAACAACCTCTAGAGAATAAAAAATTTTATATTATAAAAAAATTAAATGGAGAAAATACACACCCAACATGAAAAGATATATCAACCAGACAGTAACAAGAAAACAAATACAGAGTGATCCTAACTCAATATCTCCGAGATCCGGCCATTGTACATAGTCAAATGCACTTGGATATCCATATGTTTCTCTATATTCATCATCAAAATTTCATTCATTAGTATAAGAAATGGAATGTGTGGGAAATTCTCCTATATGGGTGAGTATAAAAATAACAAGTAAAACACACCCAAAAAACTTGTGGGGGAGAAATAAGATACATGATAGAAGTATTCTGATCAACCCAAAGCAAGAGGGAAATGAAACTCAAAAACAAAGATATATATATATTCTAAAATAATAAACATAGATGATAGAGAAAGGTGATACCCACATCATTGATTTAGGAACAAGAAACTGCTTAATAATACAAACAATGGTCCATCAATTATGCCCAACATCACACATGTCATTCAGTAGAAGTTACCATGTGGACGGCCCACACCTCGCAAAAATTATTCACATTCAAGGAGGAACAATTTCCATGTGAAGGTTCTATTCCCAATTCCATTAGGGGTACCAATAAATTGATATAGGACCCATGTCCAACTCCATCAGGGGTACTAATATATAGATAGAGGACTCGTTCCCTTGTTTGCTAGGGGGTACCACTCTGTAGATGGAGAACTAGTTCCCTAGTATGTTATGAAGGCACTAATTAGTAGATAGAGAACACATGACCTAATCAACCAGGGGGTACCACTCAATTGAGAGAGGACTCAAACCATAGTCCATCGTGAGGGTACCACTATATAGATAGACGACACACGATCATACCCATCATGGGTGTGACACTTAGCAGATAAAGGACCCATGACCTTGTCTATTTGGGGGTAAAAATTGCTAGATAGAGGGCCAATTCCCCAGTAATTTAGGGGTACCACTCAGTATATCGAGGTGTATGGGGGACCCATACCCTGTTATGATAGTGGGTGACCAATCCCAACCATGTTCTAATGATTTTTTCCAATCAATACTATCATCGGGGACCACTGGAAGAAGTGTCATACTAGGAACATGTCACATCATATCTTAATGACCACTAAAAAGGATATCATCATTTTATACAAAGATAAAAACTCATGATAGGCTACTCAAGGGGAAAAATTAATGTCCAATGAACAAGATATGAGATGTAGAAGATTATCAAGAAGTGAACTTCATCTAAGGGGGTCCACATGGTGCATGGCCCCATTATTATGCCCACTCGTGTCTTCGCCACCACCCGAAATTCTATCCATGTAGTAAAAAACATGGTGTAACTATACTAAAATGTGTTTATCAACCACCCAGGGCCTTCTTGAATGATCCTAGATTTGATCATGTAAACTAGAATTATACTAATACATTGTGTATTCCCCGTTGTACACAGTGTGTAGGGACAAAGAGGCTCTTGGGATTGTAACCACTCTACAAGATGGTCCAAACCACTATGTGCACATGGTTTTCGGTACGTCCATGCATTTTTTGATATATAAATCAAAAATAAACTCTAAACACATCATAAATTTGAACTACATGACGTGGGTTTATCAGAGTACATGCCATGTATATCGAGATTTTCCAAAAATGGAAGAAGGTTTCACACATAATATAGACCCAGTTTCTCCATCTTGAATCATTACTATTAAACACTAGAAATTGATGTTATATTCTTATAGGAATAGATCCCAACCCTCATATAGGAAATAATTAAAGATCTAATTCTCTACTCTAAACCACCACATGCCACGTATGACTCTTATGTTATAGCCTCCTCAGTCCAGAGCATGGATCCATTAATATATCACTAATACACACAATCCCCTTTGATTAAACCTCAAAAATAATATTTACTCGTTGTGCATACATCCACAATGAATCTGAAGGATTGATCATGCTAAGACCCACCCAACAATAGTCGAAGCGTGACCTGATTGTCCAAAGATGAATAATGTAAATAATTATTGAGAGAAAAGCATAATAACAGAGTTAATAATGTTGTTGGAAAATCAATCTTGGCCAGTTATCAGAGAATCAACGATTTTTTGGGAAATTTTCAAGGCATAAACATGAACAAACTAAATAAATAATTTAATTGGATAAAAAATATTGTGCAAAGGATTAATTTAAATGTAGATCAAAGAATAAGAAATTTGATGAGGATAATCTTTTCATCATGGGATAAAATCATAATTTTTGTTTCATACCTTTTTTTGGATCAATCATTGGTGAAGAATTTAGTTTCCACTGACGAATCAGACACATTTAGTTCATTAAGCCTGCATTCACCTTTATTTTTTTTCCGTTCATCACCCAATCTTATTTTTCCAATGAAGAATGGTTTAATCTTCCTTTCAATGGTCCCATTGATTTGTGACAAACCATCATAAAATTTCATCAAGAAATATTAATAGGGGAATATATTTAGTTCATTTAAATTAATAGAAATAAATTGTTTTTTTCAAATGCACCTGCCTAATGTCACTATATCCAAACACCTGACACTAACCAAATTTAGGTTGTGATAGGGTAAACTATATTATGGTAATTAAAATGTGGTCTCACATTTTTTATATAATAATTATTTTTGGAGTTATTTATTAATTATTAAAAAAATCACGTGTGATATAAAATATATTTAAAATTTTTATAAAATTAATTTCGTCCTCACTAGGCCTTTTAATCATACATTATCTCAGAATCACGCTCTAAAAAATTCTTAATATATTTCCAAATAATAAAAGAAAAAAACACTCTCTAAAACCTATATACTATAATGGGTAGTGTATTCCCATATGTTATAAATGTAAGTATTATTCTTAGAGAAATTTCACATTGTCTAAAGTAGGATTTATATATTCCATGTGGAACCATAGAACCAAAGGTTCAACGATATGATTTATTTATGTTAGGATATTTATTTAACATATAACTCATGAAATAACTTCATATATTGGTTATTTTATGAACCCTACTAGTGGATCCATACGTAGTTGTAATAACACCCTTATCTAGTGGTCATGGAACTTGGATACCCGATCAAAATTTAATATGTACAAGTGCATGTAGGGAAGAGGTCTAGTGTTTGATGATTGAGCTAGAACAATTTGAAATGGATTTGGATACTTTTAGGATGTGGGGCTCAAATATAGTATTATTTACATTTTATATTTTAATTTCTATTTCTTATTCTGTATAGGTGATCGGTTTTATGGGTGAACAGTTCGGGATGTATTACTGTATGCAACATATACAATATCCATGTCATTATTATTTTATTTAATATATGTACACTAGTTATTTTTTATAGATAAAATTTTATTATTTACAATAATATTTATCACTCAAATATGATGGTATAATCTCCCAATGGTAAAACCTTATATGCTTACTACTATTTGGTAGAATTTTCTATATTGGGATGTATGATTAAGGTTCTATGACACCACATTCTAGTTACTGGAGAGTGAACCATGATGGGGTGCCACATACTTAGTTATCTTAGATCAAAATCATTTCATTTCACATATCTATAATTTTATGTCATTTAATTTGTAACAATATTACATGTATATGTAAAAAATTTATTAATGTGAAACATTATGTATGAACCACATAATTAATGAGCGGTTCTGGAAATTATACATCCCCTAATTCATTAAAACATAATGTGAAATAATTAAATATGGTAATGGGAGTGTCATTAGCATTTAATCTATGATTTATTATGATATTTTTTTGGTTGTATGACTATGATGGCCACAATTTTTTTCACTGTCTTTATATTTAATTTTAGGTTATCTTAATATGGATTCATGTTAATTATCCACTATTTCTATAAAAATGTTTAATTATTATGGTTTGATATTTTTGAATCTTTAATAATACATCAACCTTTATTGATATTATAATCTCAGTCATTTCATTATTTTTCTTATTTTTATGGATGATTGTAAATAAATTATATATTAAAACTTATTATAAGTATAGCATGGAGGAATAAATAATGTAATTGAATGTTTTTAAGTAAAATTACCTCCTTATTGAATTTTACTATTTAAACTTTTATATATATATCCCACCATATGATATTTATAAACTATTTATTTTATAAATAATATTATGTAATCGCGTTATAAGAAATATAGGAGCATAAACTCTCGATTATATGATTCATGCATTATATACTTTTCGTCACTCTTTTTTAAAATAAATATAATAAGGACTAAACAAATTCCCCTTAGGAAATCAATCTTTTATGGAATATGAATTCTAATACAAATGATTTTTCATTAGAAAAAATATAGAACAGATATTTTTAAAATAATATTGAACTTGTATATTTTATAAATTCTAATCTCTTGTAATTGTCATTTTTGTTAGTGTTTTTTTATTTTTTTTATTTTTATTTTAAAAGTTATAATAATTGAACTAGAAAATAGGAATTTACCATTTTATTTCATAGGTTATGTTACCATGGTTGAAAATAAAAAACTTAAAAAATATTATGATATTATTTTAGAATATATTTTTACGTAAATCAATCTTCTAAATCAAAATAAAGTGAAATAATAAAAATATATTACCCCATTTATAGATGTGGTGGAAATAAGAAATTTTTTTTCTATGGTGTGACTTTCAGAGAATATAATTCTTAAGAAATGTTTTATTAAGAAGAGATTCACCATTCCCATTAGTATCGAAATTCTAAAACTTGAAAAATATTTATGAGTTGGAGAAATAACAATGAGTGATTTTATATTTATAATTATTTGAATCTAAAGAAGAAAGATATTGTACATAGTCCTTATATGATCATTGGGGATATATGTTACATGTCCATTAAGGATAATCATTATATAGTGTTTGAGATGGCCTTACAAAAGTTGAATTATTTTTTTTATATTTTATTTAAATAAGGAATACCTTTTAATAATATGTTATATCATTTATATTTTAATTAATGTTATGTTAAAAAATATTTATTAAATTTTTTGAAAATAAAAGTAATTATAAAATTCACTAAAACGTTGAATAGTTTAATTAAGATATTTTATAGGAAATAAGTCCAATATTTAATAGATGAAAATAAAATTATTTATATAAGTAATAATTATGTGTATTTATTGATATATAAATAAAAATTAAATCATATATAATATATGATTTGCTTGGAACTTATGTAGTGTAAAAAAATAAATATTTTGATTTAAATTATTGTGAAACACCAAGGGTAAACAAATGAGGATTCAATCACTTGTTTCATTCTTAAATTAATAAATTAATGAATCAATAATATTAATTAATAAATTATGAGATAATAAAATAACCCTAGTGATGAAGTAAGTGTTAAAATTCAACTCAAAAAATTATTATATATTATTAAACATAAATTAAAATATTTACACTAAATTATTTTTAAATAAGTGGTTTCACAACCATTTCAACCCATAAAGTATGTAAATGGATTCTTATCAATCTATTATTTTTATATTTCTATATTTTAACTCAAATGACTTAAAAAATATATATTCTATTTTAGTGGGTTTTCTTTGAAACCTCTTTGAATGTTTTTTATGATATGAATGTTCGACCATACCATTTTATTTATGTATGGGTGATCAGATCTGCTCTAAAGAACGTGAATGGATATAAATCTCCTCTTATGTGGGTTGAGTGATTTTTCTAGACATATCTTGAGTTGGAGTGTTATTTTTTCTGAGTAGATTGTTTTTTAAGGTTATGTTTTCCCTTTTTTCCTTTATTCCTTAGGAAGAGTGGAATCTTAGATATATCCTGAGTTTTTTGTACTAATACCCTTGAGTTCAAACAAACAAGTTTCATAGTGGGTGTGGTTTTTGGATAGCTCTATCTGGATTTGGTATTTATATCCTCCTTAGGTTGATTTGTTAAGTTTAAAGATCATATGTTGCTTATCCTATCTTGTTGTTTTGTTTCACTCTATAATAATTTTTCTACGGAAAAGCATTAGGAAGAATATATGACATTGGATTAGGCTTAGTTACCTATAAATAGTAAGCCTTTGGTATATTCATGGGTAATAGGATATTGTTTTATAAAAATCTAGATGATAGATCCATTTTTGATATGTTATTATAAATTTGACAGTGGTGAACAATGTCTTGAGATTTTTATAATTGAGTTACCATATATGACACTTCATGACCCAGTACTGGAGACTTATTATTTCTTATTGAGGCACATATTTGTTTGAACCATCTTAGGGTTATCATAGACATGGTGATATCGTGATCTATTTTTTACCACTCTAAATACTATTAGGATGGTTCAACCTATTAATCTTTTAGGCATTTCTTTTAGATAGTGGCATTTCATTGGCTCGAGCATGTTTTACCTTGGTTAGGTTCACCGTTAGAGAATATGTTTGTTTCTCTTGGTTTGGGGTGGTGATCTAGGAGGATTCCCATGTTTTAAATGTGGATCCTCAGTTTCCTTGTCAATATTATCTTGAATTCAGGCAATGTCATGTTTTTAACCATTTTAGATCGAATCTAAATTTTGGGGAGACCCATGTGTGGTCCCTATTTTCTTCAGATCCTCAATTTGAATATTTTTGGAACCTGGGACTCCATTGAAATGTTATAATTGGGGTTAACTTTATCTATATTTCTGGTTCATACTATTACTGGTTGGGTTTTGTGATCATTTGGTTTGGAACAATTTTTTCTTGAGTAAGACATGAACTAGTTATTTCGGGGATATTCTTTAGTTTCCCATTGCTGGTGGTGTTCTATTTTTTTTAATATTCATTATGTATTGTTTCATTTTTTTAACTTGTGTGTTATAAACCATGCATTGGAATCTTCTAGTCTATTTTCCCATGGGTAGGTCATATGGTGAAAGATTAGATACTAGGGGTGTGGTTTTGTAACAAGTTTAGATATGGATGTTTCCAATATATTATTATCATCAGTGTTACCATAGATAGTGCTTTGGGAGTTGAATATAAATTCCAATATAAGCCTATTTTGACCCTTAAGTTTGAACCCTATCATTTATATTTGTCGAATTATATTTATTCGGATATCCTTTTATGGATGCCTTATTTTGGGGATCTGGTTTTGGGATCCACTAGAATGTTACTAAGAATATTTGTCTTCATGTGGTTCTTAACATATTATGTGTGGTTGGATTTTTAAATTTAAGTTTCATGAATTCCCTTGGATATTTTTATAATGTGGTTACTTAGAGACTTTCTCTTGTTTTTAGGGAGACGTTTCTAGTTGTTCCACCATTTTAGTTCATTTTTAAATGGCATGGAGACTGATAGTTAGACTCCTTCCATTTCACCTATACAATGACAAGATTATTTTTGGGGGAAGAACTATTTTATGGTGTGTAGAGTTTTAAATCTCATCACCATCTCTCTAGTATATACAATCCATAGTTTTTATCATTGTACTGTTGGTTTTTGTTTTCAGTGGTTTATATTACTTCTTTCAATATTAGTAGTGAATTTGGTTTTTGTGCAAGGGATGAACCCTGGAGGGTAATGGCTATAGGGTAATGATGGCTGGCTATGATGTGGGTTAGCTTACTGCAACATAAGGCTTCATTATTTGTAATTGTGCTCCCTTACCATTTTTGGAATTCTCAATGGAATTGAGTATGGGATGGGTTTTAAGATCTATTATTTGTGGAATGGAGGGAGTTATTGTGTTGTAGGGGCTTGATAGGTGTTTTTTTGTTAGTTCTTCCTATTTGGTCACCCTTATGGTGTAGGGGTGGGTTGTGGCGTATCACCTACATTGAAAATGGTAGGTATATGGAATTTAAGGAAGTATTTAGTATAGAATCACCTCAGGTAAAGAGGATATGCGAACACCTTGCATCGTGGTATCTGTAGGGTAGTTGACTAGGGTTCACCATGACATGGGAAAGATCACTATTATGTGGTCTAGAGGGTAAGCAGTGTGGTCCCTCGGCCAACACCATAGTCTTTTTCTTATTTTTTTAATTAGTTTTTAGAAATTAAAAATCCCTCCTTGAACTGGGAGATCATCCAATTTTCATTCTTGAAAATTAGGTACGCAAGAGAGTTTTTAAAATGCCTTAAACCCCATTTTTGTTTTGATTCAACCATGGACTTTTAGAGATCAATTCCTGGTGATTTCTCATCTTTCATGAGATTGGTTCCTCTATAAAAAGGATCTAATTCATGAATAAAATCATTTTATTATTAAATTAAGTAGGTTGTGTTATTAAAGGGTTATATTTAATTTCATGATGAATTTTCTACCTATGATCTATGTTATTAATTTGATTTTCTTAGGTTTTTTATTCACTCTTTGGGGATGAAAATACATAATGTAATTTTGATTAAAAATGGGATTACAAGCCTGGAATAAGATATTCTTCATAATGATTTTTTTTAAATTGTGATTTGGGTTTTTCAAATGGGTTTTAGAAATCATAGAATATTGGGGACCTTTGTAGCATTGGGAAATAGACTTGTCACTTTATTTTGTGTAACACCACTAGAGGTTTTCTGATATAAACATACAATTATTTTTCATACAATTGGTTTGATCCATATTATGCCTAATTTAGTAGTCTTTTATTTCTGGTACATATTACCATAATTGAAAAAAATATCTTGTGCTTTTCATTCATTCTTTCATATACACATGATGGAATATTTCATTGTTGGATGCTCTATGGTTTATCTTGTAGTGCATCTAGGGATGGTTTTGATTAAAATCACTTACTTTAATACATACTTTTCATATTCAATTATTATTACATTATGGAAATACATTTAAGAAAACATGTGGTTGTCTTAAAAATGGGTTTATCTTATGATAAAGATTTATAAACTGTATTTTTTTTAATTCTTGAGATAATATGTTTATGGTATTAGAATTTTTATAGAATATTTTGTGAAATCATATTATACTTTGATGTAAAAAACTAATTTTTACTTTGAGAAATTATATATTTTGTTTGGTAGAACATTGTTAAAAGGGATAATATCTTGTAGTTCACTAACTTCTCTTGAGTGTCATCCCATTTGTTTAGCATAATGATTTAGTGGTGATGGATGATCACATAGAGGATTGTTGTGGGGATGGTCCTGTTTACTTCCTATTTAATCAATTTTGTCTTGACATTGCTGGTCTCTTGGATATATTCCTCTCAATTATTTTTTACTTTGGTTTTTTTAAATTGATTACTTATACCTGAGGCATGTCAGGTTATTTTGTTGATTCTCACATTATGGTGGACCTTTTTGGGGAACTTATCTAGTTGACCCGTGATCGTTCATTAAAATTTAATTTAATTTTTATTTTTTTTAATTTCTTCTTCCAATAAGTTGTAAAAAAGTATCATATTTAATGTTCAAAAAACGTTTTTACTCTTACTCAGTAATTTTAAATTTTAATAAATTAAAATATAAACTTTTATGATCATGTCTTTTTATTTTTTTATCATCACATTTATTTTATTATCTTTTGTTTTGGTTTTTTATTTTTATTTATAATCTAATTTCAATATTTATTTTAATAAAATATATTGGGAAGAATTTAATTTTCTTAATGTCAATTCTATGTGTTATTAGAAATATTCTACATAGGTATATATAATTATACCTCAATAAAATCCCCATAAAATACTGTTAATAACTAATTATAATTTTTTCTAATTAACAATGTTCTCATGTCTAGGATATCACTTCCTATATATGATTACCACACACACACAAACACACACACACACACACACATATATATATAATAGTATGTCTAATCTAGTTTTGTATCATCATGATGGCGATTTAAAGAAAGACATAAATGTTCATTTCCATAAATATAAAATTTCCAATATCATTAAATCCAATATAGGAATTTAAAAAGATAAAAATAAATATCAATAATATTGAAATTATAACTTTTTGATTGTGGAACCTACCATATGAAACCTTTTACACTCTAATAATTTAATTTTAATGAAATCAAATTCCCTAAAGAGGGAATTGTAAACTATAATAAAAATGGAACATCAATTAGATTGAACATCATGGGCATTAAACATCAAATTTAAACATTAATATAATATTATATAAAATAAAATAATTATATGTGAATAAATTTTAGTTATTAATATTCTTATATAATATATATGACAAAGTGTAATAAACCATGATATTCATTAATACACGAACAATCCCATAAATGCATCTCAGAAATACTATAAATGCTTTCCTAACAAATTTAACTAAATTTATCTAATCATTATGTTTTTATTTATATAACATATATATTCTTTGTTCTCTCTATGTATTTTATATAATATCTATAATTAGATATATTATTTTTTTCATTAATACATTAAATTTCTTCTTCATTTTTCACATTATGGAAACCTACTCAACGTATTCATTCATTTTAACCATTGGGTTGAATTATATTTGTACTATGATTTATAATATGGTTGGATATTAGATAATCTATATAGTTTATTCATTTTTTTGGAAATTTTATATATTCGTATGTTATTCTCTAATTATACGGTTATTAAATGATTTGGGTAAATATTCTTTTCTATATAGAAATCATATTGATGTTAGGTGGGGTTTTTTAAAATGACAATAATAATTCTAGATAAAAGTCTTGGATATATGAATATAACGTCCAAAAAGTTTGTCATTAAGATTTTTCTTTTAATTTTATGGTGTTATATATGTTAAATGATGTTCTTATTTGAATTTAATTGAGCATCTTATATTATTGGTATAAATTATCTCATGGTCAAAATCTATCTTACCCATTATTGAGCTATCAATGGTCACCTATATTTTTACCTTTATGATACTTCTATGGTATATAAATATGTAAAAATGATAATGGGGTTAGAACTCAATAAAATAAGATTATCCATGGAACAAGAATATGATAAATTTGTGAATATTTTGTTTAAATTTATTCAATTTAGAGTATGTATCTTTAGTGTTCCTTTTGGTGTGTGGATTTCAGAGATTTATTGAATTTTATAAATCCTATAAGACAATGATTATTATCTTGTATGAGTTAATATACTAATACTTATTTTGATACAAGTAAAAATTAATTTATGTTATTGAGATCGTTATAGTTGGTATCAAAAACTGGTTTAGATAACTTTAGGGATTAGGAGATTAGTTGGTGAACATATATGGAAATCTTAATAGGTGGTCATTTGATTAATTAAAAAATTCATAATAATTGGTAGATATTAATATATCGATATTATTTGAAAAAAAATTATTCATTCTTAACTAATTAACATAAATCATTAAATGGATGGTTAAAGATACTGCATGGGAGATTTTAATTATATAAATAGAAAATATATCTATAGGTTTACTGATGAGTTGGTATTATGAGAATTTGATTTTTTATGTTTTGGGAATATATTCCTTCACATTTTTTCAATATTATTTCAATTTTGTGTTTCAAAACAATTTACCTTATAAAATTATTATTATTATTATTATTTTGTTATGAATTATTATGGATGTCATTATTCCCTATATAGGGGGAGAATGACAAGCCATTAATTCTCGACTCAAAAATTGTATACTCCAACAATTCTAATTCCTAATTTTCTTCTTCTAACTTTAGAATATTAAATGGGTGTTATGGATTAATCATGATTTTTGACTATATATTATGTATATGATATATACAGAGTGTTGTGATAAAAAGAAATAAACTTGGATCTACTATTATATCTATTATTTGTATGCAATTTAACTTATCATTACATTGAAATTATATACTTGATTTCATTCAAAAGTATTATTTTTGTTTCATTAACATTATGATTAATCAAGTATGGTAAATGAGTTTCTGATTATGACCTACTACACACATTGTATCAGGGCTTCATAATTTATTTTACTCTACATTATTATCATATATTCTACTTGGATATAAAGTTTATTCTAATATGGCATGTTGCATTTTCTACTATAGAAAATAAATAAATCAGTTATCCTCTCTAAAATAATTTAAAAAATATATTTTTTTAATGGTATATTCCTTCCTACCTAGTTAATTTGATGGTCTGGGAGTTGGAGGGGTTAAGTAGTGTCTAAGGGATGGTTTTATGGAATTTAGAGCTATAATTTCTGTATTAATTAGTGTTTCATGATGTGAATATGGGTTTATGATGTGAGAATATTTTCATAGATTAGAGGTTACAGATTCCTAATGTAAATTTTTGGAAGGTGGTTATATCATTTAGTGGGTCACGACGAGAAATAATATTTCACAACATGAATTATTTCAAGGTTTACGTGACATGAAAATCAATTAATGTTCTATGGGGTTTGAGTTTGAGGATTTGATGGCCTAAATAGGATTTACAACCTAAATTGGAGGTCTTTATAATAACTTATGATGTGAATATGTAATTATTTCCATGAATGTCGCAAGATCCAACATTTTTATAAATCCTATAGCTCTCCAAAATTCATTTATTCCTATGGGTTCTTTGGAAAATACTTGGAAATTTTTGGAGACTTTCTACCTCTCCATTATCAATACTTATCTAGGATTATATAGGCCGATATTTGAAAACATGAGTTGGTTTTTCTTCTTTATCCCATTTTTTTCTATATTCTTCTTTTGGGGATTCATAACCATCATGGTTCATTGGTAAAAGGAACATTTGGGGTTTTTATTTTGATGAGCCTTGATGCGATTCACATTAAATTGATGGTTCCATGTGTAGTTGTGGTCTTTGATTATTATCTTATTTTACCTATTTTGTACAGTGATTCAAAAATATTGTTTAAGGTTAGAGATCCGCACTCTCTCTCTATTTATGTTAGTGCATGGTAATTGTGGTGTTTACCTCCCTTTTTTAGATAGTAAGGGTCATATTAATGAATATAATGAATTGGATAAATCTAATATTGATGGTAATGAGAAGATATATCATGTTCTGCTAATTTTTTGTTTTTAATGTTGATATTATACATTCTTTCTCTTATTTTAAAAAATTATGTTTATTGGGGGGCCTTTCTTGTGATGTGTCGATATTATGGTGAAACCCTTTTTGTGTGATTATTTGATTCACCCTAATTGAAATTTATAATAACATTAATATGTCTACTGAATTGGTTACACATGGAAATATAGAAATTTTTAACAATACCCATGAAAAATAATTATGTAATGTAATTTAATTCATTGATAAATTTTTTTGGGAAATGTGGATGTCCAGTAGTAGTCTATTTGTAGATGTGCTTATTATTCTTCCTTCCATATTATATACTATTGTAGAGTAATTGTAATGACCCACTTGAGTGTAGATTGTGGGGGGGAGTGATGTAATGGTTGCATGAAATGGGATATAGTGTTGGATGTTGTGAGATTGTGATGTATAGTGGTATTATTCGGTAGGATTTTTTTTCGGCGGTGTTTTATAGTTTTTATGGAGTGCAGTAGTAATGAAATGAGGATGTTGTGCAAAGAAATACTGGATAATGTGGAACATTTATGATGGTTGATGTGAGATGGTCATGCTTTTCTGTGGTGTTGTAGTGTTATTTTCTAGGTTATCCATGGGATAAATTGAATGCAAAAAAATGAATAAGAATATGTTAGAATTAATGAGTTGTAAATGGACATATATAAATTTAATGATAGATGAATGTTATGTGTTATTGTGAAAGAAATATATTAGTAAATTGGAGTTGGTTGAAAATTACTAAATCTATAAAATAGTGGAACCTAGAATTGAAATCTATTTTTGTGGTGGTTATGTGGTGTGATGCATTTAGTGGTGCTGGCGGATGTGATGGATATCGTGTTGTGTAGTGGTGATGTTTTGGTTTTTGTTGGGTAAGTTTTTTTGAACCCATAGATTGTTTATTGAGTGTTATCTATATATATCTGATATTTTATGTTACTTCTATATGCACCCCACTCATGTTTTAATACCATATCAATGCCCAAATGTTTTGGGTTCAAGGTATTTTCCCCAATATATAGGTTGGTTGTGATATAGATGGTTGGATTCCCTTTGATAGTGGGGATGATATGAGTTGGTATTGTAGTTTACCCTGTGATGATACAGGTTGGTTTTTTAGATTACCTAGTGATGATATGGGTTTGTACTGGAGATCACCCATTGATGTTGAGGATGTGATATGTGGTGGGGGTTTTCTATGGTAAATAGAGGTAACAAGGTAGATGTACTTCACATTCATGATACCGTATTACCCTATTTATGTGACGAGGTTATGATATGATGATGAATAATGATAGAACTAGATAATAGACTCTATGGGAATTTGGGATTGGTTGGGATGCATACTGACCCACATTAGAGAAGGATCATTTTTGGGGATATTGATGAAAGGTATGGGAACATAGAACATTTTATATTGCATAATGGGAGTAGATTTCAATAGTTAAGCTGTTTTTGGGTTCCTTGATTTCTGTTATTTTGGTATTAACATATTATATTATATGCATGAACTCGGTTTAGGGAGAAATGAACTAGGGTTCGAGTCTCCCTAGGTGAAATGAACATTGTTTTCCTTAATTTATCCCCTCCCCTGACGGATGTAATAATATATTGGATGCATGATTTGGTGAGCATGTCATGGTGATGCTTGGACTAGTTAGCTGACTGATTTATGTGAATTCTTTTTATGATCTTTTTCAGTGACACATTAGTATAATCTTTTCACATGTGATGTTTTGACCTTTTGTATGATCCTTCTAAGTATATATTTTATGCTCATGATTTATATAAAAAAATTAATGTTATATCGAGGAATTTGGGGACTAATATGGATATTACTAGCTTAGGTTTTAGAGTTATTATTGAGTCATTTCAATAGGACTTGTCTTTTGTACTTTACTTGGGGACATTTATTTTTTAAATGATGGAATTTTTCATTCATAGTGGTATTTTTTGGGTTTATGTTTATATTTAATGGTTGAATATATTTTCATTTGGTTTATCCTATCTCACAATTTTGTATTATTCTTTAGTAATTCCTCCCAATTTAGGACTCGTGGGTTCATTACCTCTCTTCTTTCATTATTTTCCTAGGAGGGATACCAATAGAGGAAGGAGGTCATAAAAGAGTGGTGTAAATTATTTGGTAAAGATATAGGATACATTTTTCAGTTAGAAACTATGAGTATTGAAAGATTTGATAGGTAAATGGTTCCTATTAACCTTTGTGTGTGACATAGGATAGGCAGGCCGACTAAGACTTGGTATTTAACCCCCCCCGGTGATCTGATTAAAAGAATATGATATTAATAAAAGACCAAGTGATATTGTCTCATTTAAAGGGGAGATACATAAGAGGGGTACATGCATCATTCTGTACATTATTCATATCTGAATTGGGTGATTTTGGGAATATAAAAAGATTAAAATTAAATTGATGTTGTTAAAATTTCATAATACCAAGATAAGGGTTACTCCTAAATTTTCTAGCATGGCCCATGGTTTTCATCCACGAGGAACACAGTAAGTAGAGGATCAGAAGACCGATCCAGTTGATTTCCATAGGATTGACCTGTTATTAGAGGATGATGCATGGAAGAGGGAATTTTATGCCTTTTAGTGCCTGTTATTGGAGAATTATGAGTGGATAATCTCCTATCTAGATAAATAGAATTTTTTGGAGGCTCTTGAGATCAATTTCAGTATTATTCATGATTAGGATGATTTTGAGGGTTCATTTCTCATTGATTAGATTCAATGAGTGATGTGTTAGTTGTGGATGTTGTGTCTTGGTAACTGAAAAGAGGATGATGTGTTGTGGACAAACATTCAAAATTAGTTATTTTATAATTTCTTTTAACAACAATGATTTCAAAAATGAGTTTGGTTCTTATCTATCTTTATTAGGGGAGACAAAGTGTGTAGGATCATTTGATCAAGTCCAAGGGCCTCTTATACCTTTCCCATAATTTCATTCCATATGAGAAGTCTAGAGAAAAATGTCTAGAGGAGGTGTAATTCCTAGTGATTAGGGGTGAAATCAGTTCATTTTCTCTTCCAACAAATAGGGATGTGTAGAAAATGGTGGGGGATAATGATTTGATACTTTATTTTGGAGGTGATCCTTAATAGGTTTCCCAATATGGTATCTTTATAATAAAAATCTATGACCATTGGGTTGTAGATATCTCGGCCACCAGGGTTCTTACTGGGGTCTAACTGACCATGGAATATCCTTTATCATCCTTCTAGGACTAGTTCGACCCCATTACTTTCAAGGGGCTTTTAATATACATTCATTATCTTTGTAGAACATGGATAAATCCATGATTTTTGTCTAAAAAATTAGGGAGTATAGTTTCCAATGGGTGTTCAGGGCATTTTTGTAGCATCAACAGATGCCTTTGAAGAAGTTTTAGTAATAGGAACAATCATCACTTGTTCAGCTGTTGAGGATAGATGGAGTTAGTAGATGGAATCCATGATATAGCCTTCAACCTCAAAACCTAGGCCGAATCATGGTAATGGAGACTAGGGAGATAGGGTTGGGTATATTCATGTGATGGAGGCAACAAAACTAGTAGAGCTAGAGATTATCAAAGGTATGATAAATTTATCTTTTAACATTGTTTGTTTCTTTTTTGGGTTACAATCCTCACACTTCTTTTCTTCTCCTGATTTAGTATGTGATTTGGGACTTGATATAGGGATACATCATATTCCTCTTGTGTTATCTATGCTAGTCGGATTTTATACTTCTTTGTTTGATGTGTGTAAAGGTTGTAAATTGGGGATGGGGTAACACTAGTCAGTGTGAGATTTATTTTCACAAAATATGTACCCAAACAATGTTATCATTTTCATGTATTGGGTGTATTCTATGAATGAAATAATTAAATTTTTATAATAGATTCATATTTTCTAATGTGGAGGGTCGAAATGAGAAATTCATTAGTATGAAGAGTTATCTGATGGGTGGTATAAAAGTGGATCTTTTTATATCATAGTTGGTTGAGAAATATTTTGAATCTCAGGTATGGGATATTCCCATGCGTTTTTAGTTGTTCGTATATGTCTTCTTTGATGAGGTTACAGTGCTACCCCCTTAATGCAATGTGATGTTTTTGATCGATTTTCAACTATGTGAATCTCCAATTTTGATAAATACTCATCAGATATAACCTATGAAGTTTCATTAGTATAGGTTACATGTTCATGATATAACACTGAGGGGTTTCATCTGACCTAGTTTTACTCAAAATGGTGCTCTAATGTTGTCCAAGAATTGATATGGTAGAATGAGGTTTTTCTAGAGTATCGACGAATTAATTAGTTGATGTTGAAGATTCATTACCCTCTTCTAATGATTTATGAACTATTTGACTAGAAAAAGGGATCCAAATGGCTCTCCATGATTGACTTACAATCTAGATATCACCAAATGATTGTGAGAAATAAAGATATAACAAGGACTACCTTTAGAGGTCGTTTTGAGAACTTCAAATTTGTGTGCATATAATTTGGTGTCCCAAATGAACCATATGTGTTCATGTGTCTTATTAACTCTTTATTATATGAGTTCATAGACTAGTTAATATCCTTGTTCATTGGTGATCATATAATCTACTAGAATTTAGAGTATAATTGTGATGATCATATTATAGTAGTCTTATAGGTTCTTCAACACCACCACCTCTATGTAATTATTTACAAGTGTATGTTTTTAATGAAAGAGGTTCATTTACTTAGACATGTAGTGTCTAGGAAGGTCTTGTCTATAGAACTCTCAAAGGATGAGGTAGTTGTTTCTTGAGAAGAACACTAGAAAATGGTAGAGGTTTGTAGTTTCTATGTTCTCACGGGATATTATTAGAGGTTTTTTTAGATTTTTCTTTGGTTGAATCATAGATGATAACTTTAAAAAGGAAGGTATAGTATTTCATATGGATTGATCAGTACCATAAATCATTTAATTACCTATAATAGAAGTTTATCAGTTTCCCAGTGCATTGATTTCCTAGTTAGGGTGTCATTTTTCTGGGTTTTCTTGACATGCCACATATGGTCTTGGGATTACTCTTAATATAGCATAGGGTGAGGGTCTATTATGGTTCTAGGAAGTTTATCCCCATTGTGGTAAAATTTCCACCCATGATCTTGTGTTAGTAGTGGTTTTGTTTGGTTCTCATTTTCTGTCATAATTACATCACTGGTGAGTACTTTTAGATTTTTAAGGACCCGAGGAGCCCTAAATATGTATTCTCTTAGTATACATTGATCATATACCAGATGATGTGGATTAATTTTCTCTATTATTGAAATTTTAAGATCTCATATAATCTAATAAAGGTACTGTTTTTTATACTCTGGTTTAGAATCCTCTATGATATGTTGTTTTGGGGTCTATGGATGTTTGGAAAGGGATGTAGGATCTTTAAATAATGAATCTTGAGATAAGGGAAATTAGTGACTGAGGGTTTCATTATTATGTGTAAATAGGATCATTCTTGATGTAAATGATATAGGATTATCAGTGGGGAGTCTTACTGCAATAGGTTTTGTGTGACCAAGTTGGCTAGGGTGATTTTATAGAATTATAGTTAGAGGATGGTCATAATCAAATCATGTTTCAAGGGAGGAGGATTGTTTCATTGGATATGTATATGTGTGTCCTCTCAGATTTTTATTTCTAAACCATAGTGATATATTATCGCATGACTAAGTTGTTTCATGGATTTAGGAGATATCATTGGTAACCAATTATGAAATTTTTAGTGGTAGAATTTGTGTTGAAGTGTATATTTATTTAGTATATGAAAGATAAAAATCATGATTATAGATTCTTTTAGTATCACTTCGATGTACCTAAGTGAAAATGGGACTATATATCGATAGATTTCATCACTATGTTACCTTGGGCCTAGTGAGGATGTGATGAGATTTTGATGATTATGGACAAGTTGATAATGTTGGATCATTTCCTGGTAATCCATGAATAAAACATCATGGATGTTCTAGTAAAGGGGAATGGGGATGATGTGGTTCATCTCTATAGGGTATCGAGGAACATAATTTATGATCAAGATACTTATTTTACCTCTACATTCTAGAGAGTAGTAAAACATTCCTTTCGATCCTAGATAAACCTTAGAACCATATTCCATCCTCATACATATAAAAAATCGAGCAATCCATCAATACTATAGAGGATAAATTTTAAGCTTGCGTACTGGGTTTTAGTGGATTGCGAGTGAGGTTCCAAACATTGTTTGAGTTATCCTACAAATAAAATTTATCACACATTCATTGACATGGATTCATTTAATGTGTTTTACAATAAGTAGTTCCATTATTATTTATAATGGATGAAGGAGTAGGAGTTATCTGTTCTTGGTCATGACGTATTGAATATCATGACTGAGAAGATCTAGATAGCCCAAGGGAATGTTTGGGTGGTGAATGACCATCAAAAGGACAATAAATTTCATAGTCATTGGCCCCAATAGATTTATTTTGGACACCATGAATTCTTAATATTATATCATCATCAAGGTAAGTGAAGGTTTGGAAGAGGGAGTAAGATTTCACCCTAGATTTTCAGGGCTTTAAAGTGTTAGGGTGTAGTGGCAAGGTGTAGTACTGGATGAAAATTCCACTGTATTTGGACATGATCCATGATAACTTCAACAAGTTCTAGATTCATTGATATATTTATGATGAAAAAAATATCATTTATTGGTGATATTTGGATATAAAGGATGATGTGACATTCATGGAGTGACTATTAGTGATAAATGATCGTTGAGAGAATGTGTGGTGTGGATAAATCGCCCAATTGGTTCATGTGTTGTGAACGAATAATGGCCTAAAGGAGAGTGCATGGGAGTGTGTGGTGATGATTCATGACATGTCTCAGAGTTATTTTGATTATTTTTTTATTCTATTTTTCTTTGATGTTGTTATGTTTACTCCTTAATGATCTATGTTATGTTCTATTTTTCAATTACTAGTATTGTGTGTTTTTTGTTTAAGTGTATGAATAAAAGGAATCTGATTATTAATAAAAAAAATTATATTATGACACACTTTAAAACCATTTAGAGGAGTTAGTGTTTCCCAAAGTATAAAATATCATAATATAGAGGGCTGGATTCCCATATTTGTGTTCTTGGGGAAGTATGCTATGATGGTTATGGTGGTTGTTGTCTTGGTCTATGTATAGTTTAAAAAGGTTTTGGGAATGCTTACATGGACGATATGTTGAATATGGATTGTGTTTAATGGTTTGTTGTTGTTCTAGGTGATAAATGGGGATTTTTTTCTTATTGGGGGGTTTTCTGGAACATATTAGATTATCTTGTTGTATTTAGTCAGTGGTACTATTTGGGTCTATATTGATATCCCTATGAGTTATATAGTGGGGTAGTTGTTTGGACCATTCCCTTATTTATAGATTTGGTTTTTATTATTGAGGATGACAATAATTGTAGAGGAATATAATGTCAATGTTCATTCCTTCTCATCCCATTACTTTACTAGTTTGGGAGATGGTGGTATTCAGAGCCAGATCAGGGTATGTTTAACGAAGTTCGAAGAATTATTTCTAATTTAGTGAGTGATTCATGATGTGGATGTGGGTTAACTATATTGGAGGATGTATTTGTCATATATTCTAGTGAATCATGGCATAATGATTTTGATGGGGATTCTTTTCTTTAGTGATTCACAAAAAGAAAGAATTTTTCATGACATGAATTATTTTGAGGTTGAGCCACCCTGAAATTTTGTTAGTATTATAAGGGTTTTGAGTTTGGGGAGTTAATGGCTTGAATAAGACTCATGAATTGAATTGAAGAGCCTTAAAAAAGATCACGACATAAATATATGTTTCACACTATTAATGTGTTGTGGTATAGAATGTTAATAAATATTATACCTCTCCTAAATTATTTTATTCATCTTGATTATTAGAAAAATCCTTTGTAGTTTTGGTATACATTTAATCTCCATATTCTCACCTCTATTATTTGCATTCATGAGGTTGATCATTTATAATATGATGTGTGTTCTCTTATTTATTCCTTTATTTTCCATTTTTTCTTCTTTTATGGGTTTATAATGGTGATGTTGTTTTGTGAAGAGTTAATTTGGGGATGTGATTTTGATAATCCTTGATGCGATTAAAATTTAATTGAGGGTTTCTTGGGTGGTTATGGTCTCCTGGTTTTATCTATTTTCCCCAATTACGTGTAGAAATTCAAAAAGAATCTCTGAGCTAATGTATCCTACTTATCTCAATATTTATGTGCATGTGTGGGGAATACATGTTAATACCTTCCATTTGGTTAATAGTATGGGTGGAAATAATGAACACACTGAATTGGATATATCTATAATTGATGGGAATGTTGAGAAATCACATTTATACTATTTTGATGTTAGTTTTGACTAGATTATACATTCTTGTATCCATTGCTAAAAATCAGGGTTGTTAAAAGACATTCTTACGTTGTGGTCGATATGATGGGGAAACCCTTGTTCTCTAATTTTTTGATGTCACCCCGAACAAAATGGATACCCACTTATATACTGAAAATAAATTTCTTTCCCATGTAAATATATAATTTCTGAGAGAAAACCACATGATAAATAATCTAGTAATATAATGTAAGTCGTTGAACCTAAATTATGAAAAATATGGAAGATGAGTAATGGTGTTGTGTGTAGATGTTATTTATGTTTTTCCTTATTTAATGTAGTTTTTTGTGTGTGGTGGTGGCAGTAACCAACATGGGTGCAGAATGTATATGTAATATATATGATTTTTGGTTGAAAATTCTGTGGTGTGAGCTATTCTTTGATGGGGGTGATGTGTGGTGGCTGTATCGTGCGGTGGTTATGATGTGTTGGGGTTGTTATGTGTAGTAATGGTGGTATATTTATTTGTTGATGTGACACGATAGAGATGGTAAATGTGAGATGGGGGAGTAGTTCAGTAGTGTGGTCGTGTTGGTTGTTTGGTTATCCATGGTGTAATTTTTAATGCTAAAAAATAATAATAATGGTTAATAATTTATGTGTTGTAAAAGGATTAAATTAATTAAATGATAAATGACTGGGATGTGTTAATTTTAATGAAATGTCCTAGAAAAAGGGATTTATTGGAAACACATTAAATCAAGAAAATTTTATATCTAGTAATTGATAGTGGAATTTTTTGGTGGTTGTGTGGTGTGAATCATTTAGTTGTGGAAGCTGTTGTGACATATGAAATGTAGTACATTGATCTTGTTATGGTTTATGTTAGTGAGATTATTGGGAACCCAAGGTCTTGGAATTGAGTGTTATCTATCTATCGCATATTTTATGTTATTTGTATATTTTATCCACCCAAGATGGATGACCTTACCATGCCCAAATGTTTTGGTTATGGGTGTTTTCTCCAATATCTTGGTTGGCGATCATACAGATAGTTGTCTACTTCCTCTTATGTTCTCACACTTTGGTACCATTTATAATAAATGTTTGTGTTGAAGAATACCCAATGATGATATGTGTTGTTGTTATATATTTTCCAATGATATTATGTGTTGGTGTTGGATATTAGCCAATGATGTTGAAGATGTGATATGTAGTGGGAGTCTTGTGTGGTAGGGGTAGGTTACGCTGTTAATTTATTTCACATTCATGATACCCTAATACCTTTGTTATGTGATGAGGTTTTGATATGATGATGGATGATACTAACACCTAAAGCGAGATCTGTCAGGATATTGGGATCTTTACGGATGTGTCCAATCCCACATAATTGATGTATAAATATGTGATGTGATATGTATAGAAGGTATGGAAGAGTAATATGTTTGAATTTTTGGTGCGAGAGTGGAAAATAAAGGGGGATGCAGTTTTTGGGAGCCATACTTTTTTTTCTGATACTATGATACTATATTGTATGCAACATTTGGTGAGCATGTCAGGGTGAGGGTAGGATTAGTTAGTTGAACAATTTAAGGTTGTGTAGGTTATTTTGTTTATTTACTTGTTCATTAATTTTATATTTTCACATGTAAACTAGATACTATGTGTGTGATCATACTGAGATTATATCTTATGCTCACCCAACATATATAACCATTATTTAGTTTCATTAGTGAACTCTAGGGATCGATCTGGACGTTACCAGCTTTGGTTTTGGAGCTTTTATTAACATGATACCACAAGATATGTTTTTGGTACTTTACTTGTAGAGTTTAATTTGGATATGTTGACATTGTTCATACATTTTAAGATGGTTTTCATTTAATTATATATTTCATTCATAATTTTCATTAGAGTAGATTTATCTTTTCTCTAAGTCCTATATTTTAAGGAGGTTAGTGCCTCCCATTTGTGGGTTTTTTATAACCTTATTTATTTTCACCAATCTAGGTCCTACTATATGCGGGTCACATAGTTCATTATATCTCTTCCTTCATTACTATAATTGGAGGGGTACGTTTTTTGGGAGGGGGTTATTAAAAGTATCCTCTTATTATATAAAAAATAGTCCCTTTCACAATGCCAAAGATTAATCATGAAACCCAGTCGAATAAATCTTCTCAAGTCCCTAAAAATGTGATTATACTTTATATTTTGATAAAAAATACATGGTCAAAGTTTATGTAAATTTTATGATCAATGATTCTATACATTAGATGTAAATTAAAAATAATGACCTTGAAAAGGAATTAAATGATAAAGGGCCATTAGTCACAAGCATGTATTATACCAAATAAATTTATTGATCTATATCAATAATCAATTAATTTCAAAGAAATTATTGTTGAAGAAAACATTTATAAATAGTTTATGAAGTATAATAATGAAACCAAGAATTTTTAAATCTCCTATTATTTTGAACTCCTTAAACTTTTTTACCATAATGAGAACCATTAAATTCTCATAAATTATATTATCTCCATTTTTATAAAATTTTATAAATTATTTTATATTTTATCTCATATCTAATTTATTTTTCTATTTAATTTTATATTTCATTTTTTAAATAAATATAAATATTGATTTATATATTCATTTTTTCTTTTTAATATTCCATAAATCCTTATTAAATAATTCCATTCCATTCTTTTGAGTGAATGTGAATATTTATCAAAATATTTTTATTTCATTTAAATAATTAAATAAAAAATGTATAATTGATCATAAAGAATACATGAAAATTATTTCTCCTGAAGAACGATATGAAAATAATAACATTTGACATATTTAAATCATTTTTATATTTATAAAAATTTTCCCATATATTAACAATTTTTTAAAATTAAATTAAATTAATATGACTACATTATTAATAATATTATATCTTGTAATAAAATTAATATCATCCCCAGAAGTTTGAGATAGTTTTTATGATTCCATAAGGGACTCCTACATTTTATGTTCTCACTTATTTTAAAGAACAAATTATTATATTTAAAATAGATAAACCATTCTCATCCATATAAATAGAATAAGTGATTTTATATGTGGTGTTCATTGTTTAATAAATAATAATTCATAAATTATAAAATGTAATAAGTAAATTTCTTACATTCATTCCATAGTGTAAATATAATTTTATATGTTTTATTTCATTCTCTCGGTGAATAAAATTATTAATAAAATTGTGTATATAATTTATATTATCGGCCATGAACAATTATGAAATCATATAATTTGAAAAATTAAATTTCCCATCATTCATTTATGTGAATAAGGTTAGAAAAAATAATTTTATGATTTATCACCCTGGACATGATGAAGGATGTGTTATGAATCTTGAATATGTGTCTATTTTTGTGTCATTCAAATGAAATAGTCAATGATTAATGGACCGAACCTACTATGACTATATATATTAATAATTCACAATTATAATCAATCAATTTAATTGGAAATCATAATAATAATAACAACAAATTTGAGTATTTCAATTTTATATTACATATCATAAATATTTTAAATATAAATAATGAATGATCTAAAATATATTATATATTCTTATCCAAAACAATTTTTTTTATAAAATATATTTTATATTAAATTCATTGAAGGAAAAAATATATGTCTATTATTAATAAAATCTCATAAAATTTTAGTAAATGGTCAATTGTGTATCTTAAATTGTAGAGAATGTTTTAATAAATTTTATTAAAGGGTGAATATATGCCTTCATTTTTAATAAATAATTTTTTTTAATTAATAATAAAATATGATTTTATTTAAATATATTCATGATAATTAATATAAAATATATATAATTTATGAATTTTATGTTGAATATATCTATATATAAGAAAAATTATAATTAAAAAATAAAAATTATTAATTTTTTTATGGTTTCCTTTTATTTGTATCAATTGAATATATAAATAGTTGAATCTAATATGGTTGGTGTTCCCCTCATGGATTGAGAGAGTTATTTTTTAAATTTTTTTTAAATTTTTTTTAGTTTTCAATTCCATTTCATTGAAGAATAAGATGAGTGGAAGAATGAGTATTCTCCCAATGAAAAAGTTGAGGGTTCCCATGAACTAATGGGTAATACAAGTGCTATTTTTTATTTTTATAGATCCTCAAATCAGATGATTGATTAAATTTATCATCATGTAAAATATTAGTTCTTAAAAGTTATAAATGTATTATAAAAAATATGGTAATGGATTGAAGTGTTAGATGATGTAAATTTCTTGAAAATATGTACCAAAATGTGTAAAAATCATACTGATTTGGGAGATTTAATACTCATGGTGTTGGAGAATATATATACGTTTATGATCTAGAATAATTTATTCTAATTGTAGGGTATATTATCACATAGATGATTGTTTTAAAATATTGGAGTAGAGATTAAGTATTATGTGCATTGAATATTTATGAAAATACTCCAACTGAAGTATATTGTTTCTAAGGAACATAGAATATAAATAAAATGGTTAATAAGTATTTTTATAACTTGTAAAATTTATTATATCTATAATGAGTTGACTAGAAGTGATTTTTATTCTAAATATTTATTTGAACTAATTTTGAGGTTATAGTGACCCAACCCGTTTACATATATTATTACTTGTTTTTAGCCTTAATTAAACATTAAATAAAATCAAAGGAATCAAAATTATATTTTCTTTGGATGAATAGGCACATAAATAGAAATCCTAAAAAAAGAATAAAACATATTTTTATTATTATTATTAATGATCTCCAAGAACCGTTTGTGATCCTAAAACTATATAGGATAACTGATGGAATAAATAAACAAAAGGGTTTAGCTAAAAATCCTAGTAAGGGATTAAACATGTAAATAAAATGTGAAACATGATTCAGAAGGAACAAGATGATAATATAAAAGTAATGAATCATGAATAAACATATAGATACATAAATTATATAACATTGAATTATATGACCATGGAAAAGTATTAATGTGGCAGCAATATATATAATGACATAAACATGACTTAAGGTAATCTTCCAAGACAATATAACATGGTGGAAAGAGTCCCATAATGGATTAAATTTACTCCCTAATGACACACATAGAATATCTTGAGAATAAAAATTACACAATGCATTGGAGAACTATTTGGGAAGACCCATAAAAACATGTTCATGCAATGTGTGCCACAGAAATAATCAAACTTCTAGAATAAATATAAGGGTTAATCAAAGAAATAAATGGGTCTCACAATCATTCATATGGCATAACCAAAGAGATTATGACAATCATATCCATGAAACAATATATTTAAATCATTTATGAACACTAATAAAGGAAATATTTGAATATATCAGGTATAATTAAATCGAACTACATTAAAAACAGTGGTAACGTAACTTGAGAAATGTTCCACTTAAGCATGAATTTAGGGAAAGTAGAAATGTCTCATTAAAAATGATAAATGAATAATTAAATCCATAAAAACAGAAATGATCTATTTTTTTCATGATAAATTGAGTTATTTTAGAAAAACATTTAAGGTCTAAAATATTTTATGGTGTTTTCTTGAAAATGGGTAACAAATAGAGAATTTCTCTTTAATCAGGTTTTCCTATTGAGGGGAATAAGGAATATTACCTTTTAAAACATGTAATTCTTCAAGAAATAATGATTATTTGAGATTCATACATATTTTTGGTACTTATAAATATAATATAGGATAATTATATATGAATAATGAAGAGATTAATTTATGAAAAGTGAGCAATAACGAAAGCCAAAGAAAATATGGAGGTTCGAAGATATCCCCCAAATTGTGCTTTCCTTTACTAGAACAATATTTAAACTCTTTTATAATGGTTTAAATAATGTTATTAACTTATACCAAAACCATGTTCATATTTATTATGTAAAAAAACATTCCTTATATAACCTCTTACCACCTTCTTGTTAATAATGTTTCATTACTATCACTGTTTCAGATGTTAATTGCCTCACTTTCTCATCCATGTTTTGTCATGTAAGATATGATTCGTGTGCATGGAATATATAAAGAATTTTATTAGCTTAATAATTACCATATTTAATTATTTAATTAAATTTTATAAAATTATTAAAAGGTGGATATGTAAAATAAGTCACATAACTTCATGGAGATGGTTGGTTGTACGTACTCATAAGTGACAGTGTCATTACCTTAATGGTGAATGGGTAGTGAAATTGATATTATAATAATTTTATAGAATCAATATAATGACATTATTTTCATATATATTTATTATTTACATAATTATAACCATCCAAGTAATGTGGTGATAAAAAACTAATTACACCATTGCGTAGAGAAGGAAAGTCATACGTACACACGTGCGGTGATTTCATTTTTCATAGAATTGATAAAAGGTGGAGTATAGATGTATAATAATAATAATATCATCTAAATATATAGATAATACTGTATTTATTATTTTAGGATGGATGTATCATATTAATAAGAGGTAGAATAAAGATTAAATTTGAAAGATTTAGTAAAGACGATTACATTTTCTACAAAGGACCACCTTTGTAACTTATCTTAAATGACATAAGGAAGACCATTTGGAAGCGTCAAACCCACAAGAAATTAAATATGAATGTTGATAAGACAAAAGTTTATATTTTAGTTTATCTATATGGATCAATGTGGCGTAAATAATTGAAGGAAGGTGTGCCCTTTTATAATCGAGGTGTTGGGCACTTTTGGAATTTCTCAATGTTTTAAAATTTAATAAGACTATTAAAGGGTAAAATTATTAAAAATGTCCTATAAATTTATATGGTATATATATTTTACCACATTCTATCACATTTTTTTATTAATTATGATTTTTATTATTTTCAAATAATTCAAAAAAATATTAATCCTATAAAATATCATTATTTTCAAATTTGATACAATTCATTAATTTGAATTTAAAATCATAAAGAAAAAAATTAAAATTAGATCAAAATATTTTATTATATCCTAAACATTCCATGATAATCAATATAATTTTTTGATATACTAAAATATATGAAATTATATTTATTTTAATATTTTTAAAATTAACCGAAAAAATAATTATGAGGGACAAACATTACCCATTCAATAAAATCTTTGCAAGTATTAGTGTCATTTTCTGGACATTAACATTTTATATTTACCCTAAATTAACCAATTTCCATTTACTTTGGTAAAAAAATTACAAAAGTTACTATTCATATTATCAAGAAATAAAAGGGCCATATTTAATAATTAAGGAACTAATTATTACAGAAAATGGCATCGATATTTAAAACTTAAAAACAAATAACTTTCAGAAATCGATTTATATTTTAACCAGAAAAACACAATGAAAAACAATATTTTTAGAAAACAATAATTTTTAAAATGCAAAAAGTTTTATAAAAAATATAATTGTAAAATACACTTAAAAACAATAATTTTAATAATTTTAATAAAAATGATCTAATGAAAATTTAAAACTAATCCATTAAATAAATTTACTATGTAAATACCTTAAAATAATATATAGTTTTAATTAATAATCATTTTTACCTATTCCTTGAAAAATAAATATTTTCATAAAGTTCTAAAAAATTCATCCAACAAAATGAAATTAAATTATATAAATACATTTTTTAAGAAAAATATATAGAAAAAATTATAATATTCAGTAATAAAAATAATGATAACCCAATTTTGAAGAAATTATTATTTTAGAATAAAATGTCTTCCTTAAAATTAGAGTGATTATTTATAGAAAAATTATGGAAAAATTATTTAATATGCCAATAATGAGTATGACCCTTATATATTTCATAATGTGGTTAATATTATTAATTCATACCAATTTATCATCTAGGTTATAATAGTCACATTTAAATAATAATATTTGTCTATTTGTTTAACCACAATGGTGTGTATCTTGTAATATATAAAATGTAATATTTATTTAACGTGGGATGTTACAATTTTACATACTTATTAAATTTCATCCTTGAATTTTATTTATACATACTAAGGTGGAAAAAGTGAGGGTACTTCTCCTTCAGTTGTTCCTCATGTTCCCATTATGCTTATCCATATTAATGGTACCTCCATAGCACATTAACAAGATGATTGGTCCTGTTGTATATAATCATATCTCTAATTTCCATGATCTTTATTGGATACTCCCCCATAAGAATGGTAATTTTCTAGCAACATCACATATGAATTCATCACAAATGGCAGATCTAGTATGTACTTCCTCAAGAAGAATATGTTGAATACATCATATACTTGAGAAATAGATTGTGGAAATGCTAATCGATATGTCACAACTATAATATGATAAATAATCTCCAAGAGGATGATGTACCTATGAAATATATTTACCTTCTTCCCAAATATTATGAATCTCTTTCATTGAGATATATATAGGAATATCTAATCTCCAACTTAATATTTTAAGATCCATTGATAATTATCTACATAGATCATCTGATGAATTTGGGTATCGCTGATGTGTTGTTGAATTTTCTTCACCTTTTCTAACATTTAATCACACATTTTAGGTCCCATAATCTTACGTTCACTGACTACATCTCAAAATATAGGTTTCCAACATTTCTTCTCATAAAAGGATTCATATAGAGACATTTGGATTATTTAGTTGAAACTATTTTAGTAAGAGAAATCATACAGGGGATAATGCTGATCTCATCCTCTATTAAAGTCCATTTAGCATGATCTTAACCATTCTTCTAGTGTCTAAATGGTTGGTTAAAATTGTCCATCGGTTTAAGGGTGATAATTCCTTCTAATGTTCATCATAGTGTTAGATCGTATTGGAGACTTTTCCATCAGTGGGAGGTAAATCTTAGATCTTGATTAGATACAATCAATATTGTTACTCCATGAAACCTCACTACTTCTATGATGTATATCTATGAAATTTTATCAAGTAAAAAGTCATCTTAAATTTCAATAATGTGATATGTATTTAGAAGATAATCCAAAACAACCCATACAAAACTATTTCCAATGAATGTATTTAGATGTCCGGTGAAAAAGTATATGCTGATGTTTTACCATTAACATATAGGTATAGGTAGTGGTTGCATCATCCCCATAGAGTTTTTCCTTTTATCCTTCCCTTTCAGACATACCAAGCACTTTGATGTATATTCAGTTATAAGTACATGGCCTTAAACATTACATAATATTTAGTTATGTCAAGAATTCATAATGAGTATCTTTTCAAGTTTAGAGATTCAGAGAATAGGCCATAACTATTACATTACATTTCAAAAAAATTCAAGTAGTCACTTATAACCAGTATCCCTTATTTTTATAAAATAAAAACTCCTAAAAAAAGTAACATGACTAGTTCCATGTTTTATACAAGGTGAGTTTTCCTTGATTCCATCCTTGAAACTATTAATCTTTAATTCTAGTGAAAAACATTTCGAAAACATAGGATGAGCATAAAAAGCTACGTAAGGGTCATAAAATATGGAAAGAAAACATTAGCCCGTTAATACATATAAATGAAGTAAATAGTATTTTTCAATCATAGCATACCTAAAGAATTCATATGATTTATGAATAACACAAAAAATCATAAATCATAAAATAACTTATGGCATACTTAAAATACATACACTATAGCTTTCAGAGAAATATAGGTAGTTACATTTGGAATGACCATAATAGTATATTCCCTAAATCTATTATGAAAAACAATAACATTTACCTTTATCACATTACCCAATGAATTAGAGAGCTATCTTGGGCTCACCCGCCCAAGGTTTATCATGAAACCACCCATATACATAAACAATGCCCAATAACCATAACATATTCATAACACATAAAACAAACATAATGGAAATATAACATTTTCAAACTGCAATCACAATATATCATTTCAATATATTGACATAATAAATGCTTTACCAAACCATTTTCAAAACCATTTAAAACATTTAATAAAGAGATTTTTGAATCAAAATTTCCCATACCACTTTAAAGCTTTTAAAGGAATTAAAATTTTAAAACATTAATTTCCATATAAATATATTCTTAATTATTTTTTTAAAACATGGACATTAATGAGATATATTTAGAGTAATAAATCTTTAAAACATTTAAAATAATGTTTTAGTTAAAGTGTCCCATACCACAAGAGAAAATACTTATATAAAAATAATTATATAAAAACATTAAACAAATCTTATAATATCATGAGAATAATGAGATTCATGATATAATATTTAAAGGGAAGTATATACACCATATAAAAGTAAATTGGTGTATAACAACAAATAAGTCTTAATGGAATGTAAATTGAGACAAAGTCCTTTACAAAGATCATATCCTAATATTAAAGATAAATCAATAGCATAATTATGTGTGAAAAATATAAATATAGAAAATATAATTGGATATTAATTGTAAAACAATCCAAGGTTATACACACATATTAATAGCACGACATAATAAAGAAGTATAAGTTTAACCCAATGAATTGAAATTGGAGGAATAAGTTCCCTTACATAAATTTGAGAGCCTAACAACGTCACTTTAAAATTCAGAAAATGGATTGATGAGAGACAAAAGGGTATCCCATCACTTGGACACAAAATTTATAGGAATAAGGATATAGAAGAACATATCCCTACATAAGAATATGTAAACAAAAATACATAACAAAAAAGAAGTCCTTTAAAAAGAGGAGGGTGAAAGGTTCCCTTACCGATTTGGAAGCTTACGAAACATACACCCCAAGAAAGAAGGATCATACAATGAAGATTTAAATTACCATAAATTAACGTATATTACACAAAGAATACAATCATGGTCAGTACATACCCCACACAAAAACAAATATTGGAAAATATATCATGAATCTATTGGGAATAAAAAGTGAGATGAAAACACCATACGACGTCGTAATCAATCGAGTTGTATGACCAAAAGTTAATGACCATAGAAAATTGATCACTGAATACCATGAATATAAATACAATAATGATAATATATATAAAATTTCAGTACACAATACATTACATTCTATAAATATGTGGCGAACAAATGAAATCTCACAGAATTAAAAGTGAGATAAGAACCCCCTTAAATCAAGTCCAACTTGTCTTGTATGTTCCTTTTTATTTTTGAATAATAAAAATAAGTTAATTTCTACTTGATCAAGAATATTTTTCAATTTTTTTATCACTTTTATATCACTTATTACATTTCAATAACAATTAGTTAATTATTTAAGTTCATATCGGATATTTTTTTGATGTTCAGAACATGAGTAAAAAATATACTTATTTTAATTACAAGATGTCCCTGTGGTCAAAATTACATTATCTCCATTATTATATTAATGATTTAGATATCATATATATACATTATATACATTATATATATATATTATAGTACATGACATTTGGAGATAATAAATAAAATGCACCATTCCGGAAGATGGTACGTCGTACGTACGCATGAACGCTACGTTCATTTGTATTTTGTATTTTCATGGAATGAAAAAATAATTATATATAGGTATATTATAATTAAATTATAATATCATATATAATTTCATTAATTTTATCCTTCATATGTCCCATATATGACATGAATGAGTCATATCACTTTGAGGGGGCGGTAGTCCGCACTTCCTCAATGGAAAGTATCATGTTTACCCATTATGGAAACCATAAAGTTATTATATAAATAAAAAATAAATAAGAATATATAAAAAATAAAAATAATATATATCATATATAAATATATTTCCATCATAATGGCCACCATGATATGCATTTGGAGATATTTGAACAAACATCGTTTCTTGAGGTAGCAGTTCGCCATGCACAGAAACAGTATGTTTGTATCCATTAGATGGAGGTTTGTCAAAGTGTAGTTCAAATAATTCTAATAAAAACAACCTAGTTTATTTAGTATACTCGTTTTTCTAAAAAAATTAAATGAATAAAGATATATTATTTGTTGAAGAAGTAAAATAAAAGGAAGTATCTAAAGAGAAGATGTTACCCTTAAATTGGGTATCTCCCTTTGGTTTGAACCAAAAGGTTTACTTAAAGTGCAGTATTCTTAAAGTAAGGATTCTAGGAGGAATAGAGGTATGTAGGGAGATTAATTAGGTATAGTTTGGATGATCTAAGTTTCTTGAGAGGTGTGAGTAATGAGTTATAGGTGAGGTATTTTTATAAGGCGGGGGAGGGGCGCTTTAGGAAAGTTTGAAAATATTATTTTATAATATAATGATTTTTTGGTTTATAATGGTCATAAACTCATTAAAGTAAAATATAAGATTACTATTGTTCGAAATAAAATCATCCAATAAGAATTGGACAGGATTTTAATATTGTTTCAATTTTTGTAATCGTATTTTTTTGAATCATTCATTAATGAGGTAAACACTGCATCATTATTGTGTCACAAAATAATTTTATTTATCTGATGTCTAAATATTATAATAAAATTAGCATGATGTAGGAAATCATTTTATCTTTCAAATTAATATTTATATTCTATGATATAACTTATGTAACCTCATATAAAAATTTATTTACTAAAAGATATGTGTTTATGCCATTTTTTCCTCTACATTAAATTATTTAATATAAAGTGTCATTATCACTCTTAAGTGGATCCATGGGGTACCACAATCGACCCAAGGATGCCCATGTTAGAACATGTATCATAAAATTGTATTAAGACCATGTTAGGGTAATTTAATATTATTATAATATTATTTGTTTAGCCTTATTTACTAGATTTACCATTTTACCATGGTAAATAAAATATTTACTAAAGTAAAAATTCATAACTTATAAAACAAAAGTTACATATTTAAAAAACTTGAACCACCTAATTACAAATATGGAATACATTTTTGTAAATTCAAAACAAATAAGTTCCATAAATTAATTTAAAATTATTTCCCGTTGTCAAATCAAAAGGCGTGTTTTTAAGAACAAATAACTATCAAAATATTGACACTCATCTATGTCCAATTTCAAAGTGAAATTAATTATAATGACCACATTATGATTGAATGGTAAAAATATAATATAATTACTCTTTAAAACCACTTATATTGATAATATAACCATATAAAGAAGTTATATTAAAAGGCAGTTTTCAATTAATACAGTATTTTTCACTATTCATTAAAAATGATCATTATCTGAAAAATACCAAAATTCCATCCAAAGTAAATTTTGATGTCCCGATTCTAAATAAAAATATTTTTTTGTAAAATAGAACATAGAAAAGTAAAATAAAAAACTATATTTAAAAAGGGTTCTCCATTAAATGGAAGTAAAAAGTCTTTTTAAAGAATATTAAAGTATTTATGTTTAAAATAAGATTATTTCTTATTTTATACCACTAAAATTTATTGGATAATTGTAAAAACATTTAAGAAACATATTTAATAATAATATGTTTATTTCTATTCATTCCCACCAATGTAATGGCTAGGATTTAACTACCATTTTTAATAATAACATATTATTATTATTTTTCAGTAGAACTCAACGTTGTGTGCTATGTAAGATTTCAAAGAAACCCGTCGTTGTTTATCAGGTGGTCCATCGAACATAGAATCCACTATAAAGTAAAATTAATATTTAATTCAAAAATTTTAATAAATATGAAAGTGTTATATTCTTTATTTACCTAGGATGTTTCAACATTCCCCCCTTTTGGGAATTGCTTCCTCTCAATTTTAAAATTGTGCATGGAAACTTCATTGAAAGTCCCACATCAGAAAAAGAGTCAATAAATATATCCCTCTAAAAGAAAGAAAGGGAAATAAAAATGTCACCTGAGATATCCCATTCAAGGATTCCATGTATGAAAAAACATGGATATGAAAGAGAAACAAACTGTGAAGGTTTAATTGAGAGTGGTAGAAAACATAATTAGGAGAAAGACTACCACCCAAAAATCAAAAACATGTGATGGGTTAAACGGTCTTTTATTCACCTGTAGTAAAAGTTAACAGACACTATTTTTTTAAGTTACTTTTTCATAATTTCGTGGATTTTATTTATGATCTCAACTAAAAAAATAAATAAACATAATTATTTATCATATATTCTTTAATCCTTTAATAAATCTCTTCCAAAAAGTAATCTTTCCTACAAATGATGAATATTAAAACTAACTTGGTCACATAAAAATCAGAAGAATCAACTTCTAGAGTATCCCATGATCCAAAAAAGATAAACTATATATTTTTCCTTCATTTAGACATCAACCAAGACCAAAAAGGTTAGTACAATATCTGAAAATCCCCAAAAAGATAATCCTTTATAAAAAGTAAAAACTATTATTAATATCCAAAATTAAACAAATAATACCCAAGGTTAAAAAAAGACTATTCAATACCCAATTGTTCTTAAAATTATTCAAAATAATCCAAACTAAGTTTGAAACCCAAAACTCAGAATAATTTAATTACATATTCTTCCACAGTAAATCATAACATTTATCTCCTAATAACATTGACTACTCTTAAAATCTCATTCTGAAGTGTAATTAACCTAATCAAATATTCTTTATGATAGGTTAATCGTTGATATAAAAAACCTAAATCACCAAAAAACAAAGATTCGTCCATAATAAAAAATTAACCATTACTCCAAAAATCAAAAGATAATTATTCCTTGAATAAAATTTTCATATATCAAGCTTTAGGGTTACACATACCATAAATGTCTTCTAATGTAATCCCATTATCAAAATTGCCTTAATACTTTTAATCATTTCATCATCCTAAAATCTACCATAACACTTGAATCTCGTATATGTTGACTTCTAACTCATTCAATGTTCTTCATGATCCATTAACCATTCTCTTCCAACATACTCCAAAATACCTCTTTCATATAAACAAAATCATGAATCATATCCTAAAATTCAATAATGTCAATACATTAGTTAAGAAATAATCCATACCTTTCATTGGTCATCATTAGTTTCCTCATTTTAAATTGTAATGGCATTAGGAATTGGTAAAAATATATTTGTATGATTATTGTGATCCCATTCCCAAACCATATTTGTAAGACATATGTTTGTATAATGATCATGCACACCACATTTAAAACATTCATTCGATCACTCGGAAATAACTTTTTTACCTTTCCTAGTGTCACCTAGATGATTCCTTTTTCCATGGTAGGTTATTGCTTTATGACCTTTATTTCCACATCTATAACATATTCTCATCCCATTTAAGAATTTTCATAGGTGTTTATTTCCACATCATTGACACATAGGTTTTTTAATATACATATATTTATGATTATCACCTGAACATTCGTAGCGATTTGTTTCTCACATATAAAATTCCATATAAAAATCTCCAAGGTTCAGGTGGTCAATCATGACTCCAGATAGTTGGTTGAGAATAACCACAAGAGTTCTCATTGAATCTCTCATTTCATTTGGTATCTCATTCAAAAAACTATCACAGTTTTTTTCCCATCCACTGTTACATTGGTATCTTCTAGATCCATCCATTGACTAAAACCATAAATTTATATGTGAGTATATTAGTAAAATAATTATATTATATCTTACTTTGAGGGTAAATACTAATATACACTAATTAATGTTATCTTAAACTCATTAAATTTTTCTAAAATAACTATGACTCTTTATTATATTCTAACCATTATGGTTATGTCACTTACACTTAAATAACACCCTAACCTCTAAATTTGCCTAAACCGACCTTGGATACCAACTATAAGGCATCAACCTTAAACATTACATAATCTTGAGTTATGTCAAGAATTCACATTGAGGATCTTTTCAGGTTTAGAGTTTTAGAAAAATATTCCATAACTATTACATTACATTTAAAAAATTACAAAGTAGACAATACTTCTCAGTATCAATTTTTTTATAAAATATAAACTCTTAAAAACGGAACATGTATAGTTCCATGTTTTAGAGAGAAAGACTTTTCATTGATCCCATCCTTAACCCCATTCATCTTTAAGTCCTGTGAAAAATATTTCAATAACATGGTATGATAATAAAAAGCTTAGTAAGGGTCATAAAATAAGGAATGAAAACATTATCCCATTAATAAATACAAATAAATGAAACGATACTTTTCAATAATAAAATAACTCATGAATTCATAAGATTTATGAATAACATAATGAAATCATAAATCATAAAGGTAACTTATGGAATACATAACCTACTTACATTATAGCTTTCACAGCTTTGTAGGGAGTTGCATTTGGAATACCCATCATAGTATATGCCTTAATTTTTTAAGAGAAACATTAACTTTTACCACTGTCATGTCACCGAATGCATTGGGGAGCTATCTCGGGCTCACCCACCCTAGGTTTATCATGGAACCAACCATGTACGTAAACAATTCCCAATAACCATGAAATATTCATAACATATAAAACATGAATAATGTAAAGATAACATTTGGATATTGCAATCACAATATATCATTTCAAGATATTGACATAATCAATGCTTTTTCAAACTATTTTCAAATCCATTTAAAACATTTAATAAAGAAATTTTTGAATAAATGTGTCCTATACCACATTGAATAATTTAAAAGAATTAACATTTTAAAACATTAATGTCCATAAAATTAAATCCTTAAGATCATTTTTAAAACAAGGGAATAAATGAAAATGATTTAGTAGAATAAATATTGAAAACATTGGAAACAATGTTTTAGTTAAAGAGTCCCTTACCACTTGAGAAAATACATGAATAAAAATAATTATATAATAACATTAAAAAAAGATTATAATATCACAAGAAAATGAGATTCATGATATAAAATTTCAAAGGGCTGTATATACACCATATAAAAGTGTGTTGATGTACAACAACAAATAATTCTCAATGGAATGTAAATTGAGACAATGTCCTTTACAAATATTATATCCTTAAATTAAGGATAAATCAATGACATAATTATGTGAGACAAATATATATACACCCAATATAAGTGGATATTAAGTGTAATACAATCATAGGTTATTCACACATATTCATAGGCCGACATAATTATGAATTAGAAGTCTAACCCAAAGAATTAAAATTAGGTGAAGAAGTCCCCTTACAGAAATTTGATAGCCTAACAACGTCACTTTAAAATTTAGAAAATGAGTTGATGATAGAGAAAACAGTATCTCATCACTTGGGCATAAAATTTACAATAATATGGATATAGAAGAATATATCCCAACCTAATAATATGTAAATTAAATGATATAACAAAAATAAGTATTATAAAAAGTGGTGGGTGAAATGTTCCCTTACCGATTTGGTAACTTACGAAACATAAACTATGTGAATGAAGGATCATAAAATGAAGATGTAAATAACCATAAATTAAAGTATATTAAAAAAATAATACAATCATGGGAGTGCATCGGTTTCACCCCAAACAATTTTTGGTATGTTTCTCTTAACTACACTCTATTTATAGCCTATATTTCATTAATAACTGAGCCTCTGTGGAACAAAACATGATTACTTATTGGAGATAGCCATAACCTATCCATACAACTCATTTTTGTCAGCTCTCTGATTTAAATTTTAAAAATATAACATACACTATTATGATTAAGATGATAACAAGAGTTTGATAGAATTAACACCAATTCCAGTGTATAGTAACCTACCCTATTAATATTAACCTACCTATATGAGTAGTAACTCACCCTTATGAATAGTAATATGACTCTTATGAATGGTATCCATGCCCTTGAATGTATAAATGAATTTAGGCACATTAAAAAAAATTAAGTGTTTATATTTTTCAATTAAATAATTATTTCAATTAAATATTTAATTAATCATATTTAGAAAATTATTTTTGAAAAAAGGACATTATTTTTGGATTCTATATGTCAGAAAATGGTTAGGGTTAATTTTTGGGTTTTTTCTGAAATACTTAAATTTATGATCAATAGTAAAATGCGATAAATTGCGATAAATGCTAAATAAAGAATTTATTGAGTCATTGATGATGATCTACTGATGTAATCCCAATTGGTTCGAAGTCACATGCAGATATTACTATTCTTGGTCATGGAATACTCACTATTGGTTGTGTTCAGGGGAAATAATAAATTAATTATTATAATATTAATAAAATTCATCTCCCCTATACTTTATAAACCACCCTCTCCCCCTCTTCCTCCCACATCACTCAAGCTGCAAGCCTTGCCTAAATTTATCCAAATACTCTCCCCAAGAACTCTCCCCATGTCCAAGACCTACTAGTCTCACCAAAAGGCCAAAAACAAAGTCTTTAAGCAGATTCTCAAAGAGGAGTACTCAAGAGGTCAACCTTCATTCTCTTTTCTTTCAATTTCTTTTACAATGTTCCATTATTTTATTCTCCTTCTAACCTACCCTAATAAAAATTTTATCATAATTCTATTACCTTATATATATTGGATTTTTATTGTGCTATTGGAATATTTCCTCGTGGTCTCTTTTTTTCTCCTCCTTTTATTCAATAAATGCAAACACCATCCGAGATGTGTAATTTTATCACACTCAAGGAAGAAAGGTTTTCAATTTGCATTACTATCTTCAATACTGGTCATGAAACCTTTTTAATGGTTGAACCAGGTCATAATGTATGTATCCTATCTTGATTAATGTTCTGGAATCTTTAAACATTCATAATGTGGAATAATAATACATAAAAAGTTTGTTGTTCACAAAACTGCCAAGCCAAATCCAAGCGTTTATTTTTAACTCATCGAATGAGTCACCTTCATGGTATATAACGGGAATAATTATCAGACCATTTATATCTCTTTAATTTCACTAATAATTTATATTAGAAATTCTGGATGTTTAACCACATTTCAAATGAACTTCCATTCATGAATATAAGTAAAAAATAATGAAACCAAGTAAGAAAATGATTCCAAAACAATAAAATTGAATCTCTTAAAACCATCATAAATTCCATTAATGAAATTAATAATCATATACTATATTAATTAACCCTAGGATACATCTGTTCTAGAGCCGCCTCTCCCTGCTCGTATCCAAACAAGGATGTATTTTCTTGTAAAACACTTACTCAATACTCACTAATACTTAGGGATGTTTTTATTATAATTATTCTTGTCTCTAAGTCTTCACTAGGGTTTTCTAATCCTAATCCCAAAAATAACTAAACCTATCCTATGATACCAACTATAAAAACCCTGATCTTTTAAACTTAAGTATTATTTATTACATAAACTCTTCACTTGATGCAACATGGAAGATTGAGAGGTCTAGTGTAATTTGGGCTTAGGAACATTACATAACAGTGTAGAACATAAAACTTACAACACCTTTATTGAAAACTTCTTTTACATGACCACTAAATTCCCTCATACTTAGCATTGCACGGGATAACTTGAGGACACACATAAGAAAAGGGTGAGCTAAAAAGCCCAGTAAGGGAATAAATATGGAATAACACAGGGAATAAAATACATGTTAGTCAATAGGAATATTAATGGAGTATAAGTGAAACATAAATATAAAGGCGTGATAAATCATTATAATCATAACATGGAAATGTGGAAACAACACGTAAAATGGAATTAGCATGAGCCAAAGCTCGTTGAACATAGAGCTTGAGTAAACCCTCATTGCACATGAAGCATGAGTAAAACCTCATTGCACGTGAATTAGTAAGATTCAATACCCATTTCACATGATGAATCATGATAATATACATTACTTAATGCATTAAATCACTATCAGGGTGCACCATTCAGAAATATTTCATTTCATGCATAAGTGTGCCACATGGATCATGGAATCAATCAACATCATAAGTTATTCCACGATTAAGAAATGTGGAAAAAATACATGAAAGTTCCATTCAATATGTATATGTGTATAAAGTTGAATACCCTTGATAGTGACATGGGTATGGAATTCACTACATAATGATCTTGGCTTGAAAAAACACGGTGCAATTTCGGCAGCATAACGGTGTGACAAAAGGATTCATCAAAATGGATGATGAGAGAGAAAAGGGTGTATCATCATATATACATGAAATGGAAAGTAAGGGGATCACATTGATACATTTTTCATCAAACTTAATGGAATTTAGATGAATAATACAATAGAATTAATTGGATGTAAAAGAGGACAGAGAAATACCTCAAGGAATTTTAGCACGGTAACGGGTGATCATGGGAGGGATTAATGAGAGAGAAAGGGGTCTACCATCATCCAGACATAAAGCGTAACATATGGGGGTGGTGTGAATTCATAACCCAACATTTTTAATTGAAAAAAGGCATAACAACTTAAATAAAATTGTACCAAAATGAGAAAGGAAGGAATCACTTACTTGGAAGTGTGATCCCAAAGGCTTGGGAGAGGCTTGAGAGAGGATTTGTGAGATCTTGGAGCACCTTGGGAGGATTATAAAGATAAGAGGGCAGGGGTTGGTTGAACTCCAAATTCTTTTATTGAAGAGGAAGTGAGAGCTTGGGTGGGATTATATAGGAAATGGGTGTGAATTCTTTATTATTTAGGTTTGTGACACCTCACATTAAACTAATCAAAACCACAAACCAACACATGGTTTTTGACCATGCGTTTTCCCAAAGGGGATTGGAAAAAAAAAATTTATAACGCCAATGGTATATCTTCTTAAAATAATTGGGATTCTTATGTAGAGGTGAGTCACACACTCAAGGAAAACAATTTTAAAAGATTAAATGTTTTCCAAGACTTGAAGGGTCCACTAAAGCATTGTAAAAAAATTAAAACAAACCCAAAATAACATTATATTTATGGTAAAACATATATTGGCCGAACATAATTTTTATATTATTTTATTACATCAGTATTGGGTCATTATGATGTCATAGAACAAATTATGTATTTAAACGGTATTTATTTTTTACCCAAAAATTCGACTTTCTCAGAAAATAATGAAAAATCCACCATTGGATAATTTCGACGTCCTGATTTGAAAAATAATATTATTTTTATATAATATTTTTTAAAATATGTGAATTTTTACTTTTAAAATAAAAACCGACATTTATTAAAAATTCATGTGTTTTGACAAAAATTACTTTTAAACCTCAATAAGAATTACAATTTCATTCATAAAATTATATGATCATTTATATTTAATAAAAAGTAATTTGATTATAATAATATTCTATTAAAATATTATATAATTCAAAAATTGATTAATCCATAAAAATATATTTCTTAGTTTAATATTAACTAAAAATACTATTGGTGCTTTAAAAGCTATTTACAAAGTAACAATAATACAATTAATGTACATAATTTATACAAAAATAATGTACATAGTCATTATGATAGGGTCTTGTTACATAACACCTTATAACACCCGCATAAGACCGAAGGGTAAGGTGTGTGATGGTGACAGAATCTTAGGGTGGCTCGGATAACATCATTTGGGTGGTAATCTCTATTATCTTCCACTTCTACCATAGTCAGTTCTGCTCAAGATTAACATGTTAAATCTTGGCTTGGGCTTGGTCAAGAGAGAAACCCAATAACGCCACATCCTTTCCGATATCCAAAAAAATGGGATTTATACGGGTAAAGTCTACTGGATGAGGCCATCACTTCCTTTTTCTATGAAAATTGGATTTGTTAAAGCTCTATATCTACACTAATCATGGGGTTACTGTTCAGCGACTATAACTATTATTAACAGTATTTTAAAATACAAAAACATAAAACCAATAAAGTTCACAATTTATATAACCATAATAATACATTTAATTATATTAAAAGGAATTTACATTAATGAAGGTTTGGGTCATTACACCATGATGTAGAGGTTTTTTCCTAGAAAATTACTCATTCTAATTGATTATTTTCTGACTATATTTCAACAGCCAAAATCAATATGTCAATTTCATTTTATCTCAAATTCCTATTTTATTATATAATATAGACCAAGGATTATAGAACCTTAACCATATTTGTTTCTTTATTTTTATATAATTTAATTCATGATATTTAAATTAAAGTTTTATTATTTGCTAAAAAATGAAAATATTGTAATTTTATGAAGTAGTAGTTAAATAAATAAGACAAAAAATCAAACACATGTAATGTTTTTTATAATTTTATTTTACTAATTCAATAAAATAATTAGATTGTTACATTTCACAAGTGAACCCTAAATCTATCCCAAGCATCAAGAAATAGTTCACAATAATATTAAATAAATCCGATAATTTTAAATCATATTTCAGTTCTCATTATCCTCGGAAACAAATTCATGAAAAAATAATTATATAGTTTTTCCCATGCTTCAGATATTTCATCATTCATTTTTTCCAAAACAACTTTTTGAATTTACATTCAAATAGAAGGATATAACCCTATATTTCAGTTCCTCCTCACTAAACCCACTTAGTTCCAATTGTTTCATGGCATAATGTAACACCCCAATAGTGTCAGATATTTCATCATCCAAGTGATTTTCAGTGTAATATTCCAAACGAAGGACAACATCGACCACTATATGGACGAATTTGTCAAAAATTTGGTGATTAAAAAGTGGTAGATGTCATGGAATATAGGTATTGGGAGCCTGTTATACCCCAAAACAACATGAACCAGCATTGGGTTTGACATATTTTAAGACGAACTGTACCACTGTTGTCCCAATGAGACACACAAGATATCAGGGAAGACTGTACATCAATATATCTAAAAAGACGAATTTTGGTTTATTTTATTATAAGATAGTGCAACTCGACTTGTAGTGATACACATATATGGGATGAGAGGGTTTAGTTGATAACCGAGGGAAATTATAGTTATCAAAAAACTGGTATTTCTTTTGAGACGTGGTACCATTAATTCCTTCAATCGCTCGAGACATGGATTCAAGCCTTGGAAAAGTAGGATCCTTGATTCTAACCTAGATTCAAGCTTGGATTCAACAACAAGGAGCACCGGCTATAGGGAGCTTCCACATATAGATTTGGATATCGCGAACTGGTTCACGATGGATAGGGTTCTAAAAATACATCCTGAAAGTTTAATTAGTGCTTAAAAAAGAATTGGTAAAGATACCTTTTATCGGTGTTATGTTAATAAGTGATGAAAAAATGAATATTTATTAATACGTTTTTAGCATTGATAAATCTCAATGTTTATTATCACTAAAAAAGGGTTGATAAATACATATAATAATTTTTTTAAATAATTTTTTAAAAAATATATTTATTATATATATTTATAATAATTATAAAAATAATTTTTATAAAATAATAATTTTATAAATATTAGAATATATAATTATTTATTTAAAATTATATAACTAGTTTTTTAAAAAATATTATTAATATCATTAAATATATTTATATAATTATTTATATATAAACATACTAAATATATTAATTATTTAAATAAAATTAAATTAATTTTAAAATCATTTATTTATAATTATATAAATACATTCTAAAAAAATTATTTGTTTATTTATAATTATAAATGTATAAAAACAGATAATAGACATTTCTAAATATATTTTATATAAATATTATTTTACAAATGTATTCTTCACATTTTTAATAAATTTTTAATTTTATGTTCATGCATCATAAAAATGAGAATAATTGAATAATTACAATTGAGTTCAATATATTAAAATTTTGAATTAGTTTGATTAATATAAATCCTTAAAAATGGATATATAATGAAATAAATATGGATACATATTGAAAATATTTAAATATAGTACTTATATGTATATTACAGAAATAATATAAATTGACTAAATTCCAAAACAAATCTGTGTGTGCATATGTATATAAAAATACAGTAAATACGTATATGTGAAACTAATATAATATTTTTGATCCATGTAATAAATTGAAAAATCAAATGACATTCAATTATGTCCATTACTCGATGCAATTTTTCAATATTTTTAATTCATAATAATTTTTAATTACAAACCATTATTCACTAAAAACATTACTATTTAAGTTAAAGAATAAATATTATTTTTTACTATATAAATCATATTAACATACATTAATATATACATATATATGTATATAATAAATACTATTTATGAAAATTATCAATAATCATCTAAATAATAAATATTTTAATATTTTTCTCAATTTACTTAATTTTAATCTAAATTTTTGTAATTTTTTTTAATATATCTATATATTTAATACATATTATTTATTATTATTTATAATTGATATATTATCTAATAAACTTATTCATTTTTATCAACAATTTTTTAATTAATAAAATTTATAATATTATTTTTAATAAAATCATTTTTCATTTATAATTTATTTAATTATTTCATTTTAATTATTTGTATATATATCATTTCTAAAAAAGAACTGATAAAAGATTCTTTTTTGAGTGCTAAAAATATAACATTGATAAATGTAACCCTTTATAAGATTTAAAAATATTGTGTTGAAAAAGATTACCGTTTATTAGCACTAAAAATAAATCACGAATAAAGGCTACCTTTAATCAATGCTAAAAATAAAACACTGATAAAGGGATACTTAATCAGAGCAAGAAAGGTTCTAATAAAGGGTTAAATTTACGAGTACTTTTATAGCACTGATAAAGATGACATTTATCAGCACTATTTTCTAGTTTTGATCAATAATAGTGTTGTTAAAAACATGTTTTGTAGTAGTGTTCCCTCTGGGTAGATATATTTTACTTCCTTGTAAATTTTGATTATATGAAGTTGATGTATAGATTTGAGTTGTATGAATCAGGGAATCATATGGAATAATTAGTTTCTATGCATGTTAAAATATAATATAATGTTTCAACCAAGACATTGAAAAATAAGAAAAATAAATATTTGAGGAAACATAGTAAAATATCAAATAATTGAGAGTAATATCAACTAGATGAATGTAGTAATAGTGATAAGGGCATAGTTAAATTTATTAATTACTATTATTATAATGAACCATGTTCAATCTATATTGATTATGAATAATAAATGGATGAAAAGTCACGTAGAATGTTTTAGTCTCATGTAAAGGGTCATCTTCCAATGGTACCCTTTGATGTTTCTACATAGATACTAGAACATATTATAGGTATATAGCATAAAAATTCTCACTCGATAAAGAGGATGATGTAATGGAGAATGCACTATCTAAGAAGGCGAGATATTAAAAAATTATCTAAAGACTACTGAAGACTAAGAGAAAATTAGTTTCCCCTATAAATAATAAAATTTCTATTATTTGTGAAGAATTGTAGATAATTTTTTATGAGAACGATGTGTTTAAATATAATGTCACAAAGTATTTCTCACATTTGAGAAGTTACATTACAACACAATGATTTTCTAGGATGCACAACTACATGTAAAATTAGAAAAGGTGAAAGAGCTTGATAATTCACTATAGGCGATTAGAAATATGCATGATGAAAAAATTATGAAGATGAGAATTGATTAGGAATAAAGGGATAAATCAGTTGACATAGAGATATATTCCCTCAACATGAATTTTCTAGATTTTGTGGTATAGTTAACAAATTTGGAATGGAAAAAACCTATAACATACCATGATGATAAAAGAAATAGTATTTTTTCAATCAAGTTTTTGAGATTTTTTTTGAATCAAAATAGACTCATAGAACTTTTCAATAGAATAAGAGATCATTTGGAGAAGAATCAACCTTTAGGTCATGCAGGATGGTATCCAGTTTCTCTGATAAAACGTTTGGTAATAAACATATTTTTTAAAATATACTGGTTATAAGTGAAATTCTATTCACTTATGGGTAAAAAATATTACAAGAGTCCAACCACAATACCCAAAATGTTTATGAGAAATTCAAAAGGTTACATCTCCACTAATTGAGCCCAAAAGTGTTGTTAAACAGAAAAAAACCCCACAAGGGTGTAGATCTAGACAGACTATAATTAAAGATAAAATAATGATATTTTTTCACTATTGATGTTGTTAGAGGTTTTCCACTAAGGCCATTGGATACTGGCATAATATTTCTTCTTATGAAGACTATATAAGGTCTGAAGTAAGAGGGAGTTGTTTTTAAACAATGAGAAAATATTATAGTCTAAATCACAATTCACTGAATAATAATTATCATTCATTGAGATATAAGTTTTGTTACATGGATATTTTCTATGAATATTATAATATAATTTGAAGTACATATGAAAAATATTTGTATCTAAAACCTAAGACTATTTATCATACTAGTGTAAGTATAAGACAATAATGAAATAAGAAACATATAAATAAAAGGAATTATTCCATAATGAGTAATTAAATGAAGAAAACTATTTTGAATGTTACCCTCGACGTTTTAGTGATGAAGGTTGAGAATTTTATCACAATAAAGAATAAAATATTCATCTACTTTTTGTAGGAAAATCCATATCGTATACTATTTTTAAATGACCATGAATACCAATATTGACGGTAGAAATATTAAAAATTAAATTTACTCAATAAAATAAATGAACAAAAATATTAACATGGTGGAATATATCTTGTATGATGCATTTGAGAGGTTTCTTGATGAAGGTAAAGTCAATGTCTTTTGAAGAAATACTCAGGAGGTGTAGTAAGGTATTCTAAATATTCCCCAAATGCATGACATGGAATCATGGTCATAAATTATAAATTGAAACATCATTGAAACACTATTGTATTCATATTATCAAATGGTTAATATAAATAATTTATCCATATAGAAAATAAAATAAAAACATGATGAAAAATTGTGTTGATTCATATGCCCAAAACAGTTTGAGTTGGATTAGAATATTTACAAAGCTAAAAATAGTGAATATACCTTGATAATCGATTTAAATATTCGATTTCAATTTAATAAGAATTCTATATAAGAGAAAAATGTGTTTTATCAAGGTGAAAGTATTTATATAATTAAGAATGAATCAAGAATTAATAAGAGAAGTCACTACAAAGATTTATAGAAAATTATTGTTGAGTTGTAGAAGAAGTCCAAAACCTTCTTCTAAAGTTAAAGAGTTATTGAAGACCCACCTTATTAGCATGTTTTTTTGTTATGTATCTTGATATATATAATTAAACGTTAACCACAAAAGGGAAGAAGTTTTAGGTTGGGATTCCAATACAACTCTAGAATACTCTGTCATGATGTACTGATATTTTAGTTGGTATAAGACATGAACTAAAATCAATACTCCAAGGAGCATGTTTTTGGAAGTAAATATCCATGATGAAGAAGTATGGAAAGTATCCCTTGATAGGGATCTGTCATAGATGAACATGATTCTAGATAATTAATATTTTCAAATAAATATGAAATATATACAGCCATAGAATATTACAATGGTTGATGTATGAATTTCATTCTCATAACATTGTAATGTTTTGTTTTTTTAATTACCAAAGGGGAGTGACTATCTAAAAAAAGAGAACAAAAAATAATTCACTTTAATTTTTTGTATATGTTTTGTGGAGTTTATTTCAATTTCATGAGTCATCTTTTAAATATATTTGTATATCCCAACAAAATAGAATCTATAGTTTGGAAGCACATTGAGAAATGTATATGGATAGATTTTATGCTTTAGTATACTAACACATGTTTTCTTCATTGGGTTAGGCTACACAGGCATAGAATTTTTTTACATAAGGATTATTACTATGAAATTTGTGGTTCCATCCTTCTTAGAAGAACCTAAAAGATCAAAGTGGATTAAAATTTACTTTGATCCTAGTGGGAGAGAAATAATTTCCCTCACTTGTTCCTATACAATAATAGGTATAAATTTTTTACCACATTACATTTATTCTCATTAAGAGATAGTAATATAACATTGAATTTCTTTTTAATGTTGTTAATGATGAATTCAAAAAAATCCAAAGGGGGATGACGAAGTTCCACTAATGGATTGATGAAGTAGTTTTTTTATATTTTTTCCTTATGTAATTGGTCTATTGTGATTATCATTTTGTTGAAGAATAATATGAGTGAAGGAATGAGTATCTAATCAATGAATAATTCGAAGATTCACATGAACTAATAGGAAAAGGATGATTGTATTTCTATGTGTATATGCCATTAAATTAGATGGATGATTGAGCTATCCCCCTTGGTAAAGAAAAGATCTAACATATTTGAAAAGTGTTTTCTTCAATAAGGTAAAATAATGAAGTGTATGATATTGTAATTATATTTAAAAACTATATCAAAATGTTTGAAAACATATATTATTTGGTAGATTAAAGACCCAATTTGTTGGATAACCCATGCAATGATGATATATAATGAAGGCTACTATTTTTTTGTAGAATATCCCTTGGACGATGGTTTATAATGACATAAAATAGTTTTAATTTTTTTAGTTATTGAAAAATTATTTAGAATAAAGAGATAATATATGCTACTCAGTTCCTTTTATGATAACTAAAATGGGTTTGGAATTACATTTATAATTCCGAAAATTTACTGAATATATTTGGAGGTGGTTGTAATTTTTTGAGAATTCTATAGTTTATTTTTAATAATTTTGAATTTTTGTGAATAAATCATGAATTATGTTAATATAGATAAAAAAGGATAAGGTATGAGTTTTGATGATTGACCTAGGATTAAGTATGAGTAACTCCTGATTTTTTATTATTCATTCAACAGTATTTATATGAGATAACTTCTTGTTTAGATGAGTAAAATATGGTTGTAAATGAGTCATGTTAGAATTTTGAGGGGTAAATTCATACATTATATTATTTATCCTAGATTTCAAATGAGTGATTACCCATATCAGATTAGTCAATACATTGTAATATTTTTCGAAATTTGTTTGATGAAAAATATGTTTTCCAAAATTTAATGATTCAGAAGGAAAGAAAGTGGGATGAATATTTGATTTATTTTCATTGTTCAAAACATTCAAAATTAATGTGATACATTCTTTGAATTATTTAGAAATGGATATCCATGTTTAGAATGATAATATCATGGAAAGAGGGTATTTTAGAGAATTTTTATTTCTAAAAATCATGTTTCATAATATATTTAATTCTAATGAAACACATATCATATGATGTTATGGATCTGAGAAAGATTTGGATCTTGGAAAAGTTGATCCTAAAATTATTAATAAAAAGTAAACATAAATTAAGAATGAATTATAAAGTATTTTTGGAAACATGGGAGTGAAAAATTCCTCTCATTCAATCATCTAAAAAAGATGCACAATACTATAGGGCTATGAAAGACCATAGTGAACTGGTTTCCAAAACTACCCTTTTTGATAACACATATGCCACCTGATTAGATTCTCTATAAGAATGTGAGACAACTAGTTGGAGTTGAGAAAATTCTTTTATGAGTTCAACCCATTATAGTAGTAATTTCTATGGTGAATCCTTATATCTCATCTTTAATGTCATGAAAGATACTTATGTATCATACTCCATCCACAATGCAGTCTAATTGAATGAAACAACATAAATAATAGCATGAATCATCACCCATAATACAGAATCATACGAATTACCAATTCCATTGTAATGATAAACACACCCCTTGACAAAGCAATGATGGGTTCAAAAGAAACCCCCACAACCAGAAGGTATTTGCATGTCAGAGGTTGTTCCATCCACATTGACCTTCAGCTAAGAGTTAATTGGGTAAATCCATCAAACATATTTACGCATGAAGGGATGCCTAGCTCTACCTTCAATTCCTAGAAACCTAAGAGTATTCAAGATAAAGATACAGTTATTCATAGCACCAACCTACACCATTTTCATAACATGAACATTCTTATGATGAAAATCTACACCGACATGAAGGGAACGAGTTTGATCATCAAGTAGATATTCATTTTTAGCCTTTCAGATCGAGGAGAATATAGAAGCCACATCCACAAAGAGGAGATTTTGAATCTTGTCACTTTTCCCAAAAACATTGATGAATTTTATCTCCTCTTCCAGTTATCTATGTGTGTCTAGGTCAAGGCCAAATAGCCACCAATGTTTTCATTTATATTTATATTCAAAGATTCTTAATGGAATGTTTGAAAATCATAATTCTTTTATAAAAACAAAAACAAAATATTTTAATTAAATATTATTCCTTCATGTTCTAAGTATCAGAAAAATATTATGATTTCAAAATAATTATAGAAATATGAAATATCTAATGGTGGTATGAATTTATGGGAAATAAATTAATCATGAATCTATAAAATCTATTTTTATTAAATATGGTAATTTAATATTATTGATTTTTGAGTTGTGATGAAACTTTTAAAATATTTAAAACCCTCTTGGATACATAATGAAAATGATATGATTTATATGTGGAGTTACCATTTGTATAAATTGGGGTCTATTAGGTAGCTTATAGATTCTCACTGCTATAATGATTAGATTCTAGATGAAAATTAAAGTGTTTTATATTTTTTGTATAGAATTGATTAATTTTTTCATAGGGATTTCTTCAGTAATATGAGAATAAATGAATGTGTCTTGATGGATTATAGAAGAATGTGGAAAAATCGAAAATGATATATTGTCCAATTAAAACTAGGAAGAAGGGAATGGGAGGTAACTCATTTAACTTCATAGGTGACCACTATTGAGAAGGAAAAAAGAATAATTAATCATGTGAGACACCCATATATAAAAAAGGTGATGAAAAAGAAAAGGAGGTAATCATGTGAACTAAATTCATTCGATATTTATTGTATTGAAAATATGAAAAATATTATTTTGGTGAACTTTTTATAAACTAATAAAGTTAAAATATTGTGATATGTTTTAGAATTATAACCAAGAGCATTAGATTAGTGTGAAAATTATAAACCTCTCAAAGATAATATAGAGAAGTGTGTGAAAAGATATTGTTCTGAGAATCAGATAATAATTTGGGTATCAAAACTGAATAAATACGAAGATATTATAACACATATTATTTGAGAATCCAAGAGAAGAATATAAAAGAATAATATATAGACAGACTAACCCAAATATACATGAACAATATCTATGTTTTGATTCTTTTAGTTAGTGAGGGGATATTTTATTTTTTAAAATTATAATAGCTCAAGTTTGACTTTATAATGTTAGATGAGATGTTTTTTATAATATCTTTGAAGATGAGATAAAATAGGTACAAAGTTTCATGAATCCCTCTTGAAGGCCTAGAAAAAATTAAAGACATTATTTTGATAATGATGATGGGGGTATTTTTTTGAAGTAGTGATATCCTTGAGATGATTAGAGATATTATTCAAAAGGGATAGGAAGAAACACATGAAATCAAAAGGTTTGAAGCTTTGAAACCACTAAGACTCTATTTATGAAAGAAAATAAAATTATGAAGATTTGATTTTAGTGAGACGAAATTTAAATGAATTTTAGGGGGAAGATATAATGTGTGTGCATAGTGAGACTCTGTGTAGGTATGAGAAGAAAAAAACCATTATAATATTCTACTGATTATAAAAAGACTGTGTGATTGTAGAAAATAAAAAATCATGGAATGGTATATTCCTTAGAGCCAAACCTTTAAAAAATACCACATGTTTCTCTTTCATTTATATTTTATATTTCATTTTGTGGTTTATTGTTTCGTAATACTAAAATAGATCCATCTATCTTAATTAAAAAAATGGTTCAAACCCGAATGGATTATAGGATTCCAAAGACAATTATTAATTCATAAAAATTTACCTCACCTGACTCAAAACACACTAAATTATCAAGATTAATACATATGGGAATTTCAATGGTAAAAAATAAGATTACTAACAATAGTAATTTAATTATATTACATGATCATTTGGGTCAACGAGGATAATTATGATGAAAATTAATCATAAAATAATTCATGAGTATAAATTAATTAATAAAATAATAGACATCCAACATAGTATAGAATCATGAATTTATTTGATGAATGTATGTATACTAAATAAAAATGTATAATAGAATTTTAATTTCTTTTTATGATATTATAAATGACCCCTTTATGATGACTTGTGATGATAAACCTATTATTAAGGTAAATTATTTATATCACCACCATATATGTTGGTTTTAATTTTACAATATTTATATGAAGTATTATTTATGGAATATATATGTGGGTGTTACAACTTACCATGTTAACTATACATATGATTTATAAAATATTCATCTATGAAAGAGTAAAATGTTATACTATTTTAGTGTGGGTATATATTGGATGGTATGAATTATATTTAAAATAAATATTTATTAATACATAAATTATATTAAATGGTCCAGTATAATCGTTAATAGGATTCTCACAAATACTGATTTGAATACTTCAGTTACAAAGTGATCAAAATCAATATTATTTTATATTTATTATACAACCCATAAAAGTGGTTAATTAAATTATAAGAAATATTTTCCCTATATGAGTGGAAAAAATAAATAAATTATTCCCCCAATTGGAAGATAAATATATCAATAATATTAACTATTTTTAGATTTTTTCCTAGAATTGACACTGGTACAAGATGAATTCAAAGATATGATTAAATTTTTATTAATGATATATCTCAATTTTTAAATTCATTGAGAACTCAAAAATAATAATTTCTATTTTGATATGTTTGCCTCATAATATTTTACCCAATAATAATTGAAGGAATATGTGATATTTTCAACATATAAATTTTTTATTAGTTATTCAATAACCACTAAGAAAATAGAATCATGATGAAATTTTTGTAGAAATGTTTTCATTATAATTATATTGATTTCAATATATATATATATGTGTGTGTGAGTCTGTGTATTTTTGAAGAGTTTATTATTCTTGAAGAATATCAAAATTATAAAAACTTCACCAAATTAGATAAATTATTATATTGGTGAAACGGAAAATGAAAAATTTGATGTAACCATTCATAATAGGAAAAATATAAAATTGATTTTATTATACATATATTTTATAAATTCATTAATTTGAAATAATTATTAAATTATCAAAATGATTTCAACATAATAAAAACTCTTGAAGAGTTTCTAAAAGTAACAAAATATTTTATTGCCATAATATAAGGAATGATACTCTATTTTTGAATTAAATCTCTTGAGTATGAAATTAATGTTTTTAATGATTTTATATATTAATGAAAATACTCATAAAGAATAATTAAATTTATTACTTTCATGAATGAAATATTTTATAAACGATGGGATAATGAATAACTTATTTGTCCTAGAATGATAAAATATAAATTCATAATTTATTTTTCCTTAAAGGATGTAAACAAACATATATATATAACTTATAATAATATAATGTATTATTATAATGAATTTGATTTAACTTAATGTTTAATCCTACTAATTGATATTTAGAGGGTATAAATGCTTACTTATTATGTAATACAGAACCAAATCAGTTATTTACGATAATGATTGATATTTTATTAATATATATAATGATTGATAATAGCCTATAATTTCATTCTCGTATGGTGGAATAACCCTTTCATTGTGTTCTTATAAACAACATTTGTATAACATATGTCTGTCATGTTGAGTAGATTTTGTTTTATAAATCTAGTCAAGATTGTGTTTTTTCAATATTGGTTATTCATAATATCAAAAATAATTTTTTATTATAAATTAATAATGGAATTATGAACATATTATTTTAAGATAATATTGTTTTCATTGTGTAATTGAAGGGTATGAATTTTAAATTCTAAAACAGTATCTCACCAATATTATATCTTACTCATGGAATTAAAAATATTGATGAGATTGACATCTAATATGTAAAATATCATAATAATATTAGGGAATTATTCATAAAGACTTTAACAATAAGAACTTTTGATAATAATATAGGAATATATTAATTTATTTCCCATTATTGATTTTTTCATAATGTTGTTTCCAAACAAGGTTTTTAATGAGGTAGCTAAAATTAGTAAGAAATTGAATTATTTTTTATTAATGATTTTACCATAAGGTTTTTTTAAGTGAGAGATAAATAATATTACATGAAATAGATTCCATCAAAGGAGTAGTGTAATCGATTATCATGGATTTCATCATTCCCCTTACATGGTGGGTTAACATAAAATTAATTCTCAACTCCAACCTTTTATATTCACACATTTAGAATTATAACTGTTGGATTTCACCTAAAATATAGGGGTTAATATAAAAAGTTAGTTATATTATCAAGTAGCCGATTTATATGAGATTCAATGATAATTAGAGGGAAAATTTTGTATTTTTTAATCTATATTATATATTTTCATTTTATTTTATTATTGAGTTTTAATTATATACTCATATTTGTTATCCATGACTCATAATTTTGACTAGTATTGTGATTTTTCAATAATTTTCAAATAGGTTTTGAGTATGACTTACATTAAAGTTTCAAATGGTGTTTCAAAATCAATTTTATAATATTATTATCATTGTTATTATTATTATGTTCTTATCTATACCCGAGTGGAATAAGATGTTTCTTTACATCTTTGAGATCTTGTTTCAGTTCTTGGTTGTCGTAAATTTCTTGTGTCACTATGAAAACTGTAGATAACAATTGCAATTATACGATAGATGCACATTATAGTAGGTTAACTTCAACTACAATTTTGGTTTTAATGACCTAGGATTTTAGTTCTATATTCCTGTTTAAATAATTATTATGTTATAAAAATTTCTCTAAATTAAACACTAAACCCTAATATACCATAACTACTTTTATTAAAATAGATATTGACCAATGTATCATAGTTGTTAAATAAGTGACTATAAATAGTTTTATCCTACATTTGAAATAAAGTCCCATTTTAATTCTTCTTCAAGAAGTGTAGCTAATAAGTTACTAAAATAGTTTTCATACTTCAAATGTATTTTATAAAATTCATATTTTTCAAGTATAGAATATTGATGATCAACACTAATTTTTATTGTATAGTAAATATACTAAAAATTGATATCCAATAAAATATAGGTATTCGCAATATTTTATGATTTTTTTAAAATTAAAATCATTTCTAACATATAATTGCAACATCAACCTATGTTTAAATTTTTTTATTCTTAAAAAATGATTTTAAGGTGAATAGTGTAATATACTACTTTTAAAAACACTGAGAAATTTATGGAATTTTTAAATAATTATTTGGAAATTTATGAACCCATTTTAATGAGAAAATATATATTAATTCAGTTATATTATATATTTAAAAAAAATTATTCTATTTTACATACCAATATTTAATATTTTATAACCAAATAAATATTTTTCTCAAAAATTTATTTTTTAAAAATATATATGATTTTTATTTAAAAAATAAATGTTATCACATTTATAAAAATAATCAAATTAAATAGATTTTAAATTTATAATTAGTAAGTAAAAATTACAAAATAATTATAATTTTACTTTTTTTAATCATAACCAATAAGTACTTCGGTAGAAAATATTTACCATGGTAAAATCTGAAATGGTAAAAGTAAAAAATCTAAAAGTAAATGATCTCAAACATATAATGGAAAATATATTTCATATGTAGATATTAAATATAAATATAATCATGTTCATCACATAACATTGAAGAACCATGCTAGAACCATATAGGATTAATGTCTTTGGAAACTGGGAAATATATACAACTGGTTCATAAAACATCTACATCGCCTCCCGCTTATTCCATAAAAAGTAGAACCCCGTTTTGACACATATTACATAATATTTTTATTCAAATCCTAGGAAAAGAAACTTCTGAATGGGAAATTTTAGTTTCCTAGTAAGGTTAGAATCAGTAGATATCAATCATATAATAATCGTAAGTCATAAGAATGAATGATTGTTTTTTGAAATTTATATATTTAATATTAAAGATCACGATGTCATTCCATGATATAAATTATATATGTTCATAAATAATATATTTCATGTGATCAATACACAAGACTTAAACTTTTGGAAAACACATAATCATAGAGAATAGTTTCCATATTAGTCAAGGGACATTTCCATGACCATCATAGTGGAAAAAGTCCTTTACCAAAATGGATTTTCTCACCATTTCATCCATGTATTAGAGAACTAGTTTTACATATCATTTCATCCATATATTACTAAACTTAGATTCTTTCCCATTTTATCCTCAATTATCACATGAGATAAAAATATTTATATAATCAATTAGAGGGATTTATAGGTACCAACCATCAAATAATATAAACCATACATATATTTTCCCTAATAGCATAAATAATTCTTTGTATCTAAACCCTTAAAAATACATGTGTTTTATAAACATCATTTCACCAAAACCTAACCCATGGAAAAGAAATGAGTGTCATAAATATAATTCCGTCATAAAAATAAACCCACCTGCAAATATTTGGGATTATATCCTTAATAAATATCCCCAATAAAGTATAATTAACATTAAATAATGTTATAATATAATGAAAATAATCTTGAGAGATCAATTGAAAATAATTATTTGGGAAAATATAAAAACATCTATAAAAAAATTCCCTTTTTTTAAAATATCACGCAATTTTAAAATAATTATCTTAAAATAATATTGCATGCTTGTAAGAGCTTCTTCATGGCATTAATGATTAATTAAAGTAGAAAAATATGTTCATACTGTATAAGTTAAAAAACATTCTTCTCGTACTTTTTCTAGAAAATTCATAAAGTACCCTATAAAGAAAACAAAAAATGTCCTCTCCAAGTATTTAGTAAATAGCCATAAATTTATAAAATTTACATAAATTTTTTTAGAATAATACTAAAAAATTTGAAAAACATTTTGAAGACACATGAACTTGGAAAGATGAATATTCCCCAGCAAATACTAAAATATAAATAATCTGTTATTATAATGAAATTGTGAAATTAACCCATACCATAAGTTTTATTTCTTTTGTACATTTTTTAAACACATATATATTGTATTAAAAAAGGTAATTATCTTATTACATATCCATATTCATATATATTATATCATATATTATAATATTATCAATTTTTTGTTAATAATATTTCATGATTGCTCATATTTTGGGTATTAACAACATCAGTTTCATATGTAATTTTTATCGTATAAGTCTCAATTCTTGTGATGTTGATACAGTTCCATCATTTAAATAATGATATTATGGTAATATATATCATTAAGATTCATTTTATACATCTATATAATATTTATTTAATGGTTATTTTTGGAAATAAATCAAATCTCATCATGGAGATGGTAGGCCATTTGTTTGCAGGAGCGATGGTATCATTCCATTAATGGTAAAATTGTCAAGAAGTGGATGGTATATATTTTTTCCTGAATAAATATCATTTTATATTAATATATATATATTTTTCATCCATAATTATACCCATCCAGGTAAAGTAGTGGTGAAAAACAAATTACACAATAATGTGGAGACTATAAGTTGTAAGTATGCATGTGTGGTGCCTTCAATTTTCATAGGATGGATAAATGGTCTAATATGATTGTTCCATAATAAAAATATCAACTAGTTATGTATTTTATAATATATGTATTTATTTAAAATATAAAAAACACATGAATAGTAATTAAAATAAGAAATAATCATGGAAGATTTGGTAAAGATGATTTCATGTTACTTACTGAAATTCTCTTAGATCCCCAATTAGAGACACTAGGGTTGGTATTTTTAGAAGAAAAAAACCGAGAGGATGTGTAAATGGAAGATTATAATATGAATTAATATGGTATGGTTGATCTTTAAGGCTCAATGGGATTTAAAGAAGTTTGGTAGGGGTTCTCTTTTATAATGGAGGTGGGGGGATTTTTAGAATTTCAAAAAATTGTAATTTATAATAAATTAAATATAACTGAAAATAGCCCCAATGGGACATTTGATCTTTAAGGATCATGATTAATTATCCCTGGGGGTTTTATAAGATATCTAATCTGGATCTCTAAAAATATCTAAACACTTATCCAATAAAAAATGATCCAACCTAAGGATTTATATATCTATATTACAAAAGTTTAGATGAATATTCAATACATATCATAAAAATTCATTCCCTAAAACCATATAGGTTTAGATTCATTAGAGATGAGATAAATCATAATATAATTTTTTGAAATATATGTAACATCTCTCACAATGTTCTTGTCACATAGTACTTACATGTACCCAACATAAAACCATTTTTCAGAGCCTTAAGAGAGAAACATAAGAAAGGGTAATCTCGTATTCACCATGATAGTAAACATATAAGTTATAAATTGATGACCATAAGTGATCATAAATAAGAATAAGGGATTGGAAAGATGAACATAACTAATAATAATCATAGTCAGTTATTGAAATATCATTAATCATAAATCATGGAATAAGTCTCAATTATAAAAATAACACAATTCAGGAGTGTTCAGAATCATCAATAATTAATCACGATCCTTGGGAAGATATCATAAGAATAAGACACAAGTTTTTTGAATAAATATATGTATATAATACTATTGCCATGTTTATGGATCGCTGATAAAATAATAAAAGTGGATTGAGTTCCCTCTTAATTCCATAATTTCCATAATTAAGGATCACTATTAAGACCACCTTACTCGATAGAGTCAATACTGAACCATGTTCAATCCCCTTTCTAGTCCTTGTTATCTTATGAGATATCCTTCTTTGCCTAATTAATTATAGGGTTATATATTTATAAGACCTTGTGTATCATATTTGAAACCAAACATATGTTTTCCAAAAGATCAATGAATAATCATCATATCATTATATCATAGCCCTTATAATGGAGATGGGTTTAATAAACATTTCATCATTTCATCATTGTATAACCCATATAAAATAGAAGGATTCCATGACGGTTTGAAATAACATAATTTACTTCATGTAAATAAACATGTTTTTTCAGATAAATATTAAATCTTCAACATCGTAATACATCCACAGAATGAAATTGGATGGTATCATAATATCATATCAACAATTAATAATAAAAATCCATAAAATATTTTTACATAGATAATAAATATCTTTAAAATATCCTTCAAATATTCCTATGATAATATGAGAAAACAACATTTTATTTTGAAAATATTTAAACTAAAAATTCCTAAAATATTTAAAAATTCCTTTTATTTTAAAATAATAATGGAAAATTTTAAAATTTTCTTTACTGTATCAAATGGTACTGATAGTGGTGAAAACAATTCATGTCATATAAGTTAAAAGTAAACATTACATTTAATGTTTTGTAAATATTCAAAATTATCTTATTCAAAAACATATAAGAAGATTAATTTTAAATATTCAATTAATTAAATCAAAGGTAATGAAGTTTAACTTTTTATAACATTTAATTTTTTGGTATGAACATTCATAAATCATTTTTGATGAGCATAGACCCAGAAAAACATTTCATCAACAGAAGAGAAAATAATGTTGTATTATTTTTAGAAACATTTTAGTAATAATTTTGAGTACCAAAGTTGAGAAAATGGTACTAATATATAAAACTTTTAGGAATAATCATAGCATAAAAATATGGTTTAAAGGATAATATCTTTATAATTTCTAATATTGTAAATATAGCATGGAGAATCCCAAAAAGAATTGATATTATAACATAAAACCTCACCTCAAGTATCATCTTCATTCTTACACAATAAAATATCCTATAAAATATATATATATATTATACATATATTATATAACTATATTCATACATAATATACTGTTCAAAATTATTTTATACTTTCAAATTATCCTTTTATTAACACTTTATTTATTAAATTAAAAATTAGGGTGAAAATGGTTTTTTTCCTGCATGATTCGGTTCAGTTGTACTAGTACCTAAACCATGATCATGGGTTCACCATCTAAATTTTTTAAATCATGACATAAGTATAATATTTACTTATTTTATAGACTTTTATAATCATACCTATAAATCAATGATGAAAAATAAATCACATTGTTACATGGAGGAAGTTATCCAAAATTTTGAACTAGAGATGTTATCATTTTCTAGTGAATGGAAGGCTAAGAAGGTAGATATGATATTATAAATATTTAAGAACACATATTTCATAAATATAATAGATTAAAATTAAATCTATCATAATAACCTTCCATGAATGATGGAAATGGAAAACGAATCATATCACTATGTAGAGATAGTAGTCAACACATAAGCACAATTGATACTTTAGTTTCTTATTTTATAGAAATGAGGAAAATAGATTTGAAATATTTATAAAAAAATTGTGTAATTGGAATATAATTAATTAGTTATTTTCAAATTGATACCTTATATTTCTATGAGGTTTTATAAGAAGTATAATTGAATGTACTCAGTTAAGTGTTACACATCTTCATCAAGAAACATCATTTATCTTACACCTTAAAACATGAAATAATGGTCTTATAATTTAAATATGAATTACAATATGTGGGTAGGGATATTCAGAAGGTATTTTTCATGGTATTTTCTAAGATACAACTCTCACAAAATTCTGATAAAAAGAGGAGAGAGGTAATATTTTATAAGGGAGGGAGATGATGCACTTGAAATTTCTAAAAATATTAAAATATAATAATTTATTACTCAGGTAAAGTGGATAAAAAATCTCAAATAATTTAATATATTATATTTTTAACATCCCAAGTATGTAATGAAAAATAGAATTTTTTATCTATGTCTGTTAATGAATTAGATAGTGTTTTATAGGCTTAAAATGAAAATAAATCCAATCTTAAACATGGAATACACTAATATTCTTAAAAGAATGTTTTACTGCCTTTTGATGGCAAACCCTTTTTAAATCAAAATTTTGACAATTTTATAATCTATATTTGTCAAAATAAACATATTCATTATGATTGGGACATTTAAATTTACATTGGATAAATTTTTGTATTTTTCTGACAATGTTCATTTTTTAATGAATAGTGAAAAATACTGCATTTTACATCAAAACTACTTTTTCATTTAATTTAATTATACGGTTAGATTATATTTTTAATTGGTAATAAAATTTAATATGAATATATTTTTACCATTTAATCCAATGGTGGTCATTAGTATTAATTTCACTTTGAAATTGGTCATAAACTAATGCCAAACTTTTCATAGATATTGTTTCAAAAAAACCCGCTATTTGTTTTGACAACGGAAATTATTTTTAAATCAATTATTGCAATTTATTTGTTTAGAATTTGGTAAAATGGATTACATATTTGTAATCAGAAGGTTCAAATTATGTAATTAAGACTCTTGTTTTTGGACATTATGAATAGTAACGACGGTAATTATCTTTAATTATCTTGATTAATGAGTAATCAGGTAGTTAAGGATAATAAAATAATATCATAATAATAAAAAATGACACCAAAATGTGTCCTAAGGCTACGGGTTGTCTCATGAACGACCATGGGATGCCTTGTGCCAAACTTTGGGGCCCCATGGAATCACTTTTGTGACAAAGTGACTTTTTATCTTTTATTTCTTAAAGAATGTTAAATGTAACAAAGAATGTATCACCTAAGTAAAATATTTTTAATATTGTATAAATAAATGATCATTTGGACTATAAATAGTCATTGGAAAGAGGAAAATGTTTTCTACATCATAGTATTTTTTTTATAATTTTTAGACATTATATAAATTAAATTATTTATGACATCATAATGATGCAGCGATGACCTCATTATTTGACGATTTAAATAAAATGGAAAGATAATGTAAAATCTAAGACCTAAACATGTTCAAAAACTATTGTGTGGGTATATTTAGAACCCTTATCACCATAGCCTCGAATTATATCAATGTCGGACCTTTAAAATCTGAAACCCATTTGAAAATAAAGTAACATTTCTTTACTTTCCAAGAGTGCCCCTCCTCTCCTCTTATAAAAGGCCCCCACCTCTACCTCCTTACCCACACTTCCAAAGCCTTTGGCTTAGCCAAACCTGGCCCATTTTGTCTTTCCACTTCCCTATATTACTCCTTGAAGCCTCACATTGGGCAGAAGTCTTCCCAAGGAAGCCTTTGAGATCAAACCAAAGGGAGTTACCCGATTTTAAGGTAATGTATTCAATTGAGTCCTTTTGTTGTATTATGCTTCTCCAACCCCCTAAACTCTTTTTATTCATTTTTTTGTAACAAATCCAGTATCTTCAATATACGAGTATGTTGTTATAAGAAGGATTCGAGCTACACTTACACACACCTACATCTAATGGTTAATGAACATACTGTTTCTGTGGATGGCGAATTTCTGCCTCCCGAAACGATGATTGTTCAACATTCTTTTAACACCTTCAAAGGTGGACATTAAGATGACACTATATTTATATACGATATATAATATGTTTATGGTTTCCTTAATATTCTGTATTTTTCATTTTGGGCATACATTTATGGTTCCCATTATGGGTAAATGCGATATCTTCATTTAAGGAAGTGCGGACTACCGCCGCCTCAATGTGATTTGATTCGTTAAATACCATATGTGGGACGTATAAAGTATGGAACTATGATATTATATATGATATTATACTGGAATTATAATATACCTTTATATAATTATGATTCCATTCTATAAAATATGAAATAGAAATGAAAGTAGTGTTCATGCGTACGTACGGCTTACCGTCTCCATGAATGGTGCATTTCATTTCTTATCTTTAAATGATTATGTAAAATTATAAATGCATGCATGTACTGGATATATATTACATATGTTATATCTACATCATGAATCCCATTCTTGATATAATGGAGACATGAACAACTTGTAATTATAAAGGGTTTATTTTTGACTCAAGTACCAATGATCGTTAAAATGACCATTATTAACTTAAATAATTACAAATTGTTCATGACATGGAAATAAGTGATATAAAAGGAATAATGAACTTGAAAAAGGTTCTTAAACAAGTAGTAATTAACTCAAGTTTATTATTCAGGAGATTAAAGAACGACCGAGTCAAGTCGGACTCGAGGTATGGGACTTCGTCTCAATCTCCTTTCATTGAGGCATATTTTGTTTTATACACAACCTTATTTTATATGGTGTATAAACCACTTTGACTTTTACATTTATCTAAAAGGAATTTTTTTATACGAAGCATTTTACTTAAAGACAAAAGGGAATTTTTTGTCGTATGTATGTGGCGACAATGAGTTCTCCGCCGTCGTGACCATTATTTGAGTTTCGGCTTCCTCTACAAGACATACCTTATTTTTAAAAGAAAAATAAATACCATGTTTTACTTTTCTTTTATTTTGGTATTAAAAATGGTTTTGATAATGTTTTTATATCAATGTGTTGTATTGATATCTTATGATTGAAAAGTGGAAATTTTATGTTTCGGTTACGCATGTTTTATGTGATACGATTATGTTGAGGTTCTTGGGCATTATTATGAAGACGGGTGGTTTCGTGATAAACTAAGGGCGGGTGAGCCCGATATAGCTCTCCAATGCATTGGGTAACGCGAAGGAGTGAAACGTTAAGGTTTCTCCGAAGAGATTTAGGGAATATACTGTGATGGGTATTCCAAACGAAACCAAGAGGGTTACTCTCTACGTAGGAATGTTATGAATGCCTCAAGTTACCTTTATGTCTTATGATTTCAATGATTTATTCATGAATTGATGAGGTATGTTAGGTGCTTATGTTTTATGGGTAAATTATGATTTCATTCTTATTTATATATGTACCCATGTTTCCTTTCCATATATTTTTATATCCCTTACTGCGCTTTTTATGCTCATCCCATGTTTTTTTGAAATGTTTTTCACAGTTCAAGGGAAAGGTACATGATATGATGATAGTGTCAAAGAAGTGTCAAGAAAGAATCCATGTTTTATTTTAAATATGTTTCCATTGATGGGAAAGAAGAATACTATATTTATGTAACCACTTTTTTTATATGTGGAATGTAATGCAAGTTTTATGATCTAATTCTCTAAAACTCTAAACCCGAAAAGATCCTCAATGTGTAATCTTGTAATAACTCAAGATTAAGTAAGGTTTAAGGCTGGGGCATTATATTTGGTATCATAGGTCGGTTTAGATAACTTTAGGAGTTACAATTCCATTAAATGATTATCCAAAAATATTTTTTTATGGTCAAATTGAAGTGATATAGAATTTGAAGATTACCAGGTTGCTTCATCTAAGACATGTTTGTTCAGAATGGTTTTCCGCAGAGGAAACAGGGAAGCAGTTCTAGGAAGGCATACAGAAGGAAATAACCTTCTGAATCAGCATCTCGAGATGTTCAGAATTGGAACTGAACAGTTTGTTGCAGTAATGGTGCAGTTGACTCAAGCGATAAATGGTGGTGGCATCCATGCACGAGATCATTCAGATCAACCACAGAGGAACATGTTAGTGGTGGAACATTTCATAAGGCAACATCCCCCATCATTCAGAGGATCATCTGACCCTGTGCTAGCTTAAGAGTGGATTAAAGCACTGGAGAAGATTTTCGATGTCATGGGGTGTTCAGACAATCAAAAGCATAGTCTTGCTATTTACCGTTTGGAGGGTGAAGCAGATCAGTGGTGGTCGATGATTAAAAATATCAGGGATGCCGATGAGATTGATGCTCTTGACTGGGATGAATTCAAAGGTATGTTTCTTGAGAAGTATTTTCCTAATGCTGTTCGACTTAGGATGGAAAATCAATTCTTGGAATTGAGGAAAGAGGAAGACTCAGTGGCTGCCTATGAAGAATGGTTCACTCGATTGGAAAGGTACGCTCCAAATTTTATCTGAGACCTTGATAGTAAAATCAATCGTTTTTTACTCAGGAGTAAATCCAAAATATCAAAGGGCATTAGCTTCTCATGAGTTTAAAAGATATGAAAATCTTGTTCGATGTGTTGAGAAGGTGGAAATAGAGTTTGCCGATGATCAAGTTTTCTATAACAACCAACTGAAGAAGAGACCGAGGTGGCAGGAGAAAGATAAGAATTCTTCAAAAAAAGTCTGAGGGTAAGAAAACTATGTTTACAGTTTGTGATAAATGTGGCAAAAGGCATGCTGGGGAATGTCTTCTAATTTCTGTAAAGTGCTTCCAATGTGGTAAGATGGGACATAAGGCTCGTGACTGCACTGAAAAAGATCAAGGTGAAGGTAAGACCAAATTTGATTTACAGTTAGTGAAATGTTTTATGTGCAATGAGATGGGTCACTATACAAATGAGTGTCTGACAAAGAGCATGAGTTATGGGAAGCAGTTAGACTACAAGCAGAAAGGGGTGGTGAAATCCTTTGCAACTACTTCAGCAGATGTCGGGCCATCAAATGAAGTTGTATCAGGTACTTTGTTTGTTTTTTCAGATTATTCTATTGTGTTGTTTGATTCAGGGTCTACACATTCTTTTATCTCTGAAAAATTTTCTAGTAAAATGGGAATACCATCTCAAGAAATGACTTCTGAACTTTTGGTAAAAACACCTGGGGGAAATATTGAGGCAAAAAGACTTTATAAGAATCTTCCTATCCTTATCTGTGGAAAGAAACCACCTGCAAACCTTATTGTTCTACCTCTAGTAGAGTTTGATGTTATCTTGGGTATGGATTGGATCTCTATTTACCATGCTAATATTGACTGTAGATCTAAAGAAGTTTATTTTCAGAAATACTTTCAGTTTGTGTACAAGAATCAACCCTTACTGTTGATAACATATCAAGAGGCTGAGAAACTTGTAAAAGATGGAAATGAATGTTACCTTGCACACATCGTTGAAAATAAGGGAACTATTCAGATTAATGATGTACCAGTGGTAAATGAGTATCCTGATGTTTTTCCTGACGAGTTGCCTAGAATAATACCAGATCCGGAAGTTTAGTTTACTGTTGACTTAGTTCTTGATGCTAAGCCAATTTCAAAACCCCCTTATCGAATGGATCAATTTGAACTTATAGAGTTGAAGGATCAATTGCAAGATTTATTAGAGAAAGGTTTCATTCGACCTAGCACATCACCATGGGGTGCTCCTGTCTTGTTTGTTAAAAAGAAATATGGTTCTATGAGACATTTCATTGATTAAAGAGCCTTGAATAAAATCACTGTTAAGAACAAATATCCTTTGCCTCATATCGATGATTTGTTTGATCAGCTCCAGGGAGCTCAGTATTTTTCAAAGATTGACCTGAGATCGGGGTACCATCAGCTGAAGGTAAAGGAAGCAGATGTTCTGAAGACTGCGTTTCGTACAAGATATGGCCATTATGAATTTTTAGTAATGACTTTTGAGATAACCAATGCACATGATGTATTTATGGACTTAATGAATAGAAATTTCCATGAGTTCTTGGATAAGTTTGTGGTGGTTTTCATTGATGATATTTTGGTGTTTTCTAAAAGTAAAGAGGAGCATGAAAGACATTTAAGGGTTACCTTGCAAACCTTAAAAGAAAAGAATCTGTATGGAAAATTCAGCAAGTGTGAGTTTTAGTTGCAACAAATTTCTTTCCTTGGTCACATTGTTTCTAAATATGGGATAACCGTTGATCCTACAAAAACAAAGGTTGTTGAAGAATGGCCATGACCCACAAATGTAACAGAGATTCGTAGTTTCCTTGGTTTGGTAGGCTATTACCGAAGATTTGTTAGAAATTTTTCACGGTTATCTAGTCCAATGGCTAAGCTAACTTGGAAGGGTGTTAAGTTTATCTCGACAAAAGAATATGATGATTGTTTTCAGGAATTGAAAAGAAGATTGGTGAATGCTCCAGTATTGGCACTACCTTCCAGGAATAGTGAGTTTGTTATATACAGTGATCCTTCATTGAAAGGACTTGGTTGTGTCCTAATGCAGAATGATCAGGTAATTCCTTATGCTTCACGATAGTTGAAAACTCATGAGATAAATTACCCTACACATGATTTGGAATTAGCTGATGTTGTTTTCGCTTTAAAAATTTGGAGGCATCATTTATATTGAGTAAAGTGTGAAATATATACCGATCACAAAAGTTTAAAGTATATATTCACTCAGAAAGAATTGAACATGAGACAAAGGAGATGGCTAGAATTAATCAAGGATTGTGATTGTACAATTCATTACCATCCGGGAAAAGCAAATAAAGTGGCAGATGCTTTGAGTCAAAAAAGTAATGCTTCATTAGCAATGTTGTGTTTAGAACGTGATCCTTTGGTTAAGGATTTGATGAACTTTTCAATAGAAGTTTTTGGTTCAGGAAGTTCTTCTGTTTTGTGTCAGGTATCAGGGAGATCATCTCTATTAGATAGAATCAAGCAAGCACGGAAGCAAGACAGTGAGTTGCAGAAAAAGGTAGAGCTGGTTCAGAAAGGTAATTTGTCTGAATTCAACATTGTTAATGATTGCGTTTTGAGATTTGGGAAGAGATTGTGTGTGCCTTGTGATTCGCAGTTGAAGAGAGAGTTGTTATGTGAAGCTCATAGTTCTCCGTTTTCAGTTCATCCTGTCAGTACAAAGATGTATAGAGATTTTCGGGAGTATTACTGGTGGGATGGAATGAAAATAGATATTGCTGACTTTACTGTGAAATGTTTGACTTGTCATCAGGTTAAAGAAGAGTAGAATTTACCGATAGGGATGATTCAACCGTTACCAGTGCCAGAGTGGAAATGGGAGAATATATCCCTGGACTTTTTTGTGGGATTACCGAAGACATCTCGAGGTAATAATGAAATCTGGGTTATTGTTGATCGCTTGACCAAATCTGCTCATTTCCTTGCTATATGAGATACTTTTCCCTAGATAAACTTTCCCTCTTGTATCTTAATGAGATAGTAAGGTTACATGGAGTTCCTCTCTCCATTGTATCTGACCGTGATCCCAGGTTCACTTCTGACTTTTGGAAGGGCCTTCAGAAGTCGTTGGGTACTGAATTAAATTTTAGTACAGCTTTTCATCCTCAATCAGATAGGTAGTCAGAACGAACAATTCAGACCATGGAGTATATGATAAGAGATTGTTCGATGGATTATCAGGGAAGTTGGGACCAACATCTTTCTTTGGTTGAATTTTCATATAATAACAGTTTTCATTCTAGTATACAGATGGCACCATTTCAGGCATTATATTGGAAGTGGTGTCGAACTCCAGCTTTCTGGGATGAAGTGGGTGAAAGGAAGTTGATGGGACAAGAATTGGTAGAATAGAAGGCAGAAAAAGTTCATCTGATTTAGAAACACATGAGAACAGCTCAGAGTAGGCAGAAGAGTTATGCGGACAACAGGAGGAAGGATCTCTCTTTTGAGTTAGGTGATCATGTTTTTCTCAAAGTATCACCATGGAAAAGTGTGATGCGATTTGGTAAGAAAGGAAAGCTGAGTCCAAGGTTCATTGGACCATATGAAATTCTGGAGAGAGTTGGATCAGTTGCTTACCAAGTGGCTTTACCTCCGATTTTATCTCAGGTACACAATGTTTTTCATGTTTCGGTGCTGAGAAAGTACATGCCAGATCCATCTCATGTTTTGAGTCCAGAGGTAGTTCAGCTGGAAGAGAACCTATCTTATGAGGAACAACCGGTCCTGATTCTTGACCACAGGGAGAAAGTGTTACGGAATAGGGTGATTAATTAGGTAAAGGTTATGTGAAAAAACCAAATGATGGAAGAGGCAACATGGGAATCTGAAAATGCAATGAGGGATAAGTACCCCCATTTATTTGATAAGTAAATAAATTGCGGGGACGCAATTTTCTAAAGGGGGGAAGGATGTAACATCCCAAGTAAGTAATGAATAATATATACTTTATCTATGTCTATTAATTAATTAGATAGTGTTTTAGAGGCTAAAAATGAAAATAAATCCAATCTTAAGCATGGAATACACTAATATTTTTAAAGGATTGTTTTACTGCCTTTTGATGAAAAACCCTTTTTAAATCCAATTTTTGACAATTTTATAATCTATATTTGTCAAAATAAACATATTCATTATGATTGGGACATTGAAATTTACATTGGATAAATTGTTTTTATTTTTCTGACAATGTTCATTTTTTAATGAATAGTGAAAATACTGCATTTTACATCAAAACTGCTTTTTCATTTAATTTAATTATATGGTTAGATTATATTCTTAATTGGTCTTAAAGTGTAATATGAATATATTTTTTCCATTTAATTTAATGGTGGTCATTAGTATTAATTTCACTTTTAAATTGGTCATAAACTAATGCCAATCTTTTCATAGATATTTTTTCAAAAAAACCCGCTATTTGTTTTGACAACGGGAATTATTTTTAAATCAATTATTGCAATTTTTGTGTTTGTAATTTGGTAAAATGGATTAAATATTTGGAATCAAAAGTTAAAAATTATGTAATTAAGACTCTTTTGTTTTTGGACATTATGAATAGTAACGACGGTAATTATCTTTAATTATCTTGATTAATGAGTAATCGGGTAGTTAAGGATAATAAAATAATATCATAATAATAAAAAATGAAACCAAAATGTTTCCTAAGGCTACTGTTTTTCTCATGGCTGACTGTGGGATGCCTTGTGCCAATATTGGGGGCCCCATGAAATCACTATTGTGAGAAAGTGACTTTTTATCTTTTATTTTTTAAAGAATGTTAAATGTAACCAAGAATGTATCACCTAATTAAAATATTTTTAATTATGTCTACATAAATGATATTTTGGACTATAAATAGTCATTGGAAATCTATAACTATTTTCTACATCATAGTAGTTTTTTTATAATTTTTAGACATTAAATAAATTAAATTATTTATGACATCATAATGATGCAGCGATGACCTCATTATTTGACGATTTAAATAAAATGGAAAGATAATGTAAACTCTAAGACCTACACATGTCCAAAACCTATTGGGTGGGTATATTTAGAACACTTATCACCTTAGACTCGAATTATATCAATGTGGGACCTTTAAAATCCAAAACTCATTTGAAAATAACGTAACATTTCATTACTTTCCAAGAGTTCCCCTCCTCTCCTCTTATAAAAGCCCCCCACCTCTACCTCCTTACCCACACTTCCAAAGCCTTTTTCTCTGCCAACCCCTGCCCATTTTGTCTCTACACTTCCCTCTCTTACTCCTTGAAGCCTCACATTGGGTACAAGTCTTCCCAAGGAAGCCTTTGAGCTCAAACCAAAGGGAGTTACCCGATTTTAAGGTAATGTATTCACTTGAGTCCTTTTGTATTATTTTGCTTCTCCAACCCCCTAAACTCTTTTTATTCATTTCTTTTATAACAAATACAGTATCTTCAATATAATTGGATGTTTTTATAAGAAGTATTCGAGTTACACTTACACACACCTACATCTAATGGGTAAAGAACATACTGTTTCTGTGGATGGCGAATTTCTGCCTCCCGAAACGATGATTGTTCAACATTATTTTAACACCTTCAAAGGTGGCCATTAAAATGAAACTATATTTATATATGATATATAATATGTTTCTTTTTTCCTTAAGATTCAGAATTTTTCAATTTGGTAATACCTTTATGGTTCCCATTATGGGTAAACGCGATATCTTCATTTAAGGAAGTGCGGACTACCTCCCCCTCAAAGTGATTTGATTCGTTAAATACCATATGTGGGACGTATAAAGGATGGAACTATGATATTATATATGATATTACACTGGAATTATAATATACCTTTATATCATTATAATTCCATTCTATAAAATACGAAATAGAAATAAAAGTAGCATTCATGTGTACGTACGGCTTACCGTCTCTATGAACGGTGCATTTCATTTCTTACCTCTAAATAATTATGTAAAATTATAAATGCATGAATGTACTAGATATATATGACATATATGATATCTAAATCATGAATACCATTCTGTATATAATGTATACATGAACAAATTTTAATTATAAAGGGCTTATTTTTGACTCAAGTACCAATGATCGTTAAAACGACCGTTATTAACTTAAATAATTACATAGTGTTCGTGACATGGAAATAAGTGATATAAAAGGAATAATGAACTTTAAAAAGGTTCTTAATCAAGTAGAAATTAACTCATGTTTATTATTCCGGGGATTAAACAACGACCGAGTCAATTCGGACCCGAGGTATGGGACTTCGTCTCAATCTCCTTTTATTGAGGCATTTTTTGTTTTATACACAACCTTCTTTTATATGGTGTATAAACCCCTTTGAGTATTACGTTTATACAAAAGGAATCTTTTTTATACGAAGCGTTTTAATAAAAGACAAAAGGGATTGTTTTGTCGTACGTATGCGGCGACAACGACTTCTCCGCCGCTGTGACCATTATTTGAGTTTCGGCTTCCTCTACAAGCCATACATTCTTTTTAAAAGAAAAATAAATACCATGTTTTACTTTTCTTTTATTTTGGTATTGAAAATGGTTTTCATAATGTTTTTATATCAATGTGTTGTATTTATATCTTGTGATTGAAAGGTGGAAATGTTATGTTTCCTTTATGCATGTTTTATGTGATACGATTACGTTGAGGTTCTTGGGCATTATTATGAAGACGGGTGGTTCCGTGATAAACTAAGGGCTGGTGAGCCCGATATAGCTCTCCAATGAATTGGGTAACGCGAAGGAGTGAAACGTTAAGGATCCTCCGAAGATATTTAGGGAATATACTGTGATGGGTATTCCAAACGTAACCAAGAGGGTTACTCCCTACGTAAGAATGTTATGAATGCCTCAAGTTACCTTTATGTCTTATGATTTCTATGATTTATTTATGATTTGATGAGGTATGTTAAAGTGATTATGTTTTATGGGTAAAGTATGATTTCATTCTTATGTATATATGTACCCATGTTTCCTTTTCATATATTTTTATATCCCTTACTGAGCTTTTTATGCTCATCCCAAGTTTTTTTGAAATGTTTTTCACAGGTCAAGGGAAAGGTACATGATACGATGATAGTGTCAAGGAAGTTTCAAGAAAGAATCCATGTTTTATTTTAAATATGTTTCCTTTGATGGGAAAGAAGAATACTATCTTTATGTAACCACTTTGTTTATATGTGTAATGTAATGCAAGTTTTATGATCTAATTCTCTAAAACCCTAAACCCGAAAAGATCCTCAATGTGTAATCTTGTAATAACTCAAGATTAAGTAAGGTTTAAGGCTGGGGCCTTATAATCTTTATGGTCAAAATAACTTAACCCAATCAAAATAAAGTATGTTTTTTGTGATGTTTTAAATCTTATCACTTAGGTTAAACCCCCTAGTACACCAATTTTAATATTAATAAAGGAAACATATTTTTACTATTAATACCATGCATTGTGGAAAAAAATAATACTGAACATATTAAATTATATTAATTAATTTGAATCCAAATATTTAATAAATTTTTTAATATTCAATTTCTTTAATTTAATTAAATTTACATTAAAAAAAGTATGTAAAACACAATAAACCCATTATTAGGAATACACATTTTTAATCATAAAATTGAGTTCTCCTTCATTCCATGTCATGGAAAAAATATTATAGGAATGTTAAAATAATTTAATTAATATATTATATAAAAATTTTATTAAATCATTTTTTAGGAATTAATTTTATTTTCTAATACAAAAACAATTGTGTTCATAAAATATTTTTTTTATAAAAACATCACATTTTACCTTCAAATGATTTTATTTTAATTTCTAACTAATAAAATATTAATTATATAATTTTATACATCTAAAGATAATAATTTTTCATAAAATAGTTATTATTATTCATTCCCACCAATCCAACGGCTAGAGGATAGTTGTCACATTAAATAATAATAATTCAATAGAATATAACAGTTCATTAAAACCCATTGTTTCATATAAAGAATTTTATCAAGGAAATTTAATTTATTTCAAGATAAATATATAATAAATCATGAGGTTTTATATTTTTTATATTGATTCAATAAAAAATTCTACCCTCACACCTTCATGACAGACATAATTACATAATTCCTCAGTGTTAAGCAACAAAATATATTAGTGGTGGAATATTAAACAAATTTTATGAACATAACCAATTTTTATCAAAAAGTGGTTAATAGAAAATCCTAGAAAGAACACATATTAGACTCTTGAATTAGAATATAAATCTATTGTAAAAAAATTTTTCTTATGTTTTATTGATTATACAGACATAGTTATTCGTGAAAAAATGGTGTAACATGATTTTACTTAAAATCCTACTAGAGGAAGTCTATTTGTTCAATGGGTATAGGTGAGAAATATAGTACTAGGAACAATGGAAATAGGAATTCCCACATACAAGTGTGTATAGTATCATTAAATCAAGCCGCTAGATCAGTTAAATTTACTCCATTACCTAATAAGAAGCCCATATGATTCCAATGTGGTTTGTTAGATAATTATAAGAGAGACTATAGGATACCACCAAAATCATGAAATACTATTATAAAATTGGTTTTCATTAAAATTATTTCTCTAAAAATAAAAATTCAATTGTTGTAAATACATATATTCTATCTCAAATATCTTATGCTTCAACTGGATGATAACATCATAATAGTTCTTATCCTCAGAACCAATCAATCTAGGGTGATTCGAGTTAACCATGAATCCTCATGAAATGAAACCATATTATGGAAAAAATTAACAAGAAGGAGTGAGTATATAGTTGTATCTAGTTGAATATATGATCATGGAGGATCAATCAAATCCTTCAACTGTATGGGGTACCATTTTTTTAACTCAATGCGTATTTGGGTTCTGTTTTATACTTGGACATCCTACTAATTTCTCAATTTATATTTCATTAATCAAGTGGTGTTTCATATTGATATGATTCAACACATGATTAGTATTTGGAAACAATTACAATATTTAGATTTATAGGGATTTAAATCTAAATATTTTTATATTAACATCGACAGAGTCTAGTTTGTTTGAGAATATTATATTTTGGGAGTTGATTTTGTAGAATATAATTAATGTTTACATATTTTGATCAAATATTTTATCTATTTAAATTATATTAGGATGTGAAAGATAGAAAATTGGTACCTTAGAACTGATGGTTTGAACTATTTCTTATTAGTTATAATTGGTCACTTTGGGGACTAATGAAATAATTGAGACTAGGAATTTTCATACCATTTGGAGCAGTGTCTTGAAATTTTTCATGTTCTATGATTTAATACCTAAAATATAAGTGAAATTTTTATTAAATTCTTCCTATTACTAATCCTATTTTAAATTCATTTTATATAATGAAAACAGGAAAATTAAGTGAATTTATGGTCATATTGGAACATTTGGAAAGTAAAGGGTTTATAAGACTTAGTACATTAACTTGGGATAATATTTTTCTTTTTTATCTAGATGGTAGATGTTTTGTTATTAAAATTTGTAGAATATAATAAAATTAATTAGTATATGATAATTATTGTATATCGTATTCTTTAAATAGATTATCTTTTTCAACATTTGAAAGGATCACAATGCTTGTCTAAAATTACTCTAGGGTTTGGGTATCACCAACGTTGTGTTGGGAAATAAGTCATTACAAAGGAAATTTTTTGGATTTGTGATGGTTATTATGAATATATGGTCTTTCCTTTTAGTCATATAAATACACCAATGGTTTTTATAGAATTGAATAATTTTGTATTTCAATATTACCTTGAAGCCATTATTGGGGTATTTGTGCATGACATTCTGATGTATTCTAAAACTCAAAAGAACTATCAATTACATTTATAGATTATGTTGAGACGTTTTAAATAACACACACTTTATACAAAGTTCCCTAAATTTGATTATTGGACATATGAAATTTTCTTCCTAGGCCATGTAATATCTATGAAAGGAATATTACTAGACGCTAAATAGATATATGTTTTTGACTATTGGAAACTATTGAGGAAATTTTTTGAGGTACCCGACTTTCTAGGATGATAAGGTTACTACTATCAGTTTGTTCAATATTTCTCACTTATAATATGTCCTCTGAAATAACTCATGATAAAGGGAACCCCATTTACAAGGAGTGATGATTATCATCAATCATTTGGGATTTTATGTCCAAAATCACTTTTTCTCTATTTATTTTCATTCTAGAACATGGAAAGGTTATGTGGTGTATTTCGAAACATTTAAATCTGTATGTGGATTTTTTCTCATGAATGGAGATCATTCCATGGATTGTGGATCATGAAATTATTAGTTAATGAGAATAATTATCCAGAACAAGAATTTCAATTTTTGTGGTGGGTTATGCTTTAAAAAGATGGAATAATTTTCTCTTTAGAGAGAAGTTCATCATGTTCATAGACCAGAAAAGTTTGAAAAGGATATTTTCAAAAAGATATTCGAACCTAAGAAAAATATGAGGGGTGAAATATCTCCTTATTTTTATCTTTTACTTGGTTTAGACACCAGGTAAAGAAAATTCTATTGCTAATGTTTTAAGTTGAAATTTTTATATTCGATTAGCCAGGGAGTCCTGTGATCAGTGGAAATTGATGAGTATGGTTTTTATATGTATTTTGATGAAACTGAGTGGAATGATGTCACAATATTCATTTAGTTGAAACTCATAGTTTATTTTCATGAGAATGTTAATGATGCTTAAATGTTAGATGAAACGCCCCAATCCTAGAAACCTGGAGCAAGTACATTATTTTAATACATTGGCATGATTACTAGGAATCAATTCCCGAATGACTGAGTAGTTTCATAGTTTTAGAAAACTAGATACATACATAGGTTCAACATTAAAACTTGAAAGGAATCACAACATATATGTTTTATTGGGAACATCCACAACTCTAAGATTATCCCTACAGGTCATTCATAATAAACTTCATCATGCCCGGAGAAAATGAAACATAAGAAAGTGGTGAGAATAAATTATTAGTAAGGGTTAGAAATATAGCATAAGATATCATAAACATAACATTAGGTATGGTGATTTACCAAAAACACATGCCTTTAAAAATAAACTTGAACACATTATGGTAGGAATAATAACTGAATAAAGTTTTCCATAATAAAACATAATCACAAGTATTCTACTAGTAAAATAACCATATGAACTATCAATAATATTTTCATAATGAGGGAATGGATAATGAGGGAAATCATAACTATACTAGTAAGTCCTCGTACCATGACCATAAATAACCATTTTTTCAAGGCATCATGCCAATATCTTAGTTTGTCTTATGAGACCTACTCATGCACCGAGGTGTTATAGCAGCCCCCACCTAACACGAACTATGTTCAATAAATTGCTCATATGAATGGTGATAAACATAAATAATATATACATTCATATTGAAGCTAATATATGAAGGGTAAATAACTTTCTATGAACATTAAGAATAAACACTAACCCTTCAGAGTAAGTTAGTGAATGGTTTCAATATAGCACATCCACAGTCAAAATATTCACAATACATTAAATAAAACATTGTGGATGATAAAATAGGAGAAAAAACTCAATTAATTAAAATCTTCAATAATGTATTTTGACATAGATAAAGAATCATTTAAAGGAGACCATTGAAAACCCTTCTAGGGAATAATCCTTAAACATTCCAAAGTATCTCATAGCACCTTTAAACATTCAAATCATAATACATTAGAATATCATGAGAATAAGGAGTCTACTTATATGATATACCAAAGAGTATAAAATACACCAAAAATAGGAAATAATTGGTGAACATGACATATACTTCAAAAAAAAAATATGGGATGAGATAAAACCTTTTTACTTTTGAATGAAGAGTTCTTTTGGAATTTTATTTTTATTTTCTATGAAATCAGATTGTAAACATAAATATCCCAAAAAATAAATGTTAATGTCATTAAAATTATATTTTATGCTTAAATAAAGTCTTATTGAGGTGAAATCATTTAAAATGAGTTATTAAAGAAGATTTAGAAATAATACATTTTATTCTGAATTAGGGAAAATATTAAAGGATTTTAAAGTGAAAAGGCATATTTATAGTCATAAAACCTGAAATGAAACAAAATAACTTTTTCATTTTAAAATGTGTGATTTTGTAATGTAAAATATTGTTTAAATATATTAAAAAATGAACTTCCAAATGGGTAAGAATTTGAGATGTTCCTTGAATCGGGCTTGCATTTCAAAAGATGTTTTTTAAGATTCATTTAAATGAATGCAAATACCCATTAAATAAATAATTATTATAACTAGTACAAATATATAAAATATTGAAACCGAATTTATGTTTATTAAATAAGAATAAATAAAAATTTCATTGAGGTTAATAAAGAATAAGAGTAACCCGAATAAAAATGGGGGTTTTAGGAGAAAATTACCCACAACATTGTAATCAATTGAATTGTATGCAAAAAATTTAATAATAATAAAATAAAACATTTAATATAATAAAAATAAAAATATTCATGATATTAAAAATCTATTTTAATTATACATACACCATACACAATTAATCATATTTATTATAGAATATCTCACAAAAATGGACGTGAGATAATGAACCCCCTTACCTTAAGTCTGATGGTGTTCTTCACATTATCTTAGTGTCCCAGATAACCAAGTGAAATTAATTAATTAATATATCCAAAACATATTCTTTATGTAATTTATTTATTATATTCTTATTAAGTTCATTCATTTCCTTTTTGATGGGTTTAAGAGGTTCAATTTTACTGTTGGGAAGAGTTTGTTTCCTTGGTATTAATGATTGATTTACTTATATACTTGTAAGGATAAACATGTCAGATGATAATGGTTGCCCAGAATAAAGGTTTTATGATATTATTTAACAACCAAATGATTACATAATCATAAAATTAATTTTGTTTTAGCGATTGAAGATAAATCATTATATAAAACATTAATGATAATTGTTTGGGTTAATTAGTGATTTTTTAACACAATGAACTCATTATATTTTATAAATTAATATCAAATGTGAAAAAAGAATAAAAAACATTAAATAAGTTATAATACATATATTATATTCTATTTCAACACTCATAATGGTTTCATGACCAAAATTGGAGATGGTAATAGAAATTGAAAATATGTCATCCTTGAATGTGATAAATTAACACATCTTTGGTGGTGTTTTAATTTCTATTATAAAAGAAGGGGAAAGAAGAGATGATGATGAATTATTCCATTATCAAAAAATATCATGTAAATTTAAGGTACAAGATTTATCATAATGTTGTTATGAAAGGAGGTGAGGAAAGAAAACAAAAATAATGGAACTTGAAATAAATGGAATGTTGAGAAATCTCTTTTAAAAATTTGGAAGCCTAATGACCTCACATAAAAATTATTAAACTATTTTGATGAGATAAAAGGGATATATCATAATTATTACATAATATGGATTTCAAGGGGTATATGTAATTACATATCCCAATATAATACATTATACAATAAAAATTAATAACATAAAAAAGTGTTTGAAAAGAAGAGGGATTTTGAGATGAACATTATACAACATAACGGTAATGAAACATGGTCGTATAACACATTAAAAAAGAGGGAGTACTGGGGTCACCCATTCATAAAAAACTCATAATATAGTATAGATACTGAATAAAATGGAAATAATAACATGGTATGGATACTTGAAATACATACCATGTAAAAGATAACATGAAATAAAAGAAATGAAAAGAGGTGTTTACCCCTTGAAGTAATATTCCTTGAGTGCCACATTAGGGGAGACATTTCGGTAATTTTATAATACCAACAGATGATAGACTTGGGGGGAGGTTATTGTGAGGATATTTTAGTATAATTTAGACATGGAACATGGCTTTAGAGGATCTAAGAGACATGGTAGTGAGGGGGGTTATAGTGGAGGAAAGGAGTAATATTTGAATATCTTATTCATTATTTAATTATTTCCCTCCAAAAAATAAATGGTGGTTATTAATATGACCCTAAATAGTAATAAGTTCATGTGAGTTCTAAAAATGTGTTTTTACATCATTATAACATCATCAACGACTTTATAAATAAATTATTTAGCATTTTATGTAAATTATCCTATTTTACTATTCACCAAAAATTCAATTATATCAGAAAAATCCCAAAATTTCACCCTTACCATTTTTCTATGTGTAGAATAAAAAAATTATGTCTATTTTTCAAAAATAATTTTATATATATGATTAAGTTATTTTTTAATTAAAATCATTCTTTACTTGAAAAATACAATTTTAAAACATTTCTTTACTTATTCTAAAACATAGGTATATCATACATTCACTTAAATACTATATATACACTGTCATAGGTGAGGTTACAATTAATAAGGGTATTTAACTATTCATAAGGGTAACATTACTATTCATACGGGTATGTTACTATTAACTATAAATTATGTTGGTTATATTAGAACCTACATAACTTACAGATCGCATCCTTGTATATCAGATTTTCAAAATTCAAATCATAGGGGTGGTAAAATTGGGTTTACATGCTAGTTTGTAAAAAAGTTGTATTTTTTATAGACTCAGTGTTTCATTCATTCAATATTAAATTTATTTGCATAATCTTAGAGAGTTACGTTATTTCTTATTAAAATTTCATCCTCAAAAATTGATATTTCACATATAAATTTATTGGTTGGTACATGAACATTTCCTTATGAAAAACTCATATCAAGAAATAGGGTTAATATAATATCCTCCTTAAAAATTTTAAAGGAATGGAGGTGGTAAAAAAACCAATATTAATAAATAAATAAATAATCCTTTCGAATGGATTGACATTGATTGTAATGGAAAACATAGTCATAGAAGAAAATCCAAATTTTGAATTTTAAGTGATAGAAAATAGGTTTAGATTAATATAGATTACCACAAAACCATAAACTATAGTTATGAAAAATTTCATTAACGTTATCAAAGATTATGATAACAGAAAAACATTTAAGACTCTTTTCGAAAAGTTGAGGGATTATTCCACTCTATAAGTGTATAAATATATGTTTATATTTCCTAAACATGATCTTATCCTTTGATTATTCCTTGAACTACTTGTACTTAATCTCTTAACATAAGTTGTATCATGTGGTGTCGTTAACCTCTAAAACCACATACAATGATCAATTCAAACTATTTGATAAATGGTTTAACATTCAAAAATATCAAGATCCGATACATTAGAATTATTCCCATGGTAGTTAGTACAATCCAATTTACTTTATCCATATATATCATATCTCTATTTGGAAATTGAAATCTCCATATTATGAACATAATAAGGTTTGTTTATGCCTCGACCATATATTTTCCAAAAGTTTGACCTGTTACTGAATCAATTTTCCTTAGTACCATTAATCATAAGACCTCAAATCTTTAAAGAAAAATTACTATAGTACAATCCTCATATGTTACAAAAAATTTATAACCAGTGTGATGCTGTTAAAATATTAAAAAGACATGTTTCTTGACTAGGCATTATAATCATTCCACTTCATCTATGGAAATATCATAACTTGATCTTTTTCTAGTAAAATCAGTTTGGGTATATTCCCTTGTCACTTGGGAAATTGATTTAGATTGTGTCACATACCCTTGCTGTTATATCATTGTACATTGGAAACTTTTTTCTTACCCTTGAAATCAAGAACTTGGTGTACTCTTTATCCACACTTATAATAAAGTCCAATTCCCTTAAAGAATTTACCAATGTGATTATTTATATAGTCATCACATGTGGGAAAACCCTTCATTTCCTTCTTCCCTTTATCCATGTTTTTCTCTACCAACCTCTTCTTCATTTTCTTCCCTTTAAATCCATAGGACTCATAGAATTCTTTAAATATCTTGTAAACACAAGATACTATTTCTTCATCTGATGAAGGTATTTGGTAGACAATATTACCTTGAAACATTGGCTTAAGACCCTTAGGGATATGATCCTTCTTATACATTGCATCATGTTCATTGGTGAAGTTATGATTCCATCAACTAGGCACTATTTCTAATCAATTACATATAATATATTAGCTTATAAAATGATGAACTCTCTATATCTCCAAACATTGTATAACACATAACATAAACTTATGCATCAAAAATCCTAGAACCATATACATTGGTTACTTTGGGGGAATAAATCCTTTATAGTGGTTTGTAATAAGCTTATGAATTTTCCAAAGCATATCCCCCAGTAGTGTTGAACCAAGAGTGTACCAAGGCCCATTGTTGTGAACCATCTCTCATTTGATTCTAGCTCAAAGCAGTGTTTTTATGTTTTACCCATAGATACATATATGCCAGAGCCACCTCAACATGTTCGTGTCTAGACAGGTACTTATTTTCTTGAGAAACCATATAATCTATCCCACACAAAATTTCTAGAGTGTCCTTATATTATTATCCCCAAAGTCAATCTTATGGTTTTTTTCACTAATTTACATCTTCTATATCTAGTTTCCATGTTTTCTACAAAACTTCCTCTAATACCAGTTGTAGTTCCCTAACCCTATAAGCCTAGATCCGGTACATTATTTTAATACATCAGCATGATTACAAGGAATCAAATCCCAAAGGACCATGTAGTTTAGTAGTTTTGGAAATCAGATTTATAGATAGGTTCATCATAACAAATTGAAAGGAAATAAAACATATATGTTTTATTGGGAACATAAAAAACTATAAGATTATTCCTACAAGTCGTTCATAATAAACTTTTTCATTCTTTGAGAAAATGAAAAATATGCAATGGGTAAGATCAGATACTTAGTAATGGTAAGAAATATAGTTGATGATATCAAAAACCTAACATTAGGCATTGTGAATAACTAAAAATACATGCCTTTAAAAATATACTTGAACACATTATGTTAGGATTAATAGTTGAATAACTAATTCGCTAATAAAAGATAATCATCGGTATCCTACTAGTTGAATAACCATATGAACAATCAATACTATTTTCATAATGAGGGAATGAATAATACAGGACATCATAACCACACTATCAAGGCCTCATGCTAGGACAATAAATAACCATTTTTTCAAGTCATCATTCCATGACCGTAGTTTGTCTCATGGGACCTACTGATGCATCGAGAGGCTATATTGGCCCCACATGAGACTTACTATGTCTAATGAATTCCTTAATAAATGGGAATAAACAAAATAACATATAAATTCATATTGAAACTAACATGTGTAATGTAAAAAACATTCCTCGATCATTAAGCATAAACACTAACCATTCAAAGTAAATATCATGAACCAAGCCAGGTCGCCATCCGACTTGATGCCCGGCCTAGTCTGCGACATGGCCCGAAGGGTGTTCTTGATCCCCATAGGCTGGAACAAGAGCCCTAGTATTACAACATTTCATGGAAACGATTTAACCGAAATAAAATACATAAAGACAACTAACAAGATAAACGAATTGAAACCGGAAACAGATAACCAAACACGCCTTTAGACTATAAAGAGTTTTAAAGTTTACAATTCAACTAAAACCTAATGTGAACAACAAAAAAGATAGAGAACTAAAAATCCTATACTAACCTCCATGTGAAGACCCTCAGCCACTATAACCATCATCACTAAGAACAATGTCACAACCTAGAATACACAAGAAACAGGGTCTAAATACACCCAAAGGTGTTTGTAGGATGTGAGCCAAGAGCCCAGTAGGACGTCACCCAATAAAAAGGTTCCATGCCAAAATATCAAAAAGATAATTTAACATGCTCATTTAAAACCATACTTTTAAAACTATTTTAATGAAAACATTTTAAAAAACTGAAAGTGAAAAGAAAGGAGTTCTAAATGAAAAACCATTTCACAATACTACTTTAAAATGGAAGGTAAAATTTATATATAACATACACGTACTCATGTTTTCCTATGTACGCTGACAGAAGGCACCATGTCATGAATAGTAGGGCACTGTGGGTAAATCCCCTATGGTTTATCTTGATCGAGTGGGACAATAGAACTGTGTGTCTCGGTGAAACGTGGATTAGAAACCACAACCCTCAGAAAATGTGGCTTAGAAGTCCACGAGGCACATAAAACGTAGCTTAGAAGACCACAACCCTCAGAATTCATATGTTTATTTAGTGTTGCAATGTCAAACTAGCTATGTGAAACATGGATGATACCACCCCGGATCACTAGTTCACTAGTTCTAGTCCTCCCACCTAGATACTCGGGGTTTTCCCTTGTGCTCAAACAACTTCCACATTCACATGGTGTATCACTTTCACATATCACAAACCAATCAAGACATAACACATACAAAAGTCATCTCTTGCATACCCAAACCCATTTTAAGAACACATGCACACCAAATCAGTTCACAAACATGCCTCACATCTCTTATACAATTTAACAGTTCCCTAAAAGAAATTAAAAATTATTTTCCAAAAGAACACTGAAAGGCTTTAAACTCGAAGGAATACCCAAAATCCACTTTTCAGACCAACTGCAGGCCAAAAACTATTTCACACCATAATTCTCATCAATTGCATGACTTGATAAATCCTTTAAAAAATAAAGAACATTTATAAATATCACAACAAGGGTTTTCACTCGAAAATAATTCGTTAAACAATTTATGAAGCATTTTTTAAAAATTAGCTAACAAAATTTTACGCAATAGAGATGCACTCGATTTCATATAAGAATGTCACTTTAAAACCCAAAGTATAGCACATACCTATCAAAACATGTTTTTCATTGTTCAAACAATTTGAAATTTAATTTTAATAGTACACAACACAGAAAACACACAAAAAGTGACTCATTTTCTATTAAAAGTCTCTATTTAATTCCACACACCTCAAAGACCCTAAAAATGCATTTTGCACCGACGAGATGACCCACAAACCCCTTTCAAACAATTGCTCAGTTTATAAAACATCACATGTATACTATAAGACCTCACTTCAAAAAACACAATTTTTTTGCATGGAAAGACCATTTTAAAATCAATTACACAGTGAACTCTTCTAAAACCTCATTTTAAAAATATAAATAATTGATTAAACACATTTATAATTTTACCATAACAAGGTCGAAATAAAAAACATTACTATTTCTAAAGAAAATTCACTTTTCATCACGCACGCATGTCAAACATTCTTTTAAACTCATTTCACAGAACCTATAAAAAAACAATCATTTATACGGAAAAACACATATAGATGAAAAAAACTATACTATTTCGGAAATTCAATTATATCGAATGAGCATTACAAGCATTCTAAACATAGTTCGCATCATGAAATTAAATTATAAAAAATACTAAATTAACTAAAAATCCAACTGAAACTATCTATATGATGTCATGGAATGAAACCACCTACCATTGACACCGAAAATCCCCCAAATTAGTGAAAAACTCCACTCGCACCACGAACTCACCACAAGGAATCCAAATTAGACCTTAAAACAGGTATCAGACCAAATATAAGATCTAAACCGGACCAAAATCCACATAAACTCTAACCTGATAATCTCTCAAAGTAATAAACTAACCAAATGAAGAAGTACGCACCTACAGCAGGGGTTTCGAATGATGACCGAGTACAACAATGAATTTTTGGAGGTGTGTCTTGCTGGAGAATCCGACCGAGAATGGCTGTGCGGCCAAGGGGGTGAAGGTTTTTGCGAGGGAGGTAGGGGCCAGTGCGAGGGAAGTGATGGCTGGGAAAGGAATGAGTGCGGCAGTTCAAGGTCACTGGAGGGGTGTGCGATGTCGGAGGGGTGTGGGGCACCAGAGGGGAGTGGTGTCGGAGGAGGTATCGGCCATGGAGGGTGTGGTGCAAGCAAAGCCGAAGAAGGGGGAGGCCTTAGACGGGGAAGAAAAAAATGGTGGGGGGAAGCTACGTCTCAACGCAAGGAGGAAAAAAGAGAAAATCAAAAAAAAACTAAAAAAACTAAAAACAAAACTAAGGAGGGGGGGGGGGCTAGGTCGCAATGGGGAAAATGGGGTAAGGCGAGGAGGCGCAACCCTAATTGAAAGAAAATAAAAATAAAATCAAATAAAAACAAACAAGATAAAAATAAAAGAAAAAGATAATAAAAATGATAATAATATAACTAATAATCTAAAGCAACAGTATAAATAATAAATGAAATTACTTAATCCTCGCCAATAATATTTATAATAATAATAGAACTCAATAATAATTATTAATATCCTCAAATAATAATATTATAATTATTATCATTAAAGCAATATATTAATTTTTATTCAACTTTAATTTTCATTTTATTTGTATCTCATTATTCATTATTATGTCATCATCACATTATTAATCATTTCTAAAGCTAGGCAGACCGCGCGGTCTCAAAACCATGCCCTACCCATGCGTCTGGTGATGCAAAAACCAAAACACTCAAAATAATAATAATAATAATAATTATAAACTAAAATATGAATAATGATGAGAATCATAATTAAAAAAACTCAATTGATGGTACTAAAATAAAAATAAAATTTGTATCTATTATGATAATAATAATAATAATGTCCCTAAAGAACATTGTTATTATTATAAAAAACTCTTATTTTAATTGATTTTTTCCACCACAATATTAATTTTATTTCATTATTATTAATCTATTTTATATAATTAATTGACCATCGAACAGGGCGTTCAATGAACCAGGTGAGGTCGCATAGTGACCCAGGTGAGGCCACAGACCTTCGACTGCGGTGCACTGGACACAGTCAAGGCCAAAACATTCGTTTTTTTTTAAAAAACTCAGAAATATTAAGTTATCCTTGACCCGAACTACCATATTCCCAATAAAAATAATAAAATAAATAATCTAAAAATGATGAGTGTGACAATTCTCCCTAGTACAATGATTTATGTCCCTAGAAATCCACAACTAGGTTTGAGACTCAAAGAATAAACTGATACCCCACCAAGGTTCTAAGAGGATATCTATAAAAACAAGTGGAAAGAGGCGACCACATCATGCTCATAGAAGGTGAGTAAAATGAAAAACTCAAGAAACTCATAAAATGACATTCTGATTTGTGTTTCCTGACCCAAAGAGCTAGAACACCTCCAGTTGACTAATCAAGGAAAGGAACCCTCGCACTCACGGAAACCGACTTCACATGACGAAAATCTCATGCACTATTAAACAAAAACCACACCATTTGGATAAAATGAACAAAAATGGACAAACCACGTCCAAGGAGCACTCTTATCACTTATCATCAAGCCATCCTTAGAAATTGAACCAAACTATCATCATAGGGAAGCCTGAGGGGCTCCCCACTATTAATCACCTACTAACACCCAAGATGAGGCTGGAAAACCGATACGGGGGGGGGGGGGGGGGGTCTAAGCGGACTCCCCAACATTATGAAGCTGACCAAAACTGATTCACTCTACATAAATTTAAGTGAGACCGATCACGTTTCTCCCCACCATTATAGCTGACTAAAGATACAAAACCTTTAAAAAAAATTCAGCAGCGACCAAGCGCCCCACCACAAGGGGCGGGGAGGGTTGGGCCCAACTACTGGGCATCAAAACCACAGCTGGAGACGGACCAACATCTCTAAATCCCAGGATGACCATTATTCAAATTTGAGACTGATTTACCTAACAAACCCCATAAAGACCACTAAAAGTGATTACATTGGGTGGAACGCAACCACCAGAACATTGAGGTAACAAGACAGTCACACCTTCATATAGTCACAAAATCCTTACACCCCCAGAAGAGTCATTCATAATGAAAAAGATATAGGAAACGATTTATACTATTCTGACATTAAACACTGATGACTGAAATGGAGTTGGGGTCCCATACACATTCAAGGTTCTTGACCATGCGCCAGCTTTGCTCGAAGTCCTATGGCTGGTGCCCTGGTGTTTGAAGCATCTCTTTCCTTGTAGTCAGGCATTAAATACTCTAAAATGTAGCTTCTCCTTTTGGTGTAACACACAACCACACCACAACCAAGATAACACCATCAGACATGACACACTCCGACATCCACCCACATCCTCATGACATGTCCACCAGAACATGGTTTTAGATGACACACATGCATCACCTCATCACCTAAACCATGAAACCTAATAAGGAAAGATGCACGAAAAACACTCCCCATTAAACATAAAAAAAACTTGAACTCCCTAAGATAAGGACACACTCATATTAAAATAGGGATACTCAAGGGGTTCTATGAAGACCATCTTTTCTCTTCAAGAAAACTCACAATGCAAGACATCACAAAACATGACCCTTGCAGCTGATGAAATAACTTCAAGCCTTTAGGACATCATTCAACACCAATAATTATAAACCTCCTTCACCCTTTCCCAATGGAATTCCATTAACCTTTTCCATGTGGGCTTCAAATACAACGTTGTCAAACTTCATACCAAATGATTCATACAACTCAAAGAGACAAAATCGCCCTTCAAATCCTCTCACGTCTATCATCCCTCTATGATATGATTCACTTAACAAAAAAGTATAAGGTACAAACATAGCATTATCACTAAAAAGGGAGAGTCCTCGCTTTAATCAACTGGAGGGTCGACCAATAGTGAATTACCCGTAGCCGCACTTAAATCACTTGTTAATGCTTTATGTGGGGGTTTGAAATAGTCCAGAAAAAAACCATGGACCCAATAAAATTGGTCCAATAGCCAAGACATACCACAAGTGAACACTAAACGTGAAAGGGGAACCACTACAAGGGCTTCTCAAATAACTTTTCAAAATAATTCACTAACTACATGCTTACATACCAACATACAAATAAGAATTTAAACTCAAGACACCAATCATTGAGAAAAGATCCTCAGCTCCAAATGCCTCACATCTGAAATTTCCTAACATAAGGACACACCACACAAACACCAATTATTAACACACCAAGTTATCATTTAACAAAACTTTTTTGAAAATGGGTAAATCTAGTTTGTTGCGCAAACACCAATGGTGTCCCATGGGCCTCACACATGCTTGTTATCGTGACACACTAGCACCCACCTCACATCCATCCAGGAATTTGTCTGCTCATGCCATTAACCCTTTCACTTTCTATATGCACTCATGCATGTGGTTGCCCAGGAGAACACCAAGGGTCAAAACCAAATCTTTCAATTTTTCAAAACCAAAACATTCAAACCCCAACTTTCAGACCTCATACATTATTTCCTTTTTAATTTCTTCATTTCAAAACATTTTCCAAGACCAAAACATTTTTATATAAACCCATATTTCCACGAATCCAAAACAATTAGACAAGGGACAATGAATGATGAAACTAGTGTCAGTGGATGACTGGGACATATGGTTGGTGGCCATACGCCAATCACACCACAGCCACAGAGAGTATTCTAGGACATCGTCCCCGGCTCCACAAGGCATTCCAGACCCTACAAGCTCACTGGTACCACTGACCCCACTCCCTTTTCATTTCCCCTAGACATGATTAACCACAAGGACCGACGATACCAACAAACCTCAACTTACATTGGTAACTCGAGTCCCGCCACAATGTGTGCTGGCCAAGAACCTCGCTCGTAGCTAGAATGTCGACTTCTGAAAACCTTAACTCTGGTATACCGTGTCTCTATCCCAAAAGAACATGACCCAAGAGAGAAAACAGGCTCTTATACCATTGTTTCATGAACCAAGACGGGTCGCCATCCGACCCGGCGCCTGACCCAGTTTGCGACATGGCCCAAAGGGCATTCCCGATCCCCACGGGTTGGCACAAGTGACCGGGTATCAAAACATTACATAGGAATGATTTACCCAAAATAAAAGATAGAAATTCAACTAACAAGATGAACGAACTGAAACTGGAAACAGAGAACCAAACACTCCTTTTGACTATAAACATGTTTAAAATTTACAATTCAACTAAAACCCAAAGTGAACAACAACAAAGATAGAGAACTAAAACTCCAATAACAATCTCCAAGTCAAGATACTCATCCACTGGAACCACCATCACTAAGCATGATGTCACAACCTTGAATACACCAGAAACAAGTTCTATATACACCCAAAGGTGTATGTAGGTTATGAGACAAGTGCCCAGTAGGATGTCACCCAATAAAAAGGTTCCATGACACAACATCAATAAGATAATATAACATGATCATTTAAAACCGTACTTTTAAAACGCTTTTATGGAAAACATTTAAAAAACTGAAAGTGAAAAGAAAAGTGTTCTGAAAGAAAGACCATTTCACAATACTACTTTAAAACAGAAGGTAAAATTTATAAAGAACATACAAGTACTCAAGTGGTCCATCTGTATGCCAACAGAAGGCACCATGCTATGAATAGTAGGGAACTGTCGGTAAATCCCTTAAGGTTTATCTAGCTCATGTGGGACCCTAGATCCTCGTGTCTCGGTGAAACGTGGATTAGAAACCATAACCCTCTGAAAACGTGGCTTAGAAGTCCACAACCCTCAGAATTCATATGTTTAGTTATTGTTTCAATCGTCAATCCAGCAAATTGAAACATGAAAGTTACCACTCCGGATCACTAGAGCACTAGTTCTAGTCCTCCCACATAGATACCTGAGGTTTTCCATTATTCTCAAACAAGTTCAACATTCACATAGTGTATCACTTTCACATATCACAAACCAAACAAGACATTACACACACAAAATTCTTCACTTTCATACCCAAACCCATTTTAAAAACACACGCACACCAAATTAGTACACAAACATTCCTTACATCTCTTATGTGGTTTAATAGTTCACAAAAAAATTCCAAAATAGTTTCTGAAAGAACCCTGTAATGATTTACCCTCAAAGGCATAACCAAAATCCACTTTTTAGACCAACTACACACCAAAAACCATTTCACACCATAATTCGCATCAATTTAATGACTTAATAAATCCTTTAAACAAATTAAATAACATTTCTAAATAGCACAAAAAGGGCTGGCACTCGATAATACTTCTTTAAACAATTTATGATTTTTTTTTAAAAATTAGCAAACAAATGTTTACACAAGAGAGACGCACTCGATTTCATATAATAATGTCACTTTGAAACAAAAATTATAGCACATACCTATCAAAACATTTTTTCCATTGTTCAAAAAGTTTTCAATTTAATTTCAAAAGTACGCAACATGGAAAACACTCCCAAAGTGACTCATTTTGTATTGATTTTCTCCATTTAATTACACAAACACCTCAAAGACCCTGAAAATGCTTTTTGCACCAACTAGACGACCCCAATACCCTTTCCAACCATGTTTCGCATCCCAAAAACCACTCAAATAATCAATTTATCAGTTTATAAAACATCACATGTATACCATATGACCTTACTTCAAAACAAAAAAAAAATTAACATGGAAATTCCATTTTAAAATAAATTTCTCACTCAACTCTTCTGAAACCTCATTCTCAACATATAAATAATTGATTTAAAGTTTTTATAATTTTACCATAGCAAAGTCACAATGAAAAACATGAACATTTCTAAATAATGTGCACTTTTCATCATGCACACATGTCAAAAAATATTTTAAACTCATTTCACACAACCTATAAAACACAACCAATCACTTATATGACAACAGAAATATATACAACAAAACTATACTATTTCAGAAATTCAATTTCATCTAACGAGCATGCCAAGCATTCAAAACATAGTTCGCATCATGAAATTAAATTATAGAACGTACTAAATTGACTAAACAACCAAATAAAATTATCTAAAGGATGTCCTGGCTTGGAACCACCTACCTTTGAGGACGAAATTCCCACAAATTGGTCTGAAACTCCGCTCGAACCAAGAATGTGTCACAAGGAATCCCAATTGGACCTTAAAACATGAATCAGACAAAAGATAACATCAAAACCGGACTAAAAACCACCTAAACCCTAACTTGATAATCTCCCCAAAGAATAAACCAACCAAATAAAGAAGTACGCACTTACGGAGGGGGTGCAGAATACTGACCAAGCACAACAGAGAACTGTCGGAGGTTTGTCGGACCGGAAAATCTGGCTAGGAACAACTGTGCGGCCAAGGGGGTGCATGTTTTTGTGAGGGAGGTAGGGTCCGGTGTGATGGAGGTGATGGTCGGGAAAGTAAGTAGGGTGTAGGTTCAAAGTCTTCAGAGGGGTGTGTGGCACTGTAGGGGTGTACGACACAAGAGGGGAGCAGCGTAGGATGAGGTGTCGGCAATGGAGGGGGTGGCACAAGAAAAACCGAGTTAGGGGGAGGCCTATAATGGGGAAGAAAAAAATGGGTGGATGGAAGCTAGGACATGACGTAAGGAAGATAAAAAAGAGATAATGAAAAAAAAGAATAAAAGAAAACTAAAAAACTAAAAACAAAACTAAGTAAAGTGGTGGGGATATGTAACGACGGGAAAAGGGGTATGGGGAGGAGGCACAACCCTAATTGGAAGAAAATAATAATAAAAAAAAATAAAAAACAAGATAAAAAGGAAAGAAAAAGATATGAAAAATGAATATAATATTACTAGTAAAGTAAAGAAAAATTATTCATAATTAATAAAATAACCTAATCATCATCAATAATATTTATAATAATAATAAGATTCAATAATAATTTTTAATATCCTAAAATAATAATAATATTATTATTGTCATTAAAGAAATTTATTATTGTTTATTTGACTTCTAATTTTCATTTGATTTATATCTCATTATTGATTATTATTTCATCGTCCCATTATAAATCATTTTGAAATTGAGGCAGACCACGCAGTCTCAAAACTGTGCCATACCCTTGTGTCCGGTGACGCAAAACCGAAAACACTCATAATAATAATTATTATTATTATAAACTAAAATATGAATAATGATGAGAATAATAATAATAATAATAAAATAATAATAATAAAACTCAATTGATGGAACTAAAATAAAAATAAAAAGTTGTATATATTATGATAATAATAATAATAATAATGTCCCTGAATAACATTGTTATTATTATTATAAAAACACTCTTATTTTATTTTATTTGTATCTCACCACACTATTAATTTTATTTCTTTAATATTAATCCATTTTATTTAATTAACTGACCATCGAGCAGGGCATGCAATAAACTGGGCAAGGGCGCATGACGTCCCAGGTGAGGCTGCGGGCCTTCAATCGCGGTGCGCTGGACACATTCAAGTCCAAAGCATTTGTTTTAAAAAAAACTCAGAAATTTTAATTTTGCCTCAACTCGAACTACCTGATGCCCAGTAAAAATAATAAAATAAATAATCTAAAAATGAAAGGTGTGACAGTTAACTGGTGATTGGTTTCCAGATAGCACATCCATAGTCAAAAAATTCATAAACCATTAAATAAAACATGGTCTATTATATCATAAGAGATAAATATCTATTATGTAAAATATTCAACAAATTATATGGATATAGATGAATATAATTTTAAATGAGACCATTGAAAATCCTCTAGGGAATAATCCTTATACATTTCAAAGTGTCTCATACCACCTTGAAGAATTTAAATTATAATCCCATATAATATCATGACAATAAGGATACTCTTGATATGATATAAAAAAGTTTATTACATAAAACACAAGAAATAAATAAGTGGATAACATGGAATATACATCATAAAAGTAAAAATGAGATGAGAAAAATCCTTTTTACTTTTGAAAGAAATGTTCTTTTGGAAAATCATATGTATTTTCCATGAAATCAGATTGTAAACATGTATATCCCAAAAAATAAAAGGTAATTTCATTGAAATTATATTTTAGCCTTAAATATAATCTTATTAATGTTATATAGTTTAAAAATAGTTTTTAAAGAAGTTTTAGAAATAAAACAATTTTTTGTCGATTAAGGAAAATATTAATGGATTTTAAAGAGGAAGGACATGTTTACATTCATAAAACACAAAATGAACCAAAATAAAATTTTCCTATTAAAATTTGTGATTTTAGAAAGATTAATATGGCATAAAACATATAATAGTTTAATCATTAAAATAGGTAAGAATTCAATAAGTTCCTTGAATCAGGCATCCATTTCGCAATAATTTTCAAAAGATTATTTTAAAAACAAATGTAACTCCCCATAAAATACATATGGATTGTGATTCATACACATATATAGAAAATTAAAAAAGAATTTATTTTTATTAAATAATAATAAATAATAATTTCATTGAGGTGAATAGAGAATAATATCAACCCTAATGGAAATAGAGGATCGAGTAAAAAATTACCTACAACTTTTTAATCAATTGAATCATATTCCCCAAAATTAAAAATTAGAAAATGATACATTGAATACAATGAAAATATTGGGCTTAATGATATGATAAATAAATCGGTAGTATACGTACACCATACACAAGTAATCATAGTGACTGTGGAATATCTCACAAAAATGGAAGTGATATGAAGAAACCCCTTACCTTATGTCTGATGGTGTTCCTCACTTGATCTTATTATCCTAGATAACCAAATTAATTAATTAATTATTATTTTATGAACCTATTATTTTTTTTATTTTTTTTATTATATCCTTATTAATTTCATTAATGGCTTTCTTGATGGTTTTAATAGGATCAATTTTATTGTAACGGAGCATTTTCTTCCTTGGTATTCATGATCATTTTACTTATATACTTGTAAGGATAAACATGTAAGATGAGAATGATTTTCTAGAATATAATTTTTCATTTATTATTAAACAAAAAATTATTACATGACCATAAATTTCATTCAGTTATTTGGTGTTAATATTACTCATTTTATAAAACATTAATGATAATTGTTTGGGTTAACTGGAAGGTTTAGATCTCAATGAACTCATTCTATTTTTTAAATTAATATAATGTGTGAAAAAAGATTTAAAAACTTTACAAAAGATATATAGATATATTATAGTTTAGTTCAACCATGAAAATGGTTTCATTACCAGAATTGAAGATGGTAATAGAAATTGAAAACCCTTTTCCATGAATGTGATAAATTAACACATCTCGGGTGGTGTTTTCATTTCTAGTATAAATGAAGTGGAAAAGAGAGATGGTGATAAATTATTACATTATCAAAGAACATTAAATTAAATGTAAGGTGTTGGAATTATCATAACATTTGGATTAAATGATTCAAGGAATGAAAAATAAAATAAAGTAACATGAAATAAAAGAAATGTTGAGAATCTTCTTACAAAAAGTTGGCAACCTAATTGTGCCACATAAAAATTGATAAAATATTTTAATGACATTAAAAAGGATATATCATCATTAATAAATAATATTTTAAGTAATTGGTATGTTTAATTTCATATACCAATGTAATACAATTTAAAATAAAATATAATAACCTAAATATAGTGTTTGAAAAAGAGAGAGATTTTTAGAATAAACATTCTGCAACATAGTGGCTATGAAACATGGTTTTAGAAATCATTATAATAGATGGGACCAGTGTCAACAATTCAAAACAGGCTCATAATATAGTATAGGGATATAATAAGATGGAAATAGTAACATGGAATGGAAACATGAAATACATACCACATAAAAGAGAACATGAAATAAATGAAATGAAAAGAGGTCTTTACCAATTGAAGTAATCTTCTTTGAGAGCCCCTTTAGTGGAGAGGTTTTTGTTTTTTAATAATACCAAGGGATTTATTATGTGGGAGAGGATCTTGGGATAATATTTGATCTGAATTTAGACAAGTAACATGTCTTCAGAGGAGTGAAGAGGAGGGGGGCAGTGTGGTTTTATAGTGGAGGAGAGGAGTAATTTTTGAATATCTTATCCATAATTTTAATATTTACCTCAAGATAACCAATGGTTTTGATTCATGTGTCCCTTAATAGTATTATGTTCATGTGAGTTTGAACCAAGTGTTCTTAAATCAGTATAAAATCATCAATGACTCAATGAATCAATTATTTTGCAATTATTGTAAATTATCATATTTTACTATTAACCAAAAATTCATGTATTTCAGAAAAATCTGAAAAAATCACCCTAACAATTTTTTGATTTGTAGAATAATAAAATTAATACCATTTTAAAAAAAATTAAATATTATTAATTAGTTTTAAATTATAATCATAATTTATATGAAAAAATACATTTTTTAAAACAATTATTTACTTATTCCATAACATAGGTACATCATACATTAAATTAAGTCCAATATATATACTATCATTGAAGAGGTTACAATTCATATGGGTATGTTTCTATTCATAAGGGTAACATTACTATTCCTAAGAGTAGATTTCTATTCACCAAAAATTAAGTTGGTCAAATCATACTCTAAATAACATACCGATCGCAACCGTGTATGTTAGATTTTCAAAATTCAAATGATAGGGGTGGTAAAATTATGTTTACTGGATAGTTTATAACAAAGTGGTGTTTTCTAGAGACTCAGTGTTTCATGAATTAAATATTAAATTTTTTTGAAAAATATTTAGGTGTCACATTAGATCTTAATTAACCAACTATGACATCAAATATTTATGTTGGGGAGACCATTGATTGATGGAAAAAAGATGGGAACATCATGTATCATTTTGACTATCAGATTTTAATTCTTCCCACATTTCAAGAATAAATTTTTTCTCCATTCACCATTCTAAGTTGTAAATCAATCTAAGAATCTAAATGATGTACAAGTATCTAAGGACCCATTTTGGTGGTCTTGTAGGAATAAAAATGTGGTTGACTATTTTCTAAAAATACCAACTTGTTAGTAGGTCAAGGATAAGAATCAATGACCCGTTGGAATGAAACAATATTAACCTATACCCATCTATAAAACAGAGCAGATATATATGGACATTTTTACAAGTTTTAAAAGAATTATTAAAAAGAATGGTTTAATCTAGGTGATTTTAAACCGAGAAAGAAATTCATCCCACTACTTTCTTTTTCATCAATCCAAAATGGTAGATGACATGTAAAATCTCTACATTTTGAATGTGGTAAAATTACATTGAATACAAGTGTAGATTATCTCTTCTTTAGATCCCCATTTCACCTCTTCTATTTTGTGACCCCTTCAGGAATCTTGGGGTACCAATTTTATTATAATCATAATGTATCATCCATAAATATATTGGTGGTTAGATTAAATGATTTAGACACTAGAATACATGCTATGAGTTTGTGTTATGGATTTTGGTTACTTGTGATAGGATAAATTTAACATATTAGATTTTTGTATATAAAATCATTTATCATGTCATGATGTAGATGTATTTGTTCGATGCATTTTATAGTCATCCTCTCTGATTTCCACTTTTTTGGATAGAGACTAGGGAAAATTCACTATTAGAACCAAGATTTTTTCATCAGATGGATGATAATTTTCAAAAGACTGAGAAATAAATGGATTCAAACCACATTCATTAGAAATATTATGTATATAATATTCAAAAACCATTTTCCATTGTTGTGGTAAAACAAGTTTTATTTAATGTCTCTCTAAGACCGAGACACTGAAAATTGGGTAAATAAGGAATGTTTTCTCCTTAGTATATTGGACCTTTTTTGATAGTTGAATGAATTTTTGATCTTTTTTATTGGGTATCTATATCACCATAGTTGGGTTTTTGTTCAAAATTTCTTTCATGCATCTCATGTGATAGAATACTAGCTCAATCATAACCATTTTATTCAATGTGATTACATTGGTTTATAAAGAAATACAATGTTTATTGATGTTTTGATTCATATCATGGATAGAAAAGATATTTTATTACATGTAAAAGTTATTTAATTATTTTGAGTATTAAAAAAACATGTTAAAATTTAATTTGGAGACATAGAAACATGAGAAATAGATTCTAGATAAATGAGTATAATGCTTCCCAAACACCATTAATCTATTAATTTATTAGGATTGAAAGCCTAATGGAAGGGAAAATATAACACCCATTATTTTTGTTAATTGACAATTTTTTTATATATTTTGAAGATATTAATCATATGGTTGAGTTTTGGGAGTTTCTATCAAGTTTTAGTATCTTTTGGAAGTGTTTTTAATGGTGCACGGTTTGATCACGGTAAAGTTAAATAATGTAACTTATCTGGGAAACCGTTAAAAAGTTTATGGGAGTTATTGGGAAAGTGTATGGTTTATAAAATAATGTGATGAACCATGTGATCTGAAGGTTTTTGGATATATGATTTTCTCATGGTTGGTGCATAGTTTTTCAAACTATGTGGAACAACCATTCTTTTCTTGGTGTTGTCCAGTAGACCTTGTACTGTTGAAGCCTAGTTTGTTAAATTGTGCATCAAACCCATGTATTGTTCATTAATAACATCAGAAAATTTTATTTCAATTCCATTTCATGCATAAAATCCCTCAGTTATCTCTCATTCCCCTAGTCTCAGAAACTAGAGTATTCGTATTGGTGTTTTTGAAAACTCCCCTCCATTCAAAACATGTTTTTAATGGATCTATGTGTGTTGATTCTCTAAAATCAATGGTAAGTTTCATTTTTTCATTATATCTCTTTATATATCCTCATAAACTCTCTTGTGGAACATTATATATGATATTATATACACAGATCTATAGCCTCTGGTGTGTTTTTCATGAGATATCGATTGGATCAATTAAGGGAAACTACCATTGTTGACTGATCTTGAACATTCATTCGGTCATTTAATAGATTCATTTCCCCTTATGAGGTAGGTGGATTCTCTCTTTTATGAAATTTTTCCGAGAATCGTTTGATATCTAAATTAAATATTTTTAATTTTATAGGAAACACATGCTGATAACTTATTGGAAACCCCCTTTGATTAATTATTTAGAAATCATGGATTTAAATAGTTTTGGAAAACCACTTTTGTTCCAAGGTTTAAATTGTGAATTTGATATGATAAATACAATGGGTTTTATTTATTGTTTTATAAATAATTTCATATTATTTAAATTTATTGTTGTGATAAATTGGAATATAGGGTTGGTATGTGTTGATCCTTTCATTAGATGTAGATTTTCTATTACGAACATGGAAAGAGGTTCCATATTGGATGCAATTGGGGAATGTTCATGTAGTGATGACTTGTGGTATTGATGGGTAAACCACTCATGTTTATAGAAATGTCACATAAAATACATGTGTGCACAAGTAAGAATATATGTTTTGGGTATTCATAGTGCAATTAATGGATAAATTTTTTCTTTTTTAATATAATTTTTTAAAACTAGTAAAAAAATTATATTACTATCATTTGTTTTAAATTATATCTTAAACTATCTTCATTCATGTTCTTATCCTAGTATCATGAGTTTATAAGTATCTTGGAGAAAATCCTACTGAGTATGAGTACTCACACTCTATATATTCACTTTTTTGTGTATGTATATATTGTTCTTTGTGACATAGGTAAAGGAAAAATATCTTATTTCTCTAGTGGAACCTCATAAATCCACATTTTTTAGATGATGTTAAGAGGTTTCATATTTCTTATAATGTGGTTAAAGTTATTTGACATTAGTTCTATTACATCGATATGTCCTTTAGTTTTATTGGGTTTATTCATTATACCTTATTACTGCTATTATGATATTATTGTTTTGATGGTATTTCATTTAATATGTATTGCTTATACTTCATTAATCATATATTTTTGTTTAGTTATTTTTATTTTTTCCGGATCGTTTTTCATTTTTTAAAGGGAAAATCACCCCCACCATTTTAGTAATTCCATGGAATTTATTTATAGACATTAGTTTCGTGGGGAGGTTACCTATGGTTAGAGAAAACATTATTCCTTCCAAGACAATGGTAAGGTTTATGATGTTATTGTATTTTATTTACTTCATTCACAGATGATTTATTTGGTTTCATTCACATAAACATATAATAGTTCTATGGAGGACCCTAATGAATATATTTATATGCTCACCCCTATATCATATATATAATATGTTTGATCATATTGATGGGTTTGGTGGTGGTGGTATTGGGAGGAAATAGATCCAGAAATGGAATACTTGTTGGAGGTTGTGTGTTACGGTATATCAAGGTAAATGGATTAAGCAGTTGTTGAATTTGGAAATTTCATTTCTATTTTGTCCAAATTTTATCTTCTAGAATGTTTTCTATAAACATTATACATGTATTGATTTTGGGTTATGAAACTTTTTATGTGTATTTTTTCATTAAAAAGACAACTTCCATCTATATATATTTGATCATATGGCCTTGGTGTATGTCACCAGCCCAGGGTATATGGAAGGAAGACTTCAGGAATTGTGACTTCATCTTGTTTTTTGACTCTGGTAGATTTCTAGAAGGTTTAGGTCGTGATAATTTTAATTAATTTTATACTTCTATAATAGTAATTTATAATTCATAAATATATTATTCAAAAAAAGGTTTAACATTTATTATTTAATCCATTAAATATAAAACATGAAAATAAAAAATTTACAAGTTATAACATATTTCATCCATATTCTCTTGTCCTCTCTTATGATCTCTTTTTTATTTAGTTTTATATATGTTTAATCCCCAATTAAGTAGTAATTTTTCCTTATCAATAGGGTTATAATATTTATTTTTATTTATATTAACTCCATATTCATTCAAAAATATTCCCATGAGTGGATATAAATTAATATAATATTATTTAATTATGGATCAACTAAGCACCCAAAAAAATCCAAATAACAAATTAGGTTGTTATTAATTTTTCTCCCAAATTAATGATGTTCTCATGGGTTTAAATCACTTGTATTATAAAAATACCATATTTCTATAATTATATCTCTAATATGATTTGATATGATCTCTATATTGAATCCTATACTTTCATGTTAAATAAAATAAATATTAAAATTTCAAACTAATTAAATCATGATAAAATAAATCTTTGATGATAAATATTTTGAAATAATATTTAATACCATTAATATTGAACATTAATATTATTGATGATAGAATATGTCTTAATGAACATCAAAATCACTAATAATGAAACTATTATGACATAAAATTTCAAAAATATAGAATTTTATACTACCATAATATTAAAACGTTAATAAACATAGTCATCATAGGCCTAGATCATCAAATTGAGACTATAATACAATATTACATAAAAGAAAATAATTATTTTTATATTGATTATTAATAATATTATATAAAGATTTATAACAAATTATAACACTCTTTAATATAATTTAACATATGAATAATATAGTGTAAGTATCTTAGAATGAATATAAGGGTTTATCTATCATTTTCTTTAAATTTTACTAATAATTCTCATTATTTTATATTGAACATATATCAATAAAAACTATAAGTATTATCTAAAATATTATTATTTATATAAAATGTTTCTTCAATGATACACATAATTTCTTCTTTATTTCCCTCTCAATAGAGAATTTTATTACCCATTGTATCCATTTTCTTTTCTTATGATTAATGATTTTTTTATAATGGCTTCATATAAATTTTTTTATTATTTTATAAAAGTTATTTTTTATATACAATTTATATTTTGATGGGTTTTCACATAACTATATATCTCTATAATGAATTTGGTAATGAATTTATTATTAATAGAAATTGTATTGGGATTTTTCATGGTAGCCTTTCCCTTGTTGATTTTTATGTGTTCACTGATCATTTATCTATTATGAGAATTACATGGTTTAAACATTATTATGAATGATAAGGGGTTCATAACTCATGATAAGAAATTCGATCATGGGAGAAGAAAATAAATATTTTATGAATATGTTATGTGGATGTAATGAATTTATTGTAAATGAAAAAATATATATTTTTTGGTGTGTAGATTTAGAGAATAATTTCATATTTTTATAATCATTGAAAACTATAAATAGTGATATTGGGTATGTTAGGTTAGTATTATTTATATAAAAGCATGTAATAATCGAATTATTTTATTTGGTTTATTATACACAATATTTTTAAATCTGTAAAAAATTGTAATAAAAAACAAAAGAGATATATTGTGTGTAAGTTAGTTCTTAAACCAATCAATTATACAAGTTACATGTTATGTTACTCAGTTCCATTTTATATAAATTTTTCCTCTATTCCACTATGTATCAACATATGTAATTATAAATGAAAAAATATCTATATGAATTTGGATATAAATTTATAATATAACCTCTATCAATATTTTGATTTAAAAAAAAGAATTTTTATTTCATTCTTATATGTGTAACAATGTGAGAATTTATTGTATCGTTGATAGTTATTATTAATTTTTTATCAATAATAAATATAAATAAATATTATTTAATAAAATAATTAATGTTATTCATTTGAGAATTGGTTTTGTAATGGTATCTATCAACCACTATATACCCATATAATCCCATTATTAGTGACATAAAACATAAATGCAATACATGAAACCTGTCAATAATTTATTATATATCTCACCCAATCTCATTTATCTAAAAAGAATAATTTCAAATTTAAGATTGAATCACTTTCCATTCTACTAATTTTATTAAATAATAAAATTCACTTAGATGATAATGGTTATGCATTAACTTTTTTTACTTAATTAATGAACCAAATCTCATACTCCTTATATAAGACTAAACATTTCCAGACCTGTTTAGGTATTTCCTCTATTGTATAAACATCATATTAAACCAACCAATGTTTATTATATTATCAATAAAAAAAAAAAATTTATCAATCTATGATGAGTCACATGAAAATATCTATATTGAGCATATAAATAGGGAGTAATATGAAATATACATGCACAAATACACTAATGATACATATAAAATTTTCCATGATATTCTCATAATGAAATAACTTCAAAAAAAATAAAACATGCATAAATTGAGGGAACTTACCAACACTGCACAATTGAATATCAATTATAATCTTAGCAGATCATCAGACTCATGGCTCTCTATGGGGATTTTTATTATGGGAAACTTATAGTATTACATATGAGGAATTAATTAACATATCACATCAACATTAACCAAATATAAATAATATTTTTAAAGTATTCATTACTAATAAAACCATGATATAATTAGTGTTCCTACGATTTATATCTCATAAATAGATTTATGATGAATACCATAAAAAACTATATAAACCACAATTTGTTCCCTATATATAAAATATCAAAGGAATTTACATACCCTTCATTTTTATAATATGTTTAGTATTTTTTTGATATTCTAAATATATTTTCATTTATAACACCTTGAAATCTATTTTCTTATTCATTGTCAACAATTTCCATTATGATATGGAATCTACAACAGATGTGTTCTTTTATTTAGTGAGATTATAGCTTGTTACATATAGTGATAAATCTGTTTTTCTTTAAATAAAACTCAATGTGGTTTTATTTTCAATAACCAACCAATTTTTTAATTATAAATTTAATTATTTAAATAGTTTCATTTTCCACATTTTAGGTAAAAATGTTTTCTACTATAACCACCCTTTAATTGTTTTTAACTATTCCAAATCATTACACATCTATTTAAGAAAAATAATAAATATAACTAAGGCCTCTTAAAATACTTTTCATTTTAGATGTTATCATAGATATAACCTTCTATAGTGATATATTAATCTCCTTAAAAGTATAATATAAAGTAATTAAGTATATTTTTATCCCTGGTCAGGTTACTCTTATCAAGGTATAACTGGTATCTACTCATAATTATAAAAAAAATATACATCGGGTTATGTACAAAACATGTAGTATATGATACAAATTAAAGATAAATATTACATATGGGTCTCTCTCCACCTAACTCTTTGATTGGTATTTTAAGTAGATATCACCTATCAAAATTCTTCCTACTAAAAATCATTATTAAATTAAATTTTTAGTTGATTTGATGCAAATAAAATATACTATTCGTTTTATTGTGATAGTTTTTTAATTAAAAAATATAATTATTTTATGATATATATATTTAATAATTACTTACCTAACTCAAAGATTGAAAAATATAAAATAAATACTGAATATATAATATTAATCATATCATCTCTTTAAAATAAAATAAATATAAACATTTTATCAAAAACCCACCTATATACTAAAATTTACCTCCATTCATAATAAAACCAACTAATTCACTACATAATAAAAAAAATTACTCTAAAGACTTCCCTAAATTCATAAATTTATTACTTTAATTCTATAATATAAATATATTTATATGTATCATCAAAACATTTCAATTATATCATATACACTTCTTTGAATATATTCACCTTATAGAATATAGTATTATCAAAAATTTGGTAGATTTCATTATCACAATTATTTTATTTAAAAAGAATAATAAAAATGAATTTTATCATTTATACTAGAGAAAATATTCCTTTATATTAGAAACCATGAGTTTATTTTTAATATTTTTATCCACATGATCTTTATAGGTCAAAAATATTCCATCTATATTTATTTTCCATCTGAATATTGATCTAACTATATGGGTTTAACCCTTTGTCTGAATTGATATTGTTCTAAAATTTGGTAGTATACATGTAATATATATAAAAAAACTCATCACATCCAAAAATTTATAATAATAAAACCCTTAAAAACACATGGTAAGAAGTATATTTACCCTCTATGAATGTTGCCTCATCATCATTTTTCATAAAAAACTTATCTCTCTACTTCTCATAATCAATCATGTTATAATTTTTTAGATTAATTTCTATAATGAGAAGATATTGGTTCCTGATCCACTTGTGAAATTATCTCATATTTTACTATGGAAACTTTTTTTAATTTTTTCTCCAGTACTTAACTAAATTTAGCTTACTATCATTGATTCTTCTAGAAATCATGTCATTTTTAGAAAAATAAAGCATGTAAAAATATAAATATTTTTACTTTTCATGGCAGATATAAGTAATAAATCTTTGATTTTTGGGATTTCCAACAAATTTACACATAAAATTTTAAGGCTATTTTTTCATAATATGGTTATAATACATATGATTTTCAACCCCACATACTTGCAAAATAAAACACTAATATAATTTTGGTCTATAGTTATTGATCTATTATTAAAGTATATATAATAGTGATAATATGTCTCTATTTTTATGTTCCTTATAAAACAGAATCATATATTTTCTGTGAAATGATATTGTTATGGTTTTTAAAAAACCAAAATATTATAAAATCTATTAATAAAGATTTTAAAAACCATAATAATATAATAAAAAACAATCCACTAAAACCCTCCCTATATGGATTAATTATTTCACCCCCATTCTTTCTTCCTCACAAAACCTCCCACACCTTTTAGTGCTCACATGGACTCCAACAACATCCCCCCTATCCAAATCTTATACCATCATCCTAGTATTTTCATACCATTAGGTATCATTCTAGACATTTCTAAATAGTTTATTGTTATATCACCCTTTTAAAATCCATAATAAAGATCTGAATTCCAACCTCTCTATTCAATTTTGGGTCAATATTATATGATTGTAGAAACATTTAAATTTTTTTCATCTGATTCTAGTGTCTATTGTGTTATTCAAACTATTCAGTGTCATTTTCAACATTACTCAAAATTCTTATTGTTATCTCTCGCTTAGTAAACCCACATTCCAGACCTGGCATCCAACATCACTATAAAATATTGGTATAAAGGTATACGATTGTTCATATGTTGAATTTTTTATAAATCAATTTCCAGTATAATTGGTGTTAATTAGTATTTGATAGTCCATTTATAATATTTTATCATAATTCATAGTTTTCAAACTGTTTTTCCTTAAAATGGATATCATTTAGGATATTAATTGGCATTATCATTATATTTCGTAATCGTTATTATTACTTTTATAGATTTATAAATACTTATCAATATGAATTTATAACTTTACATGGGTGTACTGTGATATGTTTATACTTCTGTATATACCTTTTTACTTAAATATACAATTATAAATTATATATTATACCATATTAGATTTATATAGTTTTCATATGATATTTTCTAAATAATTTGTACATTTATAAGTTTAAAAATTATAAATTTATATAATTCTATAAATTGTAAAGTGTATCATGTTATACTTAAATAATTTATATATATAATTTTATTTATTATTCGTTATTTTATTATTTCATACATTTATCTATTTTTATAGTTTAAAAAATAATTATGGTGTATAATTTTATATTTACATGATTTATATATAATATTTTATTGTTTCATAGGTTTATAATTTATATACATTGATAAATTTTATAATATATCGTATTATGCTTACATAATTTATATCAATTATTTATTCTTTTATAGTTTTATTCATTTATCTATTTATATATCATTCAATTTTTATACATTTCGAAATTATCATAATTATACTTTCATAAATATTACTTTTATATATTATGTTTTATATATTTATAATATTTTATAATTTTATAATTTTATAAACTTTTATATTTTTATTAAATATCAATAAGTTTTTACCTTTATGTAATTTCATAAGTTTATATAAATTTAAGTAAATTTGTATATCATTATAAAATGTATATTATTTATATAAAATTTTATAATTTTATAATTTTATTAATTAATCAGTAGTTTTATACTTTTCTACTTTTATATGTTTTAATTTTATAAATTATACTATTATATTTTTATAAATTTTTTAAAATTATTATCACATATATGATTATTTTTATTATCTAATTAATTTTTGGTTTTATTTTATAAAGTATGTTTTTTAAAATAATTATGGATAGATGTTATAAAATTGTTGAGATAAAAAGAAGAAGAAGAAATATTTTTTTGACTTCAAAAATGTAGTTCAAGGTAGAGGAGAAAGATCCATGTTATAAACATCTTGTATCTATATTGTTCATGATGGGGTACATGAAGTCAAGGAAAACATTTGCAGTCCCTCTTTGGAGAAGGTCTTAAACTATCAAGATTTTAAACTAAAAAATTTAATCTATTTCAACCATAAAAATCTAGTTTCAGAGTCTAAATCAGTACATTTCTCAGATAAGTAAAACTTGAAGGAAAATTCAAAACCAACCCTAGCCACTCAAATAAGGAACAAAAAAGAGGGTTTAATGAAAATAGCTCATTATAGGCCTAAAAATAAATATATACAAAATCTTATCCAATCAAAAATTGTCTCCTAATTAAACAGATTTAATGGATATTATTGGCTTTTTAGTTTACTTGGTCACACGGTGAGAAACATCTTCAATAATATTTCTCTTGTTAGAATAAGAAGAGAGTATAAATCAATGGGAATCGGTAGTTATAACTAATAAATAGTATTTTGTTTTATCATCCTAAGAAGAAAATTAAGATGAATAACATATTGGAATGTTTGGAAGAAACCTATAGGATATGTGGTCAAGAAGGAAGAATTTCAGATAAGCGTGTTACATTTACACAATATCTGTATGACCACCAAAATAATTCTAGAGTGAATTGTAATAAAAAAACAACAAGCTAGTATTGTGGAAATTTTATTTAATCATGAAAAACTGAGAATCCATGGGAAATTGATAGTTGGTTATCATATCATAAGACTGGAGACATGATAAATTTGAATAGTGTAGACAAATATGTGGGATGAGTTGTTATGTTTTGCAATAAAAGTGTTCTAAAAATCAAAGGCACAAGAAATGATAAATTTTGAAGATTTAGATCAGTCCTGGTATTATTTTAATTATTAATGGGATAATTCATAACATTATGAGGGTTTCATAGAATTTTTAAAATGAAAATTAAGTGGTCTTAACAAATGGATGCCTTATAAATGGAAATAAATATGGTGTGGTTATCTCTAATGGGAAAAGAACCCAAGGGAACTTCTTCTAAGTGGGAGTAGAAACAACAATTTGTTAAATGAGACTATAAGGTGAAAATTGAATATATCAAGGATGGTTTGGCCACCCTTGTCACAAAAATATAGAATCTAATAAAATAGGATATAGAAAAAAAATATTCCATTCTTATAAGAATACACAACTACTTTTTTAAAAACATGAAAGAAAGGTAATAGGATAAAAAACCCACAAATTAGTTTAGATTAAAATATAAAATCCATTAGAGATTATAATATCTACTAAATTTGGCCCTATAACAAATAAATTACCTATTGGAGATACATATTATTTCACATTAATTGATGATTTTACTAGAACAAGAATCATTATATTCATGTCACATAAATATTAATCTCAAAATATATTTAAAATATTATTGAGGTTGTTAGAAAAAAAATGTTTTCCATTAAAATGATTTAGATAAAAAATTCATACAAAATAAGTCAAAATAAATCTCTTCGAATATCTATATAAATATAGTATCAATAATAGGTTACGTTCTCTGTACCCCCCCCCCCTCAAAAAAACAGGGTATCTAAATGTAAGAATAATAATCTAATTGATATGGTAAGATCTATGCATACATATCTTGAAAAATCATGGTTCTAGTGGTAATTGGCCATGGCTTCAACTAAATTTATTTAAAATAGATGTTCCTTAAGGACAAATTCTGACATGCCACTCTAGAAAATTTGGATTGGAATGCATCCAAGTATAAAATAATTTAGGTTGTTTTATAGATTTTGGTTTATCAAAATAAAAGGATTATTTGGAATCAAGTATTATAAGAAATCATATAATGAAATATTCCTTGGTTATACACCCAATGTGAGACATCTTAAGAAAATAATCTTCGATCATAATGGTTTGGAGTTTTAATTATTTATAATATACCATAACATTCAGCATAACATTTGTGGAAAAAATTTCATTTTATTTTCAAATATAACCAAATAGAATAACATAATACAATACCAATCTTATATATGTTATAGAATATGAAAATAAAATATTAAAATATAGGATTAGAAATAAAAAAATCCAAGTAAGAGGTTTTTCAAATATAAGGAATCCAGTAAATATTTTACAAAATGATATAATAATTAAAAAAAATTATATAATATAAAATTCCATCCCTTATAAAGGAATCTGCTATTCTTATATATATAAATACTTTTTCGAATGAAATTTTATTACTTGGGTTCCTTTGGAAATATATTTCATTATTTAAAAAATCATAATTACTTATTTTAAAACATTGAAAGTAATCAGAATTAATACTCAATGACACTTTGGATCATATATTAAAGTCATTTATTACAACTGAAAAATCATTACCTGGTGGTCATAGTCCTATTATAGATTAGGATTAATCCTAAATGCCTTTCATAATTAACATCATAACATAGATTCGGTAGGATAAACTAACATGCACCATATAAGGAATCTCATGAGATAAATAATTGCCCAATGAATTGGTGGGATGTATAATGTTGGTTTCATGTAACGTTTAGTTATAAATTTCTTATAAGGTGGTTACAATTCACTATCTATCTCATTCCTTTGTTAATAAATTGACTATGTTCACTGATTTTCAATTAAAAAATAATAACTTTAATTTTAAATCTTCTACATGATAAAAATATTTAAAATAATTATAATAGGATTCACATTCATTAAAGAAAAATTACATTAATAAATTCTTAATTTGTTAATAAAAATAATGTATATGAAAAACATGAGGGATAACCATTCTAAAACCTAAAACTGTGGTCACAAAAGGGGAACAACAAGGAGTCAAAAAATGAACATTTTTAGATTCATTTTAAAAATAAAATATGGTTGCGTTGAAGAAATACATAGATTGATTTGTTACTATAGAATAATATAATTATAATGTAATAAATTTTTAAAGGAATTTAAAAATAAATAAATTTAGAAGACAAGAAGAATGTTTTTGAAATGGAAGTTATTTCTTTGAAATAACCACATATATTATTGAATTATAAAAATAAAATATGTATTTTATTTCAAATAAATAAATATATTTTTGAAATGACAAATATATATATATATTATCTGAAAATAAAACACTTCTACTAAAAAAATACATTTTTAAATGTAATAACGTCCCCTACCTTAATAAAGGTAAAATTAAAATTATTTAAACACTGAAAATATTTTTATAAAAAGAAATATTTTGGGATAAAACTATTTTTATGTCTTAAAAATTCACAAATAAATAATTTTGAAACCTTAAAGAATAGTTTTAAAAATATTCCTCTTACCTTTAAACCACTATTATAGACTAATCCAAACAAAAATGGGTCTAAAAACAAACTCTATTTCAATAGAATATAATTCTCATGAAAACATGAGGACTGTCTCCCATTTTTAAAAAATTAAAATCAGAAGGGAGAGTGACAATCCCCTAAGATGAAACCATTGGTTGCAGATATTCCTAAACTAAGTAAAGCATGGAGATCCCCTTTTTATATGTGAAGGGTGGATTATTATAAAAACTAGTTTTATCTTGGAATATGTAAATATATATTTAGTTTTTTTTATAACCCCATCAAGACACCCACAATAATTAAAATATTTAAACTGCACACACACACAAACACACACACACACACACATATATATATATATATTAAAACACACACACATCATGTGTGAAAGATATGATCTCCCCATAATATAATATTCTCACTTATTGTAGTTTTATATACATAAATACCCATATGGGTCAAGTGGTTCTGGCATGATCCTAATTATCTTTACATCATGTGAATTCATAAAAAGATCATTTCATAGGCAAAATGACAATCATTGATCTTCAACAAGATCATGGCATTGTGAGTTGCATGATGTAATCAGGGGTTATAGGAAAGCATACAAGGTTCATTGTGACGAAGACAAAGGTGTTAATGGGGAATTTTAAACTTGAGAGTGTATGATTACCTTTACATGGGTTATATATTACATTTATATATTATTTTCTAAAATTTATAAAATATAGACATTACTGTTATGTTGGTCATTAAAATTTAGTTTTACCCTTTTCCAACACTACATAACCTTATATAACCTTCATACCCACAACATTATCTTTATTTGTGATTGAGTTTCCAATACAAGAGACTACTTCTTACCTTGATGCAGATGGTTGAACAAACCTTTACACAGAACACTTCACCCAAACATTACAAAGAGGACACACCTACCCTTATAAAAGCATAGTGTCGAGTACCTACACTTTCATTAAATATGGGAGTAACCATACATATCTTTCTAAAATTATACCATAATCATATGGAATATAAATATATATAGATCTTACATTTATCTGATATGGGTATTTTTCTTTACCCTTTTGGACCCATTAAATCCCATAAAACACTAAGGCCACTCGACTGTACCCTTAAAAAGGATACTTCTTACCATTATGTGAGCTTATCCTACCCTTACACAGATAGACTGACCCTTATGTGTCATATGGGATATCTGTATTACCTTTTAGATAGATTTAAATCTTTAATTACCTTTACATAGGCTTAACATATCCTTACATAGATTTCAAACAACTGTTTTTTTCTTCTTCAAAACCATAGTTTATCACTTTTGAAATTTAATTTTTGTGATGAATATGTTGTTTACTATTAAATTTAATAATTCATATTCTAAAACTCATAAAATGCATTAATTTTCTTTATATATTAATAAAATATATTTAAAATTATGTTAAATATATATGTAAAAATTAAATATATTTATTCTTATAATTATATTCACAAAGTAATTTTTTTATATTAATGGCTTCAATATATGTTATACAACTGTTTAATTTCATTATATTAAAATAAATAATTTTCAAAAGAGTACATATATTATTCAATATTATTACCATTATAGATACATATATATATTTCAAATTAATATACTTTACATAAATTCAGTTTTAAATAAAATTTTATTTTTCTTGATAAATGTTATAGTAACATTTGAATTTCTATATATTATTTACTATCACTTATCAAAGACTATATAATAATTGAAAAAAAACTAATATTATAAAAATTAATTTTAGAAATATAATTTCAAAAAATACAGTAAATGTAATATTAAATGAATTCAAATTCTTTAATTAGCTTTTTTCTCATGCATTAATAATTATAATCCTTTTAATTTCAAAAAAAAAACAATTGTGGTTACGTATAAATTTTGAAATTATAATATATTAAATGTGAGTTTATTATTAATAATAATCCTACAATATTATTTCTTGGAAACTAATACACATATAGATAATATAGTATTTTCATAACTTGAATATTTTAAATTTACTTATTCCAAAACTTACCTTGATTATAGAAATAATTTCATTTTTTAAATTATAATTTATGCTAAAATATATCTTAGTTAGTTTTAATTGTGAAATAATACATTTAATAAACATTTATTTGAGTGAAAATTGTGTTATAATTCTAAATATGTTACATTCTACCCCCTAAAAAATCCAACTATGTAATTGTTTACCTATTACATTATTTGAGAAAAAATACAAATTATTAAATATTTTTTACTCAACATTAGTGTTTCTTACCTCATTTTATTGGGTATTCCACAATTCCTATTGTTGTATTTTTATTGAAGAGATAATTTCCCCTCAGTATAATAATGTCTCATATTATATTAAAAATCCTTCATCGCCTTAGTCCAAACACAACATGTACAATTTCACTCATATTTATGTAAATAACAATTTAGTTCTTGAAAATTATTATTTATACCATATAGTTTCAAAAATATGTTACGAACCTGCCTTTTATAAAATACCTTGACAATTTCAGTTTTGAATTTTTTTAAATTTGGTTCCTCTATAATATTTTCTATATTTCTATGAAAATTGAAATTTAATGATAGATACATATAGGACACCTAAAGGATTTCCTCTTCTACAACTATTACCAAAAAACAGTGCATCATAATCTCATTATAAATTATGTATTTGAGAATGGCATGTTGGTACTTCCCATGGTGAGAAAGAAGAAAGAGTTAGAAGCTTAAGATTTGATCGTGGAAAATCCTCAATCCATGGTGATTTCATTTAATGAAGTGTTTTTTATATATTATATTTATTTTTTCCGAAAATTTGAATATTGGAATAGTTATAAAAACTACATTATCTTATCATTACAATAATTATTGTAAGTAATTTTATGGGAATGGGTTGGTGTGTTGTTCAAGATCTTTCTTATTCCATATCTAAACTACTTTTTGACATGTTGATTAAGTATACTTGAATTTTCCTTACATTAAAACATGATAAACATATTCTTGATAAAAAAACTCAAATACTATTTATTATTATATAATTACTCTATTAATTTTTGTCTCCCCTTAAGATAAAACAATATAAAATTTAAAAAAATATGACAAATATCAAAGGCTTACTCCATATCCTAGCCTCTAGAGTTATTTAAAAATATACTCTGATACCAACGGAGATGTCCCAAGAAAACATCATGGGAGCATAAAGGTGTATAGTTTCAAAGATATAGGATACACCATAACATACACAACAATATGTTTTTTTAAAACATTTATCCTCATTACAAAGTTAACATCATAGAAGATCCTCAACCACTTCCTCGCTTCTACATGTCCTTATACCCCATGAAAGGAAATTTTGAAAACATTGGGTGAGTGACAAAAAATCTCAATATGGGGGTTTTAAAATATAAGGAAGCTAGTAAAGATTTTGTAATGTATTATAAAAATTAAAACATGATATACAATTCAAAATCACATACCTTATAAATAAGTCATGTGTACTTTTGTAAATAATATTTTACTTAATGAAATTTTAAGGCTCTTATTCCTTGAAAAATCCATTTCATTATTTCATAAAAATATAAGGGTTTCTTTGAAAACCATATAATTAATAATAAAGAATACTCTAAGTAACTTTGGATCATAACATAAAGTCATGAATTTCAACTAAAACATCATAACATGGTGTAAAAAGTCCCATAATTTATAAATATCATTCCCTAATCCCATTTTTCATGGGAATCATAACATAGTGTTCTTGGGTAAACCAACCTAGGAACTATACCTGGTATATCATGAGTTTAAACATCACATAATGCATTGGATGGATATGTAATTCTATTCCCATCCATCTCAAAGTAGATAAATTCTTATAAGGGGGATCATTTTCACTCCCCTTCCAATTCCTTTATTCATATATTGACCAAGTACTCTTATTTGGAATTAAAAACATAATAACTAATCTTTTACATAATAAAGACCATGAAACGTTATCTTAAACAATCAGCATCTATTTCCAATTCCTAAAATATAGATCAATTTAAAAAATTCTTAGTTTATTAAGGAAAATAAATCCAAGGAAAATTATGAGGGATGAATATTTTAAAACCTGAAATCAATGTTACAAAATTATAACAACCAAGAGTCTAAAAATAAACATTAATTATTTCATTTTTAAAACTATATGGTTGTGTCGAAGAAATATAGAGTTTGATAATTTATTATAATATCATACATTAATTATATTGTAATGATTATTTAAATGGAAATAAATTTTCCTTAATTTAAAACATAAAATTATTGTCTTCCAATTGAATTTTTATTCTTTTAAATAATCACTTCTATTATTAATTGTTCAAAATTAGATAAGTTATAAATTTTTTTAACAAAATAATTTATTTGAATGAAATAAAAAATATATGTATCTTTGTATATATTTTATTTCAATATACATAAATATTAAAAGTATATTTTGAAATGAAATAACTTCCCCTACCTTCATAAAGGTAAAATTAAAATTCATTATACATTTAAAATAATTTTATTAAAAATAAATATCATGGGCTAAAAAATTTATCTACAAATATAATAAATAAATAATTTTAAAAAATTAATATGAATTTTAATAATCATCATCTTAGCTTTAAAAAACCACTATAGAAATATCCCTATATAAATAGGTTTCAATAACAACTACCTCAAAACTAAAAAAAATCATGATACAATAGGAGGAATGGTATTTATAAGAATAATTAACATGATGGAAACTGACAATCCAATGAGAAAAAACCTTGGGCTACAGATATTCCTAAACTATGTGAAACACGGGGCTCCCCTTTTTATATGACAATAGTAATATTGAATAATATATAAACCAATTTTATTTTTGAATTCATAGTGATGTATTCAGTCCATTTTTTATAACCCCATAAAACACCGATTCCAATTGCATCATTGAAACCGCACACACAAAAATATATATATATACATCATGTGTGGACTATATGATCTCAATAAATATAATATCTCCACTTTTTCTAAAATAATGACCTAAACAAGTCCAAACGTTTTTTCCTTTAGCTGGAATTGCTCTGAATCCACGTAAAGTCTGAATCTAAAATGACTTACCATAGTTTTATATACATAAATAAAAATCTTGGTCAAACTATTCTTATACAATCCAAATAATAATCATATAATGATATTCCCATTTAATATTGTTCAATATGTAAAAGAAAACTCATATATCTTCAATGGGATGATGGAATTATAATTTTCATGATGTCATCCTGTGTTAGACATTAGGGTGTCAGGTTTAGCATGAGATATAACAATGTAGTGATATAACAGGTTTAAACCTGAGAATGAACACTTATCTTTACATGAGTTGGATATTACCATTTCATGGTGCGCCCTTACCTTTACATGTGTTGGATATTACCTTTATGTGAGAATGGTGTTAACATTTATGTTGAACTCAAAAACACTACTTTTATTTTACACCAATAATACTTACCCTTAAATAACATTCATGTCCCCAACATCAACTTTACATGTGATTGAGTTACATATACACAAGTGAGATTCATACCTTTACAATTTTGGTCAAAATTTCCTTTAATAAGAACACTTCACTCAACCCTTATGTATATTATACACTAACCCTTATGAAATCTTAGTGTCAATTACTAATAATTACATGAATGGAAGGAGCACCCTTACATAGCTCTCTAAACTTCTACATTACCTATACATGAGTTATATATAGGGATGCTTACCTTTATATGAGATTTGTATTTTTCATTGGCATTATACGAGCCATTAAATCTCACAAAAACACTATGAAAACTCAGTTGTACCCTTTTGCAAGCTCCTTCTTACCCTTACGTGAAATCATTCAACACTTATGTGAACAAACTGAACCTTATATTATGTATGGGATATCTATATTACCTTTATGTGAGATATAAATATCAATGTAACATTATATAGGAACAAATTAACCTTTCATAGGATTCAAATAACCTTTACACAGGGTTTGAAAACCATAGTTTTCCTTTACATAAATTTAGTTTTTATGAAGAATTGGACATCTACTATTATATTATAAAATACTAATTTTAAATATTATATAATACATTAATTTAACTATTAAATTAATATAATTTCATTTCAATTGTGTTATAAAGATATATATAAATTAAATATATTTATTATTATAATTTAATTCAATTACCAATTTATTTATGATATATTCTTCTTTTTATGTTTTACCACTATTTAGTATACATACATTTAAATTAATATTTTTCTAAGAATAGTTCTAATATTCTTAAATATAATAATCCTTATATGTATATATATTTATTTAGATTAAACTAACATACTTCACATGTATTTATTTATAATTAATATTTTATTTTTCTTGATAAATATTATATTATCATTATAATTTATATATATTATTTATGATCATTTATAATAGTGTTTATAATAATTTAAAATAATTAATAAATAATATTATTAAAATTCATTTTCATAATATAATTTCCAAAAAATATAGTTAATGTAAAATTAAATATATTCTATGACATTAATTAACATGTAATCAATTTGTTAATAATGATTAGCCTTTTAATTTAAAAAAATAATTATATTCAAGTATAAATTTTGAAGTTCTAACATATTAAATGTGTATTTATGATTAATAAGAATGTACCCATATTATTTCTTGTAAAATAATAAAAATCTGTAAAAATCATTATTTTATAACTTAAATATTTTAAATTTATTTATTATAAATTTTATATTTGTTTAATGAAAAGAATTTATTTTTGCGAAATATTATTTATGTTGAAATATATCTTTGATTGTTTTAATTCTGAAACAAGTTATTTAAAAAAACTTATTTAAACAAAATTTATTCCACAATTATAATTATGTTACAAAATAAAAATGCATACAATTGTTAAAAACGATTTAGAGAGGAGTATTGACTCTGATAATTTGTTAGTTTTTTAAAATGTGAATGACATCAAGATTACTATTTTGATCAATAGTGATGATGATGTTGTTGTTTCTAGATCAATAGGAATCAAAGGATAAATTTCAGGACTTTGGGAACACTATGATGATTTTTTTAAACCATTGATAATTAATGCATATATAATTTTACAAGTATAGGTTCAATGTATAGAAATCATCTTTATAATAAAAATATAATCAGTGATCAAAATCATGGTGTTCAGACTAGAAGAAGAGTTAAGGTAACCAATCACACTAGTCTAATTTATAAGGTCGAACCCATATATGTTGAGAAAACATTTGGACACAATGAGTGGATACATTCTATTAATAAAGGGAATGATCAAATAAAAAATAACGAGACCTGGGATAGTATCCTAGGACCAATGGAGAAAAATATCATTGAAACAAAATGTTTGTTCAGGAAAAAGCACAACGAAGATGAAATTGTTGTAATAAATAAAGATAGACTTGTTTGGGATGTGTATTCATAAGTAGGGGGAATAAAATTTAGTGAGTGTATTTCCCCAGTATCCAATTTTGATACTATCTAAATCATTATTGAAATTTCTTCTAAAAGAAAATTTAATTTTTTAGATGTATGTTAGGTAAAAATTTCAAAATGATGAACTATATGAGGAAATATATATAGAACAACCATATGTATTTAAGTTTTATAATGACAACAAGATTGAGTGTATACTAAAAAAGTCTCACTATGAACTTAAATAAGATACAAGGGCTTGTTACTCCATACATAATGATTTTTTTAGAATCATGGGGTTCAAAAAGGTGTAGTTGTAAGTGGAAACAAATATGTACATAAGGAATGTCAAAACCATATCACTCATTACGATAACATATATTGATGATGTCATATTTTATAGTGATAATAAGAAGGTGTGTGGTGTGTGTTTTACTCATATGAATATAAATTCTGAAATTCCACCTCCTGGTAAAATTAAATTCTTGTTGGAATAACAAATAAATCAATTTGATGGTCATGTTTTTATATCCTAAGAAAGTTATTCTAGAGGATTATTGAAAAGTTTGGAATAGTTGAAGAAATAAAATTATATACTCCAATACAAGTGGGAATAAATTTAAATAATTATGATCATGTAAAAATAGTAAATGATAAGAAATATAGATAACTAATTGGAAGACTCTTGTACATGAATACATCTTCTCTAGACATAGTGTTTTAAGTTCCTCATTATTCTTCATTACATACCAATCCCAAGAAATATCATTTACTAGAATCTAAGAGAATTATCAGATATATTTTAAATATTTAAAACTATGGTATATTATATAATATTTAAGGTGAGATAAAAGTAAAAGGGACTTAAAATAATAACAGATATGGAGTTGTGACTAATAGAGAGTCCAATTAAGGTGAAGTATTATTTTTTAGTAACAAACGTGTTTCATGACACCCAAGGAAAGAAATATCATTCACATTGAGTAACATGTTGGTAGAATATGTGGCTACAATATAGGTAGCTACTCATGTTATATGGAAGAAGAATCATCATAAAGGCATGAATTTCCAAACTAGATACCCACTAATTATCAATTTTTATAATCAAAATTCTGTTCATTTTTTCAATAATCTAGTGCATTATTCCTATTCGAAACTTATTGAAATTGAATATCATTTCTTGAAATAGAATATAGAAAATATAATATTTAATCTATTATTTATTTCATCGAACGACCACGTTGTTTATATCTTAACAAGTCCTCTCATAATACGGTTATTTGAGAAGTTATGGATATAAATTAGATTCAAACCCAATATCCCACAATTAGATATAAATTATATGAGTTTTATCCTCTATTTTTTCTTTCATAATATATTTAAGAGATGAAATTTAATGTAATATAAACATGTTCCCATTGTTTATGAATTAATTTAAAGTTTGAATTAAGTGGTTCAAGATAGAACATGTAAAATATATTATAGATTATTAAATAAGCTTGTTTATTCCAAATATCAAGATGATTTGTCTTAAAGACATGATTGTAGTGTGTTTTAATTACTCTTGTTTTATACACTGAACTAGCTCAATAAAACAAATATTTGATTGTTTCATATATATTTTCTTTGATAAATAATGTGAGGATACCCATTTTTCACTCTTTTTTTTAAAGGGGGGAAGCCCAAAAATATAAAGGGGGGGGGTTGTTGAACCCCCTCATTGATGATATAGTATTTATTGTCATTCCTAGTTTATGTATGATTATTTATTAACTATTATTCGTGTTGGGACTAGTTCTAAGGAAATAGAAGTGAGGTCCACACCATTTTTGGATGATAGAGGTTTCTAACTAATGATAAAATGACATTGGATGTCATGCTTGATAAGATACCTATTAAATAAAGTGAATAAACCATCCATGGTGTTCCATTTACGATGGATTTTATATTTAATACTTTTACACCATTTAATTATGGTTTGATAAGGCCATAGTTACATTTAATGGGCCATAAATTCATTTCACGAAGCTTGTAATTTCATGCATAAGGCAATAAATCATTTTATGTTAGAAAATAGAAGGACTTTTAGTGATTTCTTATGAATTATAAATCATTTTATATAATTGTTTCACAATACATAGTGATAATATTATAATAATTTAAATACTTTATTTTAAGTAAGATCCAAATCATAATACTTCATTCTGTTTCCAATGACTTCACAAGTAAATCCATATCACATCCAAAATCTTATTTAATTAAGGTAGTGTCTTTATATGACTTCCAATGTCATATAAACATTATTTTGCTGTAATTATTATTTCACTATTTAACTTCAACACATAAATTTTTTTTAGGGTTCTAATATATGTATATTATTAAATTTCCAAATTGAAAATATAATTAATGAAATAAAATCAAGCGATTAAAGTTATATATTATTAACGGATTAATCATCATGATCTTAAATGGATCATGATTTAAACTAACATAAAATGATAATCATCCATGGATAGATCTACAGAAAAATTAAACTCCAGATGTAGTATGGTAAGGACTAGAAGAAATTAAAACAATAAAAGAAATAAGACCACACCATAGTAAAGGAAATGGAAGGAATATTTTTTAAAAAAATAACTAGACAATGAACACTATGTGTTTATGATGGTAATCCCAAACAAGAAGTCTATCTATGAGATATTATAAGGTACACCACATTGTAGTTTATTTTTTTTAGTATTTTAAGAAGATATCTTTTCATGAAGTTTTCTGAGGTTCAATAGAGATACCTCAACAAAATAAGACACATCGTATTACTATGTGATTTATAAAGTGTTGTTATAGGAATCTTTGGAAAAACTTTGCTCCAATTTTAGGACCCATATTATTGTTATTGCACAATATTTCCTCATACAGTTTCAAATATTATATTTCTAGAAAATAAAATAGTGGCATATAAAATCCCATGATAATAATGTTGGGATCATGTAGAAGTGATGAGGCTGAGTCATTATAAAAATTTATATATTGTGGATTGAGGAAATAATATTCACGTTTTTTCATGAATGTTTTAGATTCTAAAGAGAGTGAAAGGTTGTTTTTTTATAATTTTTTTATATGTGTGAGAAAATGTTTAGTAAGCATCTAGATTAACCACAAAAGTTTATGGTTAGAATAAGAATAAGAACTCTTTCTTTAAAGCACATTGAATATCACGATATTCTCTATTGATATATATTTATAGATATTATGTTAGTTCTATTCTATAAGAAAAAAATTTCATTTCACTGGTTGGTTCTCGTATCTTCTAGTACATATAACTTCATAAAATGTTTTATCAAACGTTATAATAATTGAATAGTTATGTAGAGGGGGATAAAAACCACTATACAGTAGGGAAATAGTCTTCTTTGGGGAGTTTAATATCATCAACAGACATGTTATGATACTTATTTATTCTGTATTATTTGTCTGATGTGATCCCTAATTAATAAGAAGAAGGTAGTATGGGTTTTTTGGAAAATAAGAATAGGCATCGATTCACCCCCCCCCCACCCTCAATTCTTATAAACAATTATTAATTTATTTTTATTTGTTATCATTTACAATATTTTTTTAAAGTATCACTTGGTTTTTCTACTATGGAACACTATAAATTATTCAATAAAAAGGAATTTACATCTTTTTCGTAAATGATTTATCCTTTGGAAGGATGTGAGGATTTCTCATCCATTATCCCAAGAATGGGATCATCTTAATGCTTCTCTTCAAGGTTTGACTATACCTGAGGATATTGTTCCATGGTATCTAACTGATAATAAATTTTTTAAAATATGTTGGGACATCAAGAAATACTACAATTTATTTATTATCTGAGAATGAATTTAACAAGCTTATCTGATAAAAATTAGAAGATGAAATTTGGGAAAAATCACCATATCATCTATGAGGGAGAAAATGTGAAAGAGTTAAAACTATATCATATAATATAATAGTTAAAATGCTTAGTAATATAGAAAAATTAATTTTTAGGTGATTTTTTCAAAGTATTTAATATTGTTGGAGGTTTCATCATAGGTTTTGGAGAAAATTTTGATGATTTAGTAATGTTTAAAAATATCATGTGGATACATCATGAAATCTTTTATAAAAAAGTTTCATATTTTAAAGATAGATATCTTGATGATTTTTCAAAAGGTTAATTACATGGAAAACTCATTAACTATGCTATGAGATGAGTAAAACCCATCAAAAGAAAACAAATGACATAGAAATTACTTTTAATGATTTCAAGAACGTGAAAATTTGAGATGAATAAATTTGAAAGGATAAAGAAGGAAATGTGGAAGATTATATGGAGTCTCTTTCTCTCATTTCAGGAAATTCTATAAGAGGAGGAAGAGAATATTTTAAAGGTAAAATACAAGTAAAATTTTTCAACTATTGAGTGGTTAGTCATTTCCCAAATAATATTACCAAAAAATAAAAAATGAATATATAGATTACGAAATTAACAAAGTATTATCCTATAAAGGAATACCATATCAAAGAATTCAACCTTAGTTCAATGTGAAAAATAAAATGAAAACCTAGTTATTTAGAAGATAGTTTTTATTAGTTTATTGAGGGTTCCTAACTATAATTTGAGAAACCATGATGTGGAGATGAAAATGAGAACCTCACATAAGTTTCTTGTGAATTAAGAAATGGAGAAAAGTGATTCATCATATTATTATTTATAAGTAAATGTAATTTTTTCTCTAGAAAAATTAAATATTTCATAATCTAAACCATGAAAGGTGATATTAAAATGTTCTTAAATAAAAATTTATGTCCATGACATAATATTTGTAATGCCCCGTCTTTTGGACTAGTGGAAGGTTTCTATAGTAATTTGAGATGTTTGTATTCTGTATTATTTAAATCAGAAATTGTTATCGAAAACATAATTTCAATTGTTAAAAAATATAATTTTTTTTATTTTGGATAGGTTGTATAACCCAATTGATGTATCAAAAGTTTATACGAGTTTCATTTGTGTCGAGCTTTGAGAACTCGATTCCAGAAGAGTAGAAAAAGTTGTAGAGTTATTTCTCATCATTTGACTAAACTATGGGGACCAATAGTATAACATAATAGTTTATTGATTAAGGTAATCCATATGATCTTGTGGGATAGTTGGGAGGTAAATAGTAAGTCACATAGTTTGTGTACAATTTTTCCAACCATGTGCTACAATCATGCAAGGAAGGAGTGATTTTCAGAAGTATCTTGGTATAGATGGAAAATCATTCGATGAAATTATGTGGAATGAGGGTTCCTTAGAAATTCGAACAACATGGTTGTTATATTATTTTCCAAAACAAGAAGCTAAATGACACACCTCATAAAAAGGATAAGATTACAATTTTCTCATATATAATTTAACCTTTCACCCATCATTTATACTCATTACACACAGAAGAGCCTCTATTAAATATTCCTTATTAGTCTCCTCCTAAAAATTATTTTAACTCTATTATTAGATCTCAGAATAAAATGTGATTGGAATTGTTGAATCGCCATTGATTATTCTTTGAATCCCCTTCTTTTTTATCTATTTTTTTTACATAATGGATGTTATTTTCATATGATCTCATAAGTCCTGTTTTCAAGCTGTTTTTCAGTTTCTATGATTTCATCATTTTTGGATCAAATAAAATATCATTAAGGGACGATTGAAGTTTACTAAGCATGAGATATTTGGTATATATATTTTCCCTTATGTTCATACATGGATATAAAATATGAAATTTTTTTGTGTGATGGATGCTACACATGCATCACCAATTAAATGTAAAATTATAAATATATAAATATTGCTAATACCCTAAATTATATATATCTTTTTCATTTAATTTCACATTTGTAGGATGTTCACATTTAATTAAACCTCCCCTTTAGAGTTTTTATTATATTCCCCTAACCTTTATTCATTTTTTGGAAACTAGACCACCTTTCAGGGGTTTTTAGTTGACCATTTCTAACATGATTATTAAATGGAATAAAATGAGATTGAATGTAAGGTTGGATAAACATTAGACATGGCCTTATGAGACCTTTAGGTGATTGAATTTTGAAATGTTCTAATTTCAAAAACAAAATTTCTAAATGTGGTATAGTTTAACAAGTCCTATTGTTCACTTGATAGTGAATAAAAAAATTATTTTAATAAATTTTCAAATGTTTTGGATGAATCCGACGATCATTGGTCCTTTAAATTATTTTCAAACTATTTGGTTAGATATATTAATTCAATTAAACTATATTATGGAATGTATAAATACATAATCATCATAATCTTTTAGGATTATTTTTTAAAATAGAACAGTCCTGATGAATTGAAATTATAGGATTGATACTTTTTGCCTCGTTTTTAGTAAAATAAGGACTAGGATAGTGCTAAGGTTAGGAGAATCACATCATCCATGAGGATAATTTCCTTTAATGTAGAGGGAATGTAACTATAGAGGATTATTTAAAAATGGTAAGAACAACTTCTAGAAACTAGTGAGTTGGTAGATTCGAGTTATCAAGTCTTTAATGTGATGAATATTTTAAAAACTAATGAGTGAGTTTAAATAGAGTATTTGTGCTAGATTCAGGATATGGGTTAATTAGTGATTGGGGAGTTTGATGGGTTGGTATCACATCATTTCTTTCAAGTCCTAAAAATAGTGAGGTATTTGGTTGAGTACCCAGTCGTTGATGAATTATGAGAGTCTGGGTTAGACTTTAGTTTTTATTCTTTAATGATCATGTTTAACTTGGGATCTAAGGCAATTTTATCAATACCTTTATCAAAACATCTATTTTGAAGTTATACATCTCTTAAAAATGTCTGCCTGAAGAGGATTATCTAACGCTTTATTAATAATATTTTTAACCTGAGTTAAGGCTTCCTTCGATGCATCATGTTAAATTTGATGGGTGTATTTTTGGGTGTAAACCCTTTAATATAACTATACCATATGAATACAATGATGGTATAAGTTTCCATGTGTATGTTGACCCAGAGTTCAACCTAGTTATTCTTTATCAGAATATGATGTTCAAGAAGTTGGATTGAGGTAAGTGTAGTATGTTTTGATAGGGAATGGCTTGGGATATCGATACAAGCATATCGATATAATTTCGGATAAATAATGTGTTTACCATTTCGTTGATCATGAGGGGGTAAAGTATAGAATCTTAGTATACACCTAGTCTATTTGTAACAATTCTCAATACCTTAATATCATCTTGAGTATGCTATGAGGGTGTCTTCTATATGCTAAGATGAATATTTTAATCCAATTCCGTTTGGTTAAATGTATGGACTCCTTGGGTGTTACACTCAATGAGATGTGTAGGAATTACTTATGGTATGGATACCACCATAGTCTATTGATCATAACCCTCACATGGGATGGGTCATGAATGTGTGGGTCCAATCACAAGATGTTCATTTAGGAATTAAAATTTAATTTGATAAATGGTACTGTGTATGGATGGATGTTTTAGTAAATGTTTTTCACAATATTCTTCTTTTTATTACTTTCCTATTATTTTAACAGGATAAATATCTATGTGTCGGTGTGGATTTTCCTTAGTGACACTTGGATTCTGGAGTAGTAATTCTATGTAATGAATCATAGACACCAGATGAAACATTAACTTGACTACTAGGTGAGATACCACCTTTGGGTCAAGTCAATGTTCTTCATATGTTGACTTCTAAACCATGTATAGACATTTCATTTATGAAATAAAAATTATAGATCACATTGGATGGGCTCCTTAGACTTCAGTAGTATAGTATTGAGGTTACCCCAAACATATAGTTGGATGTGGTCAGTGAGAAACCATATCATGTATTTCATGGGATGAGATAGGTGTGTTTTAGAGGTATCCAATGTATGTTTAGAAAAAATGTATCACATTTGGATTATGTTGGGATGATACAAATTCAAATGTTTTGATTAGATCACAGATTTGTGGAAGTTTCTACATATATGATCAAGTGTATCATTTCAAGAATCACATAGAGGGCATCTTTAGGACAATATGTCATTCTCAATTAGATATTCTAACAATGGGAGGATTGTGACTCATAATTGGTAATTTAAATCTAGAACTAATGGTGGAGAGTTCCATAGTCCATATGATTAAAGGGATGATTATGTGATCATGTCTCAGGATAGACAAGATTCAGTAAATACTATCATAGTATTCAGATAAAATTACAAGTGTCTGAATGAGATTTAATTTATTACATACCATATTATTATAAGCAATATTATAGTTGTATTGGGATTCATAAATGATACAAAATAATTTGATTAGAAACTCACAAACCATGTAGGTTAGGTGATGTTTTGATTGTCTATCGGGGCCTCTCAAGGATGAGAAAGTCTAAGGTGTGTATGTTTGAACAAAACTTGTTCTATACTAGTCCAAATTTGCCGAATGAATTTTATATTTTCCTTTAGTGGATGGGTTAATTCATAAATTGAGATTCATAATGTAATTCAAAGATTTTGAAAAGTTAAAATTCTTTATCTTGGATTGTAGCACCCCAATCTTCCATGGTACACTTCTCTTTGATTAATACAGTAGCGTGTGTTGTATTCAAATTCGAGTTCTAACACACCTCGACCAATCAAAGTAGCCGTTATGAATAGTAATACCTAGTTTCTGAAATTTTATAAATTCTATCTCTCAAAATGGACTTCATTTTTGGATTCGGAATATTGAAATTAGCCTAGGGTGAAATTTGGGTACTTTTCGGATAACTTTCATATTTTGATGAATAGTGATAATTACTAAATTTTAATTAAAAGAAACTATTTTAATCGAAAAAATTAATATTGATAAATTATGAATTTGAGTGGTTTTAAATTATATTTATAATATATTTTTACCATTTAATAAAATGTTTTTCATTGGACATAATTTCACAATTAAACCAGCCATAAACAAGTGCCAATTTTTTGATAGTTATTACCTCTTAAAAACACGTTTTTTATTTTAATTGGAATTAATTTTAAATAATTTATGCCACTTCTGTATTTTGAATTTCTAAAAATGGATTCAATATTTGTAATCATGATGTCCAAATTGTTTAAATAGGTAACTTTTATTTTTAGACATTTTGAATAATTACTTCAGTAAATATTTTATTTACCATGGTTAAAGGGTAAATCCGGTAAATAAGGATTTCAAAATAATATTATAATAATACTAAATTACCCTAAAACGTGTCCTAACCTTATATTTGGATACATGACCGACCATGGGCATCTTTGGGTCGATTTTGGGACCCCATGGAGCCACTTGTAGGTGATAGTGACACTTTATTTTAATTAAGTTAAAATAAATACAAAAATGACATAAGCAAATATCTTTTAGAAAAACTATATTTACATAGGGTTATACATGTTTGATCTTAGACTATAAATATTTATTAGAAATATAAAAAGATTTTCTAAACAATGGTAGTTTATTTATAATTTTTAGACATTAAATAATTTAATTTATTTGTGACACAATGATGATGCAGTAATTACCATAATAGTGAAAAATTAAAATAATTGATATTATAAACACCCAAATAAATATACATTGAGACTTTTTATGAATTAAACTAATTTTATAGGTTAATATGACATGTTAGTATTGAGTTAATTAACTTTTTTTGAAGTAATAATTCTGTTATGATTTTTAGAAAAATCAATTATTGGATAGTGTCAAAATTGACATAAAATAGTTTTTAAAACAAATAGTATATTATTGATTGATATTAAATTCCTAAAAATATGAGGATCGTCCAAGAGACTTATATCATGATAGTTGTATCATTAATGGACCACATGGGGGTATCTTGGATGTATATATTATGTTTATTAACCATATAATTTAAAAATACAAAGAGACATTGTAAAAGTGAAACTAATTAACTAAGAGTTATTACTTAAAGATAAGGTTAATATAATGACCAAAACCTGTCTAAATTCTATTGGTTGAGTGGTTTTAGACCCATCCCCACCTTAACCCTTAAATAATACACTTTTTAGACATTAGAAACCAAATAGGAATTTATTATAAAATAATATTTCAAGCTTTTCCAAAGGTGCCCCTCATCCCTCTTATAAAAGGGCACTCCTCCTTCTCATTAATTCACACTTTCAAGCCTTTTGTTTCGGCCAAACCCTGGAAAAATACTCTCCCAACTTCCCTAAATAAATCATATAGGCCTTAATTTTGTCAGAAATCCAACCTAAGGATACCTTTTGATCAAATCAAAAGGAAGAACCCGAAGAAGAGGTAATGATTTCACCACCCCTTTTCAAGTTCCTTTCTTCTTCCACTTCTTCTATCTTTGTTATTACCATTCTAAAATAGTAACTCCAGTATATTATATATACTTTGATGTTATTATAAACATGGTACAACCATATTTCAGTATTATATCCATCCTTTTAATGACGTGTCACCATACGTGCGTACATACGGCTTACCGTCTCCACGTCGTGGTGTAACTGTTATTCAATAAATTATTATTTGGATGAGTATAATAATGATGTTTAATTCATGTAAATAATAAATAAAACATGATAATGATTATTTCTATATGATATACCATCCAATTATATATTATTTTAATATCAAAAGAATGATATTGTCGCTCGTGCGTATGTACGGATTACCGTCTCCACGAACGCGATGAGATTCATTCTCTATCGTATCCATTCAAGTATAATTCTCATTTTATGATTAATAATAGTATATATGGACTTGATATCATTCTGGATATGAATAAGATACAACCTATCCATGAAAAACATGGCATATGTAACAAAACTTATAAAATAAAATGAGTAAGTTAACACCAAAAACGACGATAATTCTAAGATATTATTAACAAATCAATGTTAAAAGATCATATATGATATCATATTAATGTATATGATTATTTTATAATTTAATAACAATTATTTCACCATTATACAGTAGTTTAACCTACCCCAACCAAGGAAAAGTACAAGGTAAGGGGTTTATTATCTCACTTTTAATTCCGTGAGAATTCCATTGTTCACCACTTATTTATTACATGTGGTGTGTGTACTTCCCATGTTTGTATTCATTGTGTAATATGCTTTTATTCATGTATATTTACATCATCATTGTACGATCCTTATTTCATGGGTGTATTTTTTGTATGTTACCAAATCAATAAGGGAATTTGAAAATTCAATTTCCACTTATTCGGCTTTACGCATACTTCATTGATTATTTTACTCCAAGATTATGTGTGCAATCACTATTCATTTGATTATGTCATAATTTCCACTCCCCTTTATGTGTATATACTTTTTATACACATAATCACTCCATTGATAAATTCTCACGTCATCGGTACGATCTTGATAAGAGTAATTTTTACTCAATCTCCATTTTTTGAGTTAAACATCCAATTCATTGGGGTTGTTTTTACAAGATTATGTGTGAATGTCCCTAGATTGTTTTACACTGAATATCCAATAATATTTAGTGTATTTATATTTTTCACACATAACTATGTCGTTGATTTATCCATAACCTAAGGATACATCCTTTATAAGAGATTTCATCTCAATTTACATTCCATTGAGACTTCTTTGTTGTTATACACCAAATCACTTTTATGTGGTGTATATAATTTACTTTGACATAGTATATCATGAATCCCTTTATTATTATGATATTACAATGTTTTGATTACCTCAATTATTTGTATTCAAGTGTCTCTCTTTTCGTTAGAAACTCTAACTAAAATACCATTTTTAAATGTTTTAAAGACTTATTCTTCTAAATCTTACTCATTAATGTCCATGTTTTAAAAAATGGTTTTAAGGATTTATTTATATAGAAATTAAAGTATTAAAATTAAAACTCCTTTTAAAAGTTTCAAAGTGTTATGGGACACTTTGATTCAAAAATCTATTTTTTAATGGATTCTTGACAAATAGTGAGACTTTTAAATATTCTCAAGTAAAGGGGGATATTTCTCTCAAATAGCTTTGATGGTTATTTTCATCTATGTCAATATCATTCCATATTATCGACTGAGGTTAATATGATATAATACAATGTTCCATATTTTATCGAATGAGTTATGTTTGACTGTGGATGTGCTATTTTTATACCATTCATGGTTTGTGGTTAAGTATTGACATTTCGAATGCTAGTTTTAATACCAATGTTTATGTTATGTTTAAACGTGATCATATAAGGAATGCATTGGACTTAGTAAGTGACGGGTGGAGCCCTCTATAGCTTCTAGATGCATCAGTAGGTCTCATGAGACAAACTCGTGTCTTGGCACAAGGCCTTGGAAAAATCTTATTTGTAGTCTTGACACGATGCCTTGGCTATGTGGTTATGATAGTATGGGATTATGCATTCCATCATTATAAAAGTGGTTATTTATATTGCATGTGATTATTCGACTAGTAGAATTTCCATGTGAATAATTAAATGGAATTATTTCATTTTATCATTTCCATATTATGTTGAAGTTCAAGTTTAAAAGGCTTTTGTTTTAGTTATACATTGCCTAAAGTGTTTATGATTATCTATTAAAGCTTCTTCTATATTGTTATCATTACTGAGCATCTGAGCTCACCCATTTCAATCTTTTATTTTTCCCAGGATTACGAAGAAGTAATTTATGAATGACCTGTAGGGATAGTATTGAGGGGATATGAAGAAAAGATGTTTTTTTATGATGTAATTTAAACTTTATTAATGTATCTAGTTATTCCAAGGCTACTAAACTAATCGGTCTTTTGAGACTTGATCTTTCTTGTGATCATGCCAATGTTATATAATAATGCACCGACTCTGGGTAACTGGGGTCGGGGTGTTACAGTTGGTATCAGAGGAAGTTTAGTAGAAACCTTAGATGATATATTTAGATAAAATCTGATTAGAGCACCTAGAACTAAGATGAACTTTGAGGATTAGTATAGAAGAAAATCCTGGAATTTTGGTATTGTAGAGATTTTGTGAGTTTTCCGAGCAATACATCCCTGTCTGGATACGAGCAGGTTGAGGCGGCTCTCGCACAGATGTACCTAGGGGTAAAGCCCGAAAACACCACTTTGAGCTAGACTCGAATGGGAACCGGTGCACGACAACAGGCCTTGCAGCACTCTTGGTTACGACACTGATAGGGGATATGCTTAGGATAATTTACATTTTCTTTACAACCCGATTTGAAGTATTATATATATAAGATGATAGTAACTGAACATGGTTAGTCCTAATGTGTTTCAAATTGAGAATATGGTGACATGTTAATCTCTAAATGATTTTATGACTACTATTACTCAAACAATGATTTCTGGTTTTAGTCAATTGCTGGATTCCAAGGAAGTCATAGTGACTTTGAGAATGATGTACAAGGTGGGAACGGTGGTGGCAATGAAAAAATATGGAATGTTGATAGGCGTAAAAGATATCGTCTTTATGCCAAATAAATTCTCCAAAAAATATGATCAACAATATATATATTAACCAATTCTTAGACTCAACAAAGAAGAGAAAGGTGATGAAAGATAAGAGCTCCAGTTGTGGAGGCCATGGAGAATGAAATCCTCAATTTCCATCATGCAGGAAATGTGGAAGGAGACACCCATGAAATTGTCTCAATGGGACATAGAAATGCTTTACGTGCGGGAATGAAGGACATAAAGTGAAGAATTACCAAAGAAAATTGAAGAGTACTATGGAAGACGATAAAAATGGTCCCAAGAATCCATTTACAATCATTTGCCATAAATGTAGGGGACCTGGACATTACCCGAGTGAATGCCCTATTCTATAGGATATTTTCATGGAGAAAGAAGAAGTTATGTGGAAATAAATGGTTGGAGAAATGTTTAAAAAGTATTAGTGCACCTTGATGATGGGTTTACTTTGCAATAATATTCTCTTGTATTTGTAACCCTACAGTTTACCATGTGAGAATGATATTTTATAAATAATTATCTTTTCTCTTGTGGATATAGTTATAAATAACCATTTGGTTTTATATGATCATTGGGTTTCAAGAAATTACAAGTTATTATAATTTGGGATGAAAATGAAAGTTATGAGATAACATTTGTGGTTAAATTATGTTATGGTTATTTTGAGGAAGTTATCTCATTTTGGTAATGTTGTAAAATATAGTTTTTGAAAAAGGACAACACGCAGACCGTGTGAAAACCCGTCGCGTCGGACAAAGCTGTAAGAATCGAACCCACAACCAAAGTGTGATTGGGATTTATCACCTACCACTGGACTACGTGAAGTCCCTGGTTAATGTGACTATTATTTTTTAGTTAAATGATTTTATTGATCAATAATAATTTGATGTGGGATCTTATTTCTTATCAAGTGAATACCCTTAGTATAGGAAAATGATTTGGTGATTAAGTGATAAATGTTATTTTAGAAGATGTTCACTGTGTTGGGGACACTATATGCCCAAGGAAAATAGAATACTATGGGATTTAATTTGGGGAGTAATGGTGGATTTTTAGCTATGTTTTTATTGTGGATTTATAGTGATTTGGGTTATTTATAGAAATGATTAACCTATAATAGAGAATACATGATTAGGTTAATTAATTTGAAGTATGTGACTTTAAGAGTAATTGATGTCATTTGGAGATACCATTTAAGGTGGTTGACTACATAACCCAATTAATCTAAGTTTTGAGTTTCAATATTATTTTGGATTGTGTTAAAGGATTTTAAGGAGAATTATTTATAGAATGCTATTTATTTAACTTTGGGGTATTGTTGGTTTAATTTTACAAATTAAGATTAGTGTTTCTTTCTCTAATGGAATATCCTTTTGGGGGATCATCAGATCTTATAGTAGCCATTTTGGTTTTGATTAATCTCTAAAGAAAAGGTAAATATAATACTCATCCTTCATGGATCATGTGATTCTATAAGAAGTTTATTCTATCTCTTCCAGTGTGACCAAGTCTTCTTGAATACTCATTGTTTAAAAATGAGTTAGTAGTAGGAATTTATTAAATAATGAAACATTACAAAAAAATTATATCCCTTTATGTTTTTATTCAATCTCAAAAATGAATTCTTCATCTTTATGTAATGTATCTTAAAAAAATTATAAAAATGTAGTCCATTTACTTTTCCTACTGGGAAACTAATGACTATTTGTCCCATCACAAGATTCTGGTTTTCTTATTGTTAACTTTCTCCTGATCATGTTTTCTATCCCTCTCCATCAGAACATGACACTTATTTTATCATCCATATCCATGTTTGCATGCATGGAATCCTAGTATAGGTTATCTCGGGTAACCTTTGTACTTATCTTCATTTCTTTTAAAGTGATACTTTTACTGCATCTTTTTCTGATTTGGGACTTTCCATTATATTCCAATGCCCAATTTTAAGAATTGAGAGGACACAATTTATTGAAGGAGGGGAGAATTTAACACCCCAATCATCTATGGTACGCTTCTCTTTGATTAATACAGTAGTGTGTGTTGTACACAACTTTGAGTTCTAACACACCTCGACCAATCAAAGTTGTCGTTCTGAATAGTAATACCTACTTTTTGAAATTTTATAAATTCTATCTCTCAAAATGGAATTCATTTTTGGATTCGGAATATCGAAATTATCCTAGGGTGAAATTTTGGTACTTTTCAGATAACTTTCATATTTTGATGAATAGTAAAAATTACTAAATTTTAATTAAAAGCAACATTTTTAATCTAAATAATTAATATTGATAAATTATGAATTTGAGTGGTTTTAAATTATATTTATAATAATTTTTTACCATTGAATTAAAGTTTTGTCATTAGACATAATTTCACAATTAAACCAGACATAAACAAGTGCAAATTTTTTTATAGTTATTATCTCTTAAAACACGTTTTTTATTTTGACAACGAGAATTAATTTTAAATTAATTTCTTCCACATCTATGTTTTGAATTTGGAAAAATGGATTCCATATTTTGAATCAGGATTCCCAAATTGTGTAAATATGTAACTTTAATTTTTATACATTTTGAATAATTACTTCGGTAAATATTATATTTACCATGGTTAAAGGATAAATCAGGTAAATAAGGGTTTAAAAAATAATATAATAATAATACTAAATTACCCTAAAACGTGTCCTAACCTTATTTCTGGATACATGACCGACCATGGGAATCATTGGGTCGATTTGTGGACCCCATGGAGCCACTTGTAGGTGATAGAGACACTTTATTTTAATTAAGTTAAATTAAATACAAAAATGACATAGGTATATATCTTTTAGAAAACAAAATTACATAGGTTTATACATGTTGGATTTTCGACTATAAAGATTCATTATTATAAAATAGATTTCCTACATAATGGTATTTTATTTATAATTTTTAGACATTAAATAAAATAATTTATTTGTGACACAATGATGATGCAGTAATTACCATAATAGTGAAAAATTAAAATAATTGATATTATAAACACCCAAATAAATATAATTTGTGACTTTTTAAGAATTAAACTTACTTTATAAGTTAATATGACATGTTATGATTGAGTTAATTAACTGTTTTTTAAGTAATCAGTCTGTTATGATTTTTACAAAAATCAATTATTGGATAGTGTCAAAATTGACATAAAAGAGTTTTTAAAAAAATATTATATTACTAATTGATATTAAATTCCTCAAAATCTAATTTTCAGAAAAGAGACGTATATCATGATATGTGTATCATTAATGTACCACTTGGTGGTCTCTTGGATTTATATATTATGTTTATTAACCATATAATATAAAAATACACAGAGACATTGTAAAAGTGAAACTAATTAACTAAGAGTTATTACTTAAAGATAAGGTTAATATAATGACCCAAACCTATCTAAATTCTATTGGTTGAGTGTTTGGCGACCCATCCCCACCTTAAACTTTAAATAATTCACTTTGGAGCCATTAGAAACCGAATACTAATTTATTATAAAAAAATATTTCTAGCTTTTCCAATGGTTCCCCTCACCCCTCTTATAAAAGGGAACTCCCCCTTCTCATTAATTCACAAATTCAAGCCTTTTGGTTCGGCCAAACCCAATCCAAATAATCTATCAACTTCCCTCACTTAATCCTAGTGGCCTTCCTTTAGTCAGAAAGCCATCCTAAGTATCCCTTTTGATCAAATCAAAAGGAAGAACCCGAAGAAGAGGTAATGATTTCACCACCCCTTTTCAAGTTTCATTCTTCTTCCACTTCTTCTATCTTTGTTATTACCATTATAAAATAGTAACTCCATTATATTATATATACTTTGATGTTATTATAAACATGATAAAACCATATTTCAGTATTCTATCCATCCTTTGAATGACATGTCACCATACTTGCGTACGTGTGGCTTACCGTCTCCACGTCGTGGTGTAATTGTTATTCAAGAAATTATTATTTGGATGGGTATAATAATGATGATAAATTCATGTAAATAATAAATATAACATGATAATTATTCTGTCTATATGATATAACATCCAATTATATATTATTTTAATATCAAAAGAATGATATTTTTTCTCGTGCATACGTACGGACTACTGTCTCCACGAACGCGATGAGATTTATTCTCCATCGTATCCATTCAAGTATAATTCTCATTTGATGATTAAAAATAGTATCTATGGACTTGATATCATTCTGGATATTAATAAGATACAACCTATCCATGAAAAATGGCTTATGTAATAAAACATATAAAAGAAAATGAGTAAGTTAACACCCGAAACGACGATAATTCAAAGATATTATTAACAACTCAATGTTAAAAGATCATATATGATATCATATTAATGTATATGATTATTTTATAATTTAATAACAATTATTTCACAATTATACTGGAGGTTAACCTAACCCAACCAAGGAAAAGTACAAGGTAAGGGCTTTCTTATCTCACTTTAATTCAGTGAGAATTTTATTGTTCACCACTTATTTATTACATGTGATGTGTGTACTGCCCATGTTTGTATTCATTGTGTAATATACTTTTATTCATGTATATTTACATCATAATTTTATGATCCTTATTTCATGGGTGTATGTTTTGTACGTTACCAAATCAATAAGAGAATTTGAAATTTCAATTTCCACTCATTCATCTTTACGCATACTTCATCGATTATTTTACTCCAATATTATGTATAGAATAACTAATAATTTGATTATGTCATAATTTCAACTTTACTTTATGTGGATATACTTTTTATACACATAATCACTCCATTGATAAATTCTCACGTCATCGGTATGAACATGATAAGAGTAATTTTTACTGAATCTCCATTTGTTGAGTTAAACATCCAATTCATTGGGGTTGTTTTTACAAGATTATGTGTGAATGTCCTTAGATTGTTTTACACTGAATATACAATCATATTTAGTGTATTTATATTTGTCATACATAACTATGTCATTGATTTATCCTTAACCTAAGGATACAGCCTTTAGGAGAGATTTCATCTCAATTTACATTCCATTGAGACTTCATTGTTGTTATACACCAAATCACTTTTATGTGGTGTATATAATGTACTTTGACATAGTATATCATGAATCCCTTTATTCTCATGATAATACAATGTTTTGATTACCTCAATTATTTGTATTCAAGTGTCTCTCTTTTTGTTAAAAACTCTAACTAAAATACCATTTTTAAATGTTTTAACGACTTATTCTTCTAAATCTTACTCATTAATGTCCATGTTTTAAAAAATGGTTTTAAGGATTTATTTATATGGACATTAAAGTTTTAAAAATAAAACTCCTTTTAAAAGTTTCAAAGTGTTATGGGACACTTTGATTCAAAAATCTATTTTTAAACGGCTTCTTGACTAATAGTGTGACTTTTAAATGTTTTCAAGAAAAGGGGGATATTTCTCTCAAATAGTTTTGATGGTTATTTTCATCTATGTCAATATCATTCATTGTTATCGATTGAGGTTAATATGATACAATAAAATCTTCCATATTGTATCGAATGAGTTATGTTTGACTGTGGATGTGCTATTTTTATACCATTCATGGTTTGTGGTTAAAGTATTGACATTTCGTATGCTAGTTTTAATACCAATGTTTATGTTATGTTTAAACATGTTCATATGAGGAATGCATTTGACTTAGTAAGTGATGGGTTGAGCCATCTATAGCTCCTCGATGCATTGGTATGTCTCATGATACAAACTAGTGTATTGGCACAAGGCCTTGGAAATATCTTATTTGTAGTCTTGGCATGAGGACTTGGCTATGTGGTTATGATAGTCTGGAATTATGCATTCCATCATTATGAAAGTGGTTATTGATATTTCATGTGATTATTCGACTAGTAGAATATCCATGTGAATAAGTAAAGTCCATTATTTCATTTTATCTTTTCCATATTATGTTGAAGTTCAAGTTTAAAAGGCTTTTGTTTTAGTTATACATTCCCTTAAGTTTTTATGCTTATCTATGAAAGCTTATGCTATATTGTTATCCTTACTGAGAATCTGAGCTCACCCTTTTCAATGTTTAATTTTTCCCAGGATTGTGAAGAAGTAATTTATGAATGACCTGCAGGGATAGTATTGAGGGGATATGAAGAAAAGATCTTTTTTATGATGTAATGTAAACTTTATTAATGTATCTTGTTATTAAAAGGCTACTAAACTAATAGGTCTTTCGAGACTTGATCTTTCTTGTGATCATTCCAATGTTATGTAATAATGCACCGACTCTGGGTAACTGGGGTCAGGGTGTTACATGGATAGGGTTTAAGATTTTAGTGGTTTCTCAGGATTTCATATGAGTTTTAGAAGCATCACGTTTTTATAAATCAGTTCCATGATAGGATGCTAAGGGCACATGGTTAGGGATAAACATGTGGAATAAAATGTGTGCCCCAATAGTATAAGCACACATTTTTTCAAACCGTGTGAGGGACTCCGAATAACTATAAGTAATGGTGTAGAGGTAAAGGGAAATTCATACAGTTATTACCAAATTTTTATAACTATGTGATGCAATCTGGCTATGTCAGAGTGCTTTGGGGTAGTAACTCAACATTATTGAAACACATTTGGTAAACAATCTAAGGAAACCATGTTGAATGAGGCCTCCTAGGATAGTTGCACCACAAAATTGGTCTGTGGTTTTCCAAACAATATAGACAAACTGTGCAACCCATTAAAAAGTGGGAAATGAATATTTTTCCCCTATATTCATTAACCTTTCAACCCTCATTTATCCTCATCCTCACACAAATCAGCCCCTCCAATTGAGAGACCTTATTCTTCTCCTCATATGGATTATGTGATCTCCATGTTTTCATATCAACATTGAATTATGTTAGTATCATTGGATTCAAATCTATTAATAGATGATTCATATTACTTATTATCTTGTTATATATATCCGTATTGAATATCATTTACATTCAAGATCATAATCCCTATTTTATGGATTTTTTTATTTCATCAATTTCTCAAATTATTGTGTGAATTAAATCATGTTAATAGATGACTGAATCATATTAATCATGAGTTAAGTGGTCTATAGATTTTTACATAAGGTATTACATGTATAAAAAATAAAGAATTATGTCACAGGATGGATCATCCATGTGTGTTGCCTCTTAAATGAAACATTAATTATATAAACCTTAATTATGTGAATTTTATGGTCATTGTGTATTCAATTTCACATTTGAAGGTTGTTAACCTTTACATGAACCACCCATTTTGGTGTGTTTCTTATTATCCCATGACCATTATTTATTGGCTTGAACTAAACCCATCATTGAGGGGTTTTGAATTCTCTCTTTCTAATGAGTTTATTAAATGGAATCAATTGAGATGGAATATGAAATGAGATAAATATTCTTCTTGGCCTCATAAGATCAATAAACTACCTGATATGGAATTTGTATAATTGTAAAAACTAAATTGCTAAATGGAATGTAGTTTAAAATTTACTCATTTATCACTTGTAAGTTAAAAAATGTTATTAAAGAATTTTCAAATGTTTTGGATAAATCCCCTACTCTACGGTCCTACCATTAATGTTGTACTATTAGGATGGACTGATCAAATGAATCAATTTAATGAAATTATGGAATATAAAAAAAAATGGACTTCTATTTACCAGAATTATGTTACAAAATATAAAAATATTGATGAACCAAAATTATGGAATTGATAATTTATCATTGGCTATTTTCAAATATTAGAACCAAAATTCTTATGAACTATATTCTTACATGGGTGAGCATCGACATCTACATACATAATTCATTGGATGGTCCTATCTATCAAATGAATGAAATACAATTTGGGTGATACTTATTCTCATTACATAATACTCTATGAATGGGATCATAGGTTTCATGAAATTTTAATACACCTTGGAAAATAATTAGACTCTTTAAATTAGATGTTATTGATGGGCTCATAGGTTGAATAGAACTATGTTATGCCTTGAGATATACTTGGATTCCTAATATGGAATTATTGTGATGGTCTCATAGGCTGAATTAGATTATGTTACATCAATAATTATACTTGTATTCCTCATTTGGAATTCCATGGATGGGTTTATAAGTTATATTAAATTACAAAAATTCAAAAGAGATACATGGATTATTGATACAGAATTCCTTGGATGGGTTCATTGGTAATATGATCTTATAACATTATTGATTACCAAAACCATTAATATCATAAAATGTATAGAACTTTATACAGAAATTATTATAAATAAATATATAAATGGATATCTTAGCTCACCTTATGTCCCCTTGTATAATAGTATATATGGAAACTTGGTAATATAACCATGTGTCCTATATCTACTTTACTGTTCTCATGTAGAGTTAGAAATTTCATCGGCTGAAGTAGGTGGATTTATCCAGGTGTCCCATGAGGAGAATTATCCCTACATGTTTTTCATTTACAAACAACTTTAATTTTGATATACCTACACACCGCTTTATTTTATATTCATATTATGAATTTTCATTATACATTATTGATGGTTGCCTACTGATTTTTACACACACCTTGTTAAGTAATTCATTGGTTACCCAAATATATTTAATGGATACATGTAAGGATCTAGGATTGTGTGTATTTTTGATATTCTTTATAGACATGTCCTTGACCTGGAACTGGGTGAAGATAAAGTACGTATACTTTTTTTATGAGTTGGAATCATTTATTTATTTATCCTTTTTTCAGTCTAGCCTTTTGGTATGTATCAACCAATGTATGTTGCATGATTTTTATTTATACCTGGCATGTTCATGCATGATTGTTTATTTGTCATTGGTTGTGTTATCAATTTATCCTTGCTTTTTAGTTATTATTATCTTATACTTATTTTTTTCAATATTCTTTTTCTGTATTTATTAATGATCTAGATGGTATAGTCTCCCTATTGCACAACCATTATACCCTCCCTGCTAGTCGACAAACTCTATCATATAAAGTGCCGAGCTTGAGGCCATGTGGTGAACCCAATTGGAGAGCTGTTTTGGTGGATCTCAGTTTGGTATGTTACAATAATTATTATATTAAGATGAATTTTGAAAGGTATAAAGAAACATATATTGAAAAAATAGCTCAACTTGAAGAAGTGAAAAGGTTGAAACATCAAAATCTAAAGGATAACATTACTATTGATAACAAGAGCTAAAATATTATTAAGATTGATAAGAAGATATATAGATTGAATTGTAAAATTGTTTAGATATAAAAACTAAAGGATAAAGTTAGTTGTTACTTTAAAATTATAGTTGAAGGTGGGTGAAAAATATCTTTGATTAAAATATCTTGTATCTTTAATGTTTAAGATGGGGTATATAAAGTTATGGAAAACATGTGTCATCCCATTCAAGAAAATTTCCTAAACTCTAAATATTTTATTGTAAGTCAATAATCAGTTTCAACTATAATCCCATAATAAAATCCAAAATATTATCATTTCTATGAAAATAAACATTCTAATAAAATTTCAAAACTAGCCCCACACACTCAAAGAAGGAACACTTTATAGGATTAAGTGAAAACTACCCAATAGAGACCAAAAATCAATATAGATATAATACTATATAGACATATAATTCCTACCAAAGAAGATGGATTCAAGGATATTTTTGGTGTTGTTGAATTATTGGAACAATTCATACAACTACTAGTACAACATAACTCTTCATAGACTAATAAGTGAGAAACAACTATGGGGATTCAATTATAGCAAGTGATAAATAGTCATAGATATCAATAACCTAAGGAAAATATTAATATGAAAAATATATTTTCATTTTTGAATAAGAAATTTGGGAGATTTGGTCAACAAAGACAGATTTTCTATGAGTGTGTTACATTTATTCAAGATTATTATAATAACCATTAGAATTTTGGATCATATCAGAATAAAAATCCACAAGACAATATACTATATGTTTTAATCAAAGATTTAAATTTGAGAAACCAAGGATAATAGATAGTGGGTTCTCTTCACATATAACTAGAGAACATAGAAATATGAAATATGTAAAAAAGTATAAAGATTGGTCTTTTAAATTGTGCGACGATATCTCTCAAAAAATATATGCCATTAGAAAAGATAAAATTGGGAATAATAAAATAAGTCCTGATAATGTGTTATTTGTTTATAGTTCTAAGTATAGCCTAATGAGTATTTCATATCTTTTCCACATTTGAAATAAAGTGATCATTAAAAAAATTGATACCTTATAAAGATACTGAAATGTGGAGATATTATCTAAAACGGGGAAAGAACTCAAGGGAAGTTGTTCTAAGTAGTAAAAGTAAAATCACATTGTTACCTATTATTTTAAGATAAAAATATCTTAGGGAATATATATATTTTTCAACATGGAAAAAAATACTGAAGGTAATAAAAGATGAGGTGGTGAGAAATATTCTTATCTCAAAAATAAGATATAACTATTTTTATGAAAAAATTAAAAGGAAATATATGATAAAAACCCATAATGGAGTTGAGATTAAAACAAAAAGCCCATTATATATTATACATTATGAAGTGTGTTGGAATATAAAATATAAATCACCAAGTTGAGATAAGTATTTTATCTCCCTCACTGATAAATTTAATAGAATGTAATGAACCATGTTCATGTCTTAAAAAACTCAATCTTTAGATCTATTTCATGGATTTAAGAGGTTGGAGGAAAGAAATACGCTTCATTTGGAAAGGATTGAGTTCTTAAAATGGTACATAATATTCAAATAGATAGTTCTTAGAATATCTTGATAGAAATGGTGTCAAACAAGAGATTAATGCTCAATACACCGCTTAAATAATGTATTATCTAAAAGGAATAATAAAATTCTTATTTATATGGACATATCTATGCATAATAAAAAATAAACATCATGGTTATATTGGTTACTGACCATTAATATAGTTGTAATTATTCAAAACATATTTTTCTGGAGGCCTAATTCTTACAAGTATCCCAATAAAATTGGGTTCGTAAGGAATCCATGTGAAATAAACATTAGAGATTTTTTATTGTACACAATTGTTAAAAACAAAAGGAAGATCTAGAAACATGCATGATGATAAAACAGATAAATAAATATGTCTTCCCTATAGAACTAATAGAATATTAGACATATGTTATAACAAATAATTAAAGAGGATCTCCCACTATAATGATGTTATAATTTTAAAAAATTAGGATAATTTTAATAATACTATGATGATAAATTGTGATGATGATTTTTTAATGGAGGATTAGTATAAGTCAATGAATAAACTTCACAACTTTGTTAAGATAATGTAGATTCTATATATACTAGTGATGAATAAGGCCTACATAATTTCACTACTATAGGTAAATGTTAGAAGTATCTTGTGGATAAATAAAATATAATTGGTGATCAAAATATGTGTATTCATAGTTAAAGAATAATTATGGGAACCAATCACATAAACCTTCATTATAAGGTTGAACCCAAAAAATGACGAAGATTATTTTGACCACATGGAGTAGATCTTGTCTATGAATAATGAGCTTGATCAAATATAGAAGATTACAAACTAGGAACTTATAACAACACCTAAGGAGAAAAATAAATTTGGAGAAAAATATGTATTCAAATAAAAAAGTAAATGAAGTTAGATATATTAGAAGAAAAAAATTTGGACTTGTTTATATAGGATATCCAAAAGTATATGGTATTGAATTTTATGAGGCATTTTCTCGATCTTCTAAGACTAAAACTATCATAATATTTATTGAAATTTCTAATAATATAAATTTTTTAAAAAGAATGATGAATATAAAATAACTATTTGTAAATACTAAACTCAATGAGGAAGTCTATATGGATATCCTAGGGGTTTTTAATTTGATAGTGATGGAAGGAGTGTTTAATGACTAAAAAAGGATCTATGTGGATAGAAATATGGGGTTGGTATATCAAAATAAATGAATATTTATGAATCATAGAGTTTAAAAATGGATAGGTGTATAGAAATAAATACATAAATAAATTCAACACCATATTACTCATTGTGATAGTGTATATAAAGTTATAATGAGAAGGCGTGTGATTATTTTTCTACTCACAAGAAGATGAAGTTTGAAATATCTTTTTATGGTGAAATTAAATTCTTATTGGGATTAAAAATAACTCATGTTTTTGGTCATGTTTTTATCTCATAAGAAAATTATGATATATAATTACTAAAAAGGGTGGAATGGTGGAAGAAATAGGAATATTCACCCAAATACAAGTGAGATCTAAAAAATAAGGGGAAGGAAAAATATTGAATGATAATGAATTTGGAAACTAATTGGAAGTCTCCTATTGTTGACATTATATAGAAAATATATTTTGTTTTATGTTTCTCTTAATTCCATATTATAGTTCATTCGATATGAATTTAATTTTATAGAAAGCCAGAAAATTATTAGATAAGTTTTAAATAACTCAAACTATGGTATTTTTTCCAAGAAATAAGGTGACATAAAACTAAAAGAGTCTTTGAAATGATTACTAGGAAGGATTTGTGGATAATAGAAGGTCTAATTTAGGTAAATCATTCCTTATTAAGAAAAACTTTTTTGCACAAAACATAAAGAAACTTACATCAATCATATTGAGTTCAAATTATTCCAAATATTTGGTTGTGTCACAAATAGTAACTCATGTTGTATGAAAATAGACTCATATTAAATTCATGAATCTCTAAAAAGGATACAAACTAATTATCTACTATCAGAATCAATGTTCTATAATGTTTCCAAGAATCAACTGCATCATTCTATGTAAAATGTTTTTGAAATTAAATATAATTTCCTAAAAGAGAAGGTCACTTATGGAACATTGATGTCAGAGTTTATTCTATGTAATGATTATGTTTTTCATATCTTAATAAATCCTCTCACAGTATATTTTTCTAGGAATTTATGGTTTTATGTGGTTTTCTATCCCACTATCCTCATTGAGATATGAATTATATGAGTTTTATCTGCTATTTAATCTTCCTTAATTTCTATATAAGATGTTATTTTTTAGGGAGAAACATGTTCTCCCCATTTGTTATTTTTTACATGTTAATTAAGTGGTGCAGGATAAAACTTATCTAATATTTTTTATATTCTAAATTATCAATTTTATTAAAATGTTTGATATGAGTTTTTATTTAACATTGTATTGTGTTTTAATCAATCTAAATTTCTAAACTAGTAAATCTCAAGTATAATTAGAGTTCATTATTTCCTTTATATTCTATTTGAGAATTTTTTTGGACACTAGATATTTTTATCTTTGGTTTTATTATCAAAAAGGCGTAGAGAAATGAGTGGTAATGTCTATAAATAAATAGGGGTTGATTGTAAAAACCTCTTGGGGTGATGTTGAATTTGTTGTTAATAACAGTTTATGTGTGATAATTTATTAGATAATAATTACCCTACAGACTATTACTGAGTAAGTATAAGTGAATTCTAAAAAAACTTTTATTGGATAATTAAAATTTTCTGCTATTAGAAAGTTGATATTGGGCATCATTCTTGATAATACTACTGTTGAATAAATTATACCAACCATCCATGGTGTTCCATTTTTAATTGATCTTGTAGTTAGTGTTTTTAAACCCTTGGATAAAGGTTTGATTAGGATAGATTTTCATTCACAGGGAACGAAATTAATTTCATAATGTTTGAAATTTTATGTTTATGCTCTAAAATTGGCTATGTATTGAAATTTTAATACTTCTAATGACTTTTTGTATGAATTATGAATCATTTTTTTTACTTTTTTCATAAATATTTAATATATTCAAATAAATATTTACAAAATTATATGACTTTGGAGACAAATCAAATGAATTTATTCCATTTCATATGACTTAATATGTTAAACTATATGACTTCTAGAGTCTTAAAATTTGAAATATTTTCCTCATATGACTTCTATATTCATATGAAATTCAATTCGTATGACTTCTTACAGTACCATATGAGAGAAACACTTGATTATTTTGTATGGTATCCTTGTACAAAAAATGTGAGCATTCTTGGTTTAATATCTAATAAAGGAAATCAAATTAGGAAATTCAAGTTAATTATTATAAATTGATAAATAATCATGATCATAAATGGATTATTATTTAAGATGAGGTTAAAATACAATCATCCAAGGAAGGATTATAAGTCAAAGGAAGCACATGCTATTGAACGACACTTAACAGAAGAAAGTAAAATGTGGAAATAGAGAAGACCACACTATATTAGAGTCCACGATAATAATTATTGTTAAAAATTTTAAGATATTGAACATTTCATCCTATTTATGGGAATGCCGAACAACTATACCACTAGTGAGAAATGATTTGGTAGACCACATCATGGTTTATTATTGATAAATTGTTTCTAAAGATCTTGATGATGGAAGTTGTTTTATGTTTAGCATGAGGATATTCACAACGCAGGAAACCTAATATTGTTATAAAATTTATGCAGTGATGATAGAGGATGTTATAGAGATCATTGTGCTACAATATAAGGTTCCATTATTGAAGAAGGTTTTCAATATGTTCTTATTTGGTATCTTTGGAAAATAAATAAATGAGGAATAAAATAGCCCAATAATAATTTTGAGATCATGTGAATATGATGAGGCCATGTTTTCAGAAAAATTAATGTTATGAGAATTAAAAAAATGATATTAACATGGTTTCATGAATATTTGAGATGGTGAAGATAAAAAAAGAATGTTTTTTTAGAATTGTAGTATCTGAGTGAGAAAAAGTTTGTTGGATTTCATAAGAATCATAAAATTATATGGTGATAAAAAATATTTGAATATCTTGTATAGTCAAGAACACTAAATCCTATGATCTCCATTGAAAATATATCCTTATAGATCTATTTTTGGTTTTATCCAACAGAATAAGCGTATGTATTTCACTGGTTTGTTCTATTATCTTATAATAGGAAAAATTTATACACATTCCTATTGTTATCATGTTAATAAAAGAGTAGTTTTTGGGGGATAATAATCATCATGCATATAAGAAATACTCATCCTTATGGAGGTGAAACTCGTTAACAAACATGTTGTGATGCTCAATTATTTTTCATTAATTTCTCGATGAGATTTATTCTAAATAAGAATGGGATAAATATTCTTCAAAAAATTATAATTACAAACTAAACCCCATTATAATTCACACATGTTCAGTACTATTCAATGGTACAAATAAAATTTATTTATATAATTTCCATGTAGGTGATCATCTTAATTTTGGATATGATGATCCAAATAGTTTTATTTTTAAAGAAATTATTTAAATTGAAGACAAATAATAAAAATGAGATTAATTTTGTAACACCCCATGATTTTATAGTGTGTTATTTTATTCAAAATAATTCAATAACTTGCACTACACGCAATACCGAGTTCAATCACACCATGACTTACAAAAAAAAGAAGCTATTCAAAAGAGGTTATGAATAGTATTATCTAAATTTTAAACTTTATATAATCCTTATAATTTTAGAATCCATATTATGAGTTTCATAGATATAATGCAAGAACAAATTCATTTTCAATATTTCACTTTTATCAACTTTTAATAGTGAAACCTTTTTAAATACAATATTTTAAACTTTTTGACTAAATGGGGACATCAAAAATTTAAAATGAAACATCCCAAGCTTCCACGGTATGCTTTCTTTGAATAATACAGTAGCGTGTGTTGTACGCAACCTCGAGTTCTAACACACACCACAACTAATTAAACTAGACGTTGTGAATAGTAATACCTACTTTTTGAAATCATATATATTTTATATTTCAAAATGGAATTCATTTTTGGATTCGGAATATTGAAATTACCCTAAGGTGAAATTTTGGTACTTTTCGGATAACTTTCATATTTTGATGAATAGTGAAAATTACTAAAATTTAATTAAAAACAACTTTTTTAATCAAAATAATTAATAGTGATAAATTAGGAATTTGAGTGGTTTTAAAGTATATTTAGAATATATTTTTACAATTTAATATAATGTTGGTCATTAGACATAATTTTACAATTAAACCGAACATAAACAAGTGTCAATCTTTTGATAGTTATTATCTCTTAAAAACACGCTTTTTATTTTGACAGCGGGAATTAATTTTAAATTAATTTCTGCCACTTCTGTGTTTTGAATTTAGGAAAATGGATTCAATATTTGGAATCAGGATGTTCAAATTTTTTAAATAGGTAACTTTTGTTTTTAGACATTTTGAATAATTACTGCGGTAAATATTTTATTTACCATGGTTAAGGGTAAATCCGGTAAGTAAGGGTTAAAAAATAATATTATAATAATACAAAATTACCCTAAAACGTGTCTTAACCCTATTGGTTGATACATGGTCGACCATGGGAATCTTTGGGTCTATTTTGGGACCCCATGGATCCACTTGTAAGTGATAATGACACTTTATTTTAATTAAGTTAAAATGAATACAAAAATGACACAAGCATATATCTTTTAGAAAAACAATTGTTACATAGGGTTATATATGTTGGAATTTAGATTATAAATATTAATTAGAAAGATAAAAACATTTCCTACATAATTATAGTTTATTTATAATTTTTAGACATTAAATAATTTATTTTATTTATGACACAATGATGATGCAGTAATTACTATAATAGTGAAAAATTAAAATAATTGATATTATAAATACCCAAATAAATATAATATGAAACTTTTAATGAATTAAACTAATTTTATAGGATAATATGATATATTATTATTGATCTAATTGACTTTTTTCGAAGTAATCAATCTTTTATGAGTTTCAAAAAAATCAACTATTGAATTGTGTCAAAATTGACATAAAAGAGTTCTTAAAACAAATATTATATTATTAATTGATATTAAATTCCTAAAAATCTAAGGTTCGGCAAAAAGACTTATATCATGATAGTTTCATCATTAATGTACCACTTGGGGGGCGCTTGGATGTATATAGTAAGTTTATTAACCATATTATATAAAAATACAAAGAGACATTGTAAAAGTGAAACTAATTAACTTAGAGTTAATACTTAAAGATAAGGTTAATATAAGTACCCAAACCTGTATAAATTCTATTGGTTGAGTGGTTTTCGACCTATCCCCACCTTAACCTTTTAATAATAAGCTTTGAGCCATTAGAAACCGAATATGAATTTATTATAAATTAATATTTCTAGCTTTTCCAAAGGTGCCCCTCACCCCTCTTATAAAAGGGCACTCCTCCTTCTCATTTCTTCACACCTTAAAAGCCTTTTGGTTCGGCCAAACTCTGCCCAAATACTCTCCCAACATCCCTCACTACAACATAGAGGCCTTAGTTTGATCAGAAAGCCAACCTAAGGATCCCTTTTGATCAAATCAAAAGGAAGAACCCGAAGAAGAGGTAATGATTTCACCACCCTTCTCCAAGTTCATTTCTTCTTCCACTTCTTCTTCCTTTGTTCTTACCATTCTAAAATAATAACTCCAGTATCTCACATATACTGTGATGTTATTATAAATATGGTAAAACCATATTCAGTATTCTATCCACCCTTTGAATAACATGTCACCATACGTGCGTACGTACGGACTACCGTCTCCACGTCGTGGTGTAATTGTTATTCAATATAATATTATTTGGATGGGTATAATAATGATGTGTAACTCAAGTAAATAATAAATATAACATGTTAATGATTCTGTATATATGATATACCATCCATTTATATATTATTTTAATATCAAAAGAATGATATTGTCGCTCGTGCGTACATACGGACTACCGTCTCCACGAACGCGATGAGATTCATTCTCCATCGTATCCATTCAAGTATAATTATCATTTGATGATTTAAAAATGATGTTTAAGGACTAGAAATCATTCTGGATATGAATAAGATACAACAAACATGGCTTATGTAACAAAACATATAAGAGAAAATGAGTAAGTTAACTCCCGAAACGACGATAATTCTAAGATATTATTAACAAATCAATGTTAAAAGATCATATATGATATCATATTATTATATATGATTCTTGTATAATTTAATAACAACTATTTCACCATTATACAGGAGGTTAACCTACTCCAACCAAGGAAAAGTACAAGGTAAGGGTTTACTTTACAACCTCTTCATTATCCAAGGTTGTTTATACGTAAAAATCTACTGGGATCTCTTTATCATCCACATCCATGTTTCTTAAAAATGCATTTCAAAACATTTTTACTATTTACTAGAATATGAGTTAAAGTCATTTATACCCTTTTTGACTTTTATAAGTGGTTTATAAAGGAATCTTTCGGTCGTTTTCAAAACAAGGTCCTTTTTAACCTTTTCGACAGAATTAAGGTAAGAATGTTTTTTTTATACGGCGGGTGCGGCTATTTTCCGCCGTTATAAAATCTTCAAAGCTTCCCTTAAAAGATTATAAGAATATTTTAAAAGAAAATGTTTTATTTTATATGGATCTTAAATTATTTCAAAATAAAAGGAGATATTTCTTTAAAAAGAATTTTGATTTCATCTATGTCAACATCCTTTGATGGATTTTAAGATTATTTGAAGTTGATTTATTATGATACAAAACTTCTATATTGTATTGAAGGTTTTGTGATATGTTTGACTGTGGATGTGCTATTTTTATACCATTCATAGTTTATGGTGAAAGTATTGACATTTAATATGCTAGTTTTAATATGAATGTTTATGTTATGTTTAAACCTTTTCATATGGGAATGCATTGGACTTAATATGTGACGGGTGGAGCCCGCTATAGCTCCTCGATGCATCGGTAGGTCTCATGAGACAAACCAGTGTCTTGGCACAAGGCCTTGACAAAATCTTATTTGTAGTCTTGTCACGAGGCCTTGGCTATGTGGTTATGATAGTCTGGCATTATGCATTCCAATATTATGAAAGTGGTTATTGATTTTTGCATGTGATTATTCGATTATTAGAATATCCATGTGAATAAGTAAATGGAATTATTTCATTTTATTTATGCCATACCATGTTGAAAGTTCATATTTAAAAGGCTTTTGTTTTAGTTATACATTTCCTTAAATGTTTATTCTTATTTATGAATGTTTCCTCTATATTGTTATCCTTACTAGGCATTTGAGCTCACCCCTTTTCTATGTTTTATTTTTCCCAGGATGTGAAGAAGTAAGTTATGAATGACCTGCAGGGATTTTATGAGGGGTTAATAGTGTGGATTGTGGAAACATTATGTTGTTGTAGTAGTTTTTCATTTTATGATGTAATGTAAAACTTATGAATATAACTAGTGTTTCCAAGTCTACTAAACCAATCGGTCTTTCGAGATTTGATCTTTCTTGTGATCATGACAATGTTATGTAATAATGCACCGACTCTGGGTAACTGGGGTCGGGGGGTTACAAATTTCGGTAATTTCAATTTAATTTTATAATTTATTTGAAATTTATTAACAATGTTTTAACTTATGTTTGATATTAATTTTTTTTGATAACATATATAAATTCTAAGTGTTTTCTTAGGTTATGATATAAATAAATTGTAGTTGGAATCATATTAATGGCCTAAATAAGTTTTATAATGTTTATGTTTAAATCAAAATAACTATAGTCCAATTGGAAAATGGATTTATAATTTATATCATTCATAGATTCATATTTTTTATATCTTTATGTGATTAATATGGTTCGTCTAGCATGTAGGGATTTTCATTAATGTCATTGGTTTGACCAAGGACTATTATGTGGTGAAAATCCTCCATGATCCCATCTCTATTTTTGTTTTTATTGTGAAGCTGGTGAACTGTTAGTGGTTGATCAGAGCTGATGTTGTAGGTTTATGGGAGCAGTTCCAAGAGATTAGTGAGAATTATTTTTGGATTGGAGGTTAAGAAGTGTTGGTGTTATAGGTTGGAAGTGGGATGAAGGTTTTATTCTTTTGTGACTATGATTTTGGGGATGGTTCTATTAGAGTTTCAAGTGTTTTTGTTAGTGTGGTCTATAGCATTATTTGGTTGGTTTTCTCCTATATGATGATTTTCTGTGGCTCTAGTTTGGTATGATTTGGAGATATTGATGATCTTTAGTTTTATACTATTTTAGGGGTTTCAATGTTGATTCATCAATAATGGTGGTGGTAGTTTTCTTACCTCTACAATAATGATATTGATGACTATGGTGGTTGGTGGTTCCAAGTGGTTCTAGGAATACATGGTAGAATATATTTTTCAAAATTTTAATTTTAATTTTATTTTGGTGACTTGTTTTATGGTTCATGGGTTGGTTTGGTAATTTCACCTTGGTATGTTGTTTTGTGTGATGTTATTGTGATGAATGGTGTTTTGTGATGATAATTTTGTGAGATTTATGATTTTACCCATAAAATTGATCTTTCATGGAAACAAAAAAAATTGGATATGAGGAATACAGTAGAAAAATAACTCAAAAAATCAACATTTTTCAATTTTAAAATTCAATTGTTCTGTATTTTTATGATATTTTTTTATTATTGCTACATGTATTTTTAGGTATATCATGTTTTTTTGTTCTTTAATTTATTTTTATAGAATGTATTTCTATGTTTATATAAATATATATGTTTAATTTTATATAAGGATTATTTGAAATAAGTTTTTTAAGTTGTTGAATTATTAATTTAGGTGTATATATTGGGTTTAAATTATATTGTTACATGTATTTATGTACATAATTATATTTAATGAAGAAATATAATGATTTAAAAAGTTTATGTGAATGTGATGTTTTGGATATTTTGTTTTTTAATGTGAAATATATCATTAATGAGTAAGTAATAATTTTATAGTCTAAATTGAGAAAGAATTTGTAATTCAAATGATATATTTAGTAATTTTTATTTTAGTTAATCTTTTTAGGTAAAGGACTTTATAAACAATTTACTTTTGAAGACAATATTTACCCATTTTAAAACCCATTATGCTATTAAATTAGTTTCATTCCCAAGAAAATTTATGTATTCATATAATATTCATATTATTTAACTATATCATTGTATTTTTGTTAATTTGGATAATTAATATAGTGTAATGAGTTTTAGATGTATTTTTATATGTTTTTGAAATAATTTTGGTGTAACATATATTTTTAGGTATATCATGTATTTTTAGTTTTGTATTTATTATTGTACAATATATTTTAATATATATATATATATATTCATGATGACTTAGAATAATGTTTTTATGTTGTTGAGTTGTTGAATTATTTTTTTCAAGTTAGGTGTAACATATAATTTATCCTCTCACTCTATATATACAATTATATCAAATGTTGTAGTGACAGGTATTGAAAATTGGGTTCGAATGGAAAATATTGGATGCTTTTCCTTTTGATGTAAAACAATTAATTTTTGAGTTTGTACAATTAGTGAAATATAAATATATAATTGATTAACTATTTAATTAAAATTTTGAGTAATTTCATTTGTTTGGGTAATACATTTATTGGAATACATGATACACAATTAACTTAAAAAACATCATTTTCCCAGGTTAAAATCTAATAGATAAGTAAATTAGTTGTATTCACAATATATTGAAATAATAATAATTTAGTTCAGTTGAATTATATATATCATTGGGTTATTAAATTGAAAATGAAATGGATAGGATAAGGACAGTCTTATAATGAAATTAAAGTACACAAAGGTCTTTTATGGGTGTTGACTTATTAATTTATTTTTACGTTTAATAATTTAATTTACAAGTAAAACATATTGAAAATATTTAAGTGACTACATATTATATTAGTGTGAGTATATATATGTGTTTTTAGGTGCGTCGTTAATTTTAGGTTATTTCATATTGTTATAGAATATATTTTTATCTTTATATACATGAATATTTTTTCATTATAATGCAAAAAATTGTTTGTCAGTATTGGGACTAATTATAAATTTCATTGAACATTTAATTATTATAATTAGATATGTGAGAAGATGTTTTTCATCTTTCAAAATGGCGAAAACATCTAGAACTAAATATATATTCAAATATAATATGGCACAGCCAAACCTGGGGTTTGGAACCAGATGGATTGGTGATTGATTCTATATAATAGATTATAAAATAGATACTCACAAATGAGTAACTTGGTTGATTACGTGTAAGAATAACCCATTGTTTATTTATTGTTATTCTAGGTTCATCAAAGTCCTATGTAAGTGTAAATCCAATGCATTTCAAGAGGCTTATAGTATTCAGTATATGGATCGGTTGATGCAGTTATACTTATATAGTATACTTGATCAATTGTAGGGTCATCCAATGAGATCAAATGGTGTTTAAACCATTTTAACTGAAATTTAGTTTTGGTTATCATCTATAAATATACTAATTGTGATCACTTTCACAATACTAGTTTGAGTGACACTTAATCTTCTATCAACATGTAATTTATAATAATTATTTTGTTATAATATTATCCCTCCTCTTATATTCAAATTTTTTGTTTCCCATGGAATAGAGATCATTCTAAACCATGTATATTCATATGTTTCTTTACTAAGTGTTTTAATTATGTTTTTAGTTTTTTTTTTCATTTTGAGTACATGTCAATATTTATATGGTGTGTAGTTGAGGTTCATGAGATTCTTAGTTAGGGATACACATATTTGTGAAATTATGTATAATGATCATATATAATTACATAGAATAAATTTTAGGATTTGAGATTTCTGGTCTTTTTGAATTTCTTCATTAAATATAACAAGTGGTTTCGGATTATGGTGTAGAGTTCAAAAGAGAATCTCAGGATGTCACTTCGAGAAACAATGTGTTACCTATCATTTACCATTTTTTTCAGTGAGTCAATTTTATTTTGTAATATGGAATTCTAAAAGGGAAAAGTAATTATATATAACACTGATGGAATGGACTTTTATTTCTATATGATATGGGTGGGACCTTCCTATTTGATAAGGATCACAATATTTCATTGATTGAGTTTAATCCAAAAGTAATGAATAAAACATAGTAGGAATGATTTAATATGAAGACATTTAGTGTAGTCTAGATGATTCATATATCATCCCATAAATGTAACCACATAATTACATGATGTAATAAAAATATTTAAAAATAATACATTTCAATGGTCTTTTTGGCTTAAAGTTTAATTAATCATGACAAAACACTAACTGACCAAACTCATGCCTTATTCAACTAATGTAATGTTTTTCCACTTTATAAGAAACTACTTAATCCATAATAAGTCTTTAACATCTCCCATTAATTTTATACATCATATACAATTCAATAAACTGAATACTTTTCAAATCATTTTAAAATAGATAAATGGAAATATAATAAAGGGGTAATGTTATATGATCGGTAAGGGAAACCATATGTGATAAAAATCAAATATCATATTTGAGAATAAAATGTACATATTGGTATAACCATGATACATAAAAAAGTAATACCCAATAAAGCATATATCATATATCTTGTCATAACATAACTGTATATTATGAAAATGATGGATATTATAGAAACAAGTCATTATGAAAAATTATGGCATATCCATTTGAATAGAAATCAAAACATTTTGAATCGGGTGCCATGACCTATTTCCTTTAGTGGATTGTGTTTCAAATTCCTATTTCTCATGGTGGATAATACTTTACTCAAATATTTCCCATAGTGAATCTGGCATCACAACCTATTTCCAATTTTGGATTAAGCATAACTACTATTATCACCGTTATCTCAGGAGATGTAAAGAATAAATCAATTAATTTGGAGGTTATATAAGTCAAAACATTCACTTAAATATTAAACATACACATTTGTGTTATAGGATAACATCTAACAATCATATCATTTAAATCCATGAATAGTAATGGGTTTCATAAAACATTCTAATGAAAATACTTCATTTTTTATAATAAATAACAAATATAAAAATAATGGATTTAATATCTTTTTCAAATGGATTCACATAATGAAATCATTATTCATTCCATCAATAATCATAAAATGATTACCCCATGAAAAATAAATGGTTATCCAATTACATCAATTAACATTTTAAATTAATATCATTCAATTAAGATTGTAATGAATATAGTATTTGAACCGTATATATAAAAGTTATGGGTATAATAATAATTTCCCCAATAAATCAATGTGTGGAACATAGTTGAACACCCTTCTCCCAAAGTAATCCAAATAGAGAATTAATATAGGAATGTAATTCTAATAAAAATTATTTTTATGATCCAAAAACTATTAGGAAAGACAAAGATAGTGATGGATAATTTCTTTAATAGAGAATAAAATTGCATATTTTTTCCAAGGTAATAATAAATATTATAGAATTTGAAAAACATCCTTGATAAAGAATATGATATATCAAAGTACAATGGAATAGATGAAGAAATATATTACGGAGTTTTGGGGAAATCAATTTGGAATTTAAAAAATGTCCCTGATCTCTCGAAATAAATTTGATATAAATATTTTTAATAAATCCAAAGAAAAATATTTTCTCTAAAAACTATGAAAATTTAGATATAAAGTTTCAGATAAAATTAAAAATATATATGAAATATGTGTTCCAAAAAATAGTAAAAGACAATTTTAGAATAAATATTTAATATATTCATAAAATGAAAAAATGATGGGACACTTTAAATAGTTATTTTCAAAGTGTTGTTTGGAGGCTTTGGAAAATATTGAGCTTCGAAAAATATACATTATTAATTGATTTCTAACAAATCAAAATGATTATTAAGTAAATTTTCGGTGTAAGATAAAATATTTTATTTTTAATTGATATAAATACCCCCTTTTTAAATGTTTTGAAATAACATTAATTGAAAACCCACATCGAAAAAAGATTATTAAATATTAATTTTAAAGAATGATAAAAATAACTATGCGAATAATAGAAAATTATCCCTATTATGTTTACAAAAAATATAGTATAACATTTTCAAGATTGATAATATAGACATGGAATAAAATACTCATTAGAAAGAATGATATATATTCTTTTTAATGTTTTAATAATGTTTCTGGAAACAAATTAGCAAAGAGGAATTTATTAGACATGATTAGTAATTTAATAAAATAAAAAATAGAAAATATATAAAATAGGTGAATGTGATGATAAAATAAATATTGAAAAGTATATTCAAGTAAGAATGATTATGACCCAATCAATCAAAAATTGAGTCAATGTTGCTATTATGAAATTAATAATGTAAGAATATAAGGAAATTGAGATTAATATCATTAAATTGTCAATAAAAGTTCATCAAATGGATTATATTTTAACATTTGAAATTAATTGGGTAGTTAGTACACTATATAAAATAAATAATAGTGCATAATATCCAACATATCCTAAGGATTAGAAAATAATACAAAGAAACCCTAATAGATTTGATAATTTTTTAGTCAAAAATCCTTGATAGAAAGAACATGGAATAGAAAATTTAATATCAAGAAATGTTATAAAATCCTGATTAAAAATATTTAATGGAAATTAGAAATAAAATTCCATATAAAACATGCTATATAATTAAAAATATGTCTCAAGGGGTAAATATTTGTGGAAATAAACCCCTATAGCTTTTTAAAATTTTGAGTCAAAGACCCATATAGGAATGAACATGGAATGGAACATTTTAATTTATTAAAAATTATGTTAATCACGAATCCAAATAATAATGTGGTAATATTTTTACCATAAAAAATAAAACATGGTGTATAACATAATCTTATCTCAAGGAATTCAAATTTGATACCAAGAACTCTCACCATTTTTCCCCTATTAGTCGAATGCACTATACGATCCTGTATAAAAAACATATATATACAAATAAACTATTTTATAAGCCTTTTAATATAAATAATCCTTTTTAAACATCATTTATAATTATTCTCTACATGTATATTTGTTTGTAGTTGTCTATTTTCAATATCGGGTGTGAGTAATCTTGATAATTTTGACCTAGTTTCATATTTGATGTGTTTTTATCCATTCTTATCCAAAACATTTATCACTGAAAGATCATCAAATTTACTATAATTTGTTTATTTTAATTATTTATAATGTTATAGTTTAATTTAAAATATATTTTTGTTTTTATTTGTGATGATGAAGTCAATGATGTGCATGTTTCAGTAATTTATAACAAATTGATAGTGTTATATTAATTAATGAGTTAAATGTTCTTATGAACATTATAAACCTGAAATAAATCACCATTTACTCATTATTATCAAATATAAATTTTCCAAATCCATCATTGATATAAATTTATAGTATTTACATAATTTTTTTTATACTAATTCAACTGGAACATGCTATATTTTATGTGCGAGTATGGTTGTGGAAGAGATTCTTTTATTGTAATATCATTATCAAAAAGTATAATTAAATAGTTTATATGTTATAATGGTTTTTAATTATAATTTTTATTATTTATAATAATACGTTAATCGAAAAATAATTTCTCTATTCTAAATAAAGTTATTTTTATCTTGGTATGTTTATTTTATTCTGTTAGTTTTACAATGATTTCAAATTTATAAAATTTATTATAGAATGTACGATTTGTATTTAAATAAAACAAATCCTAATTTTAATAATTAATTTATTCACTAAACCAATTTCAAGTACCATCCTTTAATGTTGGTGAAGAAAAATGGAATGTGGATTTCATGGTGGTGCTAGTTCGCTCGTGCTCATGAGCAATAGTTTCATTTTCTCCAATCAAATGTGAGGGGAATTAATATGGCTTATGCCTTATAAGATATAGAATTTTATTCTGTTATTTATAGTTATTTAATAATATTCATATGTTTGTAGTGGTTTTTAGTAATTTATGTCAGAATGGTATAGATAGGATGTAAAAGGGTAAGTAATATTTATGTTGGGAATTCAGATCTTCTCTTGAACTATCCTTTAAAAATGAAGGGGTTAAGGAACATTACTAATTTTGGGGACTACCAATTGTATATAGGAGATCTATAAGCGATATATTGGGTAGTGTTTCATGGGAATTTTAAACTAGGTGTGTGTATTTAGAAGGATTGAAATAAGCTTCTTTTATGGGTGAAAAAGTGGGACAAATCATTGTAAAAGATTATTAGCTAAAGCATTAAAAAGGAATTGCATTAAGTTAGGAGGGTTAGGTGGATAAATTTTTGTGATACAAATTGTAATAAATTTAGAACCTATTTTTATTTATATAAGTTCTATGTTTCTTATTGATTTAGTAAAATTTGACACATTACATTACCCATTTTAACAATTATAAATATTGATTAAATATTAATCATTACTATTATTTTATCACTAAATATATAATATTACCCATCTTACAAAATTTATATGTTATGAATATGAATTTTGACTCCATTTAATTTAATTCAATTTCAAAATAAAACAATATTATCCTTTAAATTAAAATATATATTATGTTCAAAATAGTTTTTGTGGAAAAAACATTTAATCATTTGGTGATCTTAATAAATTTAACAGCTACTGCCAATTAAATGAGTGTTATTTTATTTCTATAAAAGTATAAAAATAATATTATAGTTTTTATATTTAAATAAAATAATTGAATTTAAAATCACAATATTTAGAAAAAAATATTATTCCTTGAAAAAGAAATGTTTTAACATAGTAACTAGTATTTATCTTGGTAACTTAATTCTATACCTAAAAATTAAAATTAAAATATTAAAAAATATTAAAAAAATTATATAATATTTTAAAAAAAAATTCAAATTAAAATTATATAGGATAGAAAATTTAATTTTAATATTGGCACATAAAAATGGTTTTTAGAAATAAATGTTGTTTTAGTCTAAAATTTATTTGTATTATACATTATCCATGTCATTGACATTAATAAAATATATTAGTTTATTTAAAAAATTGAAATTTATTTTTCTTATATAATAATCAAAAACTAAATATTACCATTAAAATATTTATTTAACATAATGAAGTTAAAACAATATTTTAAATTCTAATAAAAGGATAATTCGGTTTTAAAATGTTGAACCTAGGTTTGCTAAGATAATTTTTTTTTCATAAATAGTTTTACTCTATAAATAAATATTTAAGAAATTAAAAAGTTTATAAACATCTAGGTTTTTCTTCTATATTGTAAAATTTATGAAATTTGCAATTTTAGTAAAACAAATACAGTTTTTACTATTCACTTTAAACAATTATTTTAGTAAAATATAAAAATTTTATCTTTTGCTAATTTTAAAATGAAAAATTCAAAAATTAAATTAATTTTAAAAATATAATACTGATAAATTAATATTTTAGATGGAAATAAAATATTAAAATAAAAATTTCTCTTAATAACAAATGATCTTTTTAAAATTTTGCTGTTATTAATACTATTTGTATGAATCCATAATTGATTACAATGTTTTCATATACTATAGTTTTTATTATTATTAAATTTTTATAATTTTATTCCTATAATATGCTGCGAATCATTTTATTCGAATTTTCCCTGTGAATAAAGCTACCAAACACAATATCTATTTTTGGAACATATACTGTGAAATATCAGGTCCTTACATTTTATACCCCGTCAATAAATTGTGTCCATGAAATTTTTATTTATTACTCACTAATCAAAGTAGGTGATAGTATTATTAAAAAACTCGTTATTCAGGACATAACTTCTAATATGACATCGACCATACTCTCTATGGCTATATCATGTTACTTATCATTCCTCAAACAACATTAATCATTCATATAATCACATGATCAAGTATCTATATACCCTAATTATATATTATACATATGATACATTTCCTAAAACATTTTACATAACTATGACATCAAACTACACTGAAATCATATATTCCTTCAAAAATTAACAATTATATTTAACCACTAGTTCATAAAGTCAGATACTACCTATATATATCATAATTCCAATCCAATATTAGTTTTTGTTAAATTAATAATAAATTTGAAGGCTATCAATACTATCTAACCCACTTTTATAAAAATCAATCAATACTTTATTACCCCATCATTAATCATATATTAAACCTAAGAGTTTTTAATACATCAATCATGTGTTCTCTAATAGTTATCACAAAAAAAATAAACCTGGTCAGAAAATAAATTTTTATGTTTATTAACACTATATAATATATATTTCCAAAACATTAAATAAAAAAATGAAATAAAAATATTTATATGTTCACATAATTCTCATAACTTTTAGAATATATCAGAATATCAAAAATAAATATCATTCATTAATGAAAATATCTACGAGCATTATCACTTGATATCTATTATAGCATCATCCTCAATACAACAAAAAGACTAGTAAACTCATATTTTCCATCATAATATGAATAAAATAATAATTTAGACCTTTTTTATATACTCCTTGTTATAAGACATATTGGTTTCAAACACATACCTTTCTCTGTTTCATGGTCATAATCCTATTTCAACCAAATACTAAAACTGAAAAGGTTATGAAAATGCCCAAAATTTGAATATGAAAACAATAATATGATGTTTTCTTCCCTTATGAAACCTCAATATTTATCATATGAATCTTTTTGATTAACCTATGCTCATATCTTTTAAATCCTTAGTTATCCATGGTCATTTTCCTATTAGGTTTTGTAACCAAATTAGTTATAATCATACTCAAATCCTTTATAATGGTTTATTAAGCAAATTTCGATTCAATTATATCATATTCCCCCCTTATTTTTAAACCAAGTGTTCAATTAGACCTATTTATCATGAACCAGATGATGATTGAGTTAATAAATAATTAAATATTTTTAGGGTTATTCCCCTTAGGTACATCGGTGCTAAAGCCTTCATCCACATGTAGTATCCAAAATGTAATTCCATTACTAGGAATACCACAACTGGAAAACTTCACCAATACATCAACATGATAACTTACTCCTAGACTTAACCCTTATACTATCTGAAGTTCTCTTATAATAATTCTGAAAATATTCAAAATTACCTCAACTAGCTTAAAAGGGATATATAATATTTTTCTATTATGACCAACACTAACTTATCATCATTTGATCACATTTATAACTATTAAATTATCCCAATTCGATAACATTTTAATCATTAGTGTTATCTAAAACCTTATTTGATGACAACTATCATAGACCATAAATGTGACTATATAGTTACCTTACATTATTAAAATATTTCATTACAATATATTCTAATGTCCTTTTAGGTTTAGGGTTTTACATAATTATGATAAAGTATTAACAAAAAATACACTTCTTTTTAAAATAATGGACATTTTCCAATGAATTGTAAAATACTTAATCCATAAAATTTCTTCAGTACATCCTACTAACTCTCTATATATGATATTATTCTATACATTTTATACATTTATAGTCTTTATAACCTACGAAAATGAATACATAATAAGGGGGATATTATATTCTAAATAAGGGTTAACATAATTGATAAAAATAAAATATTAAAAGTGAACATAATATGATCATATAGGTATAATCATGATACATAATAAATTTATACCCAACGAAGCATAGATCATAAATAATGGAATAATATAAGTATACTATATGAAAATGACACATGTCCTAGAAACTAGGAATACTTGAGAATTAGGAAACATCTATATGAATATAAATCATAATAAAGTGGACAAGGTATAACAACATGTTTCATATAATGGATTAGGCATCTCTCACCTACTTCCCTTGGGGGATCACGATTCACTCCCATGATTCCCATAGTGTATTAAGAATCAAAACCTATAACCATTTTATATTGATCATCATAACTTGTTTAACAAATATCTCATTAGATTTAAAGCATTACCCAATGAATCATAGAACAATATAGGTCATTCCCATAACATAAATATTAACAATTACATTTGTTCCATAAGAAAACATATAAAAATCACATCTTTAAAATCCATGAATGAGAATGGGTTTCATAAACCACTCTATTGAAAATCATTGACTTTTTAAATCATAATAAAACAATAAAAATAAAAATGGTTTTATATCCATTTCAAATAAATTCAAGGAAGTAAATCATTAATAATTCCATCAATAATTATAAAATTGTTAACTCATAGTAAATAAATGGGAATCAAGTGACATAAAGTAAATTTCTGGGTAAATATCATTCAATAAAGATAATAAAAAATATGGTATTTCCCCTGTATAGATAAAACCATATATGGTTAAGATAATAATTCCCCTAATATATTAATGTGTGGAACCTAGTTGATTATCCTTACATAAAAGGAATCGACATTGAGTTTTCATGGAGGAAAATTATTAGGAGAAAAATTATGGTACAATAGCAAAGATTATTAGGAAAGGAAAAGGAATTGATGAATCGTTTATCAAAAATAGAATTACATTACATATTCCATCAGGATAAAGAAGTTGGATGATAAAATTTTAAAAACATCCTTGATCAATTATAAGTTATTTAAAATAAAAATGATGTTTATTTAAAATACGTTTAGGGGTTTAACAAAATATTTTTGGAAATAGAAAATATAATTTATCATTTAAAATAACTATAAAATATATATTTTATAAATTCTAGATAGAAATAATTTCTTTTAAAAATAATGAAATCATAAATATAATGTTTCAAATAAAATGTCAACAGTCATGAAAATTTTCCCCCATTGAAAAAATTAAAATATATTTTTTGAAGGCATTCTCAACATATTCATAAATAGAAAATGTTGCAATTCACATTAATTAGAAATTTTAAACCAAGGTGGGTGAATTTTGTTTGAAAACATTTTCCATTGTAAGATATAATGAAAAATGGGATTAATTCAAATTTTATAATGACGGTCACGGAAATATGGTTGGGAAGATGAAACTTTTTATTTTATAAGGATATAAATCCATTTTCTAAATATTTCAAAATTCTTTTATTTGAAAACCCAAATAATAACAATATTAGTTAATTCTCCATTTAAAAATAGATAAATATAATTTTGAGAATCATAGAAAATAGTCTATATTATCTTTCAAAAATAATATCAGAGAACATTGGTGGGAAGAAAAATATAGTCATGGAAGAAAATATTCATTAATAAGAATTGTAGTTATACTTACTAATGTTATACTTATATTTTGGAAAACATTTTATAAAAGATTTGTTTATTGATGATGATAAAAAATTAAAATAGAAAAAAATTGAATATAATATCATATATATAAATTTTAGGTAAAATAATGTTTGAAAAGTATATTCGTGTAAGAAAGACCGTAACCCAATTATTCATATATTGAGTTGATGAAACTCTTATAAAATTGGTAATGTAAAAGACAAATGAAACATGAGAATAATATCATGAAATGGAAATTAAAATCATATAAAATAGAATATATTTTCTTCTGCTAAAAAATGGGTACTGAATAAACTGAATAAAATAAATTTTGGTGCACAATATCATACATTTCCATGTAATTGAAAATGAGTCAAATAATGCCTAATATATTGTGTGACGTTTATGTGGAAATCACAAGAGATAAAATACATATTATAGAACATTAAATATAATGATATATAACATATTCATGATTCAAAATAGTAAATTGTAAGTAGATACATCATTCCAAGAAAAACATGGTGTATACATAGAAATATATCACAAGGGGTGAAAATTTGAGACAAGAAACCCCAACATATTTTTTAAATTTTAAGTAAGAAGCCCATGAGATAATTAACATGTTATAGAACATTAGTCATCATGAAATTTAAGTGAATTTTTATGAAAAATTAAAATGGGGTACTATTTCATTATGAAAAATAAATAGGGTGTCTACCATAAACCGGGCTCACGGAATTCAAATTTGATAAAAGGATCCCTTGTCTTGTATCCTTGATTAGTTGAATGCACTTTAATATACATTATAAAAAACATAAATATGTAAATAACCAATTTTATAACCTTTTTATTATACATAAACTTTTAAAAATATAATTTATAATTATAATATACATCTATATTAGTTATTTTCTATTTTCATTATCAAGTGTGAGTAATCTTGATCAATTTAAATAATTTTCATAATTGTGGGGTTGTTATTAATTATTCTCCAAAATCTTATCATTAATATATCCTAATAGTTATTTTAATTGATGAATTATATTTATTTATAATTTTTAAATTTTATTAAATATATATTTTAGTTATTATTCATGATTATAAAGTCAGTGACGACCTTGTTTCTGTAATTTATATCAAACCGGTGGAGTATTCTTTATAAATGAATTAAATTCTTATATTGCTATCAAAAAACAAAAAATAATCATTAATTACTAATTATTAAACAATTTTAATTTTCCAAATTCATTCTTGATAGAAATTTATATTCTTTTTCATATAGATATTTTAACCAACGTAATAAGAACATGTTATAATATATGTACCATTATAGATACGAAATAGATTATGTTATTAAAATATAATTACACTAAAATTATAATTAAATTTTTTCTATGTTATTGATGTAATTAATAATAATATGTATTTTTTATAATATTTATTTAATTGTAAAATAATTTTTCATTTATAAATAAATCAATTTTCCTCTTGGTATATTTGTTTTAGGTTATTAGTTTTACTGTGATTTCTTATTTATAATATTCATTATAGAATTATTAATTTATATTCTAAAAATATAAATAATTAAATAAATAACATATCTATTCACAAAACCTATTTATAGAACCAAACTTGAATGGTGGTGATGAAAAACAAAATGTGTCGTTCATGGAGACGGTAGTCTACACACAGACATGAGCAATTTTTTAATATTTTCGATTGAATGGGTGGGGGCTAAATAATCATTATAACATATATATATATATATAATAAAATTTAATTATATTATTTATAATTATGAAATTATATAATAATTTTTATAATGGTTTGAAGGAGGGTGGAAGATAATGATAAATAAAGGAATTATAAGTGTTAGTAATACTTACACTGGGAATTCAGATCTTCTCTTGAAGTATCATTTGGAAATGAAGGACTTGGGGAACATTTTTTATTAGAGGGTCTTAAAAATTTTTATATAGTCTATAGAATAAGTAAAATGGATAGTTTTTCATTGTAATTTCAATCTATGTGTTTTCTTATAAATGGGTGTAGGTGAGTTCCTTTTGTAGATGAAAAATATGGACAAATCATTCAAAAAGAATGTTAGGTAAGGGGTAAGAATGGAATCACATTAAAATTAGATTTGTTAGGATGAAAATTATTTTTGAGACATGTAGGTATGAATTTTAAACCTAAAAAATTCATATTATAATGTTTAAGAGCCAAATAGATATACTAAAATTATTGACACATTATATTACCCATTTTAACACTTATTAATCTAGATAAAAAATTAATCATTGTTATTATTTTATAAATAAAATTATAAGATGATAATTATTATCGAATTTCAATTTTATGAATCAGATTTTGGACTCCATTTAATATAATTCAATTTCTAAGAAAATATAATTAACTTTAAATTAAAATATATAATAGCTTAAAAATCCATTTTGTAGAAAAAATAGTTTTAATCAATAAGTGATCTTAAAATTATTTTGTATTGATTACCAATTAAAATGAGTGTTAATTTATTTTTATATACGTTTAAACATTATTTTATAATATTTATTTTAAAATAGTACAGTTTAATTTAAAATCACAATATTTAAAAATATATATATAATTCCTTGAAAAATAACATTTTTTGTAGTAAATTATATTTATCTTGGTAACTTAATTCTCAGATTAAAAATAAAATTTTAGTTATTAATTAATATTAACATGTTTATATAAAATAATAAAATAATTTTATCAAATAAAATTTCTAAATTTTAGAAATTTTAATTTTAATATTATCGCGTAAAAAGTTTTTTTTATAAAAAGTATGTTTTTATGATTAAAATTTATTTTTAGTATCAATTTATCAATAAAATTGAATTTCATGATGTATATTATATTATTAAAAAAATATCTTTATGTGGCTTCCAAATAAATAAGAAACTAAATATTACCATTAAAATTTATAATTTAAACAAATGCCTGAAAATTGCTTAATATTAGAATAAAATGGAACTTATGTACTAAGATGTAAAACATCGAATTTCTTAGTTCCATGTGATATTTTAAACTAAATATTATTACCATTCAAAAAATAATTTAATCAATTAAATTTTTTTATAAACTTCTATTCCTTTTTCAATATATTGATAATCAGAAAATTTAAAATTTTGTAAAAAATGAAATGTTTACTCGTCACTTAAATATCATGTATTCTTAAAGAATCAATAAAATCATATTCGCCTAATTTTTATACGATAAATTAAAATTTTAAATTCATTTTAAACATTTAAATTTTGAAAACTTAAAAATTTCTCTTTTAGATTCAAATAAAATATATAAAAAAATCTAAGTTCATTAAAAAAATTTATTTTCAAACATTTGGATTTCTTCATCACGTTTTTATGAATTTGTAATTGATTATTATATTTTTATTAACTATAGGTTTTATTATTCATGAATTTTCAAAATAAAATTAAACTAATATTTCATGGCTCATTCTAGTTCAGTGATTCATGTAAATTAAGCTATTAAATACAATATTTATTTCACATAAATATATAGTTAAATCTTATGTCAATAAAATGTTAGCCAAGATCATATAATTCAATATCCATGTTGTTAAAAAACTACTAAATTAATGAAAAATCTAGAAAACATGTATGATAAACCCTTCATGATGAACTAATCATCCATCATGTGGTGACTTTTTAAAATGAGTATATATGAAGGAAGGTTGGTGTAAAATAATCTAAATGATTTCAATAAGATCTAGGTTTTTTTGGAGTCTATTGGGCCTTAATTCTTATATAATTATTTCAAACATCATTGGATAAGATTATGATATTTTTGAGTAACTCTATCTATTAGGATGAACTTTTTATCAAGGATTCCAAGGTCTAATCCAAATTGAATATGTCCAAATGGATGAGGTTTCATGAACTACTAATATTGTTAATGGTATATAAAGAATGTTATGCTTTATCCAAAAAAATCAAAATAAAAAGGGGAAATTAGAAGATATTTAAAATTAGGGATTTTTTTTCTTATTGAATTGTAATTTTATCACTACATAAGGAAGTGAAATTTATGGAAGGACTATTCAGAGAGGAATTTTGGCTATAGAAATCATGCTTATGATTCATTTAAAAACTCTAAAACCCTAGGGTAGGATGAAACTTTGATCTTAAGAGTCATGAATTTATTAGGGTCATGGATCCTTAAATCTAGATCATTATTCCATTCAACTTCTGAAAGTGTATGGGTGTGAAACTATGTGTCTAAAAGACTTGTAAAGGTGCATCGTTTGGATGGAGAGGTAGATAAAATTATTGGAAAAGTATATGAAACTATTCAACCAAAAAATGGATGTCTGGAGAATTTACAACATGGTTGGATTATCCTATGTTTAGATAAGACCTTAATATAAATTTTCTATTTTGGTTTTCTAGGATTATGAACTATCTTTTTAAAAAAATTGTGGAAAATCTCATAATTTTACAAGGTGGTGGCCAAAGGTGTAAAATATAGAACATTTTACCATATTAGGGTTTCAGAAGGTATCATTTTTGTTAGAGCTACATAATTTACAATAGAAACGTTTTTGCATGATCAACATTTCTACATTAGTAAGAATGGTTTTTGAACATTGGTTGTTAAATGGTTATTAATTCTTAACCATGTGTTGTTTAGAACATGAAACAGCTACATCCCCAGAAACCAGTTTAAAGTGTCATTTAATATAGATGGAAATGAACTGAAGAATTATATTCTTGAGCGAGTTCATACATATATATAGGGACCAGTACCAATTTCATCCCATGAGTTAATGTAGTACTACATTGCCTTCGTTAGAGATTATGTAATGAAGTTGTGGGAGTTTATTATAAAACGCAAGTGTTATTTTTTTTGGGACTTTATTTTTATGAATAGACATTTTTTAATTTTATACGGAAATGTAGACGAAATACCTTTGCACTAATAATGGTGATAAGTATAGAGGAAAATATATCATGGAAATTTTTTTTTATAAATGTAATTTTGATAGAGAATAATGTGATCGGAATACTTTTTAAAAATATTGTAGTGGAAAAAATTAATTAAATACTTAATGGTATATCCATATCATAGGATTATGATAACGTTTTCAAAAGGACTTTTGGGAATATGTGGTTAATTTAAGGGATTATCTTGAGAATCAATGTCCTTTTAAAATGTTGGCATAGAAAATTATAGAAGAACTATAGTCTATAAGAACGGTTCAATTTACTAAATTGAATGTTTTTATATGAATGGAGTATTCCTACATCGATATCGTGGATAGGGACAAGTTAAAACCTATGTCCTAGACATGTTTTTATGGTTATACCGATGAATTTGTTTTTATAAATTTGGATAACAGTCAATGTAAGGGTATTATAGTCTTGAACATCTAATTTAATAAGTATGTCTTGTGGAGATACCACAATTACATAGAAGATTATCTTGATAGAAATGACCTAATAGAGTGAGATGAGGTTGAGCTAAGTAGAGGTTGCGTACAATTAGGATATTTATATAACATGAAAAAATATTTTCAAGAGTTTTAACCGAGTCCTAGCATATATTTTTATAATAATGTTTTCAAGTTATCATTTTATGATGTTTTGAAATACTCTTGAATTAGGGAAGATCCTGATAGAGTCTCAAACAAATTGGATCCAAAAAGAGATGAACCATAGGAATTGATGTATTATATTAGGGATAGAAGACCAATTCTTAGGTTTGATTCTAATTTTAAATTTATGTTAATTATGGATAATAGGGAACTTGAAATACTTTGTGAGAAAATAATTATAAGGGACCCATTATAGGGAAAGTTAGCATAGAATAATGATTTAGATTCCTTGTACATTTTTTATAATTAGGATTTAAGAAAATTGCTTAAAGGTGATATAGAACTTCATAAAAACTGAGGTTATCGTTTGGAGGAGAACTTATATGGTAAACTTTAGTATAATGTGTGGTTGTTTATGAGGGGATTTAAACAATAAAAATTCTTATAATATGGAGAATATTTATCACTTTTTAAGAATAAGATGATTCAGGAGGTTCTTGACCTAGTTTTCATGAATGGTTTATTTATTAAAAAAATTAAAATAAAGATTCCATTCTATCATAGAGACATGGAGGAACAAAATTACATGGATTAACTAGAAGGTTTCAAACTGTAATAAAATAAGGTTATGGTGTGAAATATCTTAAATAGTTTTCATGGTCTTGTTAAAACAATAAGGAAGTGGAATCCTAAGATTAATAACTTCATAATGTAATATATGTTCTTCCAAAAAATTATATAGATAATTATTGTTACCAGAATGTGTATGATGATGAAATTTTATTAATTTTTCTTATCTATGTTGATGAATTAATATTATCCAGACCTATGATGGAAAATTTTGAATAGTTGATTTGTGAATTGTCTAGAATTTTCTTGGTTAAGTATATTAGTTTCATAAAGAGTAAGGTAGGGATATGGGTTTGACGATAAATTAGATCTATAACTATGTTCCTTTCTCATTGTAGTGCATCCCAAATTTATTGCTTAGATACATAATGATTAAGTCAAAACCATTTATAATTACTTCAGTTATACACATCACACTTGAAAAGAGAAGGAACCTAAAATAGAATAAGAGTATAAGTACATGTATAAGGTAATTTTTTCATTGTTTGTGGGATACTTGATATACATGATGGTTTTTACGATGCCTAATATATCTCAAGATGTAGGTACAATTAGCATGTAAAATCTTGGAATGGAGTAAAAGGAGGATATTAAGTGAATATTAGAGTATCTAAAATGTACATTGATTATTTTAGTGAATTTAAAAATAGGTGATCTTTTTTAAGGTTTTTGAATGATGACTTTAGTGGAGATATGGATTTATATAAGGGAACCACTTACGTTATGTTTAATTTTAGAGGAACTGTCATTATCTAGATGTCTAGATTACTTATAGTTCAACTATCAACAATAAAATCAACATATTTTTAAATTATAATAGTAGAAAGGTAGCTTTTTTGGGTTAAAGGATATAGTTGAGAATATCAGAATGAGGAAAGAAATTAGCATTCCATACACCAATATCCAACTTGTAATTCACTTTCCTAAGAATCTAGAATTTCCCTCCTATGAAAATCACATTCAATTGAATTATGAATTAATCTATAATCTCAAGGATGATAGAGTGATAAAACATTAAGAGGTTTACGGGAATAAAAATCTAACTAATTTTATGACTACTGTTATATTTTAGGAAATTCTTGAATTATGATATACTTTAACAGGTCTTATATCTGGAGGTCACGAAGACTTGGAATCATTGATAAAATTGGATAGAGGAACTAAATAAGGTATGGTTCCAAACATACCGACATGTTACCTAGAGTAATTTATGAAAATTATTAGAAAATAAAAAAAAATTGGGGTATTTTTAGTCTTGTCTTTGTGGGAATCCTTTTTCCAGATAAGTTTTATAGATTAGAGACAGAAAAAAATCTAGAACTACATACAGAATTGGATTCAAGATGGAATAGTAAAACCTAGGGTTTTAAAATAGATTTAGTGATGAATAATTCCAAATGATGATGAAAAAAATCAATTAATTTGTAGGAGTATCTCTAATGTTCTTTAATCAGAATTGTAACACCTCTAGATTTTGAGAATAATTATTTTTGAATTAATATACCTTTTCAATTTTTTTATTTCACATTAAAATGTAAATAGTTATATATATATATATATTAAAAAACTAATTCAAACATTCCTTTCACATGCAGTACCAACTTGGATTTTACTACATGCAATACCAATTTGGATTACGCTACAAGAAACACTAAATTGGGGTACGACACTTTCAACACTGAGTTTCTAAGAAAAAAATATTTTTATTATTATAATTATTTAAATAAGAATATTGTAACCTAATTTTTAATATTAGCAATATCTACTTGTCAACTATCTTTTTATATAAATAAAACCTATTGATAATCAAAGATAATATTTTTGGTAAAGTCCTTTTTATGTTTAAAAATATCATTTTCTCAAATTAACTAAATTTAATAATTAAAGTAATTTTAGTCACATTTTTCAATTTAATTTGATAAAAAACATTATTTTTGAATTCAGAAAATCAAAATTATCTTAGTGTTAATTTTTATAAACAATATTTTTTATAAATATTGAAAAATATATAAAATTTTAGTTAAAAACTACCTTTTTTCTAAATATTTGTTAATGATAAATGATATTATTGTTAAGTAAAAAAGTCTTATTTTGATTTTATGTCTTGTTTTTAAAATCCCAAAATCTTTTTAAATTTAATTTTCAAATAAATATTTCTTTGAATATGGTTCTTTTTCATTAGTATTGACTTTGTGAATTGTACTGACTCTGTCAATCGTAATAAGTCTATCAATTGTATTGACTCTGTCAATTGTATTGACTCTGTCAATCATAGTGACAATGTCAATCATACTAACTCTGTCATTCGTACAGACTCTTTCAATCATACTGACTCTTTTATTGTACTGACTTTTGTTCATCTTACTCACTTTGAATCAAATCAATACATTTTACTAATTAATATAAAATATTACTGATGTTTTACTTTCATCTAATGCATGTTTTTATTAATACACATGTTTACATCAATCATACTGATGTTATAATTTTCATATACTTATTGTTTTAACAAAAATGATGTCTTGGAGTTAGTTATAAACAAATCAAAATAGTGTCATGTTTTCTTTTTCAATACGACCATTACAATTCCAGGTGTCCATGTCCCTCCGAGTTTTTTTGGAGAAATATGACTGTTGGAACGAGAGGCATATAAAGAGGAGGTCATTTGAAAGAGATTAGTGACTTTTGATCATATATTTCCTCTATCATGTTCTAGAGATAGATACTGTGACTTCTCACATACTTCCTATGAAATCCTTAGAATTTCAAAATGTGAATAGCTCTTTCATAGTTTTTGTATTTCAATATTTGCTCTTTTTCATTGTGCAACCTATCTGGTGATAACAATTGAGAGCTACTGGAGATTGGCAGACGGTGTGACTAATCTTCGTATTGAGGGCTTTCAAGTGTTTGGAAGATAGAGGTATTAATTACCTATAAAATCGAGGGCTTGCAGAGACATCATGATGGATGTGTCGATCATTGTATCGAGGGCTTGCCAAGGTGGTGGTAAGATGGACCTTTTATCATTGGGGAAAGGATACCCTTATCTTTGGGGTAAAATTATTAAAATAATTTTACTTTTACACTACTGTCTATATTATAGAGGGAATTATTCTATTTCCTCGTTCTTTACAAATTCATTTCAATTGTAATTGTTTCAATTACGATTCTTTAGATTTATATTGTTTTAATAGATTTTATATGTTGTATGGTATAATATTCTTCATTTGTATTACTCTGATCATTGTATTCAATTAGAATATAATTGTTTTACATTACTTATAGTATTACATCAAATCATACCTGTTAGATCCAAGACCATTCTAGTCAATTATATTGATTGTGAATTGTATTTGTTTAAAACTTCTTAAACTAATTTTCTTCCTAAGAGTTTAAATACAAATGTTTAAACCTATAATTCACCCCCCCCCCCCTCTTGTATTGTGTCATCTAATATACACAGACATCTATATTACAATCCATTAATTAGTATTAGAGGATGTTTTCATTAATATTGTATTATTTTCATTATTTCTTTTCACAATACAATTGTATTGTTATTCCAAATTTCAGTTTATAACTACTTACTACACTAACATGTGGATTAAAAAAATATTGTTTTATTTGATGGAATGAATGAATATTGGATGAATTGAAAATATAAATCCAACCAGACAACCTTTTTATGATGGGAATGATTATGAGTATTGGAGAGATCAAGTGAATACATTTCTTATTAATACTGGAGTAAACAGTTTTATAATGCTTACTCGAGGATACAAAATCCCAAACAACGAATTCAGTACTTTCACCAATCAAGAGAAGCAAGAATATCAAATGAATTACAAGGTACACAATACTTTTTTATGTTTTATGACCATGAATATATATAGCTATATATCATCAACTGAATTAGCCAATTGTATGTGGATGAAATTGGAATTGACACATTTTTGTATATCTAATGTTATAGAAACAAGAAGTGAAATGCTTCGAATAGAATGTAATGGGGATTTTTTCCTTATGGAGAACTAGTATGTAAGGTGCAACAATGATTTACGAAAATCATCAACACTTTTAAATCTAAGGGAGAAAAAGGTCTTAATGTTGAATCTCATGTAGATAATATTATTGATATAATGTTAAATGAATTGGAATCGAAAAAGATAGTTATTGACGAAAATAGTAAAGTTACTCAAAAAATCATAATTGGTTATTTGGAAGTCTTCTACAGAATGAGATAAGAATGAAATGAGATATTGATTTCAATAAGAAGAAAAATGGAAATGGAAGTGTAGCTTTTACTACTACATTCAAAGCTAAGACGCCTGAAAGGATAACAAGATCCAAAGCTACGAATGATGTTGTTATATCATAATCAAGTGATAGTGTTAACTCAGATAATGAGTTATCCAATCTTGCTCAAAGGATGAAAAAGATTGTGGGAAATGAAGACATTCAATACAGATTAAAAAATAAAGATAGGAAGTATATGAATGATTCATAAGTATCTTGTTATGAATACAAGAAAGTATGTCATATCAGACCAGATTTTTCTTTACTAAAAAGAAAATATAGAAAATAGAAATGTTCTAGAAGAAACAAGAAAAGGTATTATAATCCAAATACAATGAACATTTTGAAGAAAACTGATACTTTCAGTGCATGTGGTGGTGATTCATCAGACGATTATTCAGAATATGAATCTTCCAAATAATGGAATATTGGACTTATAGCCAGACTACCAATTAAAAATAATTTTTTAATGGATAAGGTATACAATGATGAATCTCTTACAACGGACTCTTTAAATTCCAATTACCCTAATGAAAAATATTGTAACTCTTTAGATGAATAATCCTCCTTTGTAGAAGAAAATTTACCTCCTTTTGAAGAAGTACCTGATTTTCCAAATTACTTGTGAATAACAATTCTAAACTCAAGAAAAAACTTGATAACGAAAATTCATGAATAAATGTTCTTATAAAAGAATTACCAGTTCATTCAAAGGATCTAGAATAGAAAACTTTTTAATTTGAAATTATTTCATAAAATATTTTGGATGTAAATTCTAAGAAGTATAAAATTTCTACGAATTTTGAACAACTTCCTTTAAAGGAAAATGTTTTATAAATGAAAAACAATTCCAAAATAATTTCTTGTGAGAATGCATATATATTAATTAGACAATTGTTTGAAATCTTTTCTCTTAAAAAACATTTATCTAAATTCACATTGGGAGAGAAAAAATTTGATAAAATTTATTCTCCAATTCTTCCTCTTAAAAATAGTTTTGGAATTGGTTACACTCACTCAAAACCATTTTTAGACATAATTATTTTCTTCCTCAAAGTCCCCCATTTTGTATTAAATGTAAATGTGGTGGACATTAAGGGTGAAAGTGTTCTCTTAATAGAACTTAGTCGTTAGGCTTTCATAAATATCATTTTAAAAAACAAATGTGGACTCCAAAAATTCTTTTATCTAACATTTTTAGACCCAAACAAGATTGGGTTCCAAAAAACTAATTGATTCTTTTTCGGTAAATAAGATGTGTACCAACAACAAGAAAATTTCGTACATGGATAGTTTTTATTCTCGTCACATGACCAGAAATAATGATTTCATTGAAAATATTATTGAATAAAAAGGTAGATAACTTACTTTTGGAGATAATGATCACTGAAAGACAGTGGTTATAGGTAATATTTTTTTCATTGGTAAAGTATTAATTTCAAATGTTTTGTTTTTCAAAGGTCTTAAGAACAAACCTCATCATCATAAGTCAATTATTTGATGAAGGATACCTTATGAATTTTATGATTTATAAGTTTTTAGTTCAAAAATCCAATGGTGAATTCATTCTATCTTCCCATATGAAAGAGAATGTATACACTATTAACATAGAAGACATTAGGATCCATGAATTACCATGCTTAAGTGAAATGGAAGGACAATATTGGTTATGGCATAGAATTTTAGGACATTGTAACCTTAGAAACCTTTGTAAAATTTCAAAGAAAAACTTTTTTAAGGATCTACACGATCTTTGGTATGATTCATCAATGGTTTGTGATACTTTTCAATATGGAAAGCAATATAAAACTAACTTTAAATAAATCAATGAATTTTAAACATCTAATAAATTACATCTTTTGCACATGGATATTTTCAGTCCTACAGAAACTGGAAGCATTAGATGCAAATACTATGTATTTTTTTAGTTGATGACTATACTAGATTTACATGGGTCTATTTTATAAGAAACAAATATGAAGCCTTTTTCAATTTTAAAACATTCTGAGCCCAATATAAAAATGAGAAAAATCTACCACTGATAACTATACATAGTGATAAGGTGTTGAATTTAAAAATTCATATTTTGAAAAAAAATTAGTAAGAAAGGTATTACTCACAATATTTTAGCTCCAGGAACCCCTCCAAAAAAATTTATTGAAAGAAGTAATAGTATTTTTTTGAAATGACAAGAACCATGATGAGTGAATAATCAATTGATAAAAATTTTTGGGCTGAAGCTATTAGTAATACTTGTTAGACTATAAATCTTGTTTTAACTAGAAATTTTCTTAATAAAACACCTTATGAATTATTGACTGGATGAAAACCTCAAGTTTCATACTTCAAAGTATTTGGATGAAAAGTATTCACATTGAATACAAAAGATATTCTTCATAACTTTTCTCCCAAATATGATGAAGGAATCTTTCTAGGTCATTTTACAACATCTAAGGATTATAGAGTTTTTAACAAAAACTCATGTACTATTGAAGAAACAGTATATGTTAAATTTGATGAAACTGACCCCTTTGTTTTTAAAAAATCCTTACCTGCATTAACTGATGTATTTTCACAAATTTATTATTAACCCAGAATAGAAAACTCTTCTAATAACGGGAATAGTCAAGAAAATGTTTCTGGAATATTTACTCTATAGGACTCTCTATCTTTTGTTGATGAATAGGTTTTACAAAACCCAAATAAATTATTTCTTATGAATCATCCCAGTGATAATATCATAGGTGATGTAAATCAACCTGTACAAACCAAAAATTCCTTGAGAAATGAAATATAATACCTTTCTATCCTTTATCAATTTGAACCTAAATATCTAAGTGAGGTCATAAGTGATTATGATTGGATTAATGTAATGCAAGTGAAACTAAATGAATTTGAAAGGAATCAATTCTGGAATTTGGTTGAAAGGCCAAAATAAAAAAAGTGATTGATGTAAAATGCGTTTTCAGAAAAAAAATGTGATGAAAATGGTTTCATTGTAATAAATAAAGCAAGGATTTTTTACTAATGGATATAATCAAAAACAGGTAATAGACTATGAATAACCCTATAATCTAGTACCAAGACATTAATCTATTCATATTCTATTAGCCTTCACTGCATACTTCAATTTAAAACTATTTAAAATGGATGTAAAATGTTCTTTTCATAATGGTTTTATAAAAAAAGAAGTTTTTGTAGAACAACATCTGGTTTTTGTGGATTCAAAGCATCCTAATCCTATTTTTAATCATACTAAATCTTTTTATGCACTTAAACAAGCCCCTAGAGCATGGTATGACAGACTTACATGATTTCTTTTAAAAACAATTATGAAAAAAGTATGCTGGATCCCAATCATTTTAAAAAAATGGAAAATAAAAATGTATTTATTGTTCAAATTTATGTTGATTACATTATATTCTGATCAACTCAGAAATCTGTAACTAAATCTTTTGAAAATCTAATGAAATCGGAGTTTGAAATGAGTATGATGGGTGAGTTAACATTCTTCCTAGGTTTTCAAGTCTTTCAAAAATCAGAAAGAACCTATATATCTCAACATATTTATATCAAAGACTTACTCAAAATTATGGATATGACAAAACTAAAAGTTTAAGCACCCCAATCAGTACCTCAAATACTCTTGATCTTTATGTAGTAGGAAAACCAGTAGATCAAACAACCATTAGATGTATGATAGGAAGTTTGTTATACTTAATAGCTGGTTGACCAGACATAATATTTTCCTTATGATTATGTGAATGATTCCAATAAAATCCAAAATAATCCCATTTAAAAGATGTTAAAACGATTTTCTGGTATTTAAAATGAACTTTAGATTTATGTCTTTACTATTATTCTGGAATTGATTTTGTTTTGAAATGTTTTTCAGTTGCTGACATTAGTGGTTGTAGAATTGATAGAAAAATTAAATTCAAAACATTTCATTTCTTAAGAGACTCTTTGTCTCTTGGTCAAGAAAGAAACAGCACTTAGTAGCACTTTCTACTGTAGTAGCTAAACATATAGCAGCTGGAAGTTGTTATGCTCCAATGTTGTAGATGCAACACACCCACTAACTATGGAATGAGTTTTTTCCATACTCAAATAAATTTTGATAATACTAGTTCTGTAGATCTTAATAAAAACATAGCATGTCACTCACTTTCAAAACACATAGATATTAAGCATCACTTTCTTAGAGATCAGACACAAACAAATTATATTATTCTACAATTTATCAGAATGCAAGAACAACTTGCTAGAATTTTTATAAATCCATTACCTTTTGATAGATTTGAATTTATTAAACCGAATCGAGGAATGATTACACTAAAATAATCATTCACATCTACTTCATGTTTTATATTTCTCCTTACATTAAATAACTCCTCATCAAAGGGGGAGAACATTAGTCTTTTATTTTTTGTTTTACTTATTTTATTTTATTTTTTTATTACATAATTTTATAGTTATATTTGTTTAGTTGTTTATTTTATTTTGAATTTTTTTTATATTCTTTTAATGGTTTTAACTTTCTGTTTATCTTCTTGACATTATTTTTATCATCTTTTCCTTCTAGTTATCATTTTGAAATTCTGTGAAATGGTCTGATAGTCTTTTCCATCAGCTTGACAACCAATGGTGATGAAATTTTTCCATTGGATTGACAACCTATTGTAATGACTTTTTTTTCATCGGATTGACCATTTATGGTAATGATTTTGTTTTCCATTGTATTTACAACCTATGTTAATGACATTTTTTCCATAATATTTAAAATAAATGGTAATGGCTTTGTTTTCCATCGGCTTGACAACCTATAGTAAAGACTTTTTTTCATCGAATTTACAACCTATGCTAATGATGTTGTATTCTATCAGTCTGACAACTGATCATTTTAAATTTATTTTTCATCAGTTTCCTGTTTATTTGTATTTTCTTTTCATTATTGTATTGTATTATGTCTACTTTCATAATACTATGAAACCAAAAAATTACTTGAAATCTGTGACAGGAACATTCTTTATTTCATTTGTATTTTTTTTCTTATATATAATTGTTTCATGTTTTTTTAAATAAAACCTCATTTAAATCTTCACCATTGGATTCTTTATCTTCTAATATAAACCGTAGAAGACCAAAATTTATATTTATTCACCTATAAATAGTGACCCCCCTCCTCAAACCTACACCGGTTTCTCAAGATTTCTCAGTGAAGCTCTGCCTCTTCTTCTTAGGAATCAGTACGATCTTTTCCTTTGTCACTCATCTTTATGTCTCAATATTCATCCATCACTCCTACCAAAATGGATTCAAAGACATTATCAATGAAATATTTCTTCAGAGAAAGGTTAGTTTCTCAGGATTTATTTCACAACATTGACTCAACAATAAATAGGATTAACTTATTTCAAGGATGGGAACATCTTTGTATTGAGAAACATGTATCTCAAGACCTGATTTCTATAGAAGAGGTTAGATAATTATACAATATGATGTATTTTAATAAGAACATGATGATTAACATTTCTATGTATGATATAAAATTATCAATGTCTATAAAACAAGCAGCACACTTTCAAAATGTTCCAACATAAGGTGATTCCTTTTGTCCATCTCATAAGCTCCTTGAGGAAGTTGGTATGTTTAACAAGGAAATATCTAAAAAGTCATTGTTTCTTTTAAATGAAGAGAAAAGAAAAGTACCACATTTATCTCCATATAATCGATTTGTTGTCCTTTGGATGCAAAGATTTCTATTTCCAAGGAAAGGGGATAGGGAAACTCTTTAGGTTTCTGAAAATTTTATGATAGATTATATTATAAACATGATAAAGGTAAAAATACTTGTTTATATTTTTAAAGCAATCAATAATGTGAAGTCAGGAGTGATTAAGACTCATCTTATCGTGATTCCGACTATTCATACAAAGTTCATTCATTAAAGTTTGATGATTTTCAATATTCCTCTAAAAAGTGAATTGAAAGAGCTAAAGCCTTATTTGATAATTAAGAATACATTGAAGAAATTGTGTGTTTTTTTTGATGAATAATCAAAACTCTTTGTCAAAGATGTGGAAGCAGAATCAAAACCAAATAAATTGGCACCAATACTAACAGAATCAACTCCAATTGTTTCTTCTCAAAATTCAGATCCTCAAATCAGTGTGAAGCAGAAGAATAAAACCAAATATAGTAAACAGGTAGTAGATGAGTGGAGAAAAGAGAATGAATAATGAAATTAAGGTGATCTAAAATTTTGTCTAGACGCAGGTGAAGTTGTAGCAGAGAAGATATAGGTAGAGGATACTCTATAGGATGATAAGAAAAAAATAGAGTCTTTTGAAAAGAAAATATCCAGATTTTGATGTTTCTATTATCCTAAAAGGTGTTGAATTAGCAAATTATCAACCAACAGAAGAAGTCCAACAAGAACCAATCGTAGAGAGTTTTCTAGAGAGACAGAAAGGGAAACAATTAGTGCAAGATGTTCAGGAATGTGCAGAATATGAAGAAGACTTTCTTTTGGAATTTCTTTAGAGTTCTAAGAAGAGTGGAGAAGAATATTCTCTTCATAATAAAAGGGAAGGAATAAAACAAAATCCTTGTACCTATCAAGCATTGACTCGATCATTTGAAACCCTTTCAGAAGGAATTACATCTCCAGTCAGGTAAGGAACTCAAACTTCTCATATCAAAAGTTTAATTTTCATCAGTGACAAAGCGAAAGACGAAATAACACAAAAAGAGAAAGGAAAATATAAACATCATGTTAATGACAACCAGAGGAAGAAATTTTTTATAGTAAGAGAGATTAGAAATAGAGTATTTTCAATAAAATCATATTTAAAAGTTCTGAGTGATAGTTTGGCTACTCATAAGAAGGATTGCAACAAGATGACTAAGTGGTCGTAAAAAACAAAAAGCTCAGTGAATGAACAAGAGGAATCAATTATAGTCTAAATAAGGATTTCAAATGATCTTGATATTACTTTTAATATTCTTAAAAAAAGAAACTATTGAAAGGCTGAATCAGATCTCAAAAACCCATGAAGCTAATATTTCGTCAGTAAAAGACTATAAAGAAAGGATGAATGTTTTCCAATAATATTTTTCAATGGTTTTTTCTTTTAGATATGAAAAATTTTTGTTGAAGCATCAAAATACTGATCTTACTCAAGAGAATAAGAATTTTTAAGAAAAAATTGATACTCTGGAAGAAGTAATCAGAGTTCAAGAAGAGACTATCAAAAACCAAAATCAATTTTTTGCAGACCAACAAGAGATTCTCATATCCCAGGGGGATTCTACCTCAGAATAAAATAAAGAGATAAATAAGATGAAGTTTGTTCCCCATGAGTTAATCCAAAAATAGAAAAAAAGAGAAAAAAATGAATGTTTATTTGTAACTTTCCTCATTTTTTCATAACAGTTGTTAATATTTTAAGATTCAATGAATCATACCTATTTAAATTGTTTGGAATCTTGTTTATATTTAAAATTTTCAGGAAACTCAAGGTTAACACATTTTTTTTGTAAATCACAAAGGAGGATAATGTTTTATTAAAAGGGGAGAATGTTTCACAAAGTGGGAGAGTTTTTAATGTCTTACTCTATTGTCATATATCTAAATCAATGAAAATATATGAATACAATCCTTGGTAAAGTATATAACTAAGGGGGTTAGTTCTTTTCATTTTCTTATTCATAAGTGTTTGTATAACTCGGGTGGAGATAAGTATTTATTCAAGCTTTACTTTGTTTTTTGTGATTTTCAAAATGGGGGACATCGTTATGTCAAAATACACCATTGGACCTTTATGACTTGTTTTGGAAATAACAAATCTATTTATATATAATTATCAAATAAATTTTTCTTTGAATATGGTTCTTTTTCAATCGTATTGACTCTGTCAATCGTATTGACTCTCTCAATCGTACTAACTATGTCAACTGTATTTACAATGTTAATCATATTGACTCTATTAATCATAATGACTTTGTCAATCGTACTGAATTTGTCAATCATACCGACTCTTTCAATCATACTGACTCTCTCTATTGTATTGATTATTGTGCAACATACTCACTTTGATTCATATTAATACATTGCACTGTGTAATATTAAATAGTACTGATGTTTTAATTTTATCTCATGTTTTTTTATTCATACACATGTTTACATAAATCATACAAATGTTATCATTTTCATATACCTATTGTTTTATGCAAAACGATGTCATGGATTTAGTTATAAAAAAATCAAAATGATGTCGTGTTTTTTGATTCAATATGACCGTTATAATGCTAGGAATCCAAGTCCCTCTGATTTTTTTTGGAGAAATATGATTGTTAGATATATATGACTGTTGGAACTAAATGCCTATAAATAGGAGGTCATTTGAAACAATGTAGTGACTTTTGATCATCTTTTTCTTCTGTCAGGTTCTAGAGAGTGATGTTGTGAATTATCTCTTTCTTTATGTGAAGTAATTAGAATTACAAAATGTGAATGACTCATTCTTAGTTTTTGTATTTCAGTTAGTGATTTTTTTTCTTTGTGTGACCGATTAGGTGATAACGATCAAGGGATGTTGGGGATTGGCAGATGGTGCGACCGATCTTCGTATTGAGGGCTTCCAAGTGTTTAAAAGACACGGGTACTGATTACCTATAAAATCGAGGGATTGTGGGGATAGCAAGACGGACATGTCGATCATCGTACCGACGGGCTTACCATGGTGGTGTTAAGATAGAACTTTTATCCTTGGTGAAAGGATACCCTTCACGTTGGGATAAAATAATTGTAATACTTTTACATTTCCACTGTTGTTTGTATTAGAAAGGGAATTTTATTTTTTCATCTTTCTTTTCATATTCATTTCAATTGTAAGATTTTCAATTAGGATTCCTTTTATTGATATTTTTTAATATATTCTATACGTTTTATGGTCGAATCTTTTTATTTGTATTACTCTGATCATTGTATTCAATTAGAATACCATTATTTTACCTTACTTATAGTATTACATAATATCATACCTATTAGATCCAAGACCATTGTCGTCAATTTTATTGATTGTTAATGGTATTAGTTTAAGACGTCTTAAACTAATTTCCTTCTTAAGAGTTTAAATATGAAGGTTTTTAAACCTATAGTTCACCCCCACCCCCTCTTATATTGTGTCATATAATATACATATACATATGTATTATGATCCAATAATTATAAATTATATTTAAGGTCATAGTAGATAAATATTACATCTAATAATACAACTAAATTCATTATAATCAATTGCACTTCAATACTGAATATAAAATCTTAACAAACATTTATAATTTTTCCTATTTTAAAACCCATTTATTTCATCTCATCTGCGGGATTAGCACTAATCTAAATTTTCCCACTTCTGTTAAGTGAATATAAAAAATACGAAATAAACCATTATATTCATTCCAATATTTAAAGTCTAATTAGACTAGGTTAATTTTTTACCAAAATTATTACTAAAAGTGATTAAAATTATTTACAAATTTTAAGGCCAAATTAAGCTTAATTAGGGACTAATTTTTAAAATTAATGGCCCAAATGACCAATAAACTTGTCCAACTCCCAATTTATGCACATATTTCATCAATAAACCTTAAATTATTGATTTTGGTTGATTGTTCATGTATAATTTTAGTTAAGAACATGTTAACACCTAATTTCTTTCTAAAAATTCCATGTGAGTCTTTTTCATTCGCTTTAAAAAGAAATAACTTCTACCCATTCTTCACACCCATAAAACATTTTAATTTCATCCAAGATCTACCCATTTATCCTCCCAAAAACCATCCCTTATACTTTTTAGATTCTATTTTGGTACAAAACCTCTCAAGGATTCCTTTTGGAATAAACAACAATGAGTTACCTGATTTAGATGTAACGTCTTCTTTAAATCTCCTTTCCTTTATTTACCTTATCTACCCACTCCACTATCTTTATACCCTTATTGTGGGATTAAAATAGTATAATACATATACTGGGATTTTTTTTATGCATTTTTTATAACCCATACTTATACACACCACTATCTAATGGATGTTGAACAAACTGTTTCTGTGTACGATGAACTACTGCCTCACAAAATGAGGATTGTTTATTTCTCCTCTACCACTAATTGTGGTGGCCATTATGATGTAAAATATATTTATAGATGTAATATATTATATTTATTATTTATTTAATCTGTTTTTTATTTCTCATCGAACACACATCTTTTTACCTTCCATTTGGGTTTAATACGATAATCCCGTTTGAGGAAATGTAGTCCATCACCCCATTAAAGCGATGTGATTCATTCACACACCACGTGGGATATATTAAGGATATGTTTTGATAAAAATATATGATATATATAATATATTAATTATAATTTAATAATTATATACACTTATAAATACATGTATATATTTATGTCATTTTATTTTTTTCTTTCAATACAACGACAAAAAATGGAAACAACGTTCATGCGTACGTACAATCTACTATCTTCATGAACAGTGTATTCCATTTTATTCATATATATTATATAAGTTATTATAATATTAATATAATGGATATAAAAAATATTTATATCTTGTTCTACAATATTAAATCATGATATAAGTATAAGGACCAAGGATATAACAAATCAAGACACATGCAAAGAACAAATCGAATATTACCCAAATTATAAACTTAACAAATGATCGTTAACAAGAGGTTAATATAAGATCATAATAAAACCATATATGGTATTAAGTATAATTATATTCTTCTATATAATATTTATAATAAACTTATATTTATTATACATGAATCTTGTATGAGTACAAAGAGAGTCGAGACACAAGGTAAGGGGAATTTCATCTCTAATTTAATTTCTTTGAGAATCATATTATGATCACAACACTTTAATTTTATGTGGTGTATTTACTACCCATAATTTATTTATATATATCTTATACCCATATTTATAGGTATTCACATATCCATTCTATGATCCTTCTTTCAAGGGGTTTAACTATCAAAAGTTACATAATCGATAAAACGGATTTATTTTAAATTTCCTTTATTGATACTCAAGTTTTGGTATGCACCAAAAATATTTTTTGAGATGTATATAATTTCATTATACATTTTATATCTTGAATATCCTTATTTTCATGATATATTAAGCTTCATTTAATTTCTTTTTCTTAAACGGAGAGTATTATCCCAGGTAACCATGTAATAAGAGTGTATTGTGGAAATCTTAACATTTTTCAAGATTGTTTATATTTATTCTACATATGATGAAATATCACAAGAATATTCATGAGTTTTCTTATCCTCTATTTATTAAAGATATCCACATTTATTAGTACCATTTCTTCCCCCTTTGGTGCTTAATATAATGTTTTAAATAAAATCGAGCAGTCTCTCTCTTTAGTTATGAATCCATGGTATTCAAATACCATATTTTCAAAAATGTTTTTAAAATATCCTTGAAGATCGTTTTCAAGGAAAAAAATATTTTGAAAATTTTCTATTGTTTTAAATGTTCCTTTATACTTTTTTTAATGCTATTTTCAGATGAAAATATTTTCATAAGAATTTATGTTATAAAAATAATTTTTCAAAGAAAATAGGATATTTTCCACAAAATTAGTTTTTAAAAGACCTTATAAAATTATTTCCCATATAAAATAACATCTATTATTGTTTCTCGGGCCTTTATGGTGAAATTATTTAATGTTTCAATTCATATTTTTCTCTGAATGAATTATGTTTTTATAGCGTGATATTAATGAAGCCTGTTTTTTTTTCACGGGTTATATGCTTTGGAAACCCGCTTATTTTCATAGGTTATGTTAATGATGAAATTTTTATGAAACATATCTCTTTCAACATGTTACTATATGTCTACATGTTTGTGATACTCATTTCATTTCATGGGTTATGATATTTTTATTTATTAACTTGTGGAATGAGTATGTATGATTTCATTATGTGATGGGTGGGAACTATATCTCCCTCCAAATCATTGAGTAAAGATTTATATCTCATGAGATAAAATAATGCTGGAATGAGGGTTACTCGGTTTAGTAATATAGGTCTAGAAGGAGAGTTAATTATTTTAGAAATACAGGGTTGGAATGAGGGTTACTTGGTTCAGTAATATAGGGCTGGAATAGGGGTTACCCAGTTTTGTAAATGACTTGTCCACTAAGATGGTCTTGATAGTGATGCTTTGGTACTATGGAAATTAATATATTCATATGTGTTTCCACTATTCCACATCTTACTCATAGGTAATTATTTTATGGATTATTTCATTTACTTCATTCTGATTCATGTCTTTTGATCTGTCAATCTTTAGGCCATGATGCATGCATATGATCTTTGATATATAGGGTAAGATCTTTTATTTCCATGATCATGTTCTTATACACTTATGATCATGTTTGTTCTTACATGTATTCCTTTTTTACCCTTACTGAGCATTTGAGATCACTCCTTTTAATGTTTCCATCCCCAGGTTATGGAGATTTGTATTATGTTTTATGTGTCTAAGAATGGTTCTAGTCGCGAAGAACCTAGTGGGAGATAATTTAGCTCACAAATGTAGTAGTTTAATGTTTCCATGTTTCCAAAGGCACTGAACCAACTACGGTCTTTGGGGTCCCATTTTTATATTGTTTAAGTATTCCAAAAAATTTAATTAATGTCTATGTTTTTATGTAGAAGGTTCATATAGTTGGTATCAGAGCCAAGGTATAATTATGCTTCAGAAAATTGGATGATAAATCCTTAGTGAGATCCCTAGCCTTTTTTCTAAGTATATGTTTAGGGATGACTATAAGGATAATTATACGAATGATTTAACATTTATGAAAATGTCGTGGAATTTTGGTAAAGGATATAGTTAGTGGTTTCCAGGAAATGCATCCATGTATAGATACTATAAGTGGATGTGGATCTGGAAAAAATGTACCTAGGGGTAACAATTATGACAATATGTTCCCATAGTGACCTAGGGTAATTTGGTATATAAAAATGGTTCTTGCTGGACACCTGGTTTGACACTCCCTGGGGATATTATTTTGGAATTCACAAAAACTTCATGAACCATCATGATGGATTTATATATAATTTAGCTATGAATAACCTTGGAAAAACCCAAGGATTCATATATTATGGAAGGTTTAATTATTTAGACATACATTGAGTAATTATTTTCATGACTATGCTTTTTTTGTTATGAAAATTAATACTCCCACCATGCTTTTGGTTTTAGTCAATGACAGAAACTAGAAGGAACTGGATTAATGATAAATGAGATGGAATATTTTCTGATGATCTGTCAAGTGGGATGATCACTAGAGTAAAATATTTCATGATCATGCCTAATTAATTTTCATGGAACAAGATTAAAAATGTTTACCTTAACCAACTCTCAAACTCACCAAGGAAGATAAAGAAGGATTTCGCTAAGAGTTTGGGTAATGGATACCATGGAGGAAAGTGTATTCCATTTGTTTTGTGTTAGGAATGAGGAACGAATCACCTATGTGAATTTATTTCATGAATAAGAATGTTTTTTGACTGTGTGAAAGAAGGACACAAAGAAAGTGACTATAAGGGAAAAATTAAGAGTTCAGTTAACAAAATGGATGGGAATTTTGGCCTCCCTAAGTCTTCATCTAAGTCTAAATGTTTTATGTTTAAATAAAGTGGTCATTATGAAACCTAATATACAAAAAGGAATGTTTTAAATAGAATCAGCAAGGTGGTGCGAGTAACGGTTACATTTTGGATGATAACAAGATTACAGATGAAATGTAAAAGGGAATATATATTATTGTTAATGGATTAAGGATGAAGTAATTGAAGTATTTATGTATTTGGATTTAAATGTTATGAATGATGAAATAAACAAAGATTTTTCTACTTTTGTTTTCACTTGGTATTTAAAATATTTTGTTAAAAGTTCCCTATGGACTGGTGAAGTGATTTAATGACAAGGTGATGTTTTTTCTAAAGGTCGGTAACCCTTGTTAGATTATTTATGATAAGATAATGTTGTATGGATAAATATACATGGGATACCAATAAGTAAATTGGATAGAATTAATTACCTTGTATCTAAGTGAGGACATGTTTATTGGTGGTTTCTACTACCACTAATAATGTTTACAAATTTTTGGATGTATGAAGTAAATGCAATATACATTAGAATGAGGAATCCTGAATGTTTTCCAAATGGATTTATAGTAATTCATGTTCTTAATATGATTCCAGAGAATATATGATGAGGGTATTCACAAGTTTTGAATGTCGAAAACAAGAGATACATTGTGATATATAGGAGAATCAATGTTATGATAATGTTGTGGATCTATTTCTTAGGATTTGGATTTTCATCTTTATGAAGGGTTATAAGGTTAACCATTCATGAAAAAATAAATGTTAAACCTCAGAGGAAGTATTGGTGTACTAAGTTTATGTTGAAAACCTTGGTTAAAATATTAATTTGTGATTACCATTATTTAAAGGATGTCCATATTTTATATTTTTTCCCAAAGGACTTCATGTATATTTTGTAAAAACGAATCAATTCTGGCATGTTTTTGGGTCTTGACCCCATGACTGAAGGATAATAAGGGTTTGACACCTACCACTGGAATGTGTGATTTCCTAATTAATGATTATTTATTTTTAAGGAATAAATATTTATAATTAACTATTATTGTTACTTTTTATTTTTATATATTAATGCATGTTGTTTTTTAGAGACAAATAGTTAGACTTTGTATTCTTTATGGTCCTTAAGATCCATTAAAATTGTATTTTGGTTATTTGTTCAGAAAAGTAAATTCCCAGACATTCATTCCATGAGGTAATGGATGTATTATAAATTATTAAAAGAATAATCAAAAATGAATTTTTTTATATAAATTTATCAATAATTACTCAATGTTCTAAAAGTGATGCAAAAAAATGTTTTCCTGATACATTAAATTCTGTTGAACCACTGGATTCTAGAATCATGACAGATTTTTTACTTTTAGGCCCTCAACATTCCTTTTATCATTAGATTTTTTTGATTGATGAGCTCAATTAGTCACTATAAATATTTAAGTATTTCCTACATGTCCAATCTTCACTCCCAACCAATTTTCTCCTATGTGGAAATCGAGTTATATGTTACATTGGGTAATAGTTATAGTTATAAATTTATTATTTTAAGAGGATTTTTAGTATCCCTTTTTATAGTTTCTGTTTATATGAATGAAACATTAAAGTAATAAACCATTTATAACCCAAATTAATTTCAAGGGTGAAATTCATTTTAAGGGGGTTGAATTTATTACCCTTGTATTTTGAGATTTATTTTTTTTCAAATTTGTTGTATCTTTTCAATATTATTCATTTCACATGACACTATAAATATTTGTTTGTATAATTATATATATACAAAAACACTAAGTGAAAAATTCATTTCACATGAAATACCTACTTGTCTTGCACTACATGAAATACCAACTTGGTTTGCGCTAAAAGAAACATTGACTTGGTGTACGATGCACATAACACTGAATTTCTATGAAACAACTATTTTTATTGTTTTAATTATTTAAAAAAGGTCATTATAACCTAGATATTAAAATGAGTAATAAGTAATTTTCAAATATTTATATTTTATATTAATAAACCATATTTATAGGGAAATATTAAATTTTTTCTAAGGTCTTTTTTATGTTTAAAAACATCATTTTCTCGAATAAACTGATTCTTATAATGAACGTAATTTTAGAAAAATTTAGAGATGAAGTTGATAAAATAAACCTCATTTTTTAATTCAAAACCTCTAAATTATCATAAGGTAAATTCTTTGGGTTTTTTCTAAGAAACTTATGTTTCTAATTAATATTCAAAAATACTTCTTTTTAGTTAAAAAAATCATTTTCCCTAATTAATTATTAATTATAAATGATATTATAAATTATTTATAAGGTAAAATTAGATAATTATTACATCTACTAATACAATGAAATTAATTAGAATAAATTCCACTTTGATACTGAATATATAATCATTACAAAAGATTGAACGTTTTCCTACTTTAAAACCCCATTATTTCATCCCGCCAGCGGCATTAGCACTAATATTAATTTTTCCACTTCTATGAAGTGAATTTAAAAAATAAACATACACCATTGTAATAATTCTAAAATTTATATTTTAATAAGACCATGTTAATTTTTCACCAAAAATATTAGTAAAAGTTATTAAAATTAATCACAACTCTTAAGGCCAAATTAAGTTTAATTACGGACTAAACATTAAAATTAATGTCCCAAATGACCTAGAAACTTGTAAAAAACACAATTTATATTCTTAGCTCATCCATAAACTATATAGTATTGATTTAAGTTGTTTAGTTATTTCTTTTCTTTGTTATAACATGTTCACACTTAATTTGTTTCAAAAAATTCCATGTGAGTCCTTTTCCTTCCATGTATAAGGCCACCACCTCTTCTCATTCCTCAAACCTCCAAAACCTTTTAATTAAATCTAATAACAACCCAAGAATCCTCCGAAAAACTCTAACATTGACCATGAAGCCTAAATTTTGTTAGAAACTCTTTCAAGGAATCCTTTTGGAATAAACCAAAAGGAGTTACTCGATTTAGAGGTAACGTCTTCTTTCAATCTCATTTCCTTTATTTTCCTTCTCTACTCCCTACACTATATTTATACCCTTATTTTTTTTAAGATATAATCATACATTCACCAGTATTTTTTTATGAAAATATTCAAACCATCACTTACAAACACCTCCATCTAATAGATTTTGAACATACAGTTTCTTTGTATAGTGAAATATGGCCTCACGAAATGATGATTGTTCATTTCTCATGTACAACAAATCATGGTGGCCATTATGATGGAAATTTTATTTATATATATATTATATTATATTTATCATTTATTTAATATTCCTTATTCCTTTTATAAATCACATATTTAATATATATTTGTGTGTGTGTCATTTTCTTTCGTTCTTTCAATATGGAAATTAAAAATGAAAACAGCATTCATGCGTACGTACAGCTTACCATCTCCATGAACAGTGTACTCTATTTTCTAATTCTATGTGATATAAATTATTATAATTTAAATATAATGCATATAACTGATATTTATATCAATATCTACATTCTATAATCATGATAAAAGTATAAGGACCAATGATATAACAAATTAATACATGTGTGAAAAACAAAGAGAATATTACCCAAAGTGAAAACATGACATATGATCGTAAATAAGAGAGTAATATAAGGTCAAAATAAAAACATATATGGTGTTATGTATGAGGATAAGTTTTTTTGAAATATTTATAATAAACTTATTTTTATTATATAGTAATATTTTACGATTACCGAGAGAGTCAAGACACAAGGTAAGGGTAATTTTATCTCAATTTTATTTTCCATGAGATTCATGTTTTGATCACAACTCTATACAGTTGTGGGGTTTATGTATTACCTGTTATTTAATTATATGAATATTATACATGAATTTATGGTTATTTTAATACCCATTATTTGATCCTTATTTCATGGGGTTTAACTTTCAGAAGATACGAAATAGGTAAAATAGTTTTGTCTCGATTTTCCTTCGTTGAGACTAATGTTTTGTTATGCACCTAAACTCTTTTCTGAGGTGTATATAACTACATTTTACATGTTATATCCTGAATATCCATATTTTCATGATATCATAAGATTCATGTAATTTTCATTTCTTACATGGAGAGTATGATCCTAAGTAACCATGTTATAAGAGTTTATTGAGATAATTTTATTATTTTAAGAGATTGTTTATGTTTATGCTTACTTTATTGAAATCTCTCATGAATATTCACGAGTTTCCATATAATTTGTTTATTAAAGTTATCATCATTTTTTAGAACCATTTTACTAACTCTTTGGTATATAATATAAGGTTTTTAAACAAATTGGATCATCTCCCTCTTCAGTCAGAAATACATGGTATTCAAAAATAATATTTTCAAGAATGTTTTCAAAAATGTATTCAAATGATCCATGGAGATCATTTTAAAGAAAAAAGGACATTTAATTTTTTTTTTCTAAACTTCTTTTATATGTTTTTATTACTAATTTCAAATATAAATGTTTTTAATGGGTTTTATGTTATAAAAATAATATTATAAAGAAGAAATCATATTTTCCTCAAGAATTGTTTTTAAAACGCCTTTAAAAATTATTTCCCATCTAACATAATATCCATTGGTAATTCTCATGCCATTATGGGAAAAATATTAAATGTTTTAATTCATATTCATTCTCTAAATGGATTATATCTTAATTTCATGATGTTTATGAAGCTTGTTACTCTTTAATGAGTTATATGATTTTGAAACCCTCTTCTTTTCTCAGGTTATGCTTATGATGAAATGATTATGAAACCTGTCTCTTTTTATATGGTACGATATGTTTTAATGTTTATAACACCCATATAATTTCATGGATTATGATATTTTTGTTAATGGTCTTGTTCAACATGTATCCATGATTTTATTATGTGACATGTGGGACCTAAATCTCCCTCTAATGCATTGGGTAAATATTTATATCTCCTGAGATAAAGCAGGGATAAAAGGAAGGTTAATAGGTTCAGTAATACTGGGATGGAATGAGGGTTGATTGATTCAGTAATATATGTCTGGAATGTGTGTCACTTGGTTCAGTAATACAGGGCTGGAATGGGGGTTACCCGATTCAGTAAAGGACATTTTCCACTAAGATGGTCTTGGAAATGATTCCTTGGTTACTATAGAAATCAGTATATTCTTATGTGTTGCCATAGTTCTATGTCTTATTCCTATGTTATGATTTCTTGGATTCGGTCCTTTACTTCATTTTTATTCATGTCTTATGAACTTCTAAGATTTATTCCATAATTCTAGTATTTGAGATTTATATATAGGGTATGATATTTTATTTTCATGATCTTGTTCTCATAGCCTTATGCTCAGGTTTATTCGTACATACCTCCATTTTTTACCATTACTAAGCATTTTAACTCACCCCTTTTTATGTTTCCTTCCCTAATTTATGAATATTGGTATTATGTTTGTTGTGTCTAATAAAGGTTATAGCTTTGATGAACATGGTGGAAGATAATGTAGCTCGCATATGTACTAGTTTTATATTTCCATGTTTCAAAAGTCACTTTACCAACTACGATATTTGGGTGTCTATTTTTATAATGTTTAATTATTCTTTAAAATTAATGTAATTCCCATGTTTTTAAAGAGGGTTTAATTATAAGAATAACCCAATCTTTATTAAAGGAATGTTATGTTCCTTATAATCATAAATAGGAGTAAACTAGATGCATTTATAGAGACAATAAATATTCAATTGATGGATCATTTGAGTTAGTGGTTCCCAAGTGGTGGACATAATTAAGTAGCGGTTTATTAGTTAAGATTAGATAGATATGGAATGATTTTTACTAGAAATTTGTTTTAGTAATCATCTATAACTAGATTTATTGGGGTCACTTGAGTTTTACTTATTTAAGTAATATTTATGCTTATGTTAGCTTGGGATTTATTATAATTTTTCTATTTTAATATCTTATATCTTATTATATTGAAGTTGTTATTTTTAATGGAGTGATAATTATTCTACACCATGTGAATTAATTTCTTTCTTCATTCTGTTATTCCCTTATACATCTTTCTTATTTTATTTGGGAAGTGTCTTGTGAGTTATTATAAGGACATAAAAGGTCAGTGGTTTGGGTGATTTGGATTTTTAGTTCTAGGTACACCTATTTATGGCATCATGTGTTAAGTACTATAGATATTCCTTATTATTCATTTTATGAGTTTTGTTATTGGGTGACATTGAATTATTTCTTATGGTATAATAGTTATTTTTTTTAATTGATATTGGATATTTCCTTTTTTTAATTACTTTTATGGACTTCTTGGTTTCTTTGTTATAAAAAATATTGGATTGTTGAAAGTATTTCTAAAACTATAACTATATACAAGATAAATTCTTGGTTTTCTATATAAACCATAACATTCTTCTATTTATAGTCATGGTTTATAAAACCGTTACTACATATTTCATCCAGACATATATTTCCATGAATTGAAAAATTCATGATTATTGTAACCATAACTACAGCATATAGAGATGGTTTTACAACTTATAACCATAGTTTTTAACCATGGATATAGTGGGAATATATAATATTGAAAACTAATATACTTCCCAATATATATCTCATATATTACCTTTCTAATATCCTTGAATGAAATGTGTTTAAGTATGAATTAATTAATTTCTATAGGATAGCCTCATAATAAAATTAGATAGTTAGACCGACTTAGTATATATTAAACTATATTTAAAACATGTTTCTCATAAAGAATCACATAACTATATATAATTATAAAATATTATGAAATATGTGTAACCAAAAATTAAATTTATGACCATGACTATACATAAATATTTATGTATTGAGTTAAGTGTTTCTATGAATTGATTAACACTTAATCAATGTAGTGAAAATAATATGAAACAAAAATTCTCAAGATCAACATGCCTGAAACCTGAGACCATAAGAATATAAATAAATAAAAGATATATAAATTACACTAATGGATATCACTACATCATTTTTCAATTATATGGTTCTTGGAGCGCTAAGAAAATATTGAAGGACTCCCTCTTCCATGGTGTATCCAAGGGTCTAAATTGAATCACCCTTCCCTTGGGAAACACCCTTCTTAACCCCTGAATTTCTAGAATATCATGTACAAAAAATGAGGATAAGGAAGGGATATTTGAGGTAGAATCCACAAAATTAATCAATAACCCATCTAATAGTTTTGTCATACTGTATAATCCCTAAGAACATTCCTCAAGTATGCATGTATTAAATCACATTTTATAAAATGTATGAATAAATTGAAATATCCCCAAACTCTATATAACATTATCCCATTAAATCTATCAATGTTTAATTGTATGAAATGCATAGCCAAGGCCTCATGCCGAGACTACAAATAAGATTTTGCCAAGGCATTGTGCCAAGACACTATTTTGTCTCATGAGACCTACCGATGCATCGAGGAGCTATAGAGAGCTCCACCCGTCACTTACTAAGACCAATGCATTCCTCATATGAACATGTTCAAACATAACATAAACATCGGTATTAAAAATATCTTACGAAATATCAATACTTTAACCAAAAACCATGAATGGTATAAAACTAGCACATCCACAGTCAAATATAACTCATTCGATACAATATGGAAGATTCTATTGTATCATATTAACCTCAATTGATAAAAATGAATGATATTGACATATATGAAAATAACCATCAAAACTATTTGAGAGAAATATCCCCCTTTTCTTGAAAACATTTAAAAGTCACACTATTTGTCAAGAAGCTGTTTAAAAATAGATTTTTGAATCAAAGTTTCCCATAACACTTTGAAACATTTAAATTGAGTTTTAATTTTAAAACTTTAATGTCCATATAAATAAATCCTTAAAACCATTTTTTAAAAGATGAACATTAATGAGTCAGATTTAGAAGAATAAGTCGTTAAAACATTTAAAAATGGTATTTTAGTTAGAGTTTCTAACAAAAAGAGATACACTTGAATAGAAATAATTGAGATAATCAAAACATTGTATTATCATGAGAATAACGGGATTCATGATATACTATGTCAAAGTACATTATATACACCACATAAAAGTGATTTGGTTTATAACAACAAAGAAGTCTCAATGGAATGTAAATTGAGATGAAATCTCTCTTAAAGGACGTATCCTTAAGTTAAGGATAAATCAATGACATAGTTTTGTGTTACAAATATAAATACAGTAAATATGATTGTATATTCAGTGTAAAACAATCTAAGGACATTCACACATAATCTTGTAAAAACTACCCCAATGAATTGGATGTTTAACTCAACAAATTGAGATTGAGTAAAAATTACTAATATCAAGTTCATACCGATGACGTGAGAATTTATCAATGGAGTGATTATGTGTATCAAAAGTATATCCACATAAAGGGGAGTGGATATTATGACATAATCAAATGAATAGTGATTCTACACATTATCATGGAGTAAAATAATCAATGAAGTATGTGTAAAGCAGAACGAGTGGAAATTGAAATTTCAAATTCCCTTATTGATTTGGTATCATACAAAACATACACCCATGAAATAAGGATCATACAATTATGATGTAAATATACATGAATAAATGTATATTTCATAATGAATACAAACATGGGAAGTACACACACCACATCTAATAAATAAGTGGTGAACAATGGAATTCTCACGGAATTAAAAGTGAGATAAGAAACCTCTTACCTTGTACTTTTCCTTGGTTGGGGTAGGTTAACCTCCTGTATAATGTTTAAATAATTGTTATTAAATTATGAAATAATCATATACATTAATATGATATCATATATGATCTTTTAACATTGATTTGTTAATAATATCTTTGAATTATCATCGTTTCGGTTGTTAACTTACTCGTTTTCTTTTATATGTATTTTACATAAACCGTGTTTGTAATGGATAGGTTGTATCTTATTCATATCCAGAATGATATAAAGTCCATAGATACTAATATTATTCATCAAATGAGAATTATACTTTAATGGATACGATGGAGAATGAATCCCATCACGTTCGTGGAGACGGTAGTCCGTACGTACGCACGAGTGACAATATCATTCTTTTGATATTAAAATAATATATAATTCAATGTTATATAATATATAAAGAATAATTATCATGTTATATTTATTATTTACATGAGTTACAAATCATTATTATACCCATCCAAAAAATAATTTATTGAATAACAATTACACCGTGACGTGGAGACGGTAAGCCGTGCGTACGCACGTATGTTGATATGTCATTCAATGGATGGATAGAATACTGAAATATGGTTGTACCATGTTTATAATAACATAACATTATATATAATATACTGGAGTTATTATTTTATAATGGTAATAACAATGATAGAAGAAGTGGAAGAAGAAAGGAACTTGAAAAGGGGTGGTGAAATCATTACCTCTTCTTCGGGTTCTTCCTTTTGATTTGATCAAAAGGGCTCCTTAGGATGGATTTATGACTAAATTAAGGCCTCTAGGATTAAGTGAGGGAAGTTGAGAGAGTATTTGGGAAGGGGTTGGCCGAACCAAAAGGCTTGAATGTGTGAATTAATGAGAAGGATGAGTGCCCTTTTATAAGTGGGGTGAGGGCACCTTTGGAAAAGCTAGAAATATTATTTTATAATAAATTCATATTCGGTTTCCAATGGCTCCAAAGTATATTTTGTAAAGTTTAAGGTGGTTATGGGTCGAAACCCACTCAACCAAAATAATTTAGATAGTTTTGGGTCATTATTTTAACCTTATCTTTATGTAATAACTCTTAGTTAATTAGTTTCACTTTTACAATGTCTCTTTGTATTTTTATATTATATGGTTAATTAACATACTATATACATTAAAGAGACCCCAAAGTGGTCCATTAATGATAACCCTATCATGATATAAGTCTCTTGGACTAACCTTAGATTTTTATGAATTTAATATCAATTAATAATATAATATTTGTTTTAAAAACTCTTTTATGTCAATTTTGACACTATCCAATAATTGATTTTTGTTAAAATCATAATAGAATGATTACTTCATAAAGTGTTAATTAACTCAATACTAACATGTTATATTAACCTATAAAATTATTTTAATTCATAAAAAGTCTCAAATTATATTTATTTGGGTGTTTATAATATCAATTATTTTAATATTTCAGTATTATGGTAATTACTACATCCTCATTGTGTCACAAATAAATTAAATTATTTAATGTATAAAAATTATAAATAAAATATCTCTAAATAGGAACGCGTTTTATCTTTCTAATGAATATTTATATTCAAAAATCCAACATTTATAACCCTAAGTAAAAAATGTTTTCTAAAATATATATGCTTATATCATTTTTGTATTTATTATAACTTAATTAAAATAAACTGTCCCTATCACCTACAAGTGGCTCCATGGGTTCCCAAAATCGAACCAAAGATGCCCATGGTTGGTCATGTATTCACCAATAAGTTTAGGACACCTTTTAGGGTAATTTAGTATTATTATAATATTATTTGTTAACCCCTTATTTACCGGATTTACCCTTTAACCATGATAAATAAAATATTTACCGAAGTAATTATTCAAAATGTCTAAAAATAAAAGTAACATATTTACACAATTTGACCATACTAATTCCAAATATGGAATCCATTTTTCCAAATTCAAAACACAGAAGTGGCAGAAATTAATTTAAAATTATTTCCCATCATAAAAATAAAAAAAATGTGTTTTTAAGAGATAATAACTATTAAAAAATTGGCACTTGTTTATGTCTGGTTTAATTGTGAAATTATGTCCAATGACAAACATTTAATTAAATGGTAAAAATATATTCTAAATATAATTTAAAACCACTCAAATTTATAATTCATCAATATTAATTATTTCGATTAAAAAAGTTGCATTTAATTAAAATTTAGTAATTTTCACTATTCATCAAAATATGAAAGTTATCTGAAAAGTACCAAAATTTCACCCTAGGATAATTTCGATATTCTGAATCCAAAAATGAATTCCATTTTGAGAGATAGAATTTATAAAATTTCAAAAAGTATGTATTATTATTCATAACTGCTACTTTGATTGGTCGAGGTGTGTTAGAACTCAAAATTGCGTACAACACACGCTACTGTATTAATCAAAGAGAAGCGTACCATGGAAGATTGGGGTGTTACATTATCCCCTCCTTCAATAAATTGCATACTTTCAATTTTTCAAATTGGGCATTGGAATATATTGTAAATTCCTACATCAGAAAAAGATACAATAAAACTATCACTTTAAAAGAAAGAAAGAGAAGTACCAAGGTTACCCGAGATAACCTATACTAAGATTCCACGTAGAAAAACATGGATATGGATGATAAAATAAGTGTCATGTTCTGATGGAGAGGGATATAAAACATGATCAGGAGAAAGTTAACAATAATAAAACCAGAAACTTGTGATGGGACAAACGGTCATTAGTTTCCCAGTAGGAAAAGTAAATGGACAACATTTTTATAATTTTTTTAAGATACATTACATAAAGATGAAGAATTAATTTATGAGATTGAATACAAACATAAAGAGATATACTTTTTTTGAATGTTTTGTTCTTTAATAAATTCCTACTACTAACTCATTTTTAAACGATGAGTATTCAAGAAGACTTTGTCACACTGGAAGAGATAGAATAAAATTCTTATAGAATCACATGATCCACGAAGGATAAGCTATATATTTACCTTGTCTTTAGAGATTAATCAAAACCAAAATGGTTGTTGTAAGATCTGATGATCCCCCAAAAGGATATTCCATTAGTGAAAGAAGCACTAATCTTAATTTGTTAAATTAAACCAACAATACCCCAAAGTTAAATAAATAGCATTCAATAAATAATTGTCCTTAAAATCCCTTAATACAATCCAAAATAATATTAAAACTCAAAACATAGAAGAATTTGGTTACGTAGTCTTCCATGTTAAATGGTATCTCCAAATGACATAAATTACTCTTAAAGTCACATACTTAAAATTAATTAACCTAATCACATATTCTCTATTATAGATTAATCATTTCCATAAATAACCCGAATCACTATAAATCCATAATAAAAACATAGAAAAAAATCCACTATTACTCCTCAAATGAAATGCCATAGTATTCTATTTTCCTTGGGCATATAGTGTCCCCAATAAAGTGAACGTCTTCCAAAATAACATTTATCAATTAATCCCCAAATCATTTTCCTATACTAAGGGTATTCGCTTGATAAGAAATAAGATCCCAAATCAAATTATTATTGATCAATAAAATCATTTAACTAAAAAATAATAGTCACATTAACCAGGGACTTCACGTCGTCTAGCGGTAGGCGATAAATCCCAATCTCACTTTGGTTGTGGGATCGATTCCCACAGCTTTGTTCGATGTGACGGGTTGTCCCACGGTCTGTGTGTTGTACTTTTTCAAAAACTATATTTTACAACATTACGAAAATTAGATAAATTCCTCAAAATAACCATAACATAATTTAACCACAAATTTTATCTCATACCTTGCATTTTCAACCTAAATTATAACAACTTGTAATTTCCTCAAACCCAATGATCATATAAAACCAAATGGTTATTTATAACTATATCCACAAGGGAAAAGATAATTCTTCATAAAATATCATTCTCACATGGAAAACTATAGGGTTACAAATACAAGAGAAATTTATTCCAAAGTAAACCCATCAACAAGGTGCACTAATACTTTTTAAACATTTCTCCAACCATTTATTTCCACATAGCTTCTTCTTTGTCCAATAAAATATCCTATAGAATAGGTAATTCACTCAGTTAATGGCTAGGTCCCCTACATTTACGGAAAATGACTGTAAATAGATTCTTGGGACCATTTTTGTCTTCTTCCATAGTACTCTTCCTTTTTCTTCGGCAATTCTTCACTTTATGTCCTTCCTTCCTGCATGTAATGCATTTCTTTGTCCCATTAAGACACTTTCCTGGGTGTCTCCTTCCACATTTCCTGCATGATGGAAATTGAGGATTTATTTCGCCATGGTCTCCACTACTAGAGCTCTTATCATTCATCACCTTTAACTTCTTTATTGAGTCCGGGAATTGGTTTATATATATATTGTTGATCATATTTTTGGAAAATTGACTTGGCATAAAGAAGATATCTTTTATGCCTATCAACATTCCATTTTTTTGTTCATTTCCACCACCGTTCCCAGCTTTTACATCATTCTCAATGTCACTATGACTTCCTTGGAATCTAGCCATTGACTAAAACCAGAAATCATTGTTTGAGTAACAGTAGTCATAAAATCATTTAGAGATTAACATGTCACCATATTCTCAATTTGAAAAACATTAGGATTAACCAAGGTCATTTACCCTCATCTTATATATATAATACTTCAAATCGGTTTGTAAAGAAAATGTAAATTATCCTAAGCATATCCCCCGAGAGTGTCGTAACCAAGAGTGCATCAAGGCTTATTTTCGTGCACCAGTTCCCATTCGAGTCTAGCTCAAAGTGGTGTTTTCGGGCTTTATCCCTAGGTACATCTGTGCCAGAGCCTCCTCTACCTGCTCGTATCCAGATAGGGATGTATTTCTCAGAAAACTCACAAAACCTGTACAATACAAAAAATCTAGGAAGTTCTTCTATACTAATCCTCAAAGTTCATCTTAGGTCTACGTGCTCTAATCAGAGATTATCTAAATATAGCTTCCAAGTTTTGTTCTAAACTTCCTCTGATACCAACTGTAACACCCCGACCCTAGTTACCCAGAGTCGGTGCATTATTACATAACATTGGCATGATCACAAGAAAGATCAAGTCTCGAAAGACCGATTATTTTAGTAGCCTTGGAATAACTAGATTCATTTATAAAGTTTACATTACATCATAAAAAACATCTTTTCTTCATATCCCCTCAATACTATCCATGCAAGTCATTCGTAAATTACTTCTTCACAATCCTGGGAAAATTAAAACATTGCAAAGGGTGAGCTCAGATGCTTAGTAAGGATAACAATATAGCAAAAGCATTCATAGATAAGAATAAACACTTAAGGCAATGTATAACTAAAACAAAATCCTATTAAACTTGAACTTCAACATAATATGGAAAAGGTAAAATTAAATAATTCCATTTACGTATTCACATGGATATTCTACTAGTCGAATAATCACATGAAATATCAATAACCACTTTCATAATGATGGAATGCATAATGCCAGAGTATCATAACCATATAGCCAAGGCCTCGTGCCAAGACTACAAATAAGATTTTTCCAAGGCCTTGTGCCAAGACACTAGTTTGTCTCATGAGACGTACCGATGCATCGAGGAGCTATAGCGGGATCCACCCGTCACTTACTAATTCCAATGCATTCCTCATATGAACATGTTTAAACATAACATAAACATTGGTATTAAAACTAGCATACGAAATGTCAATACTTTAACTACAAACCATGAATGGTATAAAAATAGCACATCCACTGTCAAATATAACTCATTCGATACAATATGGAAGATTGTATTGTATCATATTAACCTCAATAGATAATAATTAATTTTATTGACATAGATGAAAATAACCATCAAAACTATTTGAGAGAAATATACCCCTTTTCTTGAATACATTTAAAAGTCACACTATTTGTCAAGAAGCCGTTTAAAAATAGATTTTTGAATCAAAGTGTACCATATAACTTTTAAACATTTAAAAAGAGTTTTAATTTTAAAACTTTAATGTCCATATAAATAAATCCTTAAAAAAATTTAAAACATGGACATTAATGAGTAAGATTTAGAAGAATAAGTGTTTAAAACATTTAAAAATGTAATTTTAGTTAGAGTTTCTATCCAAAAGAGAGACACTTGAATTCAAATAATTGAGGTAATATAAACATTGTAATATCATGAGAATAAAGGGATTCATGATATACTATGTCAAAGTACATTATATACACCACATAAAATTGATTTGGTGTATAAAAACATAGAAGTCTCAATGGAATGTAAATTGAGATGAAATCTCTCATAAAGGTTGTATCCTTAGGATAAGGATAAATCAACGACATAGTTATGTTTGACAAATATAAATACACTAAATATGATTGTATATTCATTGTAAGAAAATCTAAGGATATTCACACATAATCTTGTAAAAACAACCCCAATGAATTGGATGTTTAACTCAACAAATGGAGATTGAATAAAAATTACTCTTATCAAGTTCATACCGATGACGTGAGAATTTATAAATGACGTGATTATGTGTATCAAAAGTATATCCACATAAAAGGGAGTGGAAATTATGACATAATCAAATGAATAGAGATTCTACACATAATCTTGGAGTAAATAATCAATGAAGTATGCGTAAAGCCGAATGAGTGGAAATTGAAATTTAAAATTCCCTTATTGATTTGGTAACATACAAAACATAAACCCATGAAATAAGGATCATTCAATGATGATGTAAATATATAGGAATAAAATTATATTACACAACTAATGAAAACATGGGTAGTACGCACACCACTTGTAATAAATAAGTGGTGAACAATGGAATTCTCATGGAATTAAAAGTGAGATAAGAAACCCCTTACCTTGTAATTTTCCTTGGTTGGGGTAGGTTAACCTCCTGTATAACGGTGAAATAATCTTTGTTAAATTATAAAATAAGCATATACATTAATGTGATATCGTATATGATCTTTTAACATTGATTTGTTAATAATATCTTAGAATTATTGTCATTTCGGGTGTTAACTTACTCGCTTTATTTTATATGTTTTGTTACATAAGCCATGTTTGTAATGGATAGGTTGTATCTTATTCATATCCAGAATTATATCAGGTCCATAGATACTATTATTAATCATCAAATGAGAATTATACTTGAATGCATACGATGGAGAATGAATCTTATCGCATTCGTGGAGACGATAGTCCGTACGTACGCACGAGCGACAATATCATTCTTTTGATATTAAAATAATATATAATTGGATGGTATATCATATATACATAATCATTATCATGTTATATTTATTATTTACATGAATTACACATCATTATTATACCAATCCAAATAATAATTTATTGAATAACAATTACACCACGACGGGGAGACGGTAAGCCGTACGTACACACGTATGGTGACATGTCATTCAAATGATGGATAGAATAATGAAATATGGTTTTACCATGTTTATAATATCATAAAAGTATATATAATAAACTGGAGTTATTATTTTAGAATGGTAATAACAAAGATAGAAGAAGTGGAAGAATAAAGGAACTTGAAAAGGGGTGGTGAAATCATTACCTCTTCTTCGGGTTCTTCCTTTTTATTTGATAAAAGTGGCTCCTTAGGATGTCTTTGTGACTAAAGTAAGGCCTCTAGGATTATGTGATGGAAGTTGAGAGAGTATGGGGGTAGGGTTTGGCCGAACCAAAAGGCTTGATGTTGTGAATTAATGAGGAAAAGTTCCCTTTTATAAGAGGGGTGAGGGGAACCTTTGGAAAAGCAAGAAATATTATTTTATAATAAATTCATATTCGCTTTATAATAGATCAAAAGTGAATTATTTAAAGGTTAAGGTGGGTATGTGTCGAAAACCACTCATCCAATAGATTTTAGGCAGTTTTGGGTCATTATATTAACCTTATCTTTAAGTAATAACTCTTAGTTAATTAGTTTCACTTTTACAATGTCTCTTTGTATTTTTATATAATATGGTTAATAAACATACTATATACATTCAAGCGTCCCCCAAGTGGTCAATTAATGATACATCTATCATGATATAAGTTGCTTGGCCGAACATTAGATTTTTAGGAATTTAATATCAATTAATAATATAATATTTGTTTTAAAAACCCTTTTATGTCAATGTTGACACTATCCAATAATTTCTTTTTGTAAAACTCATAACAGAATGATTACATAAAAAACATTAATTAACTCAATCCTAAGATGTCATATTAACCTATAAAATTAGTTTAATTCATAAAAAGTCTCAAATTTATTTATTTGGGTGTTTATAATATCAATTATTTTAATTTTTCACTATTATGGTAATTACTGCATCATCATTGCGTCACAAATAAATTACATTATTTAGTGTCTAAAAATTATAAATAAAATACAATTATGTAGGACCACTTTTTATCTTTATAATTAATATTTATAGTTGAAAATCAAACTTGTATAACCCTATGTAAAAATTGTTTTTCTAAATGATATATGATTATGTCATTTTTGCATTTATTTTAACTTAATTAAAATAAAGTGTCCCTATCACCTACAAGTGGCTCCATGGGGTCCCAAAATCGACCCAAAGATGCCCATGGTCGGTTATGTATCCAAAAATAAGGTTAGGACACGTCTTAATGTAATTTAGTATTATTATAATATTATGTTTTAGACCCTTATTTTCCGGATTTACCCTTTAACCATGGTAAATAAAATATTTACCGAAGTAATTATTCAAAATGTCTGAAAATAAAAGTTACCTATTTACACAATTTGAAAATCCTGATTCTAAATATGGAATCCATTTTTGAAAATTAAAAACACCAAAGTGGCAGAAATTAATTTAAAATTAATTCCCGTTGTTAAAATAAAAAAAGTGTTTTTAAGAGATAATAACTATAAAAAAATTGGCACTTGTTTATGTCTGGTTTAATTGTGAAATTATTTCCAATGAAAAACATTGAATTAAATGGTAAAAATATATTATAAATATACTTTAAAACCACTCAAATTCATAATTTATCAATATTAATTATTTCTATTAAAAAAGATTCATTTAATTAAAATTTATAAATTTTCATTATTCATCAAAATATGAAAGTTATCTAAAAAGTATCAAAATTTCACCCTAGGATAATTTCGATATTCCAAATCCAAAAATGAATTCCATTTTGAGAGATAGAATTTATAAAATTTCGAAAAGTAGGTATTACTATTCATAATGGCTACTTTGATTGGTTGAGGTGTGTTAGAACTCGAAGTTGCGTACAACACACGCTACTGTATTAATCAAAGAGAAGCATACCATGGAAGATTGGGGTATTACAATATTTCCATGTTCTAGTATATATAAACTATTTTAAAAATTTCCAATTTCATAAAATATTTTATTCATTTATATAGAATACACCTCATTCAAAAATATAAAATAAAAATAATTTTTATTTTAACATGAAAATGAAATGAAAATAGTGTTATGATTATTATATTTATTTCTAACATTATTTATTTTCAATTATTTTAATATATTAAAATTATTAATTGGGTTCTAAAACAAAAAAAACTTTTATTTAAAAATAAATTAAATTAATATTGTCAAAAAATTGAAATCACTATTTAGGATTATTTTATTAGATATTATTGTATAGTGTTGTGGTATTTTTCAACATTGACTAGCATAATTATGTTTAAATTTTATACTAACTATTATATAGTGTATATTACATAAGATCTCATCAAATGTGAAAATTTGAAAGTAATTTTTGTGGAATATCATTATGATGTATTTAAAGTGAGTGCTGAACTAAAAGAGAGTAATTAATTAAAATGATATGGGCCTATAGAAATATATTTATGAAGAGATAAAAAATATGATGTATGATGGAATGCTAAATTTATATTAGTAAACCCATGTTATTGTGGGGATAGGTACTTGTATTTATAAAAATTAAATTTCATGAAATACATGCATGACTTTTTATGGAAGCATGCAAATGAGTTATTTACAAGCATAAATATTAAGTGAAATAATTTTCTTTATTTTCTTATTGGTTCATGTATTAATTAATATTTGAAGTAGGTGATTTACTTGATCAAAATTAAAGTACTTTTTATATCTTTATTTCTAACTAACCTCAATATTTGTATAATTATTTTCTAACAATTTATTCTTTAATCTTCCATTGACAGATTTGGCCATCCCACAGTGAATCCATTATTACCATATAAACTATGAATAGTGACATATAAGTGAATATTTTAAATTCCAATATCAATCAACAAGTGAATTCATAAAAATAGTCAGAAAAAGTATCATCATCAACTTTGTAGATAATAATTTTTTCCATCTACATTCCACTCATAGATCGATTGTGTTCCAGCCTTATCAACTAAATAAATAGACAGTGGTGATCATGACCATATTAGCATCAAGTGAGCTACTTTTTATGTTTTTAAAATTCCATCATTATCCAATATAAAAGTAATTATTTTTTAATTGATTAATAATATAATTGATTTTATCCATATACTATGAAATTTCATACATGAATTATAGAAATAAACCATGTATAAATATAAATATTTTTACTATTCATGGATTATCAAAGTAATAACTCATTGATTCCTCAAGATATCCAATAAATTGAGATGTAACAAATTTGATTCTATGTCATCAGAATATAGTTTCCATAAATATGACTTATAAACCCAAATACTTTCAAAATTAAAAACTACTATATTTCTAGGCAATTGTCATAAAAATATTATTATAGTTTATATGAAATTTACAACATGTATTTTTTTTCGGTTTTTATAATCCATAATCGCATATTTTCTATGAAATTATGTTGTCATGTTTAATGAAAACCAATAATATAGTGACCTCAACCCCAGTAGCCTAGATTTAGTGCCTTTCTTTATTAAATTGGAACAGATACAAGATTTGAATCCTAAATAACCAATTATTTTATAAGTTGTGCAAAAAAAATTACATACTTAAAACATACATTAAAATTTAAACTATGAAACACAAAATATTCAATCCTTTTAGAACATGATTATTTTATAAATTTAACCTAGGATATAAGTCATAGTATACATTTTTAAATCCAGGGGAAAATAAAACATAATAAAGGGGTGATCCTAGGTTCATAGTAAGTATAAGAATAAAATATAAGATATCATAAATAAAATTAAATAATAATTCAAGGAGAATAATTGAAATACTTGTCATTATAACATAATCATGTGCATAATATGGTACAAATACAAACTTATCAATTAGATCCATGTAAATGATCCCATGTGAAATTGAGTCAATCATGAATATTATACTTGTTAAATAATCATATGTATTATTAATAAATAATCTCATAAATAGATAATGTATAATGTGGGATATCATAAACATACCATCAAGGATTTGGTCAAGACACTATACATAATCTGGTAAGACATTAGCCAAAACCCAATCTAGTTTGTCGCTTGCAACCTGTTGATGCATCTAGGGGCTATAGAGGGCCCCTACCATCACATAATAACTCCATAAATTTCTCATATGAAAATTTTGAAATATAAAAAACATAAAAATTCATATTTGAAAACTAGTAAACAGAATGTGAATACATTAACCCTAAACAATGAATGGTATCAAAGTAGCACATCCATTGTCAAAATGATCATAAAACCTTCAATAATTTATGGTTAATGGTTTAATAAGAGATTAAACTTAACTAATTACAATATTAAACAAATTAAATTGACGTAGATGAAGATACGTTCAAATTATTCCATTGAAATTTTCTTGCGGAAAATAATCTTTAAATATTCCAAAGTGTCTCACACCACACTGAATCATTTAAATCATAATAAAAATGAAGTAAAAACATTGAATGAAACTTATAATATCATGAGAATAATTATATTAATGATATGATATGTAATATAGAATTATATACACCATATAAAAAATAAGGAGAATAACATAACAATATGCCTCAATGAAATGAAATTGAGACGAAATACCTTACAAAGATTAAATCATTAATAAAATAGATACATTATTTTTATTAACTATAAATAAATATTTAATAATTTTAAATTAAATAAGTGATAATAAAAATTAATTTCACACATAACCTTTTCATGACATAATCAATGAAATAACGTTTAACCCAATGAGTGAAAACTGAGTTAAAAATCTCATACCAGTAGTAATTAGTGGAATTGTATTTCCCATAAAATTAATAAATATCTAATGAAGAATTTTATAATATTAATATAATAATATTAATGATATTATATATCAAAGAGAATTTTACATACACCATATTCATGAAATAATTGATGAATAAGGCATATATCTTACAGAAGTAAAAGTGAGACGAGAAAACCCATTACCTTAGGTCTTATTTCCTCCGTATGTGTCTAAAAATATTATATAATAAATTTAGTTTTATTACACATATGTAAAATATCCATATTAATTTCTATAATACAATATATTTAATTTTTATAATTTATCATTTCTATTTTGTTACCAATATTCTATTGTTTTCAATATTTTGGGTGTTAATGGCCAAGTTGTTTTTGAGTGGGTTTTGAATTGTTTCTTATTGTTCCTTTTAATTAGATCAGGATTTCATTATATAATGAATTTAAACCATTATTCAAATATCATATATATTCATCACATATGAATTTCTAATAATCTATACAATTTGGATATATGAAATGAAATTCACTGTTCATGGAGATGGTAGGTTTTATGTATGTATGAATGCTACTTTTATTTCTTTGTCATATTAAAAGAATAAATATTAAATGATTTATATCATATTTAATGGTATATATTTATATATTTTTATTAATATATTCCTTAATACATTCCATTTATAGTGTGAATGAATCATGTCATTTTGAGGAGGTGGTAGTCCACACGTCCACAAATGATGTAATCGTATTTATATAAAATATAAATCATGATGTTTTGTGTTATATAATAATTAAATAAGTATAAATACGTTATAAATAGCATATATATAATATAGAAATTTATTTTCCATCATAATTCCCAACCATGAGAGGTGGTAATGGAAAAAAGAATCATCATTTTGTGAGGTGGTAGTTCTCTATACCCAAGAAAAGTAAGTTCATTACCCATTAGATTTAAGTGTGTGTAAGTGTAGGTAAAACACCTAATATAAAAAAATAGTATATTTATGATACTAATTTTATTATAAAAACATGAAACAAAAACAATTTAATTTTTTTTAACGGTGAAATAAAACAAAAAATTCCATTGATGAATATTACCTCTTCTTTGGTTATCACCATTTGATTTTCAAAAAAGGAATTCTTTGGTTGGATTTATGGCCAAAGTGGATAGAAAATTGTGTATTTATCAGCATCTTGTCTCTCCTTTTTAGGGATTTATCCCCTTTTTCTTCGTTCTCTTTTTTCTCTCTAGGGTTTCATCTCCTCGGATTCCTTCATCCAGGCCTCCTTTTGGGTTACATTCCCATTTCTTTCTACTTTTTTCTTGATGATTTTCTCCTGCCATTCGATTTTGTTAGGGTTATTTTGGGTGTTCTGTTTTCTCATTCTGATTGAAGGGTTGACGCGATGATACTTTCTCGGTGGATTTCTATTGGAGTCCCTCCGCTCACCTCTCTCTGGACTCCAGGACCACAACTCCCTTCAAGGTCGGTCGGGTGTGATGGTCCGTAGGAGTTTCTGGGTGTGTGGGACGTTGTGGTGGTGGATTCACGATAATTTAGGCAAGTAGCATCAGGTTTTTGTGGTGATGTAGAGATGGAAAATGGATGAGTTGGTGGTGCGGAAAAGTTAACCACAATAATGTGGTTAGATGACAGGGTGGTCGATTGCTCAATTCTTCGATGTTTCGCTTTCCCCTGGTTCAAGGGATTGGGGTTCAGTTATGTGTGTCTTGATATCAGGCGATGGTGATGTCAGTGAAGTTTGGAGTGAACGGTGGCGATGTGTTGGTGAAAGCACTGATGTGATGATGGTGGAAACGTAGTGGATGGTGAAGTGGTAGCGTTGTGACTATATTCGAAAAAGGTTCATGGCTCAAGGTATTAGTGTTTTTTGAAATTTGAAATAGGGTGCTTAGAGACTGTTTGAGGTGCATTGATGTTGGTGGGTTCTAATGGGATATTTGGAATTTTGAAATATGTAAGGTGAACTTTGTTTTTGGAGGGTCTGTGTGTATGGTTCCCACATTTACTTAATGTTTATTTTTAATAAAATTAAAAAATGAATTGGCCTATGTCCAAATAAATTCTTATAGGATGAATTTATTAATTTTTGGAGGATATTTGGAAATATTTTTTCCAAAATAACTGGTTTGAAGTGTGAAGAAAAGAGAATAAAATGTTTCCTTTAATAAGTGAGTGGAGGAGCAGTTTTGGAAATGTTCAATATCCTAAATTAATATAAAGTAATATTATATTCCAAAGGGCCCCAAACATATTAATTTTTAGTATAGGATTATTTTTTGTATAAATCTATTCCTAAACAAGATTATTTTTAATTATTTTTTAATCCTTATCTTAATGTTTTAACCTTTATTTTAAATTTTTTATTTATACCCTAATATGATGTAATTTACACTTTAAGGGTTAATATAATTTCTATAAAATAACAAACTAAAAATAAATATGTCACTGATAAAATTTGAAGACTTATACCACTAAATTTTCCAAATTTTAGATATTTATGAATTTTATATCGTTTAATAAAATATTATTTATTTTCAAATATCACTAGTATCAATTTTCACACTATTCATTGCACGAATTTTTAAAAAATGTTTGTACATAATATAACTTCTAACCAAAACAATTAATGTATCTCTAATATTTCTAGGTTATCTTGAAAATTTGTGGATGATATTAATTATCTCGAATAATATTTATTTTAGTATTTTCAATATCATGTATTTCATATTTATATTAATTAAGTATTTAGTGCATAATAATTTTGTAAGCCTTTAAGGAAATTATTTATTTCCAAAAAATTAAAAAAAAATCCATGATTAAGATAATAATTTGGGATTTTAATTTAATTGTCATAGTCTAATTTTTTATTATGTATAATGCCATATTAAAAATGATACATTTATTTATGATATGAGTATAACATCTTTAACATTTCTTTAAATAAAATATAATAAATATCATACTCTCATCCAAGGAAATTCCAATAGTTGTAATATTGGAAAAAGGATTATTTCGATAAAAAATAACTCATCCAATGAAATTTGGACAAGTATTAGGGTAATTTGAAAATACTTATAATATTATATTTACACTGAATCACTCTATTTACACCTATATATGTAATTAAAAATTACTAAGGTTACTATTATTAATTTCAAAAAATAAAAAGAACATATTTATATTATTTTTACCCACTAATTTCAAATATGAAATTCATTATTTAAAATTAAAATCATATATTTTGTAGTAATTAATTTTAAATTAATCCTATTGGTATAATAGGAAAATGGGTTTTCCAAAGAGAAAAATTTCAAAATATTGAATTGTTTTTATACCAAAATTCAATTATGAAATTGATTCCAATTACCTAAGCTAGTTTAAATGATAAAAAATATGTAATTATCATTTAAAACTAATTAACATTATAATTTAACTCTACAAATTTTTTAGTTGAAAAAAATGTTTTCAATTAAAATGAAATATTTTGATCATTATTCATCAAAACATGGAACTTACCATAACAAATACCAAAATTTCCATCATAGTAAATTTTTATAATACATTTTAGAAGGATAAGTTTATTTTTCTCAAATATAATTTATAAAAGTGTTAAAAATATATTTAAAACAAGTTTGTCGTCAAATGGTGTTAAAACTATAAGGACCCATCCATAAAACATTACATAGTCTTGAATTAAATGAATAATATTCATTGAGGATATTTTAAGGTTTATAGTTTTAGAGAATTAGAACATAAATATTAAATTTCAAAAGATTACAAAGTAGACACTTCTACTCAGATTCCATTTTTTTTATAAAATAAAAACTCTTAAAAAGATAGATGACTCGTTCCAGGTTTTAGACAGCATGTTTTTCCTTGATCCCATCCCTGACCCTATTCATCTTTATATCATATGGGAAAAATTTCAAAAACATGGTATGAGCATAAGAAGCGCATTAAGGGTTATAAAAAAAAGAAAGAGAACATTATTTCATCAATACATACATTACATAAGCTCTTTCGCATATCTCATGAAAAAAAATTAGATTTATAATTAACACATAATAACCACAAATCATAAAGGTAACTTAAGTCATACATGACATACTTACATTGTAGTTATCATAGATACATAAGGAGTCACATTTGGAATACCCATCACATTATATTCCTTAAATCACTTAGTATAAACCTTAAATTTTACCTCTGTCACGTTACCCAATGCATTGGAGAGCTATCTCGGCCTCACCCGCCCCAGATTTATCACGGAACACCCTGTATACATAACATTGTCCAAGAACCATAACATAGTCATAACACATCACTTAAGCATAATGGAAAGATAAAAATCCTACATTGTAATAACAATATAACATTTTAAGATATTGAAATATTAAATCCATTATAAAAACCATTTTCAATACTAAAATACAAAAAAAGATTATCTGGTATTTATTTTTATTTTGAAAACCTTACAGCTTGTTAAGGATTCTATAAATCAAAAAATACTCGTGGCGGCAGAAAAGTTCATTGTCACCGCTTACGTTAAAAGAAGAAACATTATTTTTCGGTCATTTAGTAAAACGCTTCTAGAGAAAAGATTCCCTATGAATGAAATGAAAATTCAAAAGGGTTTTATACACCGTATAAAATAACGTCATGTATAAATAAAAAGATGCCTCAATGAAAGGTGATTGATACGTAGTCCCGTACAAAGACAGTATCCTTAAGAAGGATAAATCAATTACATAATTATGTGTGAAAAATTTAAATACACCCAATATAAGTAGATATGAAGCGTAAAACAATCAGAGTTCATCCATAGGTATTCATACCATGATATAATCCAGATGTAGAGGTTTAACCCAAAGAATTGACATTGGGATAAGAAGTTCCCTTACAGGAATTTGACTGCCTAACGACGTCACTTTAAAATTCAGAAAATGAGATGATGAGAGATAAAATGAGTATCTCATAAAATGGACATAAAATTTGTAGAAATAAGGGTATATAAGAACATATCCCAACATAAGAATATGTAAATTAAAAGACCTAACAAAAAAGAAGTCTTTTAAAAAGAAGAGGGTGAAAGGTTCCCTTACCGATTTGAGTAACTTTCAAAATGTACACCCCATGGCAGAAGGATCATAAAATAAAGATTTCAATACCCATAAATTAAATTATATTACACAAATAATAAAATTATGGCTATTAAAATCACCACACAAAATGAAATAGTGTAAATGAAGTATCAATCTCACAGGAATAAAAAGTGAGATAAAAACCCCTTACCTCGTTGTAATCAATCGACTTTTATGACCAAAATATAATAAACCCTAAATGAATAACATAATACCATGAATATAAATATAATAATGATAATATATATGAAATTACAGTACGCAATAAACCATATGCAATAAATAAGTGGCGAACAATGGAAATCTCAACGGAATTAAATGTGAGATAAGAAATCCCCTTACCTCAAGTCCGACTTGTCTTGTTCTTTTTTTATATTCCTGAAGAATAAACCGTGGTAAATTTATAATTTCTTCCATACATACATTAAATTTTATTATTTAATTCATATAACATATTATCATGTTATAATAATTAGTTAATTATGTGAGTTCATATCATATATTTTGTCGATGTTCGGTACATGAGTCAAAAATGAACTTGTTTGAAAAGAATTGTCTAGGTAGCTATAAGTACATAATCTCTGGAATGGTGTTCATGACATAAATATCATATATATATATATATATCCATTATATATGTATTCAATAATATTCCATAATGTTTTGAGATAAGAAATGAAATGTACCGTTCAGGGAGACAGTATGTCGTACGTATGCATGAACAATACTTTCATTTTTTGTCATATTAATGGACTTTAAAACTAAATGAGATATATATATATATATATTATAATTACAGTATAATATATATGTTATATAGGTAATATATGTTCATTAATAACATTATTTATAAATTCCATGTTTGGCATGAACGAGTCACGTCACTTGAGGGGTGGTTGTCCACACTTCCACATATGAAATTATCGTATTTGCACAACATGAAAATCATAAAGGTATGTTTTAAATATAAAATATAGAAGCATAGAGAGGACATAAATATCATAAATATCATATATAAATATATTTCCATCATAATTTCCACCTTGAGAGGTGTTAAAAGAATATTGAACAATCATCGTTTCGTGATGTAGTAATTCACCACCCACAGTAACCGTATGTTCTTTAACCATTAGACAGAGGTGTGTGTAACTATAGGTATAATACATATCATAACAATATCCTAGTATATTGATAATACTGGTGTTATTATGGGATAAAATAAGAAGAAGATAGTGGTGATTGAACAAGGAAAATAAAAGAAATAAACTCGAGAGAAGACATTACCTCTAAATCGAGCAACACTTTTTTATTTGAGCCAAAGGCTTCCTTAGAATGACTTCTGCCCAAAGTGAGGCTTTTAAAAGTAATAGAAGGATGTAGAGAGATAATATAATCATATTTTAGACAAGAAAAGGGCTTTATTAGTGTGGATATGAGGGTTGATTTGGGGGCCTTTTTTAAGAGGGATGGGGGTCACTTTTTGAAAGTCTTGAAATGTTACTTTATTATAAAATGATTCTAGGATTTTAAAGGTCCCACAATGATAAATTTTGAGGATAAGGTGATAAGGGTTCTAAATCCACACATCAAATAGGTTTTCGACAAGTTTATGTCTTAGATTTTACCTTATCTTTTCATTTTATTTAAATTGATCATTTATGAGGTAATCACTGCATCATCATGGTGTCATAAATAAATAAATTTATTTATTTAATGTATGAAAGTTATAAAAAAAATACCATGATGTAGGAAATATTTTTAGATTTCCAATGACTATTTTTAGTTTCATATATCAATTTAGTAAACAAAATTAAAATTGTTTTACTTAGGATATACAGACCTTTGTTATATTTCTCTTCTTTTTTCAAAATAATGTCATAAATGTCACTATCACATCCATTTGACTCCATGGGTCCTCAAGTTTGGTAAAAGTCTTCCCAGGGTCGTCCATGACTCAAAAAAGACGATTTGGACACATTTTGGGGTCATTTTATATTATTATGATATTATTTTATTACCCTTAACTACCCGATTACTAATTAATCACGATAATTAAAGATAATTGTTGTCGTTACTAGTCATAATGTCCAAAAACAAAAGAGTCTTAATTACATAATTTGGAACATAGGATTAAAAATATGAAATCCATTTTACCAAATTAAAAACACAAAAATTTCAGGAATTAATTTAAAAATAATTCTCATTGTCAAACCAAAGATGGGTTTTTAAGAAGTAAAATGTATCAAAAGATTGACTTGTTTTTACATCCAATTGAAAAGTGAAATTACTTACAATGATCAACATTGTATTAAGTGATAAAAACATAATTCAATTACACTTTAAAACCAATTAAAATTACAATATAACTATATAGTTAAATTAGATGAAAAACAGTTTTGAAGTAAAATGCAGTATTTTTCATTATTCATTAAAAATGAACATTTTTCAAAAAAATACCAAAAAATTGTCCAAAGTAAATTTGATATTCCAAATTAAAAAATGATTCTCATTTTAAAAAATTAAAAACATATAATTTTTATTAATTAAGTTTATAATTAATTCCCACTATCAAAACAAATAGCATGTTTTTTAAAAACAATATCTATCAAAAGATTGACACTTGTTTATGTCCATTTTCAAAGTGAAATTAATTCTAATGACCACCATTGGATTAAATGGTAAAAATGTATTCAAATTACACTTTAAAACCAATTATAAATATAATCTAACCATATAAATAAATTATATTAAAAGGTGGCATTGAATTAAAATACAACATTTTTCACTATTCATTAAAAAATGAACTTTATCTGAAAAATACCAAAAATTTACACAAAGTAAATTTTGATGTCTTGATTATAAAGAAGGATTTTATTTTTTCAAATATAACATTAAAAATTGAGAAAAATTATATTTTAAAAGGGTTTTCCATTAAAAGGCCATTAATCGTTCTTTTAAAGAATATTAGAATATTTATGCTTAAAATTGGATTCATTATCATTTTAAGCCACTAAAATTTATTGGATAAATGTAATAATATTTAACAAACATATATAATCACTTTTTAGTTAGTTTTTTTCATTCCTTCCATTACAACTTCTAGGTATTTACTACCATTTACAATAATATTATTCTATTATTAGTGTGCATCTAAAGATTTCATGGAAACTCGTTGTTGCGTATTGGGTACACCATCGAACATAGAATCCCCTATAAAGTAATATTAATATTTTTTTCCAAAATATTAATAAATATAAAAATTTCATATTCTTTATTTACCCAGGATGTTACATCCTTCCCCCCTTTTGGGGAATTGCGTCATCGCAATTTTTAAAATTAGGCTCGGAAAAATCATTGAAAGCCCCACATCAGAAAAGGAGTCAACAGAACTATCACTTTTAAAGAAATAAAGAGAGGTACAATGGTCACCTAAGATAACCCATAAAAGGATCCCATGAAAACATGGATATGGAGGAGATACTAAGTGTCACGTTCTGATGGAGAGTGATAGAAAACATGATCAAGAGAAAGTAAACAATTTGAAATCCACAAACATGTGATGGGTTAAGCGGTATTTGATTCCCCAGTAGGAAAAGTTAACATACAATGTTTTTGTTTTAAGTTACTTTTTATTGAGGAATTTCTTTATTGTCTTAACTAAAACATAAGTTAACATGCTTACTTGTCATGTACACTTTCATCTCTTACTAGATTTCTTACACAAACTCATATTTTCTCCAAAATATGAGTATATTTTTCAAATTAAGAGTGTTATAATCAACTTCTAGAGAATCACCTAATCCAAAAAAGAGAACTATATATTTCCCATCTCTTTATACTTTATCCAAAACCAAAATTGATAGTAGGATATCAGATAATCCTTAAAAGGATAATCCTTTATAAAAAGAAATACTACTCTTAATCTCTAAAAATTTTCATACAATACCCAATGTTCAACAAAGACCATTCATTACAAAATTTCCCTTAAAATTAATCAAATTAAACCAAACAAAGATTGAAACCCAAATCTCTGAAGGATTTAATCACATAGTCTTCCAAGATAAATCTTAACATTTATCTCCAAATAACATTAGTTACTTTTAAAGTATCATATTGAAAATTAATTAACCTAATCACATATCCTCAATGATAGGTCAATCATTTCTATAGATAACCCAAAATAAACTTATTCTTGATTCATAAAATCATATAACTAAAAACAAAGTTTTCATACTAACCAGGGACTTCACGTAGTCCAGTGGTAGGTTATAAATACAAGTTGCACTTTGGTTGTGGGTTCGATTCCCACAGCTTCGTCCGACATGATGAGTTGTCACACAGTCTGTGTGTTGTCCTTTTTCTAAAAACTATATAATTTTATAACATTCCCAAAAAGTGATAAATTCATCAAAAATAACCATAACATATTTTAACCACAAAGGTTATCTAATAACTTTCATTTTTCATTCCAAAATGTATTAACTGGTAATTGCCTCAAATTCAAGGATCATATAAACCCAAATAGTTCTTTATAACTATATCCACACAAGAAAAGATAATTATTACTTGAATAAAATATTCATATATATCAAACATAATGGTTACACATACTATAAAAAGTCTTCTAATGTAATCTCATCAAAAAAAGAGCTTTAATACTTTTAATAATTTCACCATCCTAAAATCTACCATAACTCTTGAATCCCTTATATGTTGACTTCTTACTCATTCAACTTTCTTTATGATCCATTAACCATTCCTTTGTAACTTATTCTGAAATACTTCTTTCCTTCAAAAAAATCATGAATCATATCCTAAGATTAAATAATAGGAAAACAGACATTATGAAATAATCCATACCTTTCATTGGTCATTGTCAGTTTCTTTATCCTCAATCAGAATGGAATTTGGTATTCGTAAAAGAATATTTGTACAATCCGGATGATCACATTCCTAAAAATTCTTCTTAGGACATGTGTTTTCATAATTAACATGCAACCCAAATTTAAAACATTTAATTGATACTTCAGAAAGAACTTATTTTCCTTTCCTAGATTCAACTAGATGCTACCTTTTTCCATGGAAAGTTCTTGCTTTATGACATTATTTTCCATATATATTTCATTTATCGGCCCCTTTAAAACATTTTCCTATGTGTTTCTTTCCACATCTTTGACATATAGGTTTTGAACATACTTACATTTATGATTATTATCTAAACTTCCATAGGGATTTTTTTCTCCCATATATGATATCTTATAAAAATCACTAAGGTTCAGGTGGTCAATCATGACTCTAGATTTTTGGTTGAGAATAACCACACGAGTTCTCATTCTAGCTCCCATATCATTCAGTTGCTCATTCAGAAAACTGTCACAGTTTTCTTCACATCCACTGTTACTTTGGTTCCTACTAGATCCATCCATTTTCTAAAACCAAAAAAGGTCATCTTGATTATACAAGTAAAATCATCATACAGTACAAAGATATAATTATTAATGTTATTCGAAACTCATTCACTCTATCTAAATAAACTATGACTCTTTCTGAAATCCTAAACAGTATGGTACTGTCACTTAAGCTTAAAGAATACCCTAACCTCTAAAGTTATCTAACTGACCTTTGATACCAACTATAAGGACCCGTCCTTAAAACATTACATAGTCTTGATTTAAATGAATAATTCTCATTGAGGATCTTTTCAGGTTTAGAGTTTTAGAGAATTAGGACATAACTATTACATCTCAAAAGATTACAAAGTATACACTTCTACTTAGTTTTCATTTTTTCATAAAATAAAAACTCTTAAAAAGAAATATTTCTTGTTCCATGTTTTAGACAGCATGTGTTTCTTTGATCCCATCCTTGACCCTATTCATATTTAAGCCATGTGGGAAACATTTCAAAAACATGGGATGAGCATAAAAAGCTCATTAAGGGGTATAAAACAAATAAAGAGAACATTGGTTCATCAACACATACATAACATAATCTCGTTAGCATATATCATGAAAAAATAGGATTTATGAATAACACATAGTAATCACAAATCATAAATGTAGCATAAGGCATACATGACATTCTTACATTGTAGTTATTACAGCTACATAGGGAGTCACATTTGGAATACCCATCATAGTATATTCCCTAAATATCTTAGGAGAAACATTAACGTTTACCTCTTTCATGTTACCCAATGCATTGGAGAGCTATCTCGGGATCACCAACCCCAGGTTTATCACAAAACCACCTGTATATGTAACAATTTCCATGAACCATAACATAATAATAAAATATAACTTAAGCATAACAGAAAATATAACATTCCCACATTGAAATAACAATATTACATTTTATGATATTGAAGTAATAAATCCTTTCTAAAAACCATTTTCAATACCAAAATACGTAAAAAGATTATATGGTATTAATTTTTCTTTTGAAAATATTATGGCTTTTTAATGAATCTATATATCAAATAATACTCACGGTGGCGGAAAAGTTTGTTTTCACCGCTTACGATAAAAAAAGAAACATTACTTTTTGTCATTTAGAAAAATGCTTTGTAAAGAAAATATTCCCTTAAAATGAAAGAAAATTTCAAATGGGTTTTATACACCGTATAAAATAATGTCGTGAAGAAATCAAAATATGCCTTAATGAAAGTATATTGAGACGATGACTCATACAAAGACGGTATCCTTAGATTAAGGATAATTCAATTACATATTTATGTGTGATAAATATAAATACACCCAATATAAGTGGATATTAAGTGTAAAACAATCATAGTTCATCCACACATATTCATAGGACGACATAATCAATAAGTATAGGTTTAAACCAAAGAATTGAAATTGGGTTAAGAAGTTCCCTTACAGAAATTCGACAGCCTAACAGCATCACTTTAAAATTAAGAAAATGATATGATGAGAGTTAAAATGGGTACCTCATCAATTGAAAATAACATTTATAAAAATAAGGTTATATAAGAACATATACCAACATAAGAAGATGTAAATTAAAAGACCTAACAAAAAGAAGTCTTTTAAAAAGAGGAGGGTGAAAGGTTCCCTTACCGATTTGGGTAACTTTCGAAACGTACACCCCATGACAGAAGGATCATACAATGAATATGTAAATAACCATAAATTAAAATATATTAGACAAAGAATACAATTATGGTTAGTACATACACCACACAAAAGGAAATAGTGGAAATGTATCATGAATCTCACAGGAATAAAAAGTGTGGTAAAAATCCCTTACCTTGTTGTAATCAATCGAGTCTTATGACCAAAAGATAATAAACACCAAATGAATCACATAATACCATGAATATAAATAGAACCATGATAATATATATGAAATTGTAGTACAAAATACACCACAGAAAATAAATAAGTGGTGAACAATGGAAATCTCATGGAATTAAAAGTGATATAAGAAATCCCTTTACCTCAAGTCTGACTTGTCTTGTTCATTTCTTTATATTATAGAATAATAAACCGTGGTAAATTTATAATTTATTAAGTAATTTAATTAAATTTTATTATTAAATTAATATCACATATTATCATGTTATAAGAATTAGTTAATTATGTGAGTTCATATCATACGTTTTGTCGATGTTCGGTACATGAGTCAAAAATGAACTTGTTTGAAGAGAATTGTCCATATAGTTATAATTACATCATCTCTGGAATGGTTTTAATGATTTAAATATCATATATATATCCATTATATTTTAATTCAATAATATTCCATAATGTTTGGAGATAATAAATGAAACGTACTGTCCATGGAGACAGTAGGCCGTACGTATGCAAGAACGCTACTTTCATTTTTTGTCATATTAATAGACTTTAAAACTAAATGACACATAGATATATTATAATTACATTATAATATATATGTTATATGTAATATAAGTTCATTAATTACATTATTTATAAATTACATGTTTGGCATGAACGAGTCGCATCACTTGAGGGGGCAGTTGTCAACACTTCCTCATAAGAAATTATTGCATTTTCACAACATGCAAATCATAAAGGTATGTTTTAAATATAAAATAAAGAAGCATATAGAGGAAATAAATATCAAAAATATCATATATAAATATAGTTCCATCATAATGGATACCATGAGAGTTGTTAAAAGAATATTTAACAATCATCATTTCGTGAGGCAGTAATTCGCCACCCACAGAAACACTATGTTCTTTAACCATTAGACAAAGGTGTGTGTAAGTGTAGGTATAATCCTTATCATAAAAACATACTAGTATATTTTGTATAATTTTGTTATTATGGGATCAAATAATAAGAAGATAGTGGTGAGTGAAGAAGAAAATAAAAGAAAGAAAATCGAGAGAAGACATTACCTCTAAATCGGGTAACTCTTTTTAATTTGAGCCAAAGGCTTCCTTAGAAAGACTTCTGCCCAAAGTGAGGCTTCTAGGAGTAATATAGGGACTTGGAGAGATAAGATGAGCATATTTTGTATTAGACAAGGGCTTGAGAGGTGTGCTTAAGGGGGTAGAGGTGGGGGCCTTTTCTAAGAGGCTGGATGGTCACTTTTGGAAAGTCTTGAAATGTTACTTTATTATAAAATGATTTTCGAATTTTAAAGGTCCCACAATGATATTTTTTGAGGATAAGGAGATGAGGGTTCTAAATCCACCCATACAATTGGTTTTTGAAAAGTTTAATTCTTATATTTTACCATATATTTGCATTTTATTTAAATCATTCATTAGTGAGGTAATCACTACATCATCATGGTGTCATAAATAAATTGATTTATTTAATGTATAAAAATTATAAAAAAAATAAAATGATGTAGGAAATATTTTTACATTTCAAATGACTATTTATAGTTTAAGAGATCATTTATATAAACAAAATTAAATTTTTTTTCTTAGAATATACAAACCTTTCTTAAATTTCTCTTCTTTTTTAAAAACAATGTCATAAATGCCACTATCACACCCATGTGACTCCATGGGCCCTCAAGTTTGGTAAAAAGTTTTTCATGGTCGTCCATGACTCAAAAAAGAGGATTTTGAAACATTTTGGGTTAATTTTATATTATTATGTTATTATTTTATTACCCTTAACTACCCAATTACTAATTAATCACGATAATTAAAAATAATTGTCGTCGTTGTTATCCATAATGTCAAAAAACAAAAGAGTCTTAATTACATATTTTGTACCTTTTTATTCTAAATATGGAATCCATTTTACCAAATTTAAAAAATAAAAATTTCAGTAATTAATTTAAAAATAATTCTTGTTGTTAAAAGCAAAGACGAGTTTTTAAGAAGTAAAATTTATCAAAAGATTGGCTTGTTTTTACATCCAATTGAAAAGTGAAATTACTTCCAATGACCAACAATGTATTAAGTCATAAAAACATAATTAAATTAAATTTTAAAACCAATTAAAAGGATAATCTATCTATATAATTAAATTAGATGAAAAAAGTATTTTTGAAGTAAAATGCATTATTTTTCACTATTCATTAAAAATGAACATTTGTGAGAAACATACCAAAAAATTATCCAAATTAAATTTGATATTCCAAATTAAAAAATTATTTCCATTTTACCAAATTCAAAACATATAAGTTTCATTAAATATTTTTATAATTAATTCCCACTCTCAAAATAAAAAAGCGTGTTTTTAAGAAACAATATCTATCAAAAGATTGACACTTGTTTATGTCCATTTTCAAAGTGAAATTAATTCTAACAACCACCATTGGGTTAAATGGTAAAAATATAATCTAATTTCACTTTAAAATCAATTAAACATATAATCTAACCATATAAATAAATTATATTAAAAATAGGATTTGAATTAAAATACAGCGTTTTTCACTATTCATTAAAAATGAACTTTATCGGAAAAATACCAAAAATTTTCAAAAAGTAAATTTTGATGTCTTGATTCTAAAGATGGATTTTATTTTGTCAAATATAACATATAAAATTGAAAAAAAAAGTATATTTAAAAAGGGTTTTCCATCAAAAGGCGGTTAGTTGACCATTTAAAGAATATTTGAATATTTATGCTTAAAATGGGATTCATTCGCATTTTAAGCCTCTAAAATTAATTGGATAAATGTAAAAATATTTAACAAACATATATAATCACTTTTTAGTTAGTTCTGTTCATTCCTTCCATTACAACTGCTAGGTGTTTACTACCATTTACAATAATATTATTATATTATTAGTGTGCATCGTAAGATTTCATGGAAACTCGTTTTTGTGTATTAGGTACTCCATCAAACATAGCATCCCCCTTAAAGTAATATTAATATTTTATTCACAAATATTAATAAATATGAAAATGTCATATTCTTTATTTACCTGGGATGTTACAACAACTGTATTTTTAGAAAATTACTTCTTTTAAGCATGAAATTTGATTTGTTATTATATATTCTTTAAAAAAGGATGAATTTTAAATATTATATTAAATATTATATATATATATATATATATATCATTAATATAATAAAAACTGTTATTTTTTATTTTATTATTATGAAACACACATGTGCACATTTAAATAGTTTTTATAAAGAACATTTTCTATATATTAAATTGGGTTTTATATTTATTTATTTAAATTAGTAAAAAAATTAATTTCATAATATATTTTTATATTTTAGTTAATATTATTAACAGCTACCAATTTAGTGGCTATGAGAAAATATCATTTTAAATGTTAATATTAATAATATATTGTGGTTTGTTTGGGTTTGGTGTTGTGTGCAACGTACGCTATCGAAGAAATTAGATTTAAAAGGAAACATACCATAAAATATTATGGTGTTACATTCTTACCTCCTTAAATAAATTTTTCCCTTCAATATTTGAATTCTTTAAAGGTGGATAATGTTTGAATTTTAAAATTACTTTTATTGAAATCCGACATCAAAAATTATTAATGAAACTTCCAATTAAAAATAATGAAAGATAAGTATGAAGTTCACCTGATATAACAAAAATTATGATTCCATGTAGTAAAATATGGACATAGAAGAGAAAACTAAATCATAAATACTAATATAGACTAATAGGGAACATGATCATGGAAAATTAAACCTTCAAAAAACCATAAACATGTGACTGGTTAAAAGGCCATTGATAAATATAAACAATTAACCTATTGTTTCAAAATCATATTCCTAAATTTAAGGAATTAATTTTTTTTATAGAATAAGAGTAAGGAAACATAATTACATAACCAGTATAGTTTCATCATTTTACTAATTTAAACCAAAAACTCATATTTTTCTCTAAATAATGAGTATTTAAGATGAATCTTTCATGAATAATGAATTTGAATCAACTTCTATAGATCAAAAAATACACCAAGGTATAACAATTTATTACTATAATATTTATACCTTAACCAAAACCCAAATGGTTAGGATGTAATAAGATAATTCCTTTAAAATAATAATCCTTTTTATGCTAAAAAACAACTTTAATTTCCAAAATTCAATTTTAATACCAAATCTTCAACAATGATCATTCCACAACATACTATCCTTCCTCAAAACTATTCTAGACTAAGATTTAAACCCAAATATCAAATGGATTCTACTATATAGTCTTCCAAATAACATCAATCAATCTTTATGTCACATAACAAAAAATTATTTTCACGAATCACATAATCTTCAAGATATGCTAACCATTTCCATAAATAACCCGAATAACCAAAATTACATAATAAAATAATAGTTGACTATAAAAGAGAATTCAACCTTTGTTCCTCATAATATTCCATTTACCTTAATCTTATATGATTTCAAAAATAGAGAACATCTTCTCAAATAACATTATTAATTTAATCACTAATTTATTTTTCAATCCCAAGGTTATCTATTAGATAAAAATCAATGTTCGAAAAATAATAATAACATTTATTCATTTTATATTTTAAATAAAACAAATGTCACACTAACCAGTATTTCATATAGGCTAGTGATAAGCATTTCACCCTTGTCTCCCTTTAGTTATGGGTTCAAACCCCACACCCTTGCCGGATGATATGGGTTATCACCCAGCCTGCATGTTGTCCTTTTTTTATAAATATATTAACATGATCCAAAAGTTTGATAATAATACTAAAAAATAACCTAAATATAACTTGTATTAAATAAATTTTTTAACCATTAAGGTTATCTCATATGTTTCATTTTTTATTCCCAATAATATATATACTCATAGTTACCTTAAATTAAAAGATCATATAAATCCTAATGTTTATCCATAAATTTAAACATATATCCATAAAATGAAAAAAACATTATTCCTTAAATACCTTTTTCAAACATACTAAACCAACGGGTTGTGTTCCCTTATCTACATTTTCTAAAATCTAGATTCCTATTTTTCTTCTAAACTTTCTCGGATACCAACTATAAAGACCCCGACCCCAATAGCATGAAGCTAGTGCCTTACATTATTACACTGGCATAGATATATATTTAAAATACAAAATGATATATCAGTTTAGCAATTTTGAAAACCAGATTACATACTTGAGACATACATTACATTTGAAACTATAAAATACAATATAGTAAATCCATTGAGAACGCCATTATTCTAATAGATTAACCTTGAATATTAGTCATAGTAATCTTCTAGAAATCCCAGGTAAAAATAAAATATTATTAATGGATGATCTCACATGATTTTTAAGGGTAAGAATAAAGTGAACAATGTCATAAATAAAATTAAACAATATGGTAAGGTGAAGAACTAACAACACCTAGCATTAAAACAAAATCATGAGCATAATATAGAAGGAATAAAAAATGATCAAATAACACCATATAAATGATCAAATAGGAAAGAAAATTAAACATAGATATTTTTCTAGTCTAATAATCACATGGATTATCTATAACTAATCTCATAAAGAGTGAATGAATAGTATGGAACATCAGAAACATATCATCAAGGCTCTGGCCAAGACACCATATATAATTGGGATATACACAAGCCAAAACCAAAACTATATTGTCTCACAAGACCACCTGATGCATCGAGGGGCTATATTAGGCCCCTACTATCACATACTAATTAAAATCAATTTCTCGTATTAAAAGGATGAAACATAAACAACATAAACATTTTTATTGAAAAAATAACATATGATTTGTGAATATAAACCATAAATGGTATAAAAAGATACCATCTATAATATAATTGATCACAAACCCTTCAATAATATATGTTATATGGTATCATAAGAGATAAAAATCAATGAATTTCAAGGATAAAAAAAGGATATTGTCATATATGAAGACCCTTTCAAATGATGCCATTGAAAATTTATTTAGCAAAATAATCTTTAAACATTACAAAGTGTCCCATACCACTTTAAAACAATTACATCATAATTCCCATGAAGGAATAAAATTAAATGAAACTTATAATATCATGAAAATAATTAGATTCGTGATATGATATTTCAAATGGAATTATATACACCATATAAAACAAATATGTTATATAACATTAAAATATTCCTGAATGAAATGGATTTGAGATGAAATCCATTAAAAATATTATATCATTAAAAAATGGATACTTTATGTGTGTTCATAGTAAATATATGTAAAATAACTGTAAATAAAACAAGATAAAATAAAATGTATTTCCATGCCTAATCTTGGCATGATATAATCAATGAAATAAATATTAACCAAATGAATGAAAATTGAGTTAAGGAATATCTTACTACTTGAAATTAGATGAATTGTCTTCCAAATAAATGTAATTATTTTATAATGAAATATTTTATAAAATTATTATAATAATATTAAAGATATGATATATAAAATTTCAGTGTACATACACCATGTTCAAGAAATAATTGGTGAATAAAGAAAATATCTCATAGAAGTAAAAGTGAGATGAGAAAAACCCTAACCTTTAGTCCGATTTTCAAAGTACATTTATAAAAATCAAATATAATGAATATAGTTTTATTATACATATATCACATTACCATATTCATTTCTATAATATCATATATTTACTTCTATAATTTCTCATTAACCATTTGTTTACAGTATTTTATTATTTTCACTATGTTGGGTGTTATCGCCTCATTTTTTAGAATATTTTTACTTGTTATTTGTTATTCCAATTAATTATATAATGGTTAAATATATGAATAATTTTAACCATTATTTAAATGTCATATATATTTATTATATATGTATTTAGAATAATCCAAAAAAAAATTGGATATAGGAAATGAAATGCACCCTTCATAGAGACGGTAGGTCGTACGTATGTATGAATGCTAGTTCCATTTCTATGTTATATTAAAAGAATGAAAAGTAAATTATTTATATAATAAATATAGTAAAACATTTATCTAATATATGTAAAATATATTTATTATATTAATCCTTAATTCAATCAATGTATAGTGTGAATGATTCACGTTGTTTTGATAAAGCAATAGTCCACACGTCAACAAACGATGTTGTTGTATTTATATAAAATAGAAAAAAACAAGGTTTATGTTACATACTAATTAAATAAGAATAAATACATCATAAATACCATATATATCAAATAAAATTATAGTTTCCATCATAATTCCTAAATAAAAAAGGTGTTAAAGGAAATAACAAAAAACATTGTTCCGTGAGGCGATAGTTCACCGTACACATGAATGGTATGTTCATTAACCATTAGATAGAAGTGTGTGTAAGTGTAGGTTGACCTCATAATATAAAAACATATCAGTAAATTTTGGATACTTTTTCATTATATAAATATTAAATAAAAAAATTATGGTGTTTTAATGATGAAATAAATCAAAAAATCGTTGATGAACATTTCCTCTTCTTTGGGTATCTCCTTTTTATTTACATAAAAGGAATTATCTGGTTGTATTTATACATGATATAAGGCTTCAAGGATTAATTTCGATATTTTGGGATGATATTTGTATAGATTTTGTATGAAAAAAACTGGTTCTTTTTTTTTAAAAAAAAGAAGATGTTCTCTTTTAAAAGAGAGGGGAGGAGCACTCTTAGAAATATTCAAAATATTACATTAATATAAAAAAAAATTATAATCTAAGTGGCTCTAAACTTATTAATTTATAATATAAAATGATTTTGGATCGAAATACATTCATAAAATAAAAATAATATATGTTTTGACAATTTTTTATCCTTATCTTTTAGTTTTATCCCTTATTTAACCTTTTTAATTCTTAGTATGATATTAGAGAATTTACACATTGGAGGTTAATATAATTGAAAAAAAATGAAAAATTACTAATAAATAAGTCATCAGTGATATTTTAGTACTTATCCGAGTCAATTATCAAATTTTTATGTTTTTATAAATTTTATATCATTGAATAAAATATTATTTATTTTAATATATCATTAATATCAACATTGACACTATTCATTAGCTATGTTTTTATAAAAAATCAACACACTAGATAATGTAAAAAAATATTAAATATATCCCTAACATGTATACATAATCTATAAAATTATCTTAATATATAAACTATCTCAAATTATATTTATTTTCATATTTTTAATATTATTTATTTGAAATATATGTTAATTAAACAATTACCGAATCATCACTGTGAAATAATTTAAGATAATGTTTTATCTCCTAAAAATTAAAAATAAAATTCCATGATTAAGATAATAATTTTACGTTTCATGTGAAATTTTATACTATAATTTATCTTCTATATAACCCTTCATGAAAAATGATATAGTTATTAAATACACGAGTATGACCTCTTTATATGTCTTTAAAATAAAAAATAATTAATATCATAATCTCATCCAAGTGGCTTCTAAAGGTTTTAATCATAGATCAAGGATTATTTTGATCAAAAATCACTCACCCAAATATATTTGGTCATGTTTAGGGTAATTTTATAATACTTATAATATTATATTTACACTTAATTACCCAATTTTCCATTAACCGTGGTAATTAAAAAATTAATAAGTTATTATTCATAATGTCCAAAAATAAAATAAACCTATTTAAATAGTTTGGAACAACTTATTCAAAATATTCAATCTATTTTTAAAAATTTTAAGCACATAATTTTCAATAATTACTTTAAAATTAATCTCATTGATAGAACAAGAATATGGATTTTTAAAGTGGAAGAGTACAAAACATTGATATGTTTTTACACCCAAATTTGATTTGAAATTGATTAAAAAAGACTAAATTATATTGATTGAAAAAAGTTCTTGTAATTATACTTTGAAACAGATTAAAAAAGATAAATTAACAATATAATTATTTTTGATCAAAAAGTTATTTTCAATTAAAATGTAATATTTTATCACAATTTATCAAAACATGAAACTTATCAGAAAAATACATAAAATTACACAAAATTAAATTTTTATATTACTTTTTAAAACAATAATTTTATTTTTTCAAATACATGTTTTAAAATTTTCAAACTCTAGGTTTAAGACAAGTATGTCATTAAAAGGCAATAAAACTGTCATTTTATAAAAATACTTCTTTTAGGCATAAAATTGGATATTTTATTATATATTATCTATAAAATACATAGGATAAATGTGAAAAATTATATCAAAATTATATATATATATATATATTTCATTCATATAATAGAAATGTGTGATTTTAAATTTTATTGGTATAAAACACACTTATGAGTATTTAAATAGTTTTTATAAAAAAATAATTTATATTAAATTGGTTTTTTAATTATTTATATTTAATTGGTAATAATTTAATTCAATAATATATCTTCATAAGTAATTTAATCATATTCATAACAACCAATTTAACAGCTAGGAGATAATTCCATTTCAAATGCTAATATTAATAGTATATCATTGTTCATTTAAGATCGGTGTTGTATACAACATAAACTATCGAAAAGATTATACCTTAAAAGATAAATAACATAAAATATTGGGGTGTTATGAATAATATTATATAATATATTATTATGGATTTTAAAACCCATAATAATAGATTCAAAAAAATAACCCACTAAAACCCTCCCCCATGGATTATTTCTTCCTCCCACATTATTTCTACCTCCAAAAACCTGTCACAACCTTTGATTCTAACATGGACTCCAAAAATATCCCCACCTGATCACATACCACACCATAGACATACTATATTCACATAAGTAGGTATCATTCTAAATATTTCCATGCAGTCTGATTATTATCACTCCCTTAGAAAATCTTAATTGCATAACTATAAAGCAACTTCTCTATTCAATTTTAAATAAAACGTATATCTTTTTTAAAACATTTAACTTTTTTTAAATATATTTATATTATACATGGTTTTAATTAAAACATATAGTATAATTTTTTTACATTACTCTATAATATGATTGTTATCTCTCCCTTAGAAAACCTGCATTATAGACCTGGCTTTTAGCTTCACTGTTCATTTTTTCTTTGAAGGTATATGATTGTTGGTATCTTAAATTTTTTACAAATCAATTTCTATTATCACTGGTGTTAATTAGGGTTTTATAGTTTACCTATAATATTTTATCAGAATTTATAGTTGTCAAATTCATTTTTCTATCAATGTATGTCTTTTGGGATATTAATTTTCATTTTCATTTAATTTTTTATATTAATAATAAAGTTTACAGTTTTTTAAATACATATCAATATAAATTTATAACTTTCTAAGATTTTACTATGTTACTTTTATACTTTTGGATATACTTTTTATACTTATATATGCATTTATAAATTATATAGTATACCTTATTATAGTTATATAATTTTCATATAATATTTAGCTAATTATTAATACATTTATAAGTTTATAAATTATAAATTTATGAGATTTTGTAAATTATATAATATATAATATCATACTTATAATATATATATATACATATATATTTATAATTCTATTAGTTATTTATAACTTTATCATTTCATACGTTAATGTATTTTTATATTTTCAAAAAAAATAGAGTATATAATTTTATAGTTATATTATTTGTATATAATATTTTATTTACTATTTATTCTTTTATAGATTCATACAGTAATAAATTAATATTCCTTTAGAAATTTTATAATATATCATATTATGCTTACATAATTAATATTATTTATTTATTTATTATTTTATACATTTATATATTTATAAATATATATACCTTTATATTTTTAAACTTTTATAAATTATCATACTTATAGTTTCATAAATTTTACTTTTATATATTCTGTCATTATATATTTATAGTATTATAAAATTATATAATTTTATTAATTTTGCATAATTTAATTAAATATATATACTTTTAAACTTTTATATAATTTTATAAATTTATATTCATTTAAAAAAATATAAATACACATATATAAATACATATTATTTTGATAAAATATACACATATATAATTTTATAAATTAATGAATTACTTTATATATTTATTCTTTAGTATGTTTTACATTTATAAATTAAACAAGTATATTTTTATAATATTGTAAAATGATTACTAATTTTGCAATATATTTATGTAGTAAATTTAAAGTTTTTTATAGTATGAAATATATATTTTTTGAAATCATTAAGGATGGATGTTGGAAAAGTGTTGAGATAAAAAAGAAGAATGAGAAAGTAAATTGTGGCTTTAGAAATGTAGTTGAAGATGGAGGAGAAAGTTCCATACTATAAACATCTTGTATCTATAATATAAAAGATGGGGTACATGAAGTCAAGTAAATCACATGTAGCCCCTCTCTAGAGAATGTCATAAACTCTCAAGACTTCAGAGTAAAACAATAAACTGTTTCAACCAAAAAACTAGATGAAAATTCAAAATTATTACATCTATAGACCAATTAAAGCTCTACGGAAATTTCGAAAACAACCCCAACCACTCTTTTAAGAAACACATTTGAGGATTCTATGAAAACGGCCCATTATAGGCCTAAAAATTCATAGAAATAATCTTATTCCTTAACAAAATTTCTACCAATGAAAACGGTTTTAGTGAAATTATTGGTGTTATAGTTTTCTTAGTCACAAGGCATAAAACATCAGGTATAATAATTCTCTTGTTGGACTAATAAGATATCACACGTCATGGTGAATCGGTAGTAGTAAGTGATAGAAAATTTTATGTGTTTTTTATCATAATAAAAACATTTCGATTAAAAATATATTTTATGTTTTCAAGACACTTGTGGTACATGTGGTCATAAAGGACACATTATAGATAAGTTTGTTTCATTTACACCATCTCTATATGACCACGAATCAAATTATAGGTTGACTTAGAATAAAAATAAATGGTCTAATATGGTTGAAGTTTCATTCAAATCATTAATAACTAAGAATCCATGGAAAATGGATAGTGGGTTATCTAATCATATGACTATAGATGTGATAAATTTGAATGATTTAGAGAATTTCTCTGTAAGTTTTGTTATGTTTTTCAATGAAAACACACTTCAAATCAAAAGGATTAGGAATGGTTAATTTGGGAAGAATTAGATCGGTCCTAGTTTTATTTATTTTTTAATTGGATAAAGGATAAAATTATGAATGTTTTAAGAATAAATTAAAATTGTAATGAAGTGGTATTTACAAATAGTATTCCTTACATATATATTGGAAGATGACGTAATTATCATGATGTGTAAAAAAACTCATCTGAGTTTATTCTAAGTGGGAGATGAAAAAAATAACTATTATATGATCTTAAAAGTGTAAAATAACTTTTCTATTGGAAGCCTTATCAACCATGGTCAAAAGAAAATGAGAAAGTGGATCAAAGAGGATGTAGTGAAAAATATTCTTTTCTTAAACGAATACACCACTACTTTCTATAAAACAAAAAAAATGAGATATGATGAACAAAACCAACAAAACAATTTTAATTCAAATAGAAAAATATTATAGATTATATTCTCTGTTATGTGTGGGACTATAATGATTAAATAGCCTAGTATAGATATTTATTTTATAACTTTTATTGATTATTAAAGTAGAATGGAATTCATCGTGTTTGTGTCCCAAAAATATAAAGATCTAACATTATTTAAAATCTTATTGAGGTTGGCCGAAAAAAGGGTCTTCCTTTAAAAATATTTGATATCAGACAATGGTAACAAAATATTTCAAAAGAAATCTATCTGAATATCTTGACAAAAATGGTATAAAAACTAATTTTCGTGCTCCATAACCCCTTTAAACAAATAGGGTAGATAAAAGGAAAAATATTGGCATTATTTATATGGATAGATCTACGCTTTCAGAACATGAAACTTGAAGTTTCCACTACCTATATTCCATTAATATAGTTAATATTTTTTAGAATAGATGATTATTGAGGACTAATTCTAACATGTATCCTTATGAAATTTTGTTTAGAAAGATTCTAAGTTTAAAACACTTTTGATATTTTTTCAAAATCACTCTTGACCTAAATAAATTGAATATTTGGAATAAATTATGTTATGAAATCATATAATGGATTGTTCCCTGTTTATACACCAAATGTGAGACATCTTAATAAAACAACCCAGGAATGTGAAATTTTACAGTTTTAAAGAGTCTGGATACAACATAACATACATCACAACATTTATTTAAAACAAATACATCCAAATTATAAATTTAAAACAATAGAAGAACCTTGACCACTCCCTCTCTTCCACGTATCCTTATACCTCGCGAAAAGGAATTTTAAAACATATGGTGATAAAAAAATATCAGTAATGGCGTTTCAAAATACGATGAAGCCAATTAATATTTTTTAATATAGAAAAATAAATTAAAATATTATTTACAATATGAAATAATATACCTTATAAGCAAGTCCTTAGTTATTCTATAAATAGAAACTTTTTTTAAGAAATTTTAATATGTGGGTTCATTTTGAATTCTATTTCATTCTTTCTTAAAATCATATGGATTTATTTTAAAATTTCATAAGTAATCATAAGTAATTATTTAGAAACATTTGATCATAGAATAAATTCATGTATTACTATTAAAAAATAATAACATCGTGGGAATAGTACTATAAAGGATTAGGTTCACTCCTTAATCCCTTTCGTAATACACATCATAACATAGTGTTCTTAGGATAACCTCCCATGCATCGTACCTAGGATCTCATGTGATAAATAATTACCCAATATGTTGGTTGGATGTATAATCTCAGTCTCAACCACATCATAGTAGAAAAAATACCATTTGTGGTTTAGGCTTCACTCCCCATCCCTTGACATAATTCATATATTGACCAAGTGAACTTATATGGAATTAAAAACATAGTAACTTGAATTTTACATCATAAATAGCATGGACCATTATTTAAAATCATGAGAATTGATATCTCATTCATAAAAGAAAAATTAATTTATGAAATTATTATTTTTTAAGAATTATCAAGATGAGTAAGATCCTAAGGGATAACCATTTTAAAACCCAAAAACAATGTTAAAAAATAAGAACAACCTGGTGTTAGAAAATAAAATTTTATGGTTCCAATTTCAAAAAAAATATGGTTTGTCGAAGTAAGAGAGAGTAACATAATTAATTTGAATATAATAATTTAATTATAGAATTTTTAATTTATAAAATAAAATAAACATTTAAATATTTAGAATATAAAATGATAGTATTTTAAATTATTTATATTTCATTTAAATAACCTCATATGTTATCATATTTTCAAAATGAATTATGTATTTTAATTTAAATAAAAATAATTTTTTCATGAAATGACATATATATATATACTATTTTAAAATAAATTTTTTTTTTCTAAAAATATTATTTTTTGAAAGACAATAACTTCCCTTACATTAATAAAAGTGAAATTAAAATTTTTTAAACGTAGAAATTATTTTTATAAAAATACATCTTACGAAATAAAAAAAGTATCAAAACAATTAATAAAACATTTTGAAACTTTAATGTATATTTTTAAGATTATTCACTGAACCTTTCAACCAACACTATAGACTTATCCATGCTGAAATTGTCTTAAATACCAACTCCCTCACAATAGAAAAGAATTCACGCGACAATATGTAGACTATCACCAGTATTTAGAAAACTGGAAATTTGAAGGGAGAGTGACAATACCCTAAGAGAAAAAAGTGGGTTACAGATATTACTAAACTATTTGAAACATAGGGATCCTCTTTTTATATGTGAATGTTTCTATTTAATAATATAAAAACTTGTTTTAATTGTGAATTTGTGTAGATATATTCAGTCTATTTTTTATAACCCGATAAAAACACCCACAATAGTTACAATGTTGGAACTAAACACACACAGAAATATATATATACACACACACACATACACAAACACATGTCACATATGAATTATATGATCCCCCATCGATATATTCTTCCCACTTTTACTAAAATAATAATTTACACCACTTAATGTTAGTTTTCCTTTACCAGATATCTATCGGAAACCATGTAAAGTGTGGACCTAATATAACCTATTATATTTTTATATATATAAATACCCATCTAGATCAATATGTTCTGTCAATATATTAAATATCCTTGTATCGCATGATTCCCCGCGAATATCATTCCATATGAAAAATGACACTCGTTGGTCTTCAATAGGATGTTGTCATTGTGAGTTGAATGTTGTGATCATGGGTTACATGTATGGGTATATGGTACAGTGAAATGAAGATGAAGGTGGTGATGTTGAAAGTAAAAACCTGGTAGTACATTCTTACCTTTAAATGTGTTTTATATCACTATTATTTATTATGAAATTAGATTTATGTGAGATGGATATTGCCTTTATATGGAGCTTTAAAAAATAGTTTTACCTTTATTTTAACACTACATAACCTTCATATCCATACAATTGCATTTATATGTGATTCAGTTTCCTATACATGAGTTTACTTCTTACCATGACATAGTCGGTGGTACTGACATTTACATAGAACACATCACATGAAACTTACATAAAGGATACACATAACCTTACGTAAGCCCGGTAATGAGTACCTACACTTTTGTTAAATGGAGGAGTACCCTTAAATAGCTTTCTAAACTCACCCTCACCCTTACATGAGTTATATATATATCACCATTATATAAGATGTTTATTTTTCATTACCCCTATGTGACCCATTAAATCAAATAGAAACACTAAGGCAACTCGAGTGTACCCTTACACAAGCTACATCATACCCTTATATGATCTTAGCCAACCCTTAAATGAAAACGTTGACCCTCATCTATCATATAGGATATATATATATTACCATTATGATATATAAAATCTCATCTTACCTTTATGTAGGCACAACTCATTCCTATATTGTTTTTAAACTACCTTTACCTAGGATTTGAAAACCTTAGTTTACCCTTACATAAATTACATTTGAATGAATAATATGATTTTTACTCTTAAATTTTATAATTATAATTCTAAAACTCATAAAATCCATTAATTTTATTCATATATTAATAAAAAAAATTTACAATTATGTTATACATATATGTAAAGATTAAATATATTTATTCTTATAATTATATTCTCGTAGAAGTTTATATATAATAATATCTCATTTATATGTTATAATTTTATTTAATATACATAAATTCAAATGAATAATTTTCTATAAATAGTACATATATTATTCAATATAATTAGCATTATATTTATTTTTTGAATTAATATACTTTACATGTATTCATTTATAATTAATATTTTATTTTCCTTGAAAACTTTTATATTACAATTAAAATTTATATTTATTATTTAGTATCATTTATCACAGTCTATATAATAATCAAAATTTATATATATTTAATATTTTAAAAATACATTTTCATTATATAATTTTAAAAAATATAGTTATTTTAATATTGAATAAATTCTATTCCATTAATTATCTTCTTTCCCATGTGTAAATAATTATAATCCTTTTAATTTCAAAAAAAATAACAATAATTAAGCATAAATTTTTAAGATTTTACCATATTAAAAGTGAGTTTAGGATTTATAAAAATATATCTATATTATTACATTGATGCTAATACAAATATAGATAATGTATTATTTTTATAACATGGTTATTTTAAATTTAATTCTTCCAAAATTTTCATTTTTTATATAAAATAATTTGATTTTTGAAAGATTATTTGTGCTAAAATATTTATTAGTTTTTTAAAATTATGTAAAAATTCCATTAATAAACAATTATTTAACTGGAAATTATCCTAAAATTCTCAGGATGTAAGATTATACCCCCTTAGAAATTTGAATCCTCTTAATTTGTTTACCTTTTACATAGATTAAGAGAAAACGTGCAATCGCTAAAATTTTGGACTCAACTTCTTTGTTTCTTTCCTCATTCCATTAGGTGTTCCGTAATTCCAATTATTTCATCATTCATGAAGTGATAGTGTCCAATATATGCAATAATATCTCCTATTATTTTAAAATCTTCCACTTCCATGGTTTTGAAATAACTTTTACAATTTTAATCATTTGGATGGAAGGAATGATGTATTTGTTGAAAATAATTACTTCAAACATATAGTTTAAAAACAGTGCTATCAAACTAAATTTTATAAAATATCTTGAGAGGTCCAGGTTTGATATTTTCAAAATGTGGTTTCTCTATAATATTTTCTATATTTCTAAACAAAAAAAATTAACACTAGAGAAACATCGAACACTCAACGGTGTCTATATTCAATAGATATTCTAAAATCAAATAGTTCATCGTATTCTCATTAGAAAGTGATGTATTTGAAAATGACTCAATGGTACCTCCATTGGAGAAAAAAGTGGAAGATTTTGGAGCTTTAGATTTTACCATGGATAATCCATTATCTGTTGAGATTATATAGAATGGAAGGGGTGTTTGATATATCATAAATAATTTTTCAAGAAATTCGGATATTAGAAAGGTATCAAAACTACATGATCTAGAATTTATAATAATTATTGTAAGTAATTATTCTATAAGGGGATGTATTTTTGTTTTAGATCTTTCTTATATCATCTCAAAACCAGTCTTTCATACATCAATGTTGTATACCAAATTTTGAATTAGCTTAAAACTTGATAAAATTATTCTATAAAAAAATTAATTCAAATCTTATTTATTCATATATAATTACTCTATTTAGGTGTATATACCCTTAAGGTAAATCATTAAAAAATTTATATAATTTCCCTAAATATAAAATGGTCACTCTATATCCTAACCACTATATTTTTCTAAACTTTTACTCTGATACCAATTGAGATGCCCCAAGAAAAAAACTGGGGATCATTAAATTTTAGAGTTTTAAAGAGTCATGATACACTATAACCTATTTTTGGGAAAATTTAAAATTTATTCAAAGGTAACACAATAAAATAACCTTTAAATCTTTCTCGCATCTAAAAATCCTTATACCCTAAGAAAAAAATTGAAAAGATAGGGTGAGTGAAAAAAAATAATGAGTAAGGGGGTTTCAAAATATGGGGAAACAATATAACATTTTTTAGTGAAATATAAAAACTAAAATATGATTTAAAATCCAAAATAAAATTCCTTATAAATATTTTATTACATTATTTTTAATAAAATAATTTATATAATGAAAATTTTAAAACTCTTATTCCATTGAAATTCAATTTTATTCTTTGATAAAATCATAAGGGTTTCTTTTATAAAATCATAATTAATTAAAAATAATTATTCATTTATTTTTTTGACCATTGAATAATTTCATGACTCACTACTAAAACATCATAACATGGTAGAAATAGTCCCATAATGGATTATGTTCACTCCATAACCCCTTTCGTAATAAACATTATAACTTTGTGTTCTTGGGACAACCTATAGAGAACAATAAATGGTATCTCATCAGTATAAAAACATTATTATGCATTATAGGGATGTATAATTCCATTACCACCAATTTCATAGTATACAATGTCCCATAAGTGGTTTGGTTTCACTCCCCTTCCCCATCCTTCAATCGTATGTTGAACAAGTTAACTTATTTAGAATTAAGAACTTACTAAATTTTGTTTGAAATCATAAACAATATAAAACATTATTTAAAACCTTGTTCATATATTTCCCATTCATAAAAATGGATTAAATTAATAAATTCTACATTTGTTAAGTAAAATCAAGAAGATAATATATCTGAGGGATATCCATTTTATAACCTAAAACCATGTTTACAATATAAAAACAACCAAGTGACTGAAAAGAAACATTAATTATTTCAATTTCAAAACATAATATGGTTGTGTAGAAGAAATACATATTTTTATAATTCATTAGAATATAATAATCTAATTATTGAGTGATAATTTATTTAAAAAAAATCCATAATTTAAAATTTAAAATGATATTTTTCAAAATGAAGGTTAATTAATTAAAATAACCACAGATGTTATTTAATGTTCAAAATGAAATATTTATTTTTTTAAATAAAAAAATCATTAAATTAAATAAATATATATATATATGTGTGTGTTTTTGTGTGTCTATTTTATTTCAAAAATACATTAATTTTTCCAAAAACAATAATTTTTAATATATAATAACAACCCCTAACTTCATAAATGTATAATTGAAATTATTTATACATTCAATATAATTTTATAGAAAAGAAATCTCTAAGTATAAAACAATTTTCTATTGAATATTTTAATTATTTTTTTAAAAAATAAAATAAGTTTTTTAAAAATAATCCTCATACCTTTAAAACACCACTATAGACATATACTTATATAAATGGGTCTCAAGACAATCTATCTCGAAACTAAAAAAATCATGAAATAATAAAAGGAATGGTATTTAGAAAACCATAAAACCGAAGGGAGAGTGACAATCCCCTGAAAGAAAACCCTGGGATGCAGATATTTCTAAACGATGTGAAATATGAAGATATAATTTTATTTGAAAAAAGTGATATAAAAGAAAATATAAACTAGTTTTATTTGTGAATCCATATTGGTATCTTCACCATGTAATTTTATAACCCCATAAAAACCAAAACAATTACATGGTTGGAACCACATATATATATATACATCAACTGTGAACTATATGATATACCCCAATATAATATTCCCAACATTCTAAAAATAATAACCGAAACTAGTCAAATATTGTTTTCTTTAAGTAGGAATCGGTCAGAAACAATGTAAAGTGTGAAGATGATCTGACTTATCATAGTTTTATATACACAAATACTCATCTAGGTCAAATCATTATTATGTAATATTAATGAGTCTCACATCATGATATTCCTCAAGAATAAATTTTCATATGAAATACAAAACTTGTTGATCTTCAGTGGGAAAATTTCATTATGAGTTTATTAGTATGATAATTGGTTATAATTTAGGGTATAAGGTTTAGTGAAATGAAGAAAAAGGAAGATAGACAACATGTTTAAACACGAGTGCGCACACATACCTTTATATGAGGTGGATATTACCTTTACATAGTGAATTCATATCTTTACATGGGATGGATATTACCTTAACAATGTTGGTCGAACTGAAATTTATGTAGAACACTTCACCCAACCCTTACGTTGAGAATACACTTACCCTTATGCAAGCATGGTGTAATGTATCTACCCTTGCATGAAATGGAGGTGTACCCTTATGTAGATCTATAAACTTCTAACTTACACTTATATTTGTTATATATAAACAGATATTACCTTTACATGAGATTTATATTTTTCATTACCATTATGTGATCCATTAAATCATGAAAAACAATAAGGAAACTTGGGTTTTCCCTTATGCAAGCTACTTCTTAAACTTACATTAGCTCAACCTACCCTTACATGAATAGATGAACCCTTATATAACATATGGGATATCAAGATTCTCTTTATGCGAGATATAAATCATGGAATACCTTTATAAAAACACCACATACCCTTACACATGTTTCAAACTATATTTACATAGGGTTCTAAAACCTCATTTTACACTTACATATATTAAATTTTTACGAAGAAAAATATTTTTACTAATATATTATATAATTATAATTTTAAAAGTCATAGAATACAATAAATATATTAATATATTAATATAATTTCAATATAGTTGTGTTATAAATTTATGTATAAATTAAATATATTTATTCTTATAATTATATTCACTTGTTATTTTATTTATGATAATGTATTCTTTATATTTTTTCCTATTATTTAATATAATACATTAAAATCAATATTTTTTTAACAAATGTACTTATATTATTCAATAAAATTATCATTATAAATATATATATATCAAATTAATATAGTTCACATGTATTCATTTATAATTATTTTTATATTTTTCTTGATAAATGTAATATTATGATTATAATTTAAATAAATAATTTACTATCATTTATCATAAACTTTTAATAATTATAAATAATTTACAATAAATATTAAAAAATATTCATTTTCATAATATAATTTTAAAAAATATCGTTATTTTAATATTAAATAAATTATATATCATTAATTAACATATTATCCATGTTTTAATAATAATTATCATTTTAATACAAAAATAAAATCAATTATGTTCAAGTATAAATTTGGAAATGCTAGCATATTGAATATGAATTTATGATTAATAAAAATATGTCCATATTATTTCTTGTAAAATAATACAAATATAGATAAATAAGTGTTTTACAACTTAAATATTTTAAATTTAATTATTGTGAAATTTATGTTGTTTATAGAAAATCATTTATTTTTGTAAAATATTATTTATGTTAATAGTTTTCATGGTTTTTTTAATTGTGAAACAAGCTATTTAATAAACATTCATCTAAAAAATTAGTATATAATTCTTAGGATCTTACAAAATATAAGTTCATATAGCTTTTAAAAGTAATTCAAATAGGATTATTGACTTTGATGAGGTTTTACTTTTTTTTAAATGATGATTATTTCAAGAATAATATTTTGATCAATAGTGATGATGATTTTGTTGATTCTATATTGATAAAAACAAAGAATAATATACACAATTTTAGGAAGAGTATTCATATTATAATTATACCAGTTATAATTAAAGAATATATAAGTTCACATATATAGGATCAAGGTATAGAAATCATGTGGATACTAAATTTTTAATCACTGATCAATGTCATTTTTTTTAGACTAGAAGAAGATGTATGGGAATTAATCACACCAATATTATTTTGAAGGATAAACCCAAAAATTTTGAATTATCTTTTGAATGCAGTGAGTGGATCCAATCTATCAATAAAGATCTTGATAAAATAAGAATGAATGAGACCTAGGAACATATCCCAATACCTATAGAGAAAATATTATTGGAGAAAAATGGGTGTTTAGAAACTATCTTAATAAATAAAGAAGTATTGTAAGAAATAAATCCAAATTATTTTGTAAAGGATATTCACATGTTTTGGGAATTGAATTTGATGAGACAATTTATCAGTTTTCCAATCTTTGTACTATCCAAATATTTCAAGAAATTTTTTCTCTTTGAAAATTTAATATTTTTTAGATAGATGTTACATCATAATTTTTAAATGATGAACTAGATGATGAAGTCCATATGGAACAACCTTGGGTGTTTTAGTATTATAATGATCGTAAGGGTTATTTTAAACAAAAAAGAGATCACTATGGACTAAAAACAAGCTCCAAGGTCATGCTATTTCAAACTAGATTTATACATAACCATGGATTTCAAAAATGTATAGGCGGAAAAAAATATTTATATAAATAAAATCAACCCCATATCACTCATTATGACAATATATATTGATGATATCATATTTCAAAGTGATAATGAGAAGGTGTGTGAGGATGTTTTTCACTCATATGAATATAATGTTTGAAATTTCACTTCTTGGTAAAATTAAATTCTTTTATAGTTTATAAAAAACTCATATCTTTTGTAATGGTTTTATCTAATAAGAAATGTATGATAGGGAGATATTGAAATGTTTTAGAATAGTTGAAAAAAAAAGTTTCTACTCCAATAAAAGTGGGAATAAATTTTATCCAGGATGATAAAGGAAAAAATAGTAAATCAAAAAGAATTTTGAAAATTATTTGGAAGTATCTTGTACTTGAATACATCCACACCAGTCATAGTGTTTTTAGTTTCTCTTTATACTAGATTATAGAACAATCTAAAGGATTCTTATTTTCTTGAATCAAAGAGGATTTTCAAATGTGTTTCATATAGTTAAAACTATGGTCTCTTTTATAGGAATTAAGATGAGATAAATATAAAAGGGGCATTATATGATTACAAGTATGGAGTTGTGGATGATAGAAATATCACTTCAAGTGGAGTATTATTTGTCGGTGACAAATGTGTTTCATACCACACAAAGAAACCAACATCATTCAAATTCATTATAATCGTGGTATAATATGTGACTGAAACATAGACATCTACTCAAGATATATGTATGAAGATACTTCTTGAAGATACCAATTTCCAAACTAGATACCCACAAATTGTTAATTGTGATAATAAAAAATTTCTATTAATTTTTTCAAGAATCTAATGCATCATTCCATGCCAAAACATACTAAAATTAAATATTGTTTCCTAGAATAAAAGGTGGATAATAAAATATTGAATATATGATTTATTTCATCTAAGTAACATGTTATTTATATATTAACAAAGCCTATCACAATAGAGTTATTTGATAATTTATAGATATAAATAGAAGTCCAACCTATCCAATGTTAAAATATTTATTTCATTTCGGGTAGTTCCCAACTCTGAATAATTCCAAAGATGTCTAAAATAATGAATACAAAGTAAATATTCCCTAACAATACTACCACATACATGTGGGAGAGACCAAAAATTGAAGAATAAGAAATACTAATCTTCATTAGCTACATATGAAACATGGAAATATAACACCTTATTACCCTCATGAAAAGTATGACTAAGTTCCACCCATGAGTTAAGAATTATTTTTCTTTTTTAAAAGAGGTAAGTGAGGAACCATGGAATTTGATGCTCCCTCTATAATTATCAATAGATAATCATCGAGTCTATTTCCACCAAATCCATCTTGATGTTGTGGGAATAGAACAACTCAATACTCTTCAACATCACACGGGCCTCTCTATAAGGGAGTCCCATTGACTATACTCATCCTGAAATTAAGAATCATATCCCCTTGAAGGTCATGACCCCCCCCCCCCCCCCCACATGACCCTAGAAATATAAGCTTCATCCACATTGAGTTTCAATCCACTGCTTAGGGGACTCCACCTCATCCATCTACCCTTCCAAATAAAATTCTAGAATTTATAAGTTGTGGATTTTTTAGCCGTGAACTTTCTCAATGAGGATTATCACTCCAATTATTTGAAAATTGGGACATGGTTTTCCATGAGGCTTCTAACATTATCCACCATTCCCAGTCGTGAAATAGGAATGTCATCATTGTGACTTTTTTATCGCACTCCCAATGCTCCAACAATCCACTGTAAGAAATAACGGCCTCAAATCCCTTTTTTGATCAATATTCTCATTCCTAAAAAACAAAACCTGACTAAGATAATCTTGGTTACTAAATCGATCTCCCTGTCTAATGGACTCAGCCATGCCACTCCAGACTGAGATTTATATTACACTACTTTTCTTAACTATTTTATCATGCATAATTTCAAGAGGAGATGTAATTTTAAGTGGTAGAAATGTGTTCACCATATTTAAGAATTATTTTAATGTGTGAAATATGTGGTTTAATATAGACCTTATAAAATATTTTTTATACTTTTAGATGAAAATATTGATTTATAAGATTGAGATTATTTTTCTGAAATCTGATATGGTAATATATTGAAATTACTCTGGTTTTATACACTAAGATATTTGAGAGAGATAATATTTTCATTATTTTTCATATTTTTTAATTATTTAACCTCTTTCAATTATATTATTTGATCTTATTTGCATAATTTTATTATTTTTAGTGGATTTTGTGCTTAATTGTGAAAAATTTTTAATTCTAGATATTTAGGACTTTTGTGGATATTCTATATTTCGGGAATATCATTTCCATTTTTTATCCAAATTGAGTGACTCCATTTTTTGGGTTTCCTTTATCATGGTATTTAATTTTATCTTCTGTACATAAGTCCAATTCAATACACAATGGCCCATAAAAATAAATCAAGTGGAAAAAGTTTTATGGATGATAGATTAGACACCGCCTCAGTTTATGAGGAATATCACGGTCTCCAGAACATAGAATAAATTTATTATATCTAGGATTTAAAGAGGACACTGATTATCCTATTAACCATAAATTTAATAAATAAATTTTTTTATTAAGGAATTCATTGCATGCTAAAAAGTGGAGGGAGTTGAGTAGTATCCTCAGAAAAAAAATGTCTTTGTCATTAATTTGATCATAACTTTTTTGAAACTTATCCGAATCTGCTATGTTTATGTGGGATCATGAGAAAGAGATATGGGAACAAATTATATGGATAAACCTACATATATTCATCCATTTATGATTCTAAATGGAGTCAATATTTTGAAGGATTTAAACTAGATAGAAAATATTCCACTCCTTAAGCCTATTTATATGATTGTCTACTTCCATTCCAGGTTTTTGAAAAAGTGTCAAGAGGGGATGTGTTGTTGGATTGGAGTCTTGAATTGTTTTGAATTTTTTATTTTATTTTTTCTTAGTTTCATGATGTTATCTTCTTTCCCTTTAAACTATCTTACCCTTCACATGGAGGGGTAATGCCTTTGAGTATTCAGGGAAGGGGGGGTTTCACTTTTTTAATGTTGGAGTCTGGAATATAAATATAAAACTCTTTTTTTCTATTAAACGATTTATATTTAATGTTGTTACCTTTTTTATTAATGTGGTCATGTTTTGGGTTTTTTTAATATTGATTGTTTATATATTTATTTTAAGAACTTTTAACTCCCCCTGTATAGTACAATTTGTCTCGATCGAACATATTCTGTTGGGTGGTGAGTGTCTAGCGACCGTTGGCACATTTATAGAACTAGTGAAACATTTATAGATTTCTATGGATAAATGTTTCTTGATCGAAAATTTCCTTTACTATTTATGAATTGTTTATGAACATCCATGAACATGGAAGTGGGTTCTATTGCATTCTTTAACAAAAGTTGATTGATAACTCAATTTAGGATTCCTTTATTTATTATTCAATAACAATAGAGGGTGAATGATTTTTAGGAAAATGATGACATTGAAAAATCTTATCATACCCTTAACCCATCACTCTCTTCATCCATTACTATTTAACCTTAATTTTATTTTATTTTTCTTTTTAAACTCAAACAATTTCAAAAACAACCTCTTTTTCATTCTCAAATTTATGTAAAAAATGTAATTATTGTGAATTCTTCTCTCGATACAACCCAAGTTACCCACTTTACTATGTATTAACTTAGTAATTATTTTTCTGTCACACACCATGATAGTAATGTCTCAAAACATGGCTTCATTTCCAGATAGGTAGTGCCAAAAAAAATTCTTTTTCTTATTTCTCTCTTTATATTATATTTACTTAGTTTCTATTCAAAATTTCATGACTAGAACCTCAAACACTGAAACATTATCCCTTGATCAGGAAATTTAAATAACCTATTTGAATAGACTTTTAAACCTTAATTTTCAATCATAATTTTAGGAAATTTATCTTGAAGACTCAAGTGAAACATCAAGTGTTCAATCGGAGTCTGTCATCATGGCTGGAAATCAAAACCCAACCCTTAGAGACCGCTATGCACTGAAATTACTTAATAAAAACAATCAAAATTTCATTCCATTTTTTTAAAAAAATCGGGTCGAAACCTAACATGATTTCATTGCTTCAAAAGCTTCATGGCTTGGATGTGAAGATCCAAAACAAACATATTAATGTTTTCACACATGTTTGGTCTACTTTCAGACCCTGTAGAGGAGTTGAGGAACAAGTAAAGTGGAAGGAATCACCATTTTCATTGAATGGAGTAGCTAAGGAATGGTTAATGGTATAAAACCTGGATATGTAGAATATTTTAATGACTTGTTGAGATTATTCATTTAATGATTATTCCCCACCTACTGAAGCACAACCATTAGAAATGAGATCTATGCTATTAGACAATCATCCGAATAAACCATTTCTGAGTACTGGGAAAATTTTAAAGATCTATGTTCCAGTTTCCCACATCAATCCATTAAATATCATTACTTTCTTTTCTTATTATCTCAAGGATTACTGGGAAATTATAAAACATTCTTGATGCATCATCTATAGGTTCATTGATTGACAAGTCACCTGATGAAGCCAAGGTATTGATTGAGAAGATTTCCTAGAACTTTAAACAGTTTGGTATAAGAGGTACTGGAACAAAAGGTATTCATAATGTATGAACATCACATCCATCACACATACTAGAATATTAGACTGAAGAGTTAACCAGTTTGGTGAGACAAATGGCCTTAAAAATGGGTTGACAAACAAGCACTGTCTAAGGTATTTGGTTTATGCTCATCACCTGATCATTTCACTAAAAAATGATTCGAAATGAAGGAAATTTAAACCTTTTCAGAAACCTTTCAATTGTGGAAGTTCCAAAATAATCATGGACGGAGAGGGGAAACAATGTTCAAATGGGTTTAGAAATCAGAACAATTAAGCAAGCCCCCTGAACAAAAACTAGTTCCAAAACCCACCACCATTTCAACAAAAACAATCTTATAACCAGCCTCCACACCACCAACCACCCATTTACCGAATACCCTATAATAAAAAAATCCACTGACACACAACATTCTGTGGAATAGCTACAATCCATGTATAATTACCTAACAGATAATTTCGATAAGATAGAAAATACTATGGGTTGTTTTATTGAAATCATGACCAAAAATCTCGAGAAACTTCTTTCCCAAATAATTACAAACCCAAATAATAATGTTATAATGATAACAACAAGAAGTGGAAAAGAACTCTCACCACCATACACCATTGATCTAGAAACAATACCACATTAGTTTAGGGAGAATAATGTTGTAAATTCTTGAAATTCGGTGAAGATACACTCTAAAGAAGAGATAAAAGAGCATGAAGAGAAGGATTGGTTGAGGAAGAATTGAAAATAAACACCATTTCAAAAGAAATAGAAGGATAATAAATAATTAGTGCCGATAATTTATATAAATAAAGGTTAAATAAAGGAAATATAAAGAATAATCACTTTAAAATGAAATTCTAGACACCTTCCAGAAAGTGGAAATCAATATCCCCCTTCTTGAATCAGTCAAACAAATTCTGAAGTATGCTAAATTTTTAAAGGATATTTGCACCAAGAAGTTGATACTTCAATGGGATAAAATGGTAAACTTGGGAAGAATTGTCACAACCATTGTCACACCACATTCTCCAACCAAACATCAAGATCTAGGGGCATTTTCCATTCCATGCACCATTGGTTATTTAAATTTCACCAATAATTTCGGTGATATAGGTGCTTCAATTAATGTATTTACTCACTCAGTATTCAAATATTTTTAGACGGTAGACTTGAATCCCATAGGAGTGGTTGTCCATCTTGCAAATAGATCCATAGATTTCTTTGAAGGTGTTCAAGAGGATTTCCTTATAAAAGTCAAAGATTTCTTTTTCTAAATTGACTTCTATGTGCTTAATATGGAAGGATATAGAATCATTTCACACACACCCATCATTTTGGGGAGACCATTCTTGAAAACATCCAAAACCATAATATATTTCCATTAAGGGAAAATCACCATGGATTTTGGAGACATCACTATCCACTTCAATATTATTGAATCCATAAGGCACCCATCAGATGATCACTCCCTCTTTTCACTCTCACATGAAGTTTGTGTAGAACCCATTGAAAAATATGTTATGTTCCATGAGCTTTTAAACATAAGGGAGACTTCTTGAACTGAAAATATCATTAAAATGTTGATGCCCAAAATTATAGAGATTTTTATTTCATATGGGAGGATGATGTAAAATACAATTTCTTTGATTATTTGTTAAATGACGAGGAAGATGATATATTTTCTTGTGTGTGGGAGTTCCAACCTTTGGAATTGGGAAATTTCAATTTAGTTTCATCCCTTTTGCATCATTATGATCTAGAATTAGAACCACTCCCCATTGATTTGAAATATGTGTACCTTAGGGAGGGAGATAAATTACCGGTTATAATTGCTAATAATATATTTGAATCCAAAGAAAAATCATTGATTGATATTTTCAGAGATAATGTCTAAGAAATAGGTTAGATATTAGGTTATATTCCATGAGTCAAACAATAAATATGCTCATATGGAATTTAACTTGAGGGAGAATCCAAACCTGTGAGACAAACACAAACTATGTTGAATCCCACCACGATAGAGGTTGTGAAGAAGAAAATTGAGAAGCTATTGGGAGATGGGATCATCAATCCCATCTCAAATTTACAATAGGTTAGCCTAATTAATATAGTTCCAAAAAAACGGCCTAACCATGGTGAGGAATGAAAATAATGAATTAATCTCTATGATAATTCAGAATAGATGGAGGGTGTGCATTGATTTTAGGATGTTGAATCCGGTCACTCAAAAAGATCATTTCCCTATTCCCTTCACTAATAATATGTTATACATCTTGTAAAGTAGAACTCATTATTTCTTTCTGGGTGGAGTTTTAGGCAATTTTCAGGTACCCATTACTCTTGAAGATCAAGAGAAGACAACCTTTAGATGTCCCTTCAACACTTTTTCATATAAAAGGATGAAATTTGGATTATGTAATTCTCTTGGTACATTTCAGAGTTTCATGGTAAATATATTTTCTAATCATATTAAATATATATTGGAGGTTTTCTTGGACGATTTCATAGTTTTCAGAAACCCTTTTGACCATTGTTTGAAAAATCAAGGAATGGTTCAAAAACCCGTATTGAAAAGAATCTTGTTTTAAATTTTGAAAAATTTCATTTCATGGTTGAGAGATGAATTTTATTTGGGATTGTCATTTCCGAAAATGGCATTGCAGTTGATAAGTCAAAAATTGAAGTGATAAATAATTTTCATTACCCAACTTATGTGAATCATGTTAGATCATTTTTATAAAATAAAGGATTTTAAAGGAGTTTTATCAATGATTTTAGAAAGATTTATGTCCCTCTATCTAGATTTATTTTGAAATATAATAATTTTTATTGCAATGATTCATGTAGGTAATCCTTTGATTATCCAAATAGGATATTGATTACACCACCTATGATGCATCCACCAAATTTGGAAGAACCATTTGAGATACTTTTTCATGATTCCAATCAAGTAGTTTGAGTATTCCTTTCTCTACGAATTGAGGGCTGACCAAAAGTCATTATCTATGCATCAAGAACCATGGATGTTTCTCAATTAAATTACACAACCACAGAAAAAGTGTTTTTAGTAGTTTTTTTTTAGAAATATTTAGATCATATCTGTATGGAACCAAAGTCATTGTGTTATCTAACCATGAAACTCTTAGGTACTTCATGAATAAAGATTAAGCTGAAATAAGTATAGTGATATGGATGTTACAACATTAGGAGTTCAACATAGAAATAAAGGATAATAAGGGATCTAATAACTAGGTGGCAGTTCATTTAAGAAGACTTCCCAACACTACTGAAGTTGAAATTCTAGAAAAAGAACCATTGCATGATCACCTTCCAGGAGAGCAGTTGTATTTGTTTAAAGGGGAAGTGCCTTAGTATGTCAACAAGGTCAATTATATAGTAAAATATCAGGTACCCTCTCATTTTAATTCTCACTAAATTAACAAACTAAAAACCGAATCTAGATATTATATTTGGTATGATCCAATTATTTAGAAGACTTACAATGACCAAGTGATAAGATGATGTTTGCCTGATAGTGAAATTGGTTTTGACTTTGAGTTTTTTCACACATTCAATTTTGGAAGCTACTTGGTAACTCAAAGGAAATAAAGTAAGGTTTTCTAATAAGGAAATTTTTATTCCACCCCTTTTAAATATTCTCATGAATTTTGAAAAAAGGTGTAAAAATTGTTAGTATTCTGGAAACATTTCAAAGAGACATAAAATGCCCCGACAACCACTTAATATTTGTGAAATTTTTTATGGTTGTGGGATATATTTTATGGGACCTTTCCCAATGTCATTTGGAAATTATTATATCATTCTCAGGGTAGATTATGTTTCGAAATTGGTGGAAGAAAAATCCACCAAGAACGATGATGATAACTTTTTTTTGTGATTTTTTCAGTGATAACATATTTTGTAGGTTTTGATTTCCAAGACCCATCATCATGAATCAAGTTACTCACTTTTGAAATAAGATAATGTATAATTTATTGAAGAAGTATGGGGTGTATCATAAAACATCAACTCCCTATCACCCACAGACATGTGGTCAAGTTGAAGTGTCCAACAGAGAAATTCAGTAATTTTGGTGAATACTATTAAACCAAATAGAAAGGATTGGAGCCAAAGGTTAGAAGACACCTTATGGGATTACAGGATGAGCCTACAAGACCTCAATTACAATGACTGCATATAGGGTTATTTTTGGGAAAAGATATCACCTACCTGTGTAATTAGAGCATTTGGCATATTTGGATGTGAGGAAGATGAATTTGGTTCTTGAAAGTACTGGTAAAGAGAGAATATTTCAGTTTTCAGAGCTAGATATAGAGGAAATAATAATGTAAGAATTTGAAAATTCTAGGATTTACAAAGAGATAAAAACAGTTGATCATGGCATGTTTATCCAATGAAAAGACTTACAACCTAGAGACAAATTGAATCTATTCAACTCAAGACACAAGCTGATTCCAGGTAAAATTCATTATATATGAGAGGGTCTATTTATGGTTGCTCATGTAAATCCTTTTAGTTATGAATATATTGTGAAGGATGGAGAGTAATATCTATTCACTGTTAATGGACACAGGCTAAATAAATTCTTTGGGACCATTCCATTAGATCCTATGGAGGTGATCACACTCCTCAAACTTGTCTATCAATAATAGCCATCTGGTCATAACTCTCCTTTACACTATCATTATTTCTATAATTCATTTTCAAATTTTCTTATATATTACATCCATTTTAATGTATTTAGGACACTACATCATTTAACTGTGGGGGTGGTAACCATTGTAGTATAGGATTTTTATTAGTTGTTTTCCTATTTTTCAAAAAGAAATGATTGTGTTTTCAAATTTTTGTGTGTTTCTTTTTCATTTTTTTTTGAAACATTTAATCTGAAATGATTATCATTTCAATTTTTTCAACCCATGTCAATGAGTAAACCAATTTATTCCATGAAACTGAGTTTAAATTAATACTACAGCTGACATTATTTCAAGTTCAAATTTTGAGAATTTCTTGAAAAGTACTCTAATTTTTGAATCTCATGACACATATCAATGTCATTATCTTTGAAATCACTTTCCTATGAGGATTACAAACTAGTTTTTTCATATTATTTTCATTCACATCACTTCATGAGAGAACTAAACCACGCTTCCTTTAACTATAATTTGATTTATTCTTGTTAAACATTAGAGTTTTATGTAATTGTGTTTAAAATTATTGAGGAATTACATTAGTTTTAATCCCCTTTTTCATTATGTCCTTCCTTGTATATTTAATCATTGTTTCCCTTATAATCCATGAATATCCTTTTAGGTTAGCTGCATTACAAGGCAATTTTTCATTTCCATCCTATTGTTCAAGTGAAATTGTATGATCCTATTAAACATAAGTATGGGGGAAGATTTCGTGTATTATGATACCTCATTTGGTGATACTTTGGGTCGAAAATAAAATGACTAAAAGATTTTTTTTATGAAAAAAATCCTACTTTTGAAAGTTGTGCCTTTAATGGAGCTTTCATGATAAGAGATGTTGTGCCTTTTTGGGTTTTTTGAAGAGAAATAAAGTTGTTCCTATCTTGAGATTTAAAGAAAAATAATATTTGAGGTGATTGAAATTTTTACTACTGAAATGTTGAATTGTGTAATAATTTCTTGAGTTTTCGTGATGATTGTTTTGATTTTCTACAAATGGGAGTGAGGAGGAGACCATACTTGAGTGGAAATTAGAATCTTGAAATTTTGTTTCGAAAAAATCCAGGCCTTCCTCATTCAACCTCATAATTTATAACATATAAATCTGACAAACCGAAAGCCACATAAAAACTATGAAAATTCCTCATGATAAAAACATATCCTTTACTCACATCAAGTGAATATTTAGGACTTTATCAAGCCTATGGTGACTCTTCATTGGTTTGGATGGTAAAAACCTTTTTGAAAATTGATATTTGTGAGATGAGAGAAAATTCATGTGAGGTAAGTGTTTTTTGTGCATGGGAGGAAAAATTAAGGTGAAATATATATAATGTCATTTTATAAGAACATGGAATAATGTTTTTTGATGATTCAATATATCTTCTGTTTCTTACTTTAGAATTGGTCGATCTCATGATCATGTGTTTCGAATTTTCATTGATTCAATTTTTTATTTTTATTGTCTGTGTGTCCAAGTTCTAAGTGTAGGATAATTGATAGAGATAATATTTTAATATTTTTTAAATTTTTTTTAATTATTTAACCCCTTACAATTAATTAATTTTAACTAATTTGCATCATTTTAGTATTTTTAGTGCATTTTTTGGATTAATTGTGAAAATTGTTTATTTCATTAAATTTAGCAGTTTTTGGGATCTTCTATATTTTTGGAATATCTTTTACATTTTTATACAACATAGGTGATTCTTTTTTTAGGTTGTTCTTTCTTGTGCGCTTAAACATTTTCTTCTGGACCTAAGTCCAATTTGACACACAATGGCCCAGACAAATAAATCAAGTGAAAAAGTTCGATGGGCGATAGAATGGACCCCACCTCAGTTAATGAGAAATGTCATAGCCTCAATAACATAAAATGAAGTTATTCAAGATGGAATAGGAAGATTACTCCAAGTCTCATATTATTAGTAAATTTTTTAATGAAATTAGTTCATTAATGGATCCATTGCATGAGCTATAGTGGAGCGAGTTGAGCAGTAACCTCAGCCAGAAAAAGTCTTCAATGGTAATTCAATAATCACATTTTTGACACTTTTCCAAATATGCTATGATTTTGTGTGTTCATGTGCATGATATCAGGGAACAATATTTATAAAAGAATTTACCATATATTATTCCATTTTATAATCCTAATTGGATTCAATAATTCAGAGGAGTGAATCTTGAGGTAAAATTGTACACCCCTCATGCCTATTTATATGAGTGTCCACTATAATTAAAGGTTGTTGAAGAAGGTAAAATAGGAGATTTTCTAGAGGATTAGAGTCATACATTGAAGATAATTGTCTATTTTGTTTTTTATTATTTTCATTATGAACTATTCTTCCCCTTTAAACTCTCTTACCCTTCACATGGAGGGGTAAATCCTTTGGGTGATCGGGGAAGAGAGAGTTTCACTTTTGTAATGTCTGAGCCTTGAGCTTAAATATAAAAAAATATTTTTCGATTAAATAATTTATAATTATAGTGGTTACCAATTCACTTAATTCTATCATGTTTTGTGTTTCAGTATATTCATTGTTTTTAGCTTTCATTGAAGAACTTTTAACTCCCTCTACCTAGTAAAATTGGTCGCGATCGAGCATATTGTGTTAGGTGTTGATAGTATGGTGATTGTTGGTACATTTTTGGAACCAGTGAATCATTTATATATTTATAAGTATCAAAAATTCTCTATTGGGTCTTTCCTTATTTGTTTAGTAATTTTTTATAAACTTCCAAAAACATAGGAGTGGGGTCAATTACTTTCTTCAACCAAGGGTTACTGATAACTCAATTGAAGAGTCTTCCATTTATTATTAAATAGGAAGATATGGTGAATATTTTTTATAAAAATGATGACATTGAAAAATCTTATCCTACCTTAACCTCATCACTCTATTCATCCATTAGATTTCATCCTTAATTTCAATTACTTTCTTTATTTTTAAACTCAAAAAAATTCAAAAACAACCTCTTTTTTCTTTCTCAAATTTAAGTGAAAAAAGTAATTGTTCTGCATTTCACAATAGAGAAAACCTAGGTTACCCAATTTACTTCATTTTAACATAGTTTTTTTGTCACACACCATGATAGGAACTTGTCAAAACTTGTCATCGTTACTAAGGAGATAGTGCCAACATTTTTTTCTTTCTCTTCTTTCTCTCTTTATTTTCTCTTTTCTTATTTTCTCTTTAAAATTGAATGAATAGATCCTCAAAAATTGAACCATTCCCCCTTGATCATGAAATTTAAGGAACCTAGTTTAATATAATTAGAAACCTTAATTTTCAATCATAATTTTAGTACATTTCTCTTGCAGACTCGAGTGAAACTTCAAGTGTTCACCCTGAGCCTATCATCATTACTGAAAATCAAAACACAGCCCTTAGAGACCTATGTGCACCAAAATTACTCAATAAAACATTCAATTTTTCATTCTACTATTAAAAATTGATTTTTAGATGAAACAAAACATGATTCCATGGCTTTTAACGTTTCATGTCTAGGAAGGTTGAGATCCAAACTAATATATTAAAGAGTTCACACAAGTCTGCTCTACTTTTAGACCACGTAGAGTAGCTGAGGAACAAGTAAACTAGAAGGAATTCCCATTTTCATTGGAAATAGATAACAAATAATTATTATATGGTCTAAAAACATTATATATGGATGATTGTAATTACTTGGCATGATGCTTCACGGAAATATTCTTCCACATCTCCAAAAGAACAGCCATCAGAAAAGAGATTTATGCCATCAAACAATCACTTGGAAAACCCCTTTACGAGTACTGGGAAATATTTAAAAAGAAATGTGTCAGTTTCCCACATAAATACATTTAAGATCATCAATTTCTTGTCTTCTTCTATCAAGGCTTACTGTTTAATGACAAAAACCTTCTTGATTCATCACCTGGAGGTGCATTTATAGACAAGTCAACAGAAGAATCCAAGGGATTGATTGAGAATATTTCATAGAACCCTCAACAGTTTGGTACAAGAGGTACTAGATCAAGAGTTATTCATAAGGTATGAACATCTCATCAATCATCTTAAACATAATATAGAATTTAATAGTTAACCAGTTTGCTGAGATAGATGGCCTTAAAACAAGTGGTTGACCAACAAGAACTAGATATGTTATGTGGTTTATCCTCATCATGTGATCATTTCACTAACCATTTCACGAAATTACATTGAATTGAAACAAGTTTAGATACCATTCATCTAAGGCAATTACAACAAAATCCAAGATGGAGAGATTTTTACAATGTTCAATATGGGTTTGGAAATTAGTAGAATCAAGCTAGACCTTTGAGTCAAAACCATTTCCAAAACCCACCACCATTTCAACAAAATAATCGTATAACCATACTCTACACCACCAAACAACTATTTTCAAAATACCCTATGATCAACCATCCACCAATATAAAACCTTCTTGTGGGACACATACAATCCAAGTATGTGACATAATAGAAAAGCTTGATGAGCTAGAAAACTAAGTGAGACGTTTTTTGGAAATCAAGACCAAAAACCCTACGAAAATTCTTTCCCAAACAACACCAAACCCAAATGAGAATGTAATCATGATAATAACAATAATTGGAAAATAAATCTCACCACTAGAAACCATTGATCCTGAAATAATATGACCTATGTTGAGAGAGAATGAATTTGTAAATTATATAAATTCAGTGAAGATGCACTGTGAAGAAGAGATGAAAGAGGAGGAGGAGAACAATAGGCTGAGGAAGAAGAGATAAAAAACACCATTTAAAAGGAATAAATGGTTGATAAATACTTACCCCCACCATTTCCATCAAGAATTTTTGAATTGATGAAATTGAAAGAAGAATAACTTCAAAAATAAATTATAGACGCCTTCTATAAAGTGGAATTCAATATACCCCTTCTTGAATCTCTCAAAAAAATTGCGAAGTATGATAAAATAAATTAAGTATATTTACATAAATAAGTGGATACATTAATGGAATGAATGTATCAATATTGGAAGAATTTTCTCAGACCTTATCACACCATAGTTTTCAACCAAATGTCAAGATCCAGGGACATTTTTCAATCCATACACCATTGGTTAGTTAAATTTATCTAATTATTTGTGTGATCTAGGTGCTTCAATTAATGTATTTCCTCACTTAGAATACACTTCCTTTCTGATGGGAGACTTTAATACCACAATATTGGTGGTCCAACTTGAAAATGAATCCATAATTTTACCAGGAGGAGTTCTAGAGGATGTAATGGTGAAAGTCAAATATCTCTTATTCCCAGAAGACTTCTATGTGCTGAATATGGAAGAAGATAGGAGCCCATCACACTATTCTATCATTTTGGGAGGACATTTATTGAAGATGGAAAAAAACATCATCAATTTCCATGAAGGGACACTCACCATGGAGTTTGGAGATTCATTATCCACTTCAATCTTTCTGATTCCTTGAGGCACTCATCAGATGATCACTCCCTCTTTGCACTCTACCATGATGTTTTTATAGAACCCACTGAAAAATCTTATATATTCCATGAATTCATATAATTATGAGAGGATTACTCCATTTTAAATATCATTGAACATGTGGATGCCCAAAATACAAGAGATTCTGATTTCATGTTTCAGGAGGAGAAAAAATCGGACTTCTTTAAGGATTTGTTAAATTATGAGGATGATGATATGGTTTATATTGTTCAAGAGGTCTATCCTTTGGAAGTGGTAAATGTCAATTTAGTTTCATCCCTTGAGAATACCTCTAATTTTGACATAAAACCACTCACCACTTATTTGAAATATTTGTACCTTAGGTGGGAGATAAATTATGAGTGATAATTGTTAATAATCTATTAAAAGCCTAAGAAAAATCATTGATTGGTATTTTGAGAGAGAATTTCTAAGAAATAAGGTGGATCTTAAGTGGTATTCTATGAATCCACCCACAAATATAATCACATAGAATTTTTTTTAATAAATATTCCAAACCTATGAGACAACCCCAAAGGATATTGAATCCAACCTTGATGGAGGTTGTGAATAATAATATTTAGAAGCTAGTGGAAGTTGGGATCATCTATCGCATATCATATTCACAATGGGTTATCCTAATTTATGTAGTTCCAAAAAGAAATGGCATAACCAGAGGGAGGAATTAAAAAAATGAATTAATCCCTGTGATAATTCAAAATTGCGGGAGAGTGTGCAGTGATTTTGGGAAGTTGAATCAGATCACATAGAATGATCATTTCCCAATTCCCTTAATTGATAAAATGTTAGTTATATTGGCAGGTAGAAGTCATTATTTCTTTTTTCATGTATTTTTAGTATATTTTTAGGTACCCATTGATCCTGAGGATCAAGAGAAGACATCCGTTACTTTTCCCTTCATCACTTTTTCATATAAAAGGAGTGAATTTTGATTATGTAATGATATAAGTAAATTTCAATGGTTCATGGTATGTATATTTTCTAATCATATTCAAGATAGCATGAAGATTTTCTTGGATGCTTTCACAGTTTTTATAGAAACTCATTTAGCCACTATTTAAAAAATCTTGAAAAATTTTGGAAATCCTACATTGAAAAAAATATTGTTTTAAATTTTGAAAGTGTCATTTCGTGGTTTAGAGAGGAATTTTACATAGCATTTTAATTTATAAAAAGGGAATCGAAGTTGATAAATAAAAAATCGAAGTGATAAATTATTTTCCTTAACTAACATGTGTGGAGCATGTTAGATCATTATTAGGACATGAAAGATTCTACAAGAGGTTTATCAAAAATTTAAATAAGATTTCACTCCCCCTCTCTAGATTTCTTTTGAAAGATGATAATTTTTAATTCAATGGTATATTTAGGGAATCCTATTATGATCATAAGATTATATTGATTACACTATCTGTGATTCAGCCACCAAATTGGGAAGATCCAATTTAGATACTTTGTGATGCTTCCAATCATGCAGTTGGAGTAGTCCTTTCTCAGTGAATTTAGGGTGACTAAAAGTCATTTCCTATGCTTCAAGAACCTTGGATGTGTCTCAATTCAATTCAAAACCCCATAAAATGAGTTTTTAGCAGTTTTTTTCTTTAGAATGATTTGGATCATATCTTCCTGGAACAAAAGTCACTATGATTTCTGATCATGCAGCTCTTTGGGACATGATGAAGAAGGCTGATGCAAAACCATGGATAGTGAGATGTATGTTACTACAATATGAGTTCAAAATAAAAATCAAGGATAAGAAGGGATCTAATAACCATGTGGCTAATCATTTAAGTAGACTTCCCAACACTAATGGAGTTTAAATTGCAAAAAAAAGAACCATTAAATGATCACCTTCTAAGAGAGTAATTGTACAGGTTTGAAGGAGAAGTGAATTTTTACGCCGACATGGTCAATTATCTGGTAACATCTTAGGTCCCATATGAGTGAAATTCTAACCAGATTCACAAACTTAATGCTAAATCATGGAATTGCATTTGGGATGGTCCAATTTCTTAGAATATTTACAATGACCAAGTGATAAAAAAAATTTATTGAGAGTGAAATTGGTTCTATCTTTGAGTTTTGTCACACATTAGCTTTCAGATGACACTTTTCCCCTAAAATGATAGCACGGAAGGTTTTATAATCTGGAATTTTTTCCCACCCTTTTTAAATATTCCTATGAATTTTGAAAAAGGTGTCAAAAATATGAGTTTTCAGGAAACATTTCAAAGAGATAAGAAATACTTGAACAACCACTTAATGTTTGTAATATTTTGGATGCATAGGTTTAGATTTGATGATCCCTTTCCCAATTTCATTTGAAAATTCTTACGTATTTATTATGGTTGATTATGCTTCAAAATGGGTTGGATAAAATCCACCAAAACTAAGGATGCTAAAGTTGTTTGTGATTTTGTTTAGGGATAACATATTTTCTAGGTTTGGAGTGCCTTGTGCCATCATCGGTGACCAAGTTACTCACTTTTTAAATAAAATAATGGACGATTTTTTGAATAATTATGGGTTTTATAATAAAACATCAAATACTTATCACCCACAAATAAATTGTTAAGACAAAGTGTCCAATAAAGAAATAAAGTAATTTTGGAGAAGATTGTTAATTCAAACAAGAATGATTGGATCCAAAGGTTAGATGACACATTACAGGCTTATAGGAACACCTAAAATACCCTAATTTAAATGATTCCATATAGGTTGGTTTTGGGAAAAAATGTCACATAACCATGGAATTAGAGAATAAGGCATATTGGGCTATGAGGAAGATGAATTTTGATCTTGAAAGTTCGGGGAAAGAGAGAATATTTTAGTTTCAAGGGAGGTAGGAATTAAAAAGGGAATAATTTGGAAATTATATGATTTAAAAATAGAGAACAATAGTGGATCATGAAAGGCTGATCGAACCGAAAGACTTTTATCCTAGAGACAATGTGCTACTGTTCGACTCAAGACTCAAGCTGTACCAAGTAAACATCATTCCAGATGGGAGGGTCCATTTATGGTTACACATGTATATAATTTCCGTGATATACAAATAGTTAATTATGTAGAGAACGATTGATTCACTGCTAATGGGTAAAAGCTGAAGAAATTCGATTGGAACATTCCATCAGATCTTGTGGAAGAGATCACACTTCTCCAACCTATATATCAATAATAGATATTTAATAGTACATATACTTAAAATTTATTTCATTCAATGATTTATTTTAAAATTTTCATACATTTTAAAAACTTTTTAATTGATTGAGTACACAGTATCATTTATGTGTGTGGGGGTGGGACATTTGTATTTAAGGATTTTCATTTATTTTTTACTTATTTTTCAATAATAAATTTATCTGTTTTCAAATTTCTATTTTTTGTTCTTTTAAATTATTGTGTGTTTCTAAATATCTTGATTTTAAATGATTATAATTTCAATTTTTTAAATCCTTGTTAATGATTGAACCAATTTATTCAATGAAACTAAACTTAAATGAATGCTAAAAATGATTATGTTTAATGTTAAAATTTTGAGAATTTCTTGAAAATTACTTTAATATATGAATCTCATGCCACACCTCACTATCTTTATCTTTGAAATATAAATATTATGAGTATTCTGAACCATTTTTTTCATATTCTTTTCATTCACCTCACTTATTGAGAGAACTAAACAATGTTTTATTTAACTGGAATTTTTTTATATTTGTCAAAACATGAGGGTTTGAGGTACCCTTTTTTTAAATGATTGTGTAATTTGATTTGTTTTAATTCCCCTTTTCAAGAGAATCCTTTTAATTATGTCCTTCATTGTGCATTTAATCATTGTATACCTTATAATCCTTGAATATCATGTTATGTTAGCCACATTACTAGAAAAGTTTCCCTATCTAACCTTCTCCTGAAGTGAAGTTGTATGATCTAGTTGATCTTAAGTGTGGGGGGAGATATCTTGTATTGTGATAATTAATTTTGTTATACATTGTATGGAAAGTCAAATGCTGAAGATATGTGTTTTCTACTGAAAAAAATCATTTTTTTGAAAGTTGTTCCTTTTTTCGAACTTTCATGAGAAGATAATTTGTGCCTTTCCGGAGCTGGTAAAGAAAAAGAAAGTTTTGCATATCTGGAGTGTTCAATAAAAATCATATTTGAGGTGATTGAAATGTTTTCTACTAAAATGTGGAAATGTGTGAACATTATTTGAGTTTCAGGATGATAGTTTTTATTTTCTACTAATGGGAGTGAGGAGGAGACCATACTTGAGTGGAAATTAGAATCATTCAATTTTTCTTCAAAAAGAGCCACACCCTCCTTATTCATCCTTAGAATTTTTAACATATATATCCTACCAAATAGAATCCAAAAAACCCAAAAATTTTCTCATGATAAACACATGTTCCAAACTCACATTATGTGGATATGTAGGAATTCATCAATTCTATTGTGACTCTTACAATGGTTAGGATGAGAAAAACTTTGTTGAAAATTTAAATTTATGAGATAAGTGAAAATTAATATGAGGTAGGTGTTTTGTGTGCCTGGGAGGATAAATGAGGGGTAAATAAATTTAATGGTCTAGTTTGATAACTTGTAATAATGGTTTTTGATTAGGCATGATGTCTTTTATTTCTTGTTGTGGAATTGTTGGATCTCATGAGCATGTGTTTCAAATAATAAATGATTCAATTTTTTATTTTGACTTGTCTAGGAGTCCAAGTGATAAGTATGGTGGAAATGATGGAGATAATATTTTCATTATTTTTTATATGTTTTTTAATGATTTAAACCCTTCCAATTAATCAATTTTATCTTATTTTCATCATTTTAGTATTTCTAGTTGATTTTGGGCTTAATTATAAAAATTGTTCAACTCTTGAAATTTGGCAGTTTTATGGATCTTTGTTATTTCAGGAATATATTATACATTTTTTTATCCAAATCAAGTGAATATGTTTTTTGTATTTTCTTGCTCGTAGGATTAAAAATTGTCTTCTGTACATAGTTTTAATTTGACATACAATGGCCTAGAGAAATAAATTAAGTGAAAAGGGTTTTATGCATGATAGAATGGACCCCACCTCAGTTAATGACGAATATTATGGCCTCTAGAACCCCAAATAAAGTTATTATAGCTGTAATATAAATAGAAATCTGAGTCACATATTTATATTAATGTTCATAATGAAATTTAGATATTAAGTCATCCATTTCAATTGCCAAAGTGGAGGGGTTTGAGCAGTATCCTCAGGAATAAAACATCTTCATCTGTAATTCAGTCATAACTTTTTTGAAATTTTTCTAAACATTCTATTATTATTTGGGAACATGAACAAGAGATAAGGGAATAATTTTTATGAAGGAACCTACTATATATTCATCCATTTATGATGTGAAATTTATTCATGATTTTGGAGTACTAAATCTAGAGGGAGAATTTTCCACCCCTCAAAAATATTTATATTTGTGTCTGCATCAATTAATGTTTTTTGAAAAAGGATCAAGAGGGGATGCTCTGGAGGATTTTAGACTTCAATTTATATTAATTTTATGTTTTTTTCATAGTTTAATTATACTCCCTTCTTACCCTTTCAACTCTCTTACCCTTCACATGGATGGGTAAAGCCTTGGAGTGATCGAGGAAGGGGGAGTTTCACTTTTGTAATGTCAGATTTTAAGCTTAAATATAAAACTCCATTTTTCAATTAAATTATATCTATTTTTAGTGGTTACTAATTATCTTAATGTTATTTTTTTCGGTTTTTTTATATTCATTATTTACATCTTTGGATAAATAACTTATAACTTACTCTTCCTAGTGAAATTTGTCGCGATCGAACATCTTGTGTTAGGTGGTGGGTTTCTAGTGATCGTTGGAACACATGTAGAACTAGAGATTCATTTATAGGTTTATAAGGATCAATAATTCCCAATAGGTACATTCCTTATATGTTCAGGAATTTTTTTTAACTTCCATGAACATTGAAGTGGGTTCTATTGATTTTTTCAACCAAGAGTGATGGATAACTCGATTGGGGAGTCTTTCATTTAATATTCAATTGGAAGATATGGTGAAAGCTTTTTATGAAAATTATGACATTTTAAAATGTTATCATACCCTAACCCCATCACTTTATTCATCCATTAGTGTTCAACCTTAATTTCAATTGGTATCTTTCTTTTTAAACTCAAAAAATTTCAAAACGATCTCTTTTTCTTTCTCAAATTTATGTGACAAACGTAGTTATTGTGCATTCTTCTCTGGAAAAGACCTAGGTTATCCACTTTGATACATTTTAACTTAACAATTGTTTTTTTCACACTTGATTACTGTAATGTGTCACTTTATCATATATACATGGATTTGTTTATTTCATATATCTTTTCTTAGATAAAGTATATCTGGACCCCCATTTTTTATCTTTGGTTTTATTGTCAATAAGGGGGAGGGAAACCAACAAATCCAAAGGGGGGATTATTGAACCCTCTAAGTGATAATGTTGTATTTTATTCAATACTATTTTATGTGTGTTTATTGATGAAATATTATGCATCTTAAAGGCTTGTGATAACGAATTAAAAGTGAATTCCATGCCATTTTTTTATTCTAAATGTTTCCAACTAATGGGAAGATGTCATTGGATGTCATCATAGATAAGATAGCTTTTAAATAAAATGAAGCAACCATCCATGGTGTTTCATTTATGAATTATTTTATCTTTATTTATTTTACACCCTTGGTTGAAGTTTTGATAAGGGTATAATTTCATTGAATGATCCAATAATTCATTTAATAACATTTGAAATTTCGTTGTTAAGGTAGGAAAACATTTTAATTCATGAAATAGTAAGACTTTAAATGATATATTATGATTTATGAAGTAATTTTTATGACTTTTTCATAATACTTTTGAAGAATATTGTAATACTTTTAAGAATTTTGTATTACATTAGATCCAAATCATAAGACATCATTCTGTTTCATGTGAATTCATCAGTGAAACCATATAACATTAAAAATATTATTAAATGGATATGGTTGCATTATATAACATCTAAAGTAATTTAAAATGTATTTTGTAGGAATTATTTATTTTCCATATTACTTCAACTCCTATGAATTTTTTAAGGTGCTAATGTATCAAAAATTTGAGAATTCCAAATTAAATATCTAATGGAAGAAATAAAATCTGATAATGAAAGTCGTATATTGATTATGGATCAATCATCATGATCACACATGGATCATGATTAAATATAATATGAAAGTATAATTATGTAAGGATGGAGATAAATTCAAGGTAAAATATGGATGTTTTATGGAACAAACTTTAATACATCAAAAACGTGAAAGATATAAGAATACACCATAGTAGAGCATGTAGAAATTATATTATTTGAAAAATAGTTAGATAATGAAAACTATGAAGTGATAATGGGAATTTAAAATAAGGATACCACCTATGAGAAATGATAATGTTGAATATATTATAGTTACTATGATAATTTAGAGAATCTCTTGATGCTAGAAGTTTTCTAAGGTTTAATAGAGAGAGCTCAACATTATAGGAAACATCGTGTTTTTATGTGATTCATATAGTGATGTTATAGTAATATATTTATAAATTTTCATGAAAACATAAGGATAAATGTTTGAAGTTTTTGTCGAACATTTCCTCTTATAGTTTCATATTTTTTATTTACATAAAATAAAAAAAAATAGAAATAAAATCCCATGATTATAATGTTGAGATCAAGTAGAAGTGAAATGGTTTTGTCTTTAAGAGAATTGATATATTGATAATTAATGAAAAAATATTCATTTGGTTTCATGAATATTTAAGATTCTAAATTCAATGAAAGGAAGTTTTTTTATAATTTTTTTGTCTGAGTGATAAAATTTTTAGTAAGTATCGAGAATTAACACACAAGGTTGTGGTGATAATAAGAATAAAAATTCATTATATGAAACGCATTGTGTCTCATTATCTTAAATAATAATTTATCCTCAAATATATGATGTTAGTTCCATCCAAAAAGAAAAGGATTCATATTTTTATATTTGGTTCTATTATCTGATATCCTATACAAGATCATACTCTTTCATGTATCTATCTTGATAAAAAAAGAATAGATATATGGAGGGGGATAAAACCACCAAACACTGGGGACATTTTCATATTTATGGATGTAAATATTTTTAACAAATATTTTAGGCTCCTTATTTATTCCTTATTATTTTCTTTATAAAATCCTTAAGGAATAAGAATAAGGGAACATAATATTTTTGAAAAATAAGTATTGGAATGGATTCACCACCTCTACCTCTTAATTCTTATCACACGCATTCATTAGTTTTTAGTTGGTATGTGTTCCAATAATGACCTTAAATATAAATTTCATTATTTACCATATAACTTTATAAATTAGTCAGTCAAAATGAATTTCAAACATTTGATAGAAAAGGATTTCACCTTTAAAAGGAGAGGATGATTGTTTAACATTTATCCCTGGGATGGGATTATCTTGAAGATTATCTTCAATGTTTGAAAATGACTAAGTATATTGTTTCATGGAATCTAAATAATAATTAATATTCTTAAATTGATGGGAAATATATAAATTCACTAATTTCTTCATTATCTAAGAAATAATGTACCAAGGTTATGTGATTCAAATTGAATATGAAATCAGGGAAAACACCATTTCATCTATGATGGAAACACACAAATGAAATGAGTAAATCTATAACATATCATATAATAGTTCGGAGACATAAGAATATAGGAAAATTAATTAGTATATGAATATTTAAAAATATTTAATGATTTAATAATTTTTTCATATTTTTTGGAGAAAATATTAATGATTTAATAGTGCTGAAGAATTTTATGAGAATACGTTATGAAAAATATTATGCAAAATTTTCATCTTTTAAAGAAAAATAACTTAATGATTTTTCTATTTATGAATTTCATAACACCCTCATTAACTATGAGATGAGAAGAGGATAAAACATAAAAAGAAAAAAAACAAAAGTGGTATAGAAATTACTTTACAATATTTTAGCGAGATGAAAATGGTATATAAATAAAACAAAATTTTTAAGAATATAATCTGTAAGATTACACTGAGACTCTTTCTCTCATTTCAAGAAATTTCAAAAGAGGATAAGTTTATAGTGAATATACTAGTAAAATGTTTCAACTAAGAAATTCATTATCATTTATCTAATAAATGTCCCTATAAAATAAAAAATGAAGATAAATATTATGATTTTATAAAATTCTCATCCTATAAAGGAACATCACGTAAAATAATTCAACCTCGATTCAAAGTGAAAAAGAAAATGAAAACATGGTTATTTATAAAATATTTTTTATCAATTGATTAAGGGGTTCTAGAATATTATAAAAGAAACATTAATGAGGAGACCAAAATGAGAGTGCCACAAAAGGTCCTCATAGATCCAAAAATGGATAAGAGTTATTAATCACATGATGATTCATAGGTAAAAAATTAATTTTCTATTGTAAATTGTAAATATTAAAAATAATATAACATGAGAATAGAAATTAAAATGTTCTTAAAATAAAATTTATGTCTAATAGATGATAATTTTAATGCCCCAAGTTTTAGACCCATTGATGTTTTCTAGAAGAATTAGAGATTATCATTTGGTGGATTGGTTAAATCATAAATTGATATTTAGAACATAAATTTGAGAGTTAAGACAATTAAAAGTGTTTTTTTGGATAGGTTTTATGACCTATTTAATTTATCATGAGTGTAGATGATTTTTAGAGGAGTTGATATTTTATAAATCAGTTCCAGAATTGGTATACAAGGTCACATGATAAGTCTTAACCATGTGGACAAAAATGTGAGGACTAATAGTATAGGTACATAGTTTGTTCAAACCATGCAAGGGACTCCATCTAACCATGTTATATTATACAAAGCTAAAGGGGAATTCAAATACTTGGTTTTGGGTTTTTCAAACTATTTTTTACAATCATGGGAGGTAAGAGTGTTTTTCAGAAGTAGTTATGCATTTTTGGTGCAGAGTTGTAATTCCATTTGAGGAAATTTCTTAGCAAGGGGGTTTCTTGGATAGTGGAACTAAATGGTTGGTACATAGTTTTCCAAACCATGTGGCCAAATATTGTACCCCATTAAAAGGGGGGATATTATAACTTTTTCCCAATTTCCTTCAACCTTTCACCCCTCATTAATACTCCTCATCATTCATAGAATTTTTCCATTCATGATCCCTTATTTTTTTCCTCTTAATAATAGTGATATGTTCTTTGTTTGAGCCCAAAATGGATTTCCATTTGTCTTGTTTGATCTGTTGGATTTGGTTCCCTAGAAAAAAATCTTTTTAATTTATGATTACATGTATTCATATTTGTGAATATTAATAAACACATTATCACATCAGGATTGTTCTTCATTGTAACATAGTTTGGGATAATGTTTGAAGAGAATTTGTCTCACTAAAAAGTTATGGTAGTTCCCCTATATGGGGAGAACCCAGAAGTTACAAGGTAGTGTTCTTAAATATATGTTCTATATATTTTTTATATCAATTGAGGGACACAAATGATATAGGGAATCAAAGGTGGAGACTTATAGGAATTTGAGGCACCTTTTCATGGTGTATTCCCTTGGTAATATCTACTCTAGGGAATTATGAGAACAAGACCTTCCATTATGGAATCTAAATCTATATGTGCAATTGGATTTTCTATCTACAAGCATATGTATCGATCCTTAGACTTTATTTTTTTGATTAATTAATATTATAAGTCACATACTTTGATATATTGACAGAAATTGTTAAGAAATGTTTCATTAATGAATAATGATATGAATCATTTATCTCTTATTCTCTTTAATGTAATTTGATTTCTCAAACTCTTTCATGGAAATGATATAGCCTAAATAAATCCATGAACATGGTGTTCTATTGGTATGTTTAGTTTCCAAAAAAATTCAAAGAAATAGACATCGAGCATATAAGTTGATGGCACCAACATGCAACCTACTTGATTAGAGATATCAGGATAAAGGGATTATATTAAACAGTAAGAATTTGTATGAGGTATTATGTCATTGTGATATTGACTTATTTATCTATGTGTGACTGGTTGTGTTTTTCGATGCTAACCTAGGTTGTTTCACCTAGTGTTTCAAAGAAATAGGCTTTGAGTGTTCCACAAAAAGTGTATCTAGAATCTCAGTTAAATAATATATTATTATTTATTATTTAATAAGTTAAATAAATTTTATTTTTTAATATTGATTAATTATTATTGATGTATGCCTAATATCAGGTATTCTATCACCAGTTATTCGGGAGAATATTATGTTATCATACTATTTAATAAATATTTATTTGTTATTTAGTAAATATATTATTAATTTATTTATTGACAAATAATGCAGTCATATATATTTATAAAATAAATATTAATTATTCAAGGACTATTTAATATTTTGGAATATTGAATGACCAATTTTTTATGTCCCGTGAGAAATAATATATATTGAATATTATTCAATTAAATTATATTTAATATAATTCTCAAGTTAAGTGAATATCGAGGAAATAATATTATTATTATCACTATTTTGACATGGGGTTCTACAAGGGATTAAATAAATATTAATGTGAAATTTAAAAAATATTAATTTATAAATTCTAATAGTATTTTAGCCCAATTATATTGTGTTATCTATTGACCCAATTCATTTTGTTGGCCCTAATGAATCTCTAGAATCCCCTCAATCCCTTGAGAGCCCCTTTCTCTATGAACTCTCCCAAGAATATAGAGAGATCTTCCAACACCTCCCACTCTTGATTCTAGAGAGATCAAAGAGAATAATTTAGAAGGGATTTTCATGGAGATTAAAGGATAATAACACAAGTGATAGGAAATATCATTCTAGAACTTGGAGATTCCTATGGAAACATTCAATGATTTGTGGAACACGTGTGGATCACCACAAGATGGAATATGCACTTCATTCCTACAATGAAACGATGATACAACATTGATATATGGTCAAATCCCTCAATTAATAAATATTTCATGAAAGGTAGTTATTTAATTCAATAAATAAATTATAAAACATTTGTGATGATCATGTGATTGGTTATGTTGTTATATCCCTTGTCAGTTTTCGTTGATCCAATTATTTTCATTATAGTGGTCATCATCATGTAAAATCTCTGAATAATCATCGATCATGATAAAAACCAATGTTCAGAACAACCCATCACATGATTTAGCTATACCAAAAACTTGTAAGTTGTATCAGAGTAGTCACATAATTATTTATAATTATTTAAGTATTTTTTGTTGATTTACAGATTTTTTATTTAGTTTTAAATTCTAGTTTAATGTTTATTTAAAAAAATTTGTGGGATATTCTTCTTCCTCTTTCATTTATCATAGATTAAATCAAATTGATTAATTTTATGAACAAAATAAAATCAAAGAACTCGTCCAGAGGTTCCAAGGATTCTGTATACACAATGCAAGAGTACACTGTGTGTAACCATTACTACATATTCTGTACTAGTGTTCAATGCACTAATAATTAATTCGAAATAAATTCAAATAGAGTGAATTGAGTAAATGTTATGAATTTAATTTTACACCAAGTGTTGACTAGGATAGCATAGTGCACGATCAGCTAGAGTATATATCTTGTAGCCCACAAACGTATTGTGTAGTCCTACAGACACAAATGGGTCGTGTATCTATATACATGTCCCACCTGACTAGTGATCATGTAACACATATACCACACACTATATATCCCATATACATTCCATGTACCCCAGTTTTTTTGAGACATGGTTTACACATCGAGTCCCTAGATGGGTGCCTTATATAGATGGTGATAAATGTACACATTGTGTATCTTATTTGTTCATGTCGTTTAATTATAAAAAATTACACATAATTAAAATTAATTTATTATATAGTGTAAACCATATCAACATGTTCTAGTGTGTGGTCATTAAGTTGATAGGACATGCCATGTGATGATTCTTAATATATATATATATATATATATATATATATATATATCTGTGTGTGTGTGTGTGTTTGTGTGTGTGTTTAATTAATTTGTTAATAATGTTCAGATCTGCATATCATGTGTGGGTCATATTACAGTTATTATTCTATTTGTATTGAAGCTTTACATTTGAAAAAAATCATGTAATTTGTGTAATAACTAATTTGATCATACACTTCATGAAAGTAGGTGATAATCCATGTATTTCATATATCACATGAGTAAACAGTAAATGAGTATAATACATGTTGGGTAGATTTGAACGGGTATTCACAATATATCCTCTAAGGTACTTTTATGTACCTAAATAATTTTAACTAAAAACTTTTAATTTGTTTAAAATTAAGACAGATGAGAATATCAAGTAAATTCAAATTAAAATTAAAATTAAATTATTATTTAATTAAAAATATTATTAATTGATTTGAGATGTATTTATATTAAATAATAATCATTATGAATTAAAGGCTAGTTTTATTAAATGCATGTTTTTTTTGAATGCATGTGGATGATCATGAGCTTAAACAAATACCTTTGTATGTGATTGGATTCATTTAATTTATTATTAAATTAATCTTTTGCATGTGTTTCATCTCTCATATCATTATTTAAGGGAATGGGTGCCCACAATTTCTTTTATGCCGACCCCTTATTTCTAATACCTTCATGTGAGTAATAGTATATATAATGGATGGAGCTCCCAATATAGTGGAGGTGGTTTAATTTTAGAGCTGAGGAAAAAAACAATCCAAGAGAGATACATAGGTGGATAGGTGGAATGCTATAAAATGAACTTTAATTGGTTCAAGGTTTTTTACCCCATGTTCAATGGTTAGTTTATCATCCTCTAGATAAAATAGTCATCAATAAAACCCCCATGATCATACTGCTTTATTTTTTTATTTCTGTCAAGTTGCATGGTTATTTCATGATTGATGTTTTTTTGTGATCACATGGATTAATGAATTAACAAGCATGAAAGATAAAACTAAAATAAATTTGATTATGTGTTAATGTTATCTAATAAATTGATAATCACATTAGTAAATCCAATTAACATTAATAATCATGTAATAAATATAATAATTATAAATTTATGAATAAAGGATAAAATCCATCAATAAATATATTAAGATGGTGCAACCTTCCATTACTTTAGTTAAAATCGAAACAAATTTTAATTTGATTGACTTGTTAATGTTGGGGTGCTTTCAGTTATTACTGAATTCTAAAATGATTTTGTAGGTTGACATATAATAGTTCAAACAAATGGTTGACTACCAATGTATGACTTAGTGTAACTGAGAGGAAAAAGTTATGGAAATCCAATTTAAGGATTTTAGTATTAGGGAGTCCACTCAATAGATTGAGTAACTATGTGTTAATGTTGTTGGAATTTTTAATTCCTTCCTAAAAACATTCATGTTTCTTAACCAACCAATGTTAGGGTAATGATAAGGGGAATATGGATCATTTCCACTAGATTATCCAAGAAATAATATATTCTGAAGCCAATAGTTAGGGTTATTGGGTTTCAATATAATATGGGGACATTAATATATATAATATTTGTTTACATATCTAAATTTAATCATATAATGTATTAAAATTCTGGTATAACTATTTTTAAAAATATTAATAAAATTACTTTAAACAAATCATTTGGATCCATACTTGACTAGGATATCTTTCTCACCATCAAAAATTTCCAAGAGTGGAAAAGGTTTGTATGTTTTATCTTTAACCATGAAAGTAAATTGAATGTAATGGAATAACCTATTCTAGATGCACCTGGTAATGAAGTTAGTAATAAAGAGATAATTCTCTCTGAGTAACATTTGAAAAATTCTACATATGTTTGGTGTTTCATGCAATCATCCCTGACAAACTATATTTTTAAGCAACATGTGGACATGGATGTGTATAGCATGATATCTCCCCTTTAGGATCTATATTAAGAGAAGGGGAGACAATGGAGATTAGAGATATGTAATTCATTATTTACAACTAATATTAGAGATTCTTTACCAGATGGGCCTTATGTAGTTAAGCTTATTTTCTATATTGGACACTTAGACATCTTCGGGATTAAATTCCCAAATAATTAACACATATCCCATACTTTCATAATTTACCAAGCCCTTCTCAAGTTTTATTTTTAATTAAAATATGATAAATAATAATAAGAATCTTTCATAACTTCGTTCATTGATTTTCTATGGGGATAACAACATAGTGTGTGACAAAATTGTGATCCTTTTGGTGATTAAGAAAAGAAAGAACAAATAAAAGGGTCCAAATACTAAAATAAGTCTAAATCTCACCAGCACCATGCTTCCAAGAAGAAGAAGAACCAATGGCATGGTAAGGAAATGGAGGCAGTATGTTTTTCATGTGGCAACGCAAGCCACTAGAAGAGGAACTACACCTAAAATCAATGGGAAGCTGAATGTGGGTTCATTTTTTAGTGTAGTATTTCAATATATACACATTGAGTATTAGATAGATCTTTTCATGCTCACATTTATATCCAAATGTAAGAACCAAGTATACATAGAAATATTTATGGATTAGAGGTTGATCTATGAGCGACCAATGCTGTAAGGAAGGCTTCTCTAGCTATTGCTGACTACCACCTTTATTTTATAGTAAGAATGATTTTGGTTTTAAAGGATTTATATTATGTACCAAGAGTTACTAAGAACATAATTTTGTCATCAGGCTTGGTTTCATATGGTTTTATTTTCAATTTTTGAAATAACAGTTTTTCTTTTATAAATACAACATATGTTACGGTATGAAACATTTAAATAACATTCATTATGTATAAAACTATGGAAACTAAGTATTATAAATAGATAATGAATCATGTTTACATGACTCATATAACACCAATCTATGGAATAACTTTCTTGGTCATGTAAATGAGAAGTGTTTGACAAAGCTCTGTCAAGATGGTTATTTATACTCTTCAGAGCTAAAACCACTTCAAATATGGAATGCTTATTTACAAGACAAAATTACCAAACCTCCATCTTATGGATAGGGTGAAAGGTCCTTAGAGATTTTATGATTGCTACACAGTGATGTGTGTAGAACATTTCTAATAGAATCTATAGGTGTATATTCTTACTTCATAACTTTTATCGATGACCTGAGTAGATATGGCTATGTCTAATTGATGAGTTATAAGTCTGAGTCCTTTTATAAATTCAATGAATTCAAGAATGAAGTAAATAATCATCTTAGAAATAATACAATAAATCAACGATTGGATCGAGGTGGTGAATATCTTAACCAAGGGTTTATTGACTTTCTATGGGTTTGTGGGATTCTATCTCAACACACTCTTCCTTAAACACCTTAGTAGAATGGTGTCGATGAAAGGAGGAACCATACCTTATTAGAAATATTATGTTTGGTGATGAGTCATGAAGATATTACATTAAACATTTGGGGATATACCTTAAAAAATATGTAATAAACAATAAACTGAGTAGAAACTAAAGAGGATAACATAATTCCCTTAGAGTTTTGGAGTGGAAAGAAACTCTTTTTTTCACATACACATGTATGGGGTTTTGTGGTGTTTCTTAAGACCTTCTTAGGTAAAAATGTAGAACCTTGGGGAACAAATTGTATCTTGATAATGTTCCCAAAGTAAGATAAGTATTATTACTATACAACTCCTCAAAAGATAAAGTGATTTCCTCCAAAAAACAATCTTTCTTGAGAGGGAGAAAATTCTAAAAAATGATGGTGGGATCATGACTGAATTTTATGAAGTTGATGATCATGATATAGAAGAGTTTTTATAGGAATGGATTCAATAATTCCCCATGAAGAAGTAGTTATTAAAACAGAAGTACCACGTATGAGCACAAGAGAGGTAAGAGAAACTGATAGATATGGTATTCTAGTCATCAAAGGTGGTGACTCATTATTGATTGGCTTGGATAAAACTCTCTCCTGGAAAGAGGTAGTGGAGAGATCATAACATACAAGATGGTATGAATCATTGAATTCTAAACTGAATTCCATGTATAAAAACCATGTTTGGGTTCTAGTTAATTCACTAGTTGATGTATATCATGTAGGGTGTAAATGGGTATTTAGGAAAAAAACTAGAAATAGAAGGTAAGGTAAATACCTATAAAACATTTATAGTGTTTAAAGGGATTTAAAATTTTCATGGAATTAACTATCATGAAACCTTTTCACCAGTTTCCATGTTTAAATATATCTGAATTATACTTCCTATAGTAGCTTACCTTGACTCTGGAATTTGGAAGATGGATTTCAAAACTGGTTTCCTTAATGGGTACCTTGAGGATGACGTTTATATGACACAAATAAAAGTTTTTGTGACTCCAGGTGATACCAAATATATTTTCATGATACAGAGATCCACTTATGGATTGAATCAAGCTTCCAGGCTAGGGAACATTAACTTCGATGAAAATATAAAATAGATTTTTTATTAAAAATTGAAAGTGAGACATGCGTTTACAAAAGGTTAAGTGAGAATGTAGTGGTTAACCTAGTAGTATATGTCAATTAAATATTACTTATTGAAATAACTACAATTGTTACAGTCTATTAATGACTGGTTAAACAAGTGTTTCTCTATGAGAGAATTAGGTAAATCAACATATATTCTAGTGATCAAGATCATTCATGATAGATCCAATATGTTTCTTAGACTATGTTAAAGTACATAAATTTACCATATACTGATGAAATTTAGTATAGAAAAATACAATATGGGATTAGTTTTATTGTCCCATGGTTTACATATTTAAAAGAAAATGTGTCTTCATAAATGGTAGGAGAAATAAAGGATGGGTAAGATCCAATATGCTTCAGACCTAGGATCAATCATGTTTTCAATGTTATATACTACACATGATGTTTTCAATGCATTGATCAAAGTGGGAAGATATCAAGAGGATCCTGGAGATCATCATTGTTCTGTATTTTAGGATATCCTCAAGTTTCTAATAAAAAACTAAGGATATATTCCTCATATATGGAAGGGACAAGGATATATCCATCATGGGTTATACATATGATATTTTTAAACGGTTCAAAATGATCTAGATGTTAGATATGTTTTCTGTCTCAATAGAGGGGATGTGAGCTGGAAGAGTTTAAAGAATCTCGTTTTTGTTGATTATACAGTGGATTCTGAGTATATAGAGTCTTATGATACATCTAAGGAAGCCATTTGGATTTGAAATTTTTCTCTGATCTTGATGTGGTACCTATCAGTAAGGTTTCCATCACTTTTTATTAGGATAATACTAAATCAGTGGCTCTTAAAAAGAGACAAGGTCACACCAACAGACAAAGCATATACTCGAGAAGTATCACCACTTAAGAAATTTTTATCAAATAGGTGAATTTTTTGTAACAATTGTACGCATGAAAAATAATTCGGCACACCCCTTGACTAAAGTCCTATCTCATCAGAATCATGAGTATCATGTTAGAGCTAGCGGACTAAAGGTTGTTAATAGTTGTCTCTAGAGAATGTGGGGGTATATTAGAGTTAGTATCTAAGAACCAACTTCTGTATACTATATGATTACATTAATTCATAGTTTTGAATATTAATAAACACATTAACATATCATTATTATTATTATATGTAATATATTATGTGATATTGTACTAACATTATCTATTTCACTAAAAGCTCATGGTAGTTTCCCACTATGATCATAACATAGAAGTTCCATAACAGTATTCTTAAATCTATATTCTATTGATGTATAATATCATTTGAGGTATAAACGTATATAGGCTATTATGGGTGGATACTCGTATGAATTTGAGGGACATTAACATATTATATTCCCTTGGTAATATCCAGTATAGGATATTTCAATAATGAGACCTGATGTAGGAAATCCACATTTATATGTGTCATTTGATGTTCCAATTTGTGGTTGTGTGTTGATCCTTATAATGTAATAATATTATTAATGTATATTATAAGTCACATACATTTATGTATTTATGAGGAACATGGTAAAAAATGTTTTTGGTTAGGTAGGATATGTTGGGTGTGTCATTAGTAATATTGAATTAATGAATAATGAAAGAAATATGTTATGCTTAGCCAAATTGAAACTGATTCATTAATTGTTTGTGATGCAATGCATGGAAAAATTCCATCTCCTTGGTCGATATAATATTCTATTAGGAAGTGAAAATCTAGTCTGAACAACACCAACATTCTGGTTATTCATGTGTGGTGGGAGGGAATCAAATTGGTTGATTATCTTGCCTCCTTGGTGGTGGCTGATCAATGTAATCATGTCATTGGATTTTCTAGTTATCTTTAGTTGGATCCGGAGGGGGTTAATTTGTTTAGGTGGGATCAATGGGGTCTCCATTATTTTAGGCCCCCTAGCTGGTTTGTCCTTTGACTTCTTTGTTATAGTTTTTCTTTATCTTTAATTAAAATGAACATTTGATGATGATGAATAATGAAAGAAATTATTTTTCCCTTGTTTTTATTAAAGAAAGATTGTATCTAAGTAATTTTGATGGAAATTTTATATCCTAAATAAATCTATAGACATGGAGTTCTACAAGTACTTTTCAAAAAGTCAAATAATGATATATTGGGCACATAGGTTGATGGAACCATCATGCAACCTACATGATTAGAGATATAATGATAAAGGGGTTATATTATACACTAAGTGTATGTATTATGTATTATCATATTGTGTAATTAACTTATTTTTCTATGTGTGCCTTGGAATGTTTCTAGACAGTAACCTTGGACTTTAGTCTACTTCACTTAATGCCATTAATAAATAGGTCAAGAGGGTCACACACTAAGGGTATGTAGAATCTCAGTTAAAAAAAATATTATTACATATTATTTAACAAGTTCAATAAATATTATTCCAATACATGAATTAATAATTATTCATTATTCTTGATCGCATATGTTTAATAAAAAGTTATTCTATATAATATTATGTGAGTGGAATATTTAATCACTATTTATGTTCTATTTGGTGAATATAATATTCATTTATTTATTAGTGAATAATGTAGTGATATTTATTTATTAAAAAAAATTCATTATTCAAGGCCCAAAAAATATGATACTTGAATGGTGGATCATGCTTTTATGTTTGGTGAGAAATAATATATAATAAATAATATTTCATTAAATAATATTTAATGTAATTCACATGTTAATGCTATGTTGAAGAAATAATATTATTATTATCATAATTTTGACATCAGGTTATATAAGGGATTAAATAAATATTAAAGGTAACTGGTGTAAATATTTATTTATAATCCCTACAAGCATTTAAACAAAATTATTTTATTTTTTCTATAGATCTGATTCATTTTATTTTGCACAATGAATCTAGAGAATCCTCTCATGACCTAGAGAGCTCTGTTCCCCAAAAACAATCCTAAGAATAGAGATCGATCTTCCTCCAACTCCCACTCTCAAGTCTATAGTGATAAAAACGAATGCTTTGGAGGCATGTCTAGTGGTAATAAAAGGTGAACAACACAATAAATAGGATCTATCATGCTTGAACCTAGATATTTCTATGGCGATGTTCGTAGATTTTTGGAACATGTGTGGATCACCGCTATATGGAAACTACAATTGATTCCTACAATGAAATTATAGCATAATTAAAATATTTCATCATATCCATTAATGAGGATGGAATTCATGCAAGGTAATTATTTAATTGATTCAATTAATTGTAAATAATATATGATGATCCTATGCTTAGTTTAGATGTTATATCCCTTTTATATTTTCTTTCTCCAAATTACATTGATTATGGCATTCATCATCGTGTAAAATACCAAATTAATCCTCGACCGTGACAAAAATTAATGTTGGATGAGACCCATCACATGAATCCACAATGCTGAAAACCTACAAGATCTCCATCGATTAGTCTATGAATCATCTTCCTTATTATCTTGATTTCTTTCACCATAATGGATATTAGTTCCAATAGATTTCATAAGATCTATTTTAATAGTGTTTTTTAATTTCTTCAATTTCACCCTTTATAGATCAAATGAAATCTCATTAGTAAATGATTGATGTTTCCTATGAATAAACTATTTGGTCTATAGATTTTCCCTTAAGGTATTAAATGTTTATAAATTATACCATTAGGTCGTATACTGGATGCTCCTTAGGCATTGTCTCTTAAATATAAAATTAATTATATAAATGATAATTCCTTGAATTTTATGGTCATTGTGCATTTAATTTGACTTTTGGAGGTTTTTCACATTGAATTAAACCACTGCTTTTTGTTTGTTTCATATATTCCCATGAACTTTATTCCTTGGATTGAAATTATACCATATTTGTGGGGTTTTTACTTATCCCTTGATAATATGATTATTAAATGTAATTGAACAATATTAAATGTGATATGAGATAAGCATTCCACTTGGACTTACAATACATATAGGTGACTCAACTCTGAAAAGTTATAATTACAAAAAGTAAATTTATAAATGTCATATAGTTTAACATGGCTTATTTTATCACTTGATAGTGGAACAAAAATGGATTATAATTAATTTTCAAATTATTTGGATGAATCCCTTTATTTTTTTCCTTTACATTATGATGGACTATTAGGATGGACTAATAAAATGAATCATTTAAAAATTATGGAAATTATACTTACATGAACTTCATCATATGTTATAATTATTTAGGAAACATATCAATATTTATCAATTCAAATTATATAATGGAAAATTTATTATGGACTATATATAAATATGAATTGAAACATGATTTTAAACTATATAATACAATGGGGGAAAATCAGGTTTCTAATATGGAATACCTTAGATTAGCCTATTAGTCAAATTAATTATATAAACATAGGGTGATAATAAGGCTCCTTAGATGAGAATAAATATATGGGCTCATAGGTTGAATGGAATTATGTTTGAGCCTGAACTACACCTATATTTCAACTACAGAATTTCTTGTATGGGATCATTGGCTAAATTATAGTATGTTACACCTTGAACGGTAGTTGGATTCCTGATACTAAATTCCTTGGATGGCTTTGTAGGTTAAACAAACGCATGGAAATCCATGATCATTACATAGATTTTTAATATGGAAGTACTTGGAAGGGATTATTTGTGAAATTATGTTGTAATATACTTGATTTCTAAATATTTGAAAGCATAAAATGTATAGAAACTTATTAAATCATTAATGTGTATGTGTGTGTGGATTATTTGGATCACATCGATTCCCCATATCTAATGTTACATGTGGAAACTTAGGCTAATATTCAGGGGTCCTATATCAACATTAATGTTTTTATATATAGATAAAACTGGATTAGGTTGAAGTAGGTGTGGTTGTCTCTGTGTTCAATGAAGAGCGTTAGCCCGACCTGATATTTATGTACCTATAGATTTACTTTTGATATACCTACACAATGATTTATATTATATTCACATACTGGATTTCCATTAGACATCATTGGTGGTGTCTTAGTGAGTTTTACTCGAACCCTATTTGGGCCTCCCCTGAGTACCCAGATAGATCTCACGGTTGTAGGTTAGGACCTAGGATTGTGCTTCTTATTATTATTCATCATGAACTAGGACTTGAAATAGAGCTGGGGGTTGAGCATGTACTTGGGATGAAATATTTATTTATCATTTTTTCAATATATTATGGTTGTATCTACCATTTTAAGTATGTTGATTTATTTTTATTTATAACTAGGTATGTTCATGTGTGGTGTTCTATTTAAAATTTTTCACGTTATCATTTTATCTTTAATTTTCATTTATTATTATCTTATGTTGCTCTAACTTTTCTTCATTATTTTTCTATGATATTTATTACTGATCTAGATGGTATATTCACCGCACTATACAACCATTACACCCTCTCTACTATTAGTTTGCCTCTGGAATATGGATAGGTGTGCTTAAGGCCATGTGGTGAACTTTCTTGGGGCACCATTTTAGTATCTCTCAGGTCAAGAGATTACAAAGATGTATCATATCTTTCTTTTTTACCTTATTATACTATTTTGATATATTAAACATTAGACCTAGAATGTTTTAGTACTTAGTAAATAGCTTATTTATTGGTCCATCCAACCCACACATGATTGAAATATCAAGTTTCTAATGATGATATTTTTGTTCGTGATGGTTGATATTATATTTTATTACTATTTAGCTTCAAGTTATTGATACTCTTTTTTCACTCCTTAATAATTTATTGGATTTATAGTATTTTTCCCTTATCCTAGTATAGTATGGAATTATTTTTCCGGAATCATTATAAGCACCTAAGGATTTATATGTCATGCATATCCCAGGCCATTTTTATTTTATTTCTAATATTTTATTTTTCATTTTCTATGTGTTTAGAATGATATTCTTAAACTATGCTAATGTTTCTTATAGGTAAAATGAGAAAATTATTGGTTATTAAAGTGTATGAATCATCTAAATGGGTTCTCCCATATAGCATGATGGTGTAACATTAACTAACCAAATATGATATGTTTAGGAAATAGAATTGTAGTTAACTTGGATGAAATGTTAGTTGATTTTGGTTACATGTGTTCCAATTTTAATTTATAAATTTTTTAATTTTATAAATTATGAATGGTGATCCATGTAACTAAATCATTATATTTGACCCATTACATTTCGATACCAGATGTAACATATAGTTGGAGTCACATGAATAAAAAAATGTTACTTATAAAGTGTGTTCATTTATAACTTTGCAATGGTAATTCATATAACTACATAATTTTATAAATATAAAAATTATTAAAATATGACTCATAAAATGATTTGGTTGGATATGGATCTTGAACATGACTCAGCTCGAGTACGTTGGTCATGGTGATTTATGCTTATAAGATAAAATGGACTCGATTGAGTAGGTCAATTTTGACATGATATTCTTATATCATAAACTTGTTAAGGGATTAATTAATCTTTGATAAATTAAAATCTATGGGGTTACACTTAAATGAACTCTGTATGGAATGAAGTGACCCTCATAGATCAACTTTATCTTTATATTCCTCAGTACCTAACCCCAGAGTGGTGTGCTTGTGATAGATATGTGATGGTTATTTAATGTTTCATTATCCACTTATATGGGTTACGTATAAATGTATCTTGACAACTTACGAAAATAATCCCTCTTAAATTATATAGAACTTAGGTTGATTTAAAACCCTATTTCTGTAATATATTAGTTAATAAAAATCCCAAATAAAACCAAAAGGATATTTTCCTCTATTACAATGAATTTAAATTATCTTTAATTGAGACCGGTTCAGAGAAATTCTAGCTAAATAAATGATGGATCAAAAGAAAATTATTAGATAATTTTACTACTATTACATAATGTCTGCTAAATAATGTGTTTAGTAATGTTTTCCTTTATAACTGGTAATAGATATCCCTTGTATATGAGCTTTTTTAAATTCTATAATAAATGAACATAGACTATATTCCTTATGATGTAGCATTTTTTAGGTTTTTATCGCATGAACCCTCATGTACGTTTTGGTTTTAGATGTTTCCTTGAGAGTTACCAATAACCGAAACATGATTGTTTCCTGTTTACTTCTTCTAACTTTTCTTGAACCTAAATGATTTGTAGTATATCCTAGAGACATTTTAAGAATGAGTTTCATTTAAATTAAATTCCTTATAAAAATAGTGGATAGCCCATTATGGTAGCACTATTGGGTGTAAAATAATTGTTCATTTTTATATTTGAGTAGTCTTTCAGGTGTCATTTCTCCCTAGTAGGACACTCAGTGATGAAACAACACCCTTAGTAGATGGGTGGTAATTATTTAAGCTAACCCTTTTGAATGATGTAACCATCGTGTAATGATCCAGTTTAGTAGGTTAGACATTCCTGGGTAATGGTCGGCCATTTTAATGGTCATGTGACCTTCTTTGTTGTTTTTTGATTTTCAATATGAGAGTTTTCATCCTATTAATATTCATGTTGATTACATGACGCTACATCAATCCATTGGTAAGATATCTTATGCTAAGAATACATCTCTTCTATTATTTTGTTTCGATATCATCATTGTTACACATGATTCCCATCGAGTAAGTAAGTGATGCGTTAAACCATATGTTGTTCTAGTGAAAGGGATGTGTACAAATATAAACAAAAAGATTACTTGACTTTTTGGAAAGATTCATGAGTACCTAAAGGCTATGTTTATAGGTCAACTCTGGGGTAGAGTGACCTAGCCATTGATAACTTATTAAAAGTGTGTAGGTTAGAGATGATAGTCAATTTCATTGTTTTCCTAGTGATTTGAGATGATGTTTTAAAATGATTGGGTGTAATAAAAATACTTATCTTGATTATCTATGTATTTTATGTTATATTCTGATGAAGTTTAAGAACATGGCTTCGAATGATCATCATGCATGCACCTAAGAGAGAATTGGTACTATAATGGTTGTAAGTGGCTGACATTTCATTCATTTATTATTGATACTTGGTATAATTGTATTGGCCATATACAGGATCCATATTCTGTGGTGATGGGGCATGTTCCATTGGATGAGTTATCTTTTTGTTAAAAGAATGATAATGATACTACAAGGGTGTGGAACATTATGTTGGTCAGGAAGATTATTCCATTCCAAGTAGAGGGAATAAAACCATAAAGGGTCATTTGGAAATGGTCATAATAACTTCTAGAAACTATTGAAATGGGATATTGTGGCATTCACGTATCTGATGTGGTGATGAGTTCTAAAACTTATGTGAGTGTTTAAATTAAGTTTTTATGTTATATTTAGGCTCATTTTTAATAATAAATGTGGCAGTTTAACGTGTCTGTATTGTGTATCTTCTTGAAAGTCAGTAAAATGGTGATTTAGTTGGTTGAGTACCCAATATTTGATGAATATGATGAATCAGGGTTGGACATCAATTGTTGTCATTGAATTATCATGGTTACCATGGGATATATTGTGATGTGATTGATCCCCTAATTTAAACATAAACTATTAATATGGATGCCCCAAAAACAGGTCAGTCTGAAGTTGATTACTAATTCTTTGATAATAAAATTTTAAAGGTGATCTATGGAATTCTTCTATGAGTTATGTTGAATACGATGGGTGCATTTTGGTTCATATCCCCTTTAAAATTTATTATAGGAATACAATTAGGGTTTATGTTTCCATGAGGTGGTTGAATCATAGTTGGTTCTGGTTACACATCATCAATAGAGGTGGTTCTAGGGTTTGTTTTGTGGTATGTATAACCCCTTTTATGGGGAATGGATCTGGAGATTTTGATAGAATTTCCAATGAATATTTTGTTTACCTTTATATGGATCAATAAGGGGTAATGTTTCAAATCATAGTGTACTCATAGTCTAGTGGTAACCATGCCCAATATCTTGAAATCATCTTGAGTACGCTGAGAGATAATCAGTTATACACCAAGATAAATATATAAAACCAGTTATTTTTGGTTGGACTGATGGACTCCATTGGATTTTCTCTTTAGGATTGGTGTAATAATCTCGTATGGTGTGGACACCACCATAGGCTGTTGATCATGACCCTCATGTGGGATGGTTTGTGAGAGTCTGGGACCATTCACGAGATTTTTGTTTTGGAATTTGAATGTTGTTTGATAAACGGGACCATATTTGGATGGATTTCTCGATATATTTCGAGCATGAGAATAGTATTTTGAGTACATTATGTTTTCTTGAGATGGAATGAGATATCTATGTCAGTGTGGACTATCTTTAGTGAAACTTGGATTCCTGAGTAATAATTACATGGATGGACTCATAGACACTAGCCGACACTTTTACTTGAACACCAGGTGAGACAACACTTTGGGGTCTAGTCAGTGTTCTTGATATGTGGACATCATATCTATATACCAACATTTCACTTGTAACCTCCAAATTATAGACTACCTTGAATGGGATCTTTAGACTTTAGTAGTTTGTACATGAGGTTACCCTATACATACATACAGATGTGGTTAGTGAGCATCCTTGTCAAGCATGACATGGGATGAGACGGGTGTAGTGTGGAGATTGTATGTGGAATTTTAGGAAAAATCCAGGATGTGTGAACTATGTTGGATCAATTAGAAGCTAGTTGTTTTGATTAAATAAACGATATGAGGTATTTTCCCCAAATATGATCAGGTGTCACATTTCATGAATTATGTTTAGAGAATTTTTCGGACAATAGTTCATGCTCAATAATAAATTCTGACAATGGTAGTACCATGACTCAGAATTGGCCATTAAAATCTAGAACCAATGGTGGAGAGTTCCATAGCCTAGATGATGACAGATATGATGACATGATCGTGTCTCAGGTTATATGGGCTTGGGTAAACACTATCTTGGTAATCATAATTAATTGTGGGAGTTTTTATTTGTTTTAATTTCTTAGTTACTATATTCTTAAGAAAAATCTTAGTGGTTTGTAGGGAATTCATAAATGCAACATGATCGTTTGAGCAGAAACTCACGACAATTTTAGGTTGTTAATGTCTTCATTGTATACCAAATATTCATGGGAATGCGAAGTTATATGGTGGGTATGTTTGAATGCCTCTTATTCTAGACCAATTGAAATTTTCCTTAGTAATTTGAGCTCTTCATTTAGTGGATTATTTAAATATTAAATTGAGATTCGGAATGAAATTCTGAGAGTTCGAACATTTAATAGTTTTTTTGGAAAATATTTATGACTCATGTGGTATCTTGAGAGTTCATATGAGTTTAATAAGAATAGTTATTTGATGTCTTAGTTTTATGAGAGGCATCTGAGGGTTTATATTTAGCACTAACCACGTGGGCCAAACTGTGTGGCCCAATAGTATAGGCACATGGTTGGTTTAAAACATGTGAGGAACTCCATATATATTTGAGAGATGGTTTATAAGTAAAGAGGGGGTCACATGGTTGGTTCTTAGTTTGTCTAATAATGTGTAAAATTCATGCGATTTAGGACTGTTTTAGGTTAGTAACTCTACATGGTTGGAACATGGTTGGAAAACAGTGCGAGGAAACCATGCGGTAGGATTTTTTCTTGGAATGTTGTGATATACGGTTGGAATATGTTTTTCCAAATCACGTGGGAAAACTATGCACCCTATTAAAAAGGGAAAAATTATAACTTTTCCATGCCTCCTTTAACATTTCACCCCTCATTTATCCTCCTCATCACACAAAATAGCCCCTCTATTCAAGGTCCCTTCTTCTCCTATAAGGAAAGTTGATATTACCCACAATTTATCTTGGAATCAAATTTTGGTTGTATCATTGTATTTTCATGGATTTGTATGTGATTCATCTTCCCTCTTATCAAGTTTTCTTTATCTATATTGAATGTTATATCCATGCATACTAATAAAACCTATTTTTTGGGTGTTTTTCTATTTCATTTATTTCTCCCATTATGGATTAAATCAAATATCATTAATAGATGATTGAATCATCTTAATCTTGATATAGGTTGTCTATATATTTTCCCTTAACATATTAAATGTTAAAAAAATACATATTTGTGTTGTAGGTAAGATCATCCCTATGAATTTCCTCTTAAATGTAAAATTAATTATATAAATGTAAATTCCTTGAATTTGATGGTCATTAGTAATTTAATTTCACATTTTTAGGTTTTTCACAAAGACTTGAAACACCCCTTTTTGTTTGTTGATTATTTGACCATAACCTTTATACCTTAGATTGAAACTAACCCACCTTGGAGAGATTTTGACTTATTCATTTAAAATATGATTATTAAATGGAATTAAATGAGATAGAATATGAGATGCGATAAAAATAAAACATCGAATTATGATACCAATAGGTTACCCGATTGCAAAGTCATCTAATTTCAAAAACTAAATATCTAAATGGTGTGTAGTTTAACACATCCTCTTTTATCCCTTGTGAGTAAAAAAACAAATGTATTGTAATTAATTCTGAAATGTTTGGATAAATCCCTTGCTCTGTGGTCCTTTAATTTATGTTGGACCATTAGGATGGGTCAAATGAATCAATTGAACTACATTTTTTGCATGTATACTTACATAGACTTCTTTATCCATAATAATTATTTTGGAATATATAATAATCTTTATAATCCAAAATTATTTCATCGATAAAATCTCATGGTCTTTTTGTAACTATTAAATACATTGTGCTTATGAACTATATTATTTCATAGGTGAGACTTGGGTTCCTAATAGAATATGATTTGGATGGGCCTATTGGTTAAATTAAATATATACACCTTGGGAGATACATAGTTTCCTTACATAGGGCTCCATGTATGGGATCATAGGTTAAATAAAATTGTAATACACCTTGGGGTGATACTTTGGATCCTTAAATAGGATGTCATGGATTGACTCATAGGCTAAATAGAATTATGTTATTCTATTAGAGACACTTGGATTCCTAATTTGAATTTATTTGGATGGGATCATAGGATAAATTAGATAATGTTACACCATGAAAGTTAACTTTATTCCCCATAAGTAATGCCTTTTATGGGTTCATAGGTTAAATATAAATATAGAAATCCAGGAGTGATATATGGATTCCGGATATGGAATTCCTTATATGGGATGATTGATAATATAATCTTGTAATATTCTTGACTTCAAAATCTTTCATATCATAAAATGTGCTGAACCTTATATAATCATTATATATATATATATGTGTATGCCTTAGTTTGACCTGTGTCCCCATGTAGAGTGGTAAATTTGGAACCTTGGGATTATATCCATGGGTCCTATATCTACTTTACTTTTCCCATGTATAGATATAGTCATCTTAAGTCAAATTAGGTATAGTGTTCTAGGTTTCTCATGAGGAGATGGAACCCAACAAGATTTTTATTTACTTATAGATTTACTTTTGATATACATATACTCTACTTTGTGATATATTTATTGGATGATTTTTCATTAGACACCATTAGTGGTTTCTTACTAAGTTTTACTCACACCCTGTTCACACCACCATTGAGTACTTGAACAAATATCATGGCTACAGGTTAAGACAGTGGATTGTGCTTCATATTGTTTTTCATTATGGACATCTCCTTGACATGTAGCAGGGGGCAGAGCATGTTAATGGGATACCTATAGGAGTTGGATTGTATTATTTATTTATACTTTTTTCAATATATTCATCTTGTATATATTACCTACTATATGTTATCTAATTGGTATTTATACCATGGAATGTTCATGCATGGTTTTTTATTTAGCACCAGTCGGGTAATTGGTTTATCATTCATTTCCAATTATTATTATCTTATAATGATATTTATTTTTTTCATTATGATTTATTTATAATTATTATGGATCTAGAGGGTATACTCCCCCCATTGTTCCACCATTATACCCTTGATACTAGTCAAAAACCTTTGGAATATTGGGAGGTACACATGAGGCTATGTGGTGAACCGGCTTAGGGAACTATTTTAGTAGATCTCATGTCATTACGTTATAATAATTATTATCTTAAGATGAATTTTTAAATTTAGAAACTATCATAGATTGAGAAATAAAATATGATTGAAAAAGTTAAATGGTTGAGAAATGAAAATGTTGATAATAAAAATATAATTAATGAGATGACTACCACAATTATTCTAAAGGATAAGGAGGTAGATGGATTGAAGTATAAAATTGTTGAGATAGAAAAACAACAAGATAAATATAGATTTTTATTTATAAAAACTATCAAATTTGGGAAAGAAATACACTGGATGCAAACATCTTGTATCAGTAATGTTCACGATGGTTTATAGAAGCTTTGGAAACCACTTGTAGTCCCTTTAAAGATAACGTCATAAACTCTCAAAATTTCAGTGTAAAACAATAATATGTTTTAACTATAAAACCATAATAAAATCCATAATATTGTCAATTCTATAAAAATTAAAATTATATGAAATTTTCAAAACCAACCCCACACACTCAAGGAAGGAACACTTGATATAAATTGGTGAAAACTACCAAATACAAAAATAAAAATCAATATATTTATAATCCTATATAGAAATATAATTCCTACAAAAGAAGATAGTTTCAAGGATATTATTGGTTTTTTGGTGTTCTTAGTCTCAATTCATAAAAATTCTTGTACAATATGTTTTATCATGGACTGAGAAGAGAGAAAACATCAAGGTGGTGGCATTGAAAACAAGAAACAACTACATGTATCAATAGCCTGACAAGAATATTGAGATGAAGAATAGATTTGAATGTTTTAAATAAGTATTTGGGATACGTGGTCAATAAAGACACATTTCATACGAGTTTTTTATATTTATAATAGCTTCATATAATAAGAATTATAATTTTGGATGGGAAAAGAACTAAAAATAATAGGCTAATATGGTATAAGTTTTCATCGAATCATACAAAACTAATAAACTAGGGATAATTGATAGTGGGTTCTATTCTCATAAAACTATATAACCTAGAAATATGAAATATATAAATAACTATAGTGAATTGGATTTTAAATTTATAAATTATAGGTATTTAAAAATAAAAGTCATTGTAAAAGTTAAAATTTGGAATAATCAAATAAGTCTTAATAATATGTTATTTATTGTTGGGTTGAAACATAACATGATGAATGTGTCATAAATTTTCAATAATTTCAATAAAGTTGTCATTATAAAAAAAATTCATTGTAAAAAAACTGAAATATGGATATATTATCTAAAGGGGGGAAGAACTCAAGGTAACTTCTTCAAAGTGGGAGAAGTAGAATAAAACTATTATCTAAGCTTCTAGGATTAAAGTATCTCATGGAATTTAAGGATTTCCCACCATGGTCAAAATAATATAAGGAATATAGTAAATCTTGATGTGGTGAAAATATTACCATCATAAAATAAGATTCAACTATTGTCACCAAAACATAAAAAGGAAATATAGTGAACAAACCCCATAAAAGAGTTGAGATCAAAACCAAAAAAAACCATTGTAGATTATACACTTTGATGTGTGTGGGCCTATAAAAAAGAAATAACCAAGTGAAGATGAGTATTTTATCACTCTCATTGATGACTTTAACAAAATTACATTCACTATTTTCATGTCCTAAAAATATAAATCTATACATATATATTTAAATCCCTTTGGAGGTTGGATGAAAAAAAACATCATATTTAAAATATTGAGATCATAAAATCGTACAGAATATTCCAAAAGATGTTCCATATAATAACATGATAATCGTGGTATAAAACCATAGTTCATTTCTCAATACACCCATTAAAAATTTAGTAGATAAGTGGAAAACTAAAATTTGTATTGATATGGTCAGATCGATAATTACTAAACAAGACACTTCAAGGGTCAACTGGCTAGAAACCATTATTACAGCTAGAATTATTCAAAACATATTTTTCTTAAGGCTTAATTCTTACATGTATCCTTATAAAATTTGGTTTAAAAGGAATCCAAGTGCAAATATCTTTAGATTATTTCAGGGTTAATGATTGAACCAATGAAAATGACGATTTATGATCAAGTTTTATGAGAAACAATATAAAAGAATATTTCATTTTTATACACCAAATGGAAGGCCATATATATGTTACAACAAAAATCCAAAAAGGATTACCGACTGTGATGAGGTTGTTGTTTTTGATATTTAGGATTATTTTAATTATATTGTTATGATCAGTAGTGAATATGATTTTATTGATGGTGGGTCAGTGTAAGTCAAAGAATAAAATTTACAACTTTAGGAACATGATAGAGATTATACATATACTAGTTATGAATAAGTCATACAACATTTCAATACTATAATTTAAAGGTATAATAGGAATTTATATAGTAAAAATATAATTGGAGATCAAAATCAAGGTATTCATATATAAATAAGAGTTATGGGAACCATTAACATCAACCTTCTTTCTAATTTGGACCAAAAAAAATTATAATATTTTGATCACATTGATTAAATCAAGCATATGATTAAAGATATTGATCAAATAGAGAATAATGAGACCTATGAACTTATTCCTGGACTAGAGGAGAAAAATAATTTGGGAGAAAATGTGTTCTCAAGGAAAAATGGAAATGGATATGGAATTGTTGTAAGATATAATGTTGGACTTATTTTTAAGGGATATCCAAAAGTAGAGGGGATGAAATTTGATTAGGAATTTTCCCCAATTTCCAATATTGAAACTACCACAATATTTATTGAAATTTCTACTCAAATAAATTTAAAAAAAATCAGATGTCTGTAAAAAAATTATTTCTAAATTTTGAACTCAATGTAGAAGTCTAAACAGAATAACCTCTTGTATTTTAGTTTTATAATGATGGAAGGAGAATTTATAAATTGAAAAGGGATATTTATGGATTGAAAAAATGCTCTAAGGAATTGTTATATCAAAATCAATTAATATTTAAGAATCATAAAGTTCAAAAGGGGATTGGTGTATATAAATTTATACATAAATAAACTCATCACCACATTAATCATTGTGATAGTGTAAATGAAGTCATAATGAGAATGTGGGTGATTATTTTTCCACTCACATGAATATGATGTTTGAAATGACACTTCATGGTGAAATGAAAATATTCTTGGGATTAAGAATAACTGAATGTATTGGTTATGTTTTTATCTCAGAAGAAAAGTATTCTAGATAATTAATGAAAAGTTTTGGAATGGTGTAAAAATGAGTAGTATTCACTCCAATAAAAATGGGATCTAAGAAAAAATTATAAATAAATAATAGTGAATGAGAATGAATTTTAAAAACTAATTAGAAGTCTCTTATTCCTGACTGCATCTAGAAAATATTTTTTTTCTTGATTTTCTTTATGCCAGATTACATTCCAATCCAAAGGAATCTCATTTTCTAGAATCCAAGAGAATACTTAGATATGTTTCAAATAATTCCAACTATGGTCTATTTTCCAATAGGGATAACTAAAAACGAAAGGGTTTTCATATGATAATTGGGCTGGATTTGTGTATGATAGAAGGTCCACATTAGATACACCATTCATTATTAGTAAAACATTATTCCATGTAACTAAAAGAAACTTGCTCCAGTCACACTGAGTATAAGTGATTTGGAATATTTGGTTGTATCACATATAGGTAATAAAGTTATATGAAAAAAGAATCATCCTAAATACATTAATAACCAAACTAGATAACCACTAATTTTCAAATGTGACAATAAAAGTGTTTTTAATTTTTCCAAAAACATGGTGTATCATTGCATGTAAAAAATGAAATTAAATATAATTTCCTGAAAGAGAAGGTCACTAATGGAATTTTGAAGCTATATTTTTCTCTATCCAAGGAATAAGTTTTTGATATCTTAAAAAACATCTCCTAATAGAGTTATTTGATAAGTTATGGTTCTAAATGTTAGTGAATCACACTATCCAACTTTGAGGAATAAATTATAGGAGTTTTATCCTCTATTTTATCATTATTAATTTCTATATCGGTTGTTATATTTAGGTGGAGAAACATGTTCTCCCTGTTTGTGAATTTTTTAACATGTTAATTAAGTGGTGTAGGATAGAACATATCTAATATGTTTCTTATTTTTAAATTATCATGTTAATTCAAATGTTTGAGATGAGTTTTTTTACGGTCAGAATTGTAGTATGTTTTAATTACTCAATTTTTTTACACTGAGTTGTCTTAGGTATACTTATAGTTGGTTATTTCATGGCTCTTCTCTTTGAGAAATTTATTTTGGACACCAGGTTTTTTTTCATAGGTATTATTATTAATAAGGGTTGTGAAAATGAGTAGTATTTTCTATAAATACAAAGATGAGGATTATCAAACCCACTCGGTGATGATGTTTTATTTTTTTGTTAATACTAGTTTAAGTGTAATAATTAAATGAAATTTTCATCATTTCAAATACTATTATGGATGAATTATATGTTATTTATATACTCTTTTTCAAGGATGTCATAGTTGGTGTTTCTACACCCTTGGATGAATGTTTGAGAAGGTAAGAGTTTCATTAAATGGGCACCAAATTCGTTTCACAATATTTGAAATTTTATGTTTAAGGATAGAAAATTGGCTATGTCTTTAAATTCTAAGAATTCCAATGGAAGTATCTAACTTATGAAGAATTTTGTATGACATCATTTTTTCATAAATCATCAATAGAATATATTAATTATTAAAAAATATATTCCTTCAGAGACTAACCATAATACTTTATGCCATTTCATTTGAATTTATAACTTAAACTGTAAGACATCCAAAGTATTAAAAAATTGACATTGTTGCTTCATTTGACATCTAAATTCATCTGAAATGGAGTTTATAGGACTTCCTAGTGGATCATATGATCTTAACACCTCATAATTGTTTTTAGGGTTTTGTACAAAAAATGTGTGTTTTCTATATTTAATATCTAATGAAGAAAATTGAATTAGATTATTCAAGTTATTTTTATACCTAGAAAAAATAATGATCACACATGGATCATTATTTAAGACGTGATGAAAGGAGAATCATCCCTAAAAGGAGTTGAAGTCAAAGGAATCACACACTATAGTGTGATGTAGAACAAAATATATTAAAATGGGGAAAGGGAGAAGAACACACTATAGTAGAGATCATGGTGAGAGTTTTGGTTAAAAATGGTAAGATAATGAAAATTGTGTATTAGTTATGGTAGTTTCAAACAAGAATACCTCTAGTGAGAAATAATGAGGTAGAACACATCATGGTTCATTCTTGATGAGTGTTTTGAGAATTTCTCAATGCTAGAAGATGATTATGGTTTTGCATGGAGAGATTTACTTCATAGGACACGTCATATTATTATATAATTCATGAAGTGATGTTGGAGGAATTTTTGGATGTATTTTTTATACAACATAAGGCTACATAATCTAAGAAGGTGCATAATATGTTATCATATGGTATTTTTTAAAAGTAAATAAATTAGGAATAAAATCCCATAAAAATCATGGTGAGATCATGTAGAACTAATGAGTACATGTATTTAGGAAAATTGATATATAGAGAATTAAGGAAACAATGTTCACATGGTTTCATGAATATTTATGATTCTGAAGAAAAAGAAAGAAAGTTTTTTTATAATTTTCATATCTGAGTGAGAAAAGGTTTGTTGAGCTTCATAACCAACAATAGACATCTATGGTGATAACTTTAAAAATATCTCATTCAGTCTACTACACTGAATCACATGATCTCCATTGTTGATCTATATTTATAGATCTATGGTTTGTTCTATTCAACAAGAAAATAATTTGTATTTCAATGATTGGTGCTAGTAAATTATAGTAGGTACAAGGTTATAACTTTACATATAGTTATCTTATTAATAAAATAATATTTTTTTGAGGGATTAAAATCACCATACATATGTGACATAGTCAACCTTATAGAGGTGAACCTTCTTAATAAATGTGTTATGCTCCTCATTTTTTCATTATTTCTCTGATGAGATCTCTTTTGAATAATAATAATTGCATAAATGTTTTTTGAGAAATAATTTTGAAAACTAATTCATCGCTAGTAAATTTCACACATTTTTATCACTATTAAATGGTAAAGATGATATTTACTTATATAATGTGCATGTAGGTGATAATACTATTTTTAGATATGATGATCAAAACATTTGTATTATTATAGAAGATTTTTAACCTGAAGAACTATAATCAAATTGAGATTAATTTTCAAAATTTTACATTAATATCATAATTTATTTGATATTGATTAAATATATGTTTAATTATATTTGATATTTATTTTTGGTATGATAACTTATATACATTATAAGGGTTTCCTTAGGTAAGGAAAGAAAAACCTTAGATTTTAAATCCTTTTAATGGCATAAATATGTTTTATAAAGTTTAGGTTGAAATTAAAATGACTATAGTCCAATTTAAGATTGGATTTTTAATTTAACTCATGCATATATTCATTTATGATAATATTTTTAGGTGAAGGATGTCGTTTTTCTAGCTCATATGAATTTTTATTAACATTAGTGGAATGACCAATGACCAATACATGGTGAAACTCATCTCGGATCCCATCTTTATTTGTTTTTTTGGATATGGTGTATTTTAATATGTTTGTGAAAGATAATTATGTAGGATGAAGGGATAATTTTATATATATTGATGGGATTGTTCTAAGAGTGATGTTTTATAAGTGACGGTGTTATAGGTTAGATGTTGTAAGAACCCGGTTTTTCACTCAGGTATAGCTCCTTTAATTTTCAGTATTGATATTTAATTTGGACCTAATATGGATTCCTAAAGAGTTATCAAATGTTTTGATGGTGTGTGAGGAATTTTTGGAGCCTAGAACCCATCTTTTTGGGAAAAATGGCTTGGCGCACATTTTGGAGTAAACCGCGTAGGAATTATGAATGGTTTTCCTAACTGTGCTGATGGTGTTTTTTCAAACAAGGCCATATCGCATAGTTTGCACATGGTCATGCGGCCTAACTATGAAAACACCCCCTTTCCCTAGGTACCTATGCATGGATTGTGCACTGCTTGATCAAACTATTTTGAGGATGTTTTTTCAGACAGAACTATCTCACATGGTTTTCTCACGGTTTGAGAAACTATGTGCACAAGCTAAAATAATAGGTAAATTTTGAGTTTCACCCTTAGTGATCTATTTACCCCCTCTTCCTCTCAAATCTAATAACATGCTGCATTAACCCTTTTTCTTCCCATTTTGGAGCTTCATAAAGGCCAAAGATGGGGATCAAGAGATCTCCTACATCTGGCATCTGATTGAGCTTTCATTTATCATGTTGGGTGTGCAACAGTAATTACTCAAGTCCCCTTTACTCGTTATTATTCTCTCTTACTCTCAACTTAGATATCATCAAGTGATCATTTTTCACCTTTTCATAGATCTACTCCAATCCGAGGAACATCAAGGGTTGATACCGGAGGAGGAGAGTCGTACAACACTAAGGTGGGTGGCCTATAACTCATCCCTAATGTTCTTTGATTTTGGGATATTTGTGTAGGGCCTGCCAATTTCATCAGAAGTCATTTATTAAATTTACATGCCATGATTAAACTTGTTAGAATCGTATGGTTATAATCTTTCTAAATATGTGATTAGTTTTTTCTGGTTACAACCACTTCTCAATCAGCCTCATGTTGAAGGTTATTCCATAATTGGGTTTTAGTGTTTCAGCATGTTTGAGCCATCGTTTGGGTGTGCCCTTACTTGACCTTTATAAAGGCGGGTCTTCTTACAATAAATGGATTGGTATTGATGATAATTGTATAATGGCATATAACAGGTATTCTCACAACTTTACCTACCTATGGTAAGTGATTCAAAAATAATATCAAATGTGAAATTTAAAATTGAAAATATACCATGTATATAACTTGGCCTTATTAAATGAGATTTAATAAAGTTTACATGTCCATAGGACCCCTTTCCATTTTTATTAAAGGGAATGGAGTGAACCACAATAATTGAATATGCCTTAATGGTTAATTAAGTCTTGATTAAATGTTTACAATGCTACATGGTCTATCCACAATAATGGAAGACAAGGTTTGAAACTAATGAATGATTACATGATTACAATTTCAAATAAGAATAGACTCACTCGAGATCACCTTGGATTCTGAGAGGAGAATACCTTGGGACTCAAGAACCCTATTCTGATTGAAGGATATAGTTTTCTTAGGTTGATACCACCTAGACTCTGGTTATTTTATATTCCTCAGATGCTCGATATACTATCATGGGGTCCTTAACATTATTACCAGATACCTCGGATACACTCCTTGGATCCAGCTTTGACTAGTAGGTGCCATGATAAAAGCCCATAGGGGGTTGTCTTTATATGGCCCCATTTTACCTTGGTTGATCACCTTAGACTCGGTAAGCCCTTTATTATGTAATTACTTGGATTAAGCTCCTTGGATTACACTCTTACCCCTTAGCTAGACTCAGATACTACTGAGTTAGCATTCCATGAGATCTACATTACCTTGGTTATTACCTTGGAACTCCCTTACTGGATATCATTTTCAGGTCTCCTTGTTATGTCTTCGTACCTTCACTACTTATACTATCACGAGGTGATGTCAGTATTGGCTATGCCTCACATGACTTATTAACATTAAATTGTAATTACATAATTAATGAACTGGTTACATGTTCAGACACCAACCAAGGTCTAAAGCAGGTACTTGGTTATTCTGTTATATTTTACTATTATCTTCACTTTATAAATGCATGTCTACATACTGCTATATTCCATTACATGGGCCAAATTTTATAGACACCATTGGTGGTGGCCCACTAGGACTTATCTCACACCATCTTCGAGCATTATTTGGAACCAAGAGTGGATTAAATGATTGTAGGTGTTGACAAAGGGAAGCATACATCTTTGAGAACTTGATTTCTTGTAGATATGATGGATCTTGATAGCAGATGACCGATTTGGATCTCAAGATGCTTGGAGTAGCCTTTGTTTTCCATTACCTTGTGGAACATGTTATGCCTATTGTCTTATATCCATGTTTTCTAGTTTCCCTGTAACATGACATTACATCATCATTGTCCAAGTTGATACAGTTATTATTATTCTCATTCTCTATTACAATAGTTTTCTTTTACTATTTATTTATATTACTTTACTGTTATATTTGTATTTAAATCCCTTCAATTGTGATACACTCTCATAATGAGGGAATAGTGTCCCCACAAACACACCCTAGGTCCTCATAGCTAGTCGACAGCCTCTAGCATTTGTGGAGATGTGCATGAGGCCATGTGGCCCACTGGGATTGGGGCACTTGTTAAGTGGCATCCGGTTCTGGGATGTCACAGATGTGGCATGAATGTTATATTTTTTGTGATGGTGATTCTAATGTTGATGATGTCAGATTGTTTGGTCATGTTTTAGTATGATATCTATTTTTATGTGGTTATTTTGATCTGAGTTATTGACTTTCATTGGCTCTAGTTTGGTATTTCTTGGAAGTGTTGATGGTCTTTAGTTTTCTACTAGTTTATGGGTTTATATGGTTATTCATCACTAATAGTGGTAGAGGTTCATTCACTTTTACAATGATGACACTGGGTATGATGGTGTTTGGCGGTAAAAAGTGGTGTTGGGCTTACACGATAGAATATAGTTTTTGAAATTTGAATTTGAATTCACTTTAGGTGGTTATTTTATGGTTTTTGTGTTGGTTTGGTTGTTTTTATTTTATTTAAATTTTTTTTTTGATTTTGTTGTGTATAATGGTGTTTTGTGACTAGAATTTTTTTGATGCTTCTGACATTACCCTTAAAATTTTTCATTTTGGGAAAGGAAAAAATTTAAATTGGAGATAAGGAACATGGTAGAAAATTATCTCATAAAATAAACATTTTATAATGTTAATATCCAATAGGTCAGTATTTTTATGCTATTTATTTATTATTGTATCATATATTTTTAGGCATATCATATTTTTTTTATTTTCTTATTATTTACTTTCATATAATTTAAATTTATGTTTATATATATGTGTAATTTTATGTAAGGATTATTTGGAATAAATTATTTATGTTGTTGAATTATTAATTTAGGTGTATATATTTCATGTAAAATATATTATTAAATGTATTTATAGATATATTTATGTTTAATGGAGAACTTTAATGAGTTGAGATGTTGTTGTGAATGTGAATTTTTGGCTATTTTTATTTTTAATGTAAAATATATCATTAATGAGTATGTAAAAATGTTGTAGTCTAAATTGAAAAGGAATTAATAATTCAAATCATATATTGTGTAATTTTGATTTTTTTAATGTTTTGAGGTAAAAACTTTTATATACAATTAACTTGAGAAAACAGTTTTTCCACATGTTAAAATCTATAAGGTTAGTAAAATAGTTACATGTAAAGACCCGTAAAATTCAAGTGAAATTTTTTCTTAATTTTCTTTGAAATTTTACAAGAGTGCGGTTTCTGACGGCACCTGATTCCGAGGCCCGGAGTGCCCGGAATCAATTTCTGAAGATTGGCTCGGGTACGTTCAGTGAACGAACGAGCGGGAATTTCTAACTTTTGATCCGGTGCTCGGAATTGAAATCCGAGGACACCGATAAACTCGTAGCACCGATATTCGCTTAAGGAGACCTTTTCCGAAGTTTTGTTTATTGTGGGACGAAAGTAAGTTTTTGGGAGAATTATAAAAAGTTAAATAAAAATGTGGAACACTTTTTATTTTTCTTACTTGTTGGTTAACTCCTCTCAAAGGAAGTTAAAGGTGGGACCCACATCCACTTATCCTCCCTTGGGAGGATTAAGTGTGGTGGGGCCCACACGAAACCCAACTTTCCATCTCCTCTCAAAACTCCCTTAACTCCCCTTTTAAATGAAATTGACAACTTAGCTTATTAATTGGGTTGAGTTGTTTAAACTTTTTCAAACCTTTGAAATTCAAAAAGGTTTGGTTGAGTAAATAAAATAATCTCTTAGATTATTTTATTTGGTTAGAATTCTCTAGCCTCTTGAGAGTTTTGAAGCCTTCTTCTTCTTCTTCTTCTTCTTCTTCAAGCTTGACGAAGAACGCGAAGAACCTTCGAGCTCCGACGAAGAACGCCGCTCCTCTCTTCTTCGTAGCCGATTGTATCCGAAGATCGACGATGCCTTCCATTTCAATGAAAGGGAACGCCGCTTCCTCTTCGGACTTCCTTCGTCGGCTTACGAAGATTCGCCAACGACGTACCTCTTCGGACGTACCTCTTCGTCATCGAATTTGACGAATGATTACCATGATGCCCGACCTCCGCGACGTTGTCTTCCGCGGGTCGTTGACGATCTTCGAACTTGAACCCAAGGTAGGGGTTTGTTGTGGTTTTTTTCTTTACTCTAGTTCTTGGTTCTAGAATGATAATCTTGTGATTAAATATTTAAGAGTTATCATCTAACGAGAGGGGGGTCGGACCGCACAAACACGGCCGAATTTCCCCTCCTTTGTCCTTGGTTATTTATATAATCTTGTGGATGAACGAGAAGGCGTGGTGTCGTCGCACCACGCGGGAATTGCCCGGCTTATTTACGCGACGCTGTCGCGCCGTGCCAGGGGAAGTTTATCATGAACGCGACGCCGTCGCGCAGCGTCGAAGGGAATCAAAGGCGCCGTGGCCGGAGCGGGGCCGCGGCGGTTGGGTGCGGTGTCGTCGCACCGCGCCAGACGACGAACACTGCGGCCGGTTCCGGGCCGCGGCAAGACGGGAAGACCGGCGGCTCGCCGGGCCGCCGGTGTCGGAAGCCGGAAAGGGACCGGCTTTTCCGGTCCGTTGAAGAAGAACCGGCCGGCCAGGTGGGCCGGCCGGAAGGGAAAAACCGGGGGAATTTAATTCCCCCGGTCAACTCAAATGCCCCCCCATTTATTGGGGGGCGGATTCATTAAGGGGGGCAGGCGGCCCCCCATTTTTCCTCAAAGCAGGCCCCCACGAGGGGGGGCCGGTTCTCCAAAAGGCGCGGCTCTTAAGCCGCGCCGCCAGCCAACAAAAGCGGGGGCCTCGCCCCCCGCGCACTGCAACCGTGCGGCGCCAGGCCGCACCGCCGCCGGCCGAGCCGCGTCGCCGCACCGGACCGCGCCGCCGTGCCGGACCGCGCCGCCGCTCCGGACCACCGCCGGCCAAGCCGGGTCAGACCCGGGTCGGGTCCACCCATTTCGGGTCGGCCCGGTTCGGGCCGACCCAGGGGGGTCGGGTCGGGTCGGCCCGGACCCGGACCCCCCCGTTTTCGAGACGATTTCGGTCTTTTGGTCATATCTTGAGCCATGGACCTCCGATCAACGAACCGTCAGCGGAATTGCGATCCTTGGATCGAGACAGTCGATTCGGTATATCGCACTCAAAGTTTCGGAACACTTTGAGTTCGGCCGGGTTGGTTCGTTCACGAAACCAACCGGGCCTTCGGAGCGGAAACGCTCATATCTTGAGCTACGGACGTCCGATTGACGTGACGTCAGCTTTGTTGTGTTCCTCTTAGTTAGAAGGATCTTTTGGCAAACTCCGCACGAGTTTTGGATGTAGGTGGAGTACGGTCGGGCTGGTTTTGCCTTAAAACCAACAGGGCCCCTGGGACGAAAAAACCAATAACTCTCAGACCGGGCGTCCGATCGACGCGCCGTCTGTTGCGTTGAGTTCCTATTGACGATATGGAACTTTTGGATACATCAACTCTGGACTTTGTAACAGTTGATGTATCAGCCTCTCGGCTCGTGGAGCGGACCCTCCTGAACGAGCTTGCTGTGTGCGGGAACCCTAGTGCTGGCTGCGACTGTTACTGTGACTGCTACTACTGCTACTGCTACTGTCACTGCGACGACGACAGTACAGAGATCCTGTGTGGATTCGACGACGACAACTACAGCACTCCGCGATCCTACGTGGATCAGTGCTACAGGTCCTGTGTGGGCCCGATCCTGTGTGGGTCCGATCCTGTGTGGGTCTTTGCGCTCAGCGGTCCTGTGTGAACCAGCGCCTAACAGGTCCTGTGTGGGCCCGATCCTGTATGGGTCTTTTGCGGGGGTTAGTTACCTATCGATCCTTCATGGGTCCGACGAGTCAGATGGATCAGAGATCATCTTTATCGTCTTTTGAAGAAGTATACCTGTGTGAGCTGAATCTTGTTGCTTTCCTGTGTGGATTGTGTTGTGCTATCCTGTGTAGATTACATTTTGCTTTCCTGTGTGTAATACGTTTACTTTCCTGCGTGGACTGAGTTGTACTTGGGCTCGGAGGTTGGAGCGTATTTGAAATTGATGACTTAGGTATATGTATGGGCATATACCTAAGCAGTGTCGGTTGTTACTTCGTGATTGTACCTTTCTTTGTGATTTATCCTTTGCGGATTTTGAGAGACCTTCAGGGGAATCAGGGTTCCTACTAAGTAGCTTATACTCACCCCTACACGTGCTATGCCCGCACTACGTTGTGTTGGTTGCAGACGACGGACAGCGTTGATCTTGGCTGAGGCATGCAGAGCAGGACGGTACCTGGAGGTGGACCACTAGGCGGGATGTGTTCGGAGCGGACGACAGGACCCGTGGAGCAATGGAGCTATCTGTGCCCATCCTTCAGGTGGGATCTCCTGTGGACAGCTCGGTGTAGCGGCTTTTACTTACAGTTGCTATTTTCCCTTTCGAGTTATACTTTACTTTCAGTTTGGGTTTGTATACTGGCCCATTTACTTTTCCGCACTTTTAGTTGTACTCTGTTTTTACTTAGTGTTTACTTTTCGCTTGCTTACTCTGTGGTGTTTGTTTACTTTACAAAGGCAATGCCTTCCCTTTTTACCGGGATTTACGCCTTGGTGCTAGTCGCCAGCCCATGGCCTATGGAAGGCGGGCTTGGGGTAGTCACAGCACGGACCCCGAGGGCGGGTCTTGACAAATTAGTATTAGAGGATTTCGGTTCTACCGCGAACTCTGATATTTTCTATGTGAAGCAATAATGTTTAGCGTATTGAGTGTGGTTCTCAGTCCAGGGAGTCCAGTGTTGGTGCGGCGGCCGATGTATCCGTACACCAGGACCCTGACTTCTGATTTCCGACTTAATGCACGAAAACATTTATTGCGTGTGTGTTTCGAAGTTTTCTTTGTGATTACATATATCAGTTCACCAGGTATACTGTTCTGACCGTGGTGCACCTGTTTCCTTTTCAGGATGGCCCCACGACGGCATCCAGCTAGGGTTCCGAGAGTCAAGTGTGACGACAGCCCACCGAGCGACGAGGCCTCGGTGCAGGGCCCTTTGTCAGCGGTGGCACCGGTGGTAGCTCTACCCGTCGAGCCACCGATGCTTCCAGCACCAGCCGCTGACGATGCACGTCGCCTCAGCGCACTGCATGAGTTTCAGCGCCAGCGACCGCCCAGGTTTCGTGGGGAGACGGACCCCCAGGAAGCCGAGGACTGGCTGGAGGCAGTGGTACGTGTGTTTAGGCTAGTGAGGACACCAGCAGACCTCATGGTGATCCTCGTTGCGAGCCTACTACACGCAGAAGAAGGACGATTGTGGAGATTGATGCTCCAGGTGCACGATGAGGCATCTCTTCTTTGGACGGACTTTGAGAGCCTCTTCCGCTTGGAGTTTGTCCTAGCCACCCTTCGTGCAATGCGTATCCAGGAGCTTCTTCAGCTGCGGCAGGGCAGCATGACGGTCGCTCAGTACTCGGAGAGATTTACCGATCTCTCGCGCTACTCGACCGGCATGGTACGGGACCCATTCTTCCGGGCCCGGACCTTCGAGCAGGGTTTGAGACACGAGATCAGGGCATCGCTGATCTCCCTCAGCAAACCGACTCAGACAGAAGTATTGAAGTGGGCCCTTTTGATTGAGAGATTCCTTGCTGAGTCTACACCAGCACCGAGACCCACCGCAGGGCGGCACGTGGCAGAGTCATCTGCAGCAGGCAGTCGACGGATGACTCAGGGGTTCATGCAGACCAGACCTTCGGGAAGACAACCTCAGGACACTGGCTCAACAGTGCGGGGAACACAGCGAGGATCCAGTCTTTCGAGAGGCAGACAGTGCTACTCGTGCGGCGGGAAGGGCCACATGGCTCGTGACTGCCCGACCCGCCGTGTCGTGGAGCAGCAGACAGTTGAGGGACCACCGAGGCAGAGGCAGAGGGTCGACCGTGGCGGTCCGAAGGGAGGAGGTGGACGAGGTAGAGGAGCTGGCCGAGCAACAGGTGGTGGGCGACGCTTTGAGGCTCTGCCACCACCACCACCAGGAGGTCCACCCCGGCCAGAGGGAGCTGTCGAGCAGAGACAGGCACAGCTCTAGGTAGCAGAGGCCTACGATCACGGCACACCCGAGATGATTCGAGGTACTATCTGTGTCTATTCCACCCTTTCTGTAGTTCTTATAGACATAGGAGCGAGTCACTCTTTCATAGCCACTCCCTTCTTCGTATCTCAGAGATTCCGACAGAGCCGTTTGCTCGATCCTTACGGCTAGAGACTCCTACGGGAGCAGACTCGACGATTACGCACTGGTGTCGGCAGTGTGAGCATACTCTAGGAGGCGAGAGCTTCGGCTGGGATTTTCTTGTAGCAGCATCGAGGCTTTATGACGTCATCTTGGGCATGGATTGGCTATCTACGGTCCATGCGCAGATTGACTATTTTAGGCGCAAGGTGCGATGTGTACGCACCGACGGGAGTAGGTTCACCTTCACCGGCGAGAAGGGAGCCTTAGCAGCACAGGATGGACTTCCGCGGAGGAGAGGACAACCCATCACTCATCAGTTGGCTAGCCTCATCCTTGGAGAAGTTGACGTACGGAGTCCTGGTTTTCCTGCAGTGGTGGATCAGTTTGCAGACGTTTTTCCCGACGACGTTCCAGGGCTACCTCCTCGCAGAGAGGTAGACTTTTATGTTGACTTGTACCCTGGGATAGCCCCGATATCCACTCCAGCATATCGGATGGCCCCCGCCGAGCTTCAAGAGCTACGGGTACAGTTGGAGGACTTGCAGGGCAAGGGGTTCATCCGACCTAGTGTTTCACCCTGGGCTTCCCCGATATTGTTCGCCAAGAAGGCAGACGGGAGCCTGTGGCTTTGTGTTGACTATCGTCGCCTGAACCAGGTGACAGTGAGGAACAATTATCCTCTACCGATGATTGATGACCTCTTTGATCAGCTCAAGGGAGCATGGTGGTTCTCGAAGATAGACCTCAGGTCAGGCTATGATCAGCTCAGAGTCAGAGACGAGGATGTGCAGAAGACGACCTTCAGATGTTGGTATGGCCACTATGAGTTCTTGGTTATTCCTTTCGGCGTAACGAATTCTCCAGCAGTGTTCATGGCCCTCATGAATATGATCTTTCAGCCATACCTTGATCGGTTTGTCGTGGTCTTCATCGACGACATACTGATTTACTCTACGACTAAGGAGGAGCATGCCTATCACTTGCGAGTTGTACTAGACACACTCCGAGAGCACTATCTTTATGGTAAGCTCTCAAAGTGCCAGTTCTGGATACGTGAGGTCCACTACTTGGTACACGTTATCTCTGAGGCAGAAGTTGCAGTGGATCCTGCGAAGATCGAGGCTGTGTTAGCTTGGGAGCCACCCAGGAGCGTGACTGAGGTTCGGAGTTTCTTGGGATTAGCTGGGTACTATTTGAGATTCGTGCCGGACTTCTCTAGAGTTGCAGCACCACTCACAGCTTTGACGAAAAAGGGGAAACCATTCGTGTGGTCATACAGATGTCAGCAGAGCTTCCAGGAGCTGAGACAGAGATTGACCAGCGCACCTATCTTGAGGTTGCCTGAGGAAGGAGTAGGGTACGTAGTCTACTGCGATGCATCAGGGACCGAACTCGGATGTGTTCTGATGCATGAGCGGGCTGTGATCGCCTATGGATCACGTCAATTGAGGCAGCATGAGAAGAACTACGCTACCCATGACCTGGAGTTAGCAGCAATGGTCATCGCTTTGAAAACATGGCGACACTATCTGATGGGCGAGCGCTTTACAGTCTTTTCCGATCATCAGAGCCTCAGGTATATCTTCTCACAGAAGGACCTGAACCTGAGATAGCGGCGATGGCTTGAGTTCCTCCAGGACTATGACTTTGAAATAGTCTATACTCCTGAGAAGGGGAACGTGGTAGCCGATGCCCTCAGCAGGAGGACGGGCATTCAGTTACTTGAGGAGGCGACGGAGCAGCTAGCCTCTTTGCAGATATCCTTTGTGGATAGAGATGGAGCAGCCTTCCTCCAGTCTCTCACAGTCACCCCTCCTCTACTACAGCAGGTCAGAGAGGCACAGCGTGAGGACGCTGACTGTGAGACACGGCGTGCACAGATATCCTTGGGACAGGCACCTGATGGTTTCTCCCTTGGAGCAGAGCACGACATCCTTTTCAGAGGATGTACCATGGTACCAGTCGCCTTGCGAGAGGAAGTGCTGAGAGAGTTTCACACTTCTCCTTTGGCGGTACATCCTGGAGTGGCGAAGATGTACCAGGATCTCAGAGGACAGCACTGGTGGCCGGGCATGAAGAAGGCAGTGGCATAGTTCGTTTCTCGATGTCTCACCTGCCAGCAGGTGAAGGCAGAGCATCAGGTACCAGCAGGCTTGGTATAGCCCTTGGAGGTCCCGGAGTGGAAGTGGGACGGCATATCTATGGACTTTGTGACTGGACTTCAACGCGCTTCCAGAGGTCACGACTCCATCTGGGTGATTGTTGACCGACTCACCAAGTCGGCACACTTCTTACCCATCAGAGAGCAGGGCTCAGTGGAGAGCTTGGGACGTCTCTACATTCAGTATATTGTACGGCTCCACGGCGTTCCATCATCTATCGTCTCCGATCGAGATGCTCGCTTTACTTCCCGGCTTTGGAAGGGGTTGCAGGAGGTGTTCGGGACGCAGCTACGTCTGAACACAGCCTTTCACCCTCAGACGGATGGTCAGACAGAGAGGACCATTCAGACTCTCGAGGACATGCTCCGTGCATGTGTCCTTGACTTTGGTCGTAGCTGGGAGGACCACCTACCCTTGGTGGAGTTTGTGTACAATAAGAGATACCACTCCACCATCGGGATGGCACCATACGAGGCGTTGTACGACCGACCTTGTAGATCTCCTTTGTGCTGGACAGACCCTGGGGAGTCGGCACTTGTGGGACCGGAGATGGTTCAGGCCACGACAGAGAAGGTCCAGGTCATCCAGGAGCGGATGAGGACAGCTCAGAGCTGGCAGAAGTCATACGCTGACAGGAGGCAGAGGCCACTAGAGTTCGAGGATGGTGACCACGTCTTCTTGTGGGTCTCACCTCAACGTGGTATTCAGAGATTTGGCCGAGGCGGCAAGTTATCTCCGCGCTTCATCGGACCTTCCAGGTCCTCAGCAGGATTGGAGAGTTGGCTTATCGCCTGGAACTACCACCTCAGTTGCACCGGGTGCACGACGTCTTCGACGTGTCTCAGCTGAGGAGATACGTGCACGACCCGACGCACATCATTGACCATGGGGAGCTTGACGTTGACGATGAGGCGACTTTTACGGAGGTCCCGGTGGAGATAGAGGATCGACAGGAGCGAGTCCTACGTGGGCGATCTATTCCTCTTGTGCACATCAGATGGCAGCACGGGAACCTCCAGGAGATCACATGGGAGCGGGAGGCTCAGATGCGTGCTCAGTACCCTCATTTGTTTCCCTAGTTTTGATTTATCTTTACGGGGACGTAAAGCCCTGAGGTGGGAGTAATGTAAAGACCCGTAAAATTCAAGGGAAATTTTTTCTTAATTTTCTTTGGAATTTTACAAGAGCGCGGTTTCTGACGGCACCTGATTCTGAGGCCCGGAGTGCCCGGAATCAATTTCCGAAGATTGGCTCGGGTACGTTCAGTGAACGAATGAGCGGGAATTTCTATCTTTTGATCCGGTGCTCGGAATTGAAATCCGAGGACACCGATGAACTCGCAGCGCCGATATTCTCTTAAGGAGACCTTTTCCGAAGTTTCTTTTATTGCGGGACGAAAGTTAGTTTTTGGGAGAATTATAAAATGTCAAATAAAAATGTGGAACACTTTTTATTTTTCTTACTTGTTGGTTAACTCCTCTCAAAGGAAGTTAAAGGTGGGACCCACATCCACTTGTCCTCCCTTGGGAGGATTAAGTGTGGTGGGGCCCACATGAAACCCAACTTTCCATCTCCTCTCAAAACTCCCTTAACTCCCCTTTTAAATGAAATTGACAACTTAGCTTATTAATTGGGTTGAGTTGTTTAAACCTTTTCAAACCTTTGAAATTCAAAAAGGTTTAGTTGAGTAAATAAAATAAGCTCTTAGCTTATTTTATTTGGTTAGAATTCTCTAGCCTCTTGAGAGTTTTGAAGCCTTCTTCTTCTTCTTCTTCTTCTTCTTCTTCTTCTTCAAGCTTGACGAAGAACGCGAAGAACCTTCAAGCTCTGACGAAGAACGCCGCTCCTCTCTTCTTCGTAGCCGATTGTATCCGAAGATCGACGACGCCTTCCGTGTCAACGAAAGGGAACGCTGCTACCTCCTCGGACTTCTTTCGTCGGCTTACGAATATTTTCCAACGACGTACCTCTTTGGACGTACCTCTTCGTCATCGGATTTGACGAACGATTACCGCGACGCCCGACCTCTGCGACGTTGTCTTCCGCGGGTCGTTGACGATCTTCGAACATGAACCCAAGGTAGGGGATTGTTGTGGTTTATTTCTTTACTCTCGATCTTGGTTCTATAATGATAATCTTGTGATTAAATATTTAAGAGTTATCATCTAACCAGAGGGGGGTCGGACCGCACAAACACGGCCGAATTTCCCCTCCTTTGTTCTTGGTTATTTATATAATCTTGTGGATGAACGAGAAGGCGTGGTGCTGTCGCACCACGCGGGAATCGTCTGGCTTATTTACGCGACGTCGTCGCGCCATGCCACAGGAAGTTTATCATGAACGCGACGCCGTCGCGCCGCGTCGAAGGGAATCGAAGGCGCCGCGGCCGGAGCGGGGCCGCGGCAGTAGGGTGCGGTGCCATCGCACCGCGCCGGACGATGAACACCGCGGCCGGTTCCGGGCCGCGGCGAGACGGGAAGACCGGCGGCTCGCCGGGCCGCCGGTGTCGGAAGCCGGAAAGGGACTGGCTTTGCCGGTCCGTTGAAGAAGAACCGGCCGGCCAGGTGGGCCGGCCGGAAGGGAAAAATCGGGGGAATTTAATTCCCCCGGTCAACTCAAATGCCCCCCCCCATTTATTGGGGGGGCGGTTTCATTAAGGGGGGCATGCGGCCCCCCGGTTTTCCTCAAAGCAGGCCCCCACGAGGGGGGGGGGGGGCGGTTCTCCAAAAGGCGCGGCTCTTAAGCCACGCCGCCAGCCAACAAAAGCGGGGGCCTTGCCCCCCGCGCACTGCACCCGTGCGGCGCCAAGCCACACCGCCGCCGGCCGGGCCGCGCCGCCGCGCTGGACCGCCGCCGACCAAGCCGGGTCAGACCCGGGTCGGGTCGACCCAGTTCGGGTCGACCCAATTCAGGTCGACCCGGTTCGGGCCGACCCAGGGGGGTCGGGTCGGGTCGGCCCGGACCCGCACCCCCCCGTTTTCGAGACGATTTCGGTCTTTTGGTCATATCTTGAGCCACGGACCTCCGATCGATGAACCGTCAGCGGGATTACGATCCTTGGATCGAGACAATCGATTCGGTATATCGCACTCAATGTTTCGGAACAGTTTGAGTTCGGCCGGGTTGGTTCGTTCACAAAACCAACCGGGCCTTCGGAGCGGAAACGCTCATATCTTGAGCTACGGATGTCCGATTGACGTGCCATCAGCTTTGTTGTGTTCCTCTTAGTGAGACGGATCTTTTGGCAAACTCCGCCCGAGGTTTGGACGCAGGTGGAGTACGGTCGGGCTGGTTTTTCCTTAAAAACCAACCGGGCCCCTGGGACGAAAAAACCAATAACTCTCAGACCGGGCGTCCGATCGATGCGTCATCTGTTGCGTTGAGTTCCTGTTGACGATACGGAACTTTTGGATACATCAACTCTGGACTTTGTGACAGTTGATGTATCAGCCTCTCGGCTCGTGGAGCGGACCCTCCTGAACAAGCTTGCTGTGTGCGGGAACCCTAGTGCTGGCTGCGACTGTTACTGTGGCTGCTACTACTGCTACTGCTACTATGACTGTGACGACGACAGTATAGAGATCCTATGTGGATTCGACGACGAAAACTACAGCACTCAGCGATCCTACGTGGATCAGTGCTATAGGTCCTATGTGGGCCCGATCCTGTGTGGGTCTTTGAGCTCAGCGGTCCTGTGTGAACCAATGCCTACAAGTCCTGTGTGGGCCCGATCCTGTGTGGGTCTTTTGCAGGGGTTAGTTACCTATAGATCCTTCGTGGGTCCGACGACTTATATGGATCAGAGATCATCTTTATCGTCTTTCGAAGAAGTATACCTGTGTGAGCTGAATCCTGTTGCTTTCCTGTGTGGATTGTGTTGTGTTATCCTGTGTGTATTACGTTTTTCTTTCCTGTGTGGAATATGTTTATTTCCTGTGTGGACTGAGTTGTACTTGGGCTCGTAGGTTGGAGCGTATTTGAAATTGATGACTTAGGTATATGTATGGGCATATACCTAATCAGTGTCGGTTGTTACTTCGTGATTGTACCTTTCTTTGTGATTTATCCTTTGTGGATTTTGAGAGACCTTCAGGGGTCTCGGGGTCCCTACTGAGTAGCTTATACTCACCCCTGCACGGGCTATTCCCACACTACGTTGTGTTGGTTGCAGATGATGGACAGCGTTGATCTTGGCTGAGGCTTGCAGAGTAGGACGGTACCTAGAGGTGGACCACTAGGCGGGACGTGTTCGGAGCGGACGACGGGACCCGTGGAGCAGTGGAGCTATCTGTACCCATCCTTCCGGTGGGATCTCCAGTGGACAGCTCGGTGTAGAGGCTTTTACTTACGATTGTTGTTTTCCCTTTCGAGTTGTACTTTACTTTCAGTTTGGGTTTGTATACTGGCCCATTTACTTTTCCGCACTTTCAGTTGTACTCTGTTTTTACTTAGTGTTTACTTTTTGCTTGCTTACTCTGTGGTGTTTGTTTACTTTACAAAGGCAATGCCTTCCCTTTTTACCGGGATTTACGCCTTGGTGCTAGTCGACAGCCCCTGGCCTATGGAAGGCGGGCTGGGGGTAGTCACGGCACAGACCCTGAGGGCGGGTCGTGACATTACATTCCCAAATAAATCTTGTAATCATATAAAATTTATTTTATTTAAAGAAATCATTGTGTTTTTATTTTTTGAAAATTAAATGGATATGGGGAGGCTTGTTTGATAATGACTTGGGATTATTAATATTATGTGCTGAGTGTTAGATTTAGTTTTTATGTGTTTGTGCACGTATATGTATGTATATATGAAAAAAATAGTGTAAAATGTATTTTTAGGCATATCGTGTAACACCCCGATACTAGTTACCCAAAGTCGGTGCATTATTACATAACACTAGCATGATCACAATAGATCAAGTCTCAAAATACTAGTAAGTTTAGTAGCCTTTGAAGTACTAGATACATACATAAGTTTTACATTACATAATGAAATAAATAAAAACATCACCATATCCCCTTTGAACACACTCATATCATTTGGCATATCCCTACAGGTTACTCATAATATACTTCTTCACATCCTCAGAAAAAGAAAACCTAAGAAAGTGGTGATCTCAGTTTCTCAGTAGGGATAAAAATATATCAGAAACTATCATAAATAATCATAACCAATTAAGTCAATGTATATGACTAAAATATAAGCCTTTTAAACATAAACATCAGCATAATATGGAAAAGATAAATCAAATAATTATGTTTACTTATTCACATGTATATTATACTAGTCGAATAATCATATGTAATATCAATAGATAATTTTATAATTATGGAATGCATAATTTTGGACATCATTACCACATAGTCAGGGCCTCGTGCGAAGACTACAAAAAATATTTTCTCAAGGCCTTGTGCGAAGACACTAGTTTGTATCATGGGACCTACTGATTAATCAAGGATCTATAGTAGGCTCCACCCGTCACTTACTAAGTCTAATGCATTCCTCATATGAGAAGGTTGAAACATAATATAAACATTTGTATTAAAACTATCATATGAAATGTCAATAATTTAACTATAAACCTTTAATTGTATAAAAATAGCACATCGACAGTCAAACATAACTCATTTAATAAAATATGGATGATTTTATTATAATAAATAAACCTCAAACAAGAATAAAATACAATGAATGATGTTTACATAGATAAAATAATTAGTAAATCTATTTGAGCGAAATAACCCCTTTTTCTTGAAAACATTTAAAAGTCACACTATTTATCAAACAAGTCATTTACAAGTGATTTTTAAAGAAAAGTATCCCATACCACTTTGAAAATTTTGAAAGGAATTTTAATTTAAAAACTTTCATGTCCATATAAGTAAACTTTTAAAACCATTTTTAAAACATGGAAATTAATGAGAAAGATTTAGATGAATAAATATTTAAAATGATATTTTATTTAAAGAGTTCCTAACCAAATGAGAGACGCATTAATAAAAACAAATTATGAATAAAATTTATTCAAAACATTATAATATCATTATAATAAAGGGATTGATTACATAATATGCCAAAGGATAGTATAAACACTATATAAAAGTTAATTGGTGCATAACAACAAAGGAGACTCAATGGAATGTAAATTGAGACAAAAATCTTTTATAAAGACCAAATCCATAGATTAAGGATAAATCAATGACATAATTATGTGTGAAAAATATAAATACACTCAATATTATTTGATATTAAGTTTAAATAAATTAGAGGACATTAACACATGTTCATGAAAAAAACAAAACCGACGACATTGCTGTTTAACTCAATGAATGGAAAATTGAGTTGAGATTAGACTTATCAAATTCATATTATTACTTGAGACTTTATGTATGGAGTTATTATGTGTATCAGAAGTATATCTACACAACGGGGAATTTAAATTACTACAAAAATAAATAAATAATTATTCCACTCATAATCACAGAGTAAAATAATCAATGAATTATGCGTAAAACCCAATGAGAGGAAATTGAAATTTCAAATTACCTTACCGATTTGGTAACTTACAAAACATAAAAACCATGAAATAAGGATCATAAAATGAAGCTGTAAATACCCATAAATTAAATTATATTGCACAAATAATACAATCATGCGAAGTACATACACCACACAAAAGGAAATAGTGGAAAATATTGCATGAATCTCACGAGAATAAAAGTGAGATGAAAACCCCTTACCTTGTAATTTTCCTTAGTAGAGGGTTGGTTAACCTCATGTATAATGGTGAAATAATTGTTTTAAATTATACAAGAACCAAATACATAAATATGGTATCATATATGATCTTCAAATATTTCTTTATTAATGATATTTCAGTAGTATCATTGTTTTGGGTGTTAAATGATTGATTTTACTTTATATGTTTTGTTATGTAAGTCATGTTTGGTAGGGATAGGATGTATTTGATTCATATACAGAGTGTTATTAGGTTCTTAAACACTATTTTTAATCATAAAATGAAAATTTTTCTGGAATTTTTACGATGGGAAATGAAATCTCATCACGCCGTGGAGACGGTAAGCCGTATGTACGCACAAGCGACAATATCATTCTATTAGTGGTGAAATTTTCAGTAATTAAATGGTATATTATATATACAAAATCATTAACATGTTATATTTATTATTTAAATCATTTATACTCATTATCATTCTCATCCAAATAATGAACTTTTGAATAACAAACTACACCACGACGTAGATATGGTAAGCAGTACGTACGCTTGTATGGTGACTTTGTCATTCATAGGATGGATATAATGATGAATATAGTTGTAAATTATTTATAATAACATCACATTATGTATAAGGTACTACATTTATTATCTTTTTATGGAAAAACCAATGAAAGAGGAAGTGGAAGAAGAAAAGAACTTTGAAAGAGGTTATGATATTATTACCTCTTCTTAGGGTGGTTCCTTTTGATTTGATCAAAAGGGATCTTTAAGTTGGATTTATGATCAAATTAAGGCCACTATATTAAATTGAGGGTATTTTAGTAGGGGTTTTACAAGACAAATGGCTAGGGAGGTGTAATCTTGAAAGAATGGTAAGTACCCTTTTATAAAATAGGCGAGGGTCACTTTAGGAAAAGAATGAAATATTATTTTATTATAAAATCACTTTCAGTTTATAATGCCTGAAAATGGATTTATTTCGAGGATATGGTGGGGATGGGTAGAAATCCTCTCAACCAATAGATTTTAGACAAGTTCAGGTCACCATATTAACCTTATCTTTTATATTTAATTCTAAGTTAAATAGTTTAACTTTTACCATATCTTCTTGTGTTTTTATATTACATGGTTAATATACATACCATAAAAATCCAATAGAATCTAAAGTGGTTAATTAATGACATATATACCATTATATAAGTCCTTTTTCCAAAATTTATTTTTTTATGAATATTATATAATTAAATAATATAGTATTTGTTTTAAATACTCATTTATGTCAATTTTGACAGAACATAGCATTTGGTTTTTTTGAAAGTCCAAAAAATATGATTACCTAGAAAAAAAATACATTACGTAAACCCTAACATATCATATTAACCTATGAAATTCTTGGAATGCTTCAAATGTCTCAATTTACATTTATTGTGATATTTATAATATCAATTATTCTAATCTTTCATTAATAATGTAATTACTGCATAATCATTGGGACATAAATAAATATATTTATTAAATGTCTAAAAATTATAAATAAAATACCATGATGAAGGAAATATTTTTATATTTTTAAATAATATTTATAGTTTAATTTATCTTATGTATAACCCTAAATTAAAAAGGGTTTAGTTATTAAATTTTGAATATAACACTATTAACTCGTCTTTCAATAAAATGATAATAAATTCCCTTATCTAATAAAATAGGAAAAAAAGGATCATATTTTATTCCTAAGGTTGATTTTGGTCGAAATACACTTATCCAATAGAATTAAGAAATGTGTTAGGGTAATTATTATGTCATTTTTACCTTTAATTGTTGCATTTACTTTTATCTGTTGTAAATAAAATTCAAAATTTACTATTCACAAAAAAAAATTATTTTCATCCTATTGAACAAAATTTTACTTACTGATTTCAAAAGTGTCTCTTATATTTTGGAAATTCAATTCACAGAAGCGGTAAAATTGTGTTTTATGTAAATTTGCAAATGTTCCTAGAATGTTAATAAAATATGGTAAAATTTTCAATAAAATTTTATATATCTAATCTTATTATAAAATCTCATAGATGAATTAAATTAGACTAATATAGGTATTATCTATATATTTTGACTTTAAAATAAATTTAAATTAATAATAATTATTTAAATAAAAATTTAGCTTTAAATAATAACAGTGTTTTTCATTATTCATCAAAAATTGAAAGTTTTTATAAAAATACCAAAAATTCACCCAAAGATAATTTTGATATTCCAAATTCAAAAATTATGTATATTTTACCAAATTAAAAACATATATGTTGTATTAATTAATTTAAAATAATATTCATGTTGTCAAAACAGGAAAGCAGGTTTTTGAGAAGTAAAACTATCAAAAGATTGATATGTGTTTATGTCCAATTTAAAAGAAAAATTACTTCAAATGACCAAAATTGGATTAAATGGTAAAAATTTAATGAAGTTATACTTCAAAACCATTTAAATATATAATTTAACACTATAAATTATTTGGATTGAAAAATTTGTTTTCAATTAAAGTTTAGTATTTTTCATTATTCATCAAAATATGAAAGTTATCAAAAAAGTACCAAAAATTTATCCAAACTAAATTATTATGTCCTTATTCTAATGAATAAGTTTATTTTGTCAAATTTAATGTATAAAAGTTTCAAATATTGTATTTAAAAAGAGTTATCCATTAAAAGGCGGTAAAATGTCATTTCATCAAATTATCTAAAAAATTGAATTTGTTCTTATATTATGTCTAAGAAACACATAATATGGATGTTAGAATTATATAGATGCCACGACCCATCCCTCGAGGCCCAGGTCATGACTACCTGAAGCCCACCTTCCATAGGCTAGGGGCTGGTGAATATCATCGAAAGGCGTATTCCCCAAAACTAGGAAGGCATTGCCTTTATAACCTATTAGCACACGCAACCAAGCACATAGTAAGATACGAACACAAGTCAATTTTATAGAAAAAAAGAGTGTTGAAAGTAAAAAAGGGGGTATGAATACAAGATCAACTATAAAGATACAAGTACAATTGAAATACAAAACAACTGAAGAAAGAGAAAATAAAACTACTGGATCATCCTACGAGGTTCCTACCTGAAGGGTAGGTACAGACCACCTCCTCATTAGTCCATGTCCACCTGTCACATCTGCGTACCGATATGCCGTATGGTCTACCTCTAGGTATCATCTAGTCCTGGTACTCTTAGCCTCATTCAGTGTTGTCCTTCATCTTCATCCAACACAACAAGGTGTGGTCATATCTCGTGCAGGGGTGAGTATAATGATACTCAGTAGAGACCCTGAGACCCTCATGATATCTCAAAATCCACCAAGGATAAACCACAAAGTATGACATCAATATATAACCATAATTAGGTATATTCTCATACATATACCTAAGTTATCAAGCAATCCATCTCAAACATGAGGAAAAAACAGAGATACTGACTCAGCCCACACCAGGATTTATTCTAGGGGTAGTAACAAGTTACATCCCCAGTCACATAGCCGAACACCTCAGCTGTTGGAGATCCCCTACTCTATTGAGTATAGTGGGAATGCCGCGTCACATAGAGGCAGTTCCCACAAACCTTGTACTGCTAAGGTACTCCTCTTGTCGAGTGTCGTGGGTCTTTCGCGTCACACAAAGGCGCTCCCCACCATGGGTCTGCTGCGTCACAGAGAGGCACTCCCCATAGTGTCCTGCTTAGGTACTCCCCCTGTCGTGTACCGTGGGTCTTCCACGTCACACAGAGGCACTCCCCACCAGGGGTATGCGGCGTCACACAAAGGTGCTCCCCACTGGGCCTCTCAAGTCACTCCAAGTCAAAAAGGATCAGCAGTCGTCATGTCTCAGCCAACCACTGGGTTCATGCACTATGCTCACTCGTCTCTGAGAGGATCCCCTCCCCAAGCTACTGGTCAATACTCCAACTTCCACAAAGTCCCACAAAGAAGTATCTCTAAGTTCATCCACATCATAGGGGTATCAACGCAACAGACGACGCGTGAATCAGACGCTTGGTCTATGAGTTATTAGCATTTTATTCGTGAGGGCCCGGTTGGATTCGTGCTCGATCCAACCTGGTCATTCCCCCATCTTAATCCAAAACTCTAGTGGGGTATACTCAAAGGGACCATCTCGTTCCAAGATATCTAGTGACGATGATGGTTGTTCAAACCAAAGTCTGGTGCCAATGTTATGGCCAAAAGAAAGTAAATGGGTCGTAGTGGGCCTATGTCCTGTCAAACCCGGCACGTTGGGTCTGGCCCGGTAGGCCGTGAGGGGTAGTGATGGGCCCCGGGTGGCCGCGAGGCCATGGAGAGCGTCGCGAGGGTGTGAGGTCGCGGGGTGGCGGTCCAGTCATGGGGCGGCTGTCCAGCCATGTGGGGCGGCGGTTCGGCCATGGGGCGGTGCAGATCTGTGGATGGCGGAGGTGGCCGAGGTCGACGCAGAGGCTGTGGGGCAGTGGCGGTGGCTGCGGGGTGGTGTCGTTGTGCAGTCGCCTTCGTCGCGGCCGGCAATGGTGTCGACCGCCTTTCTCGTGCCCCAACCATGGATGGTTGTCGTCCTCATCCATCGTGAAGAACACCACAAGATTTTCAGAAGGTTCAGGCCAAGTTGGTTTGGCCCATACCCTCCGTATTAGGGTGGTAGTATATGGATCAATAATAACATGAAAGAATAACGTCATGCTTTTAAACCTCCTGCAACGTTTCATTCTCAAACCGCAAAATAAACCAAGGTAAGAATACGGGAAAAATATTAACATGCATATAAACCCCTACCTCATTCACTTGATTATTTCAATGAAGTCATAAGGAAGAAGAAGAATTTTTGGGAAAAGATGGACGTCGGTATCGTCGGCGTTTTCCTCGATTTTCGGTTCGTGCATCGTTGGAGATCCTTCGACAGAGTTTGGAGAATAAATCGTAGAAGTAGAGGCATTCTTCATTGGAGAGCTTTTCTCCCAAATCTCCTCCTCTTTCAATTCCACCAAAATTAAATGGTAGCCCCAAAATAATAGATTATGTGATCTATTATGTTTGTTGGCATATAATTCAAATTAGGTTAATTAGTCTCATAGGTTGGCACAATTAAAGTGGTGTTCTGGATTAATTATTGTTGAAGAGGGTTGGCACAATTAATATTGGGGGAGTTGAAGAGGCTCTCCCATATTTAATGAGGGAGTTGAGAGGTTTAGGCCTCTTGTGGCCCCCACCACCATAACCACTCAAGGGAGGTTAAGGTCTGGTGGTCCCCACTTCTCAACATCCACACGGATGTTTTAACAAATAAAATAAAAATAAAAGCTACATAACATTATTTTTATTTTATTCATTCACAAAAATCCCAAAAACTAACTTCCACCCTCGACCAACTACTATCGAGTTCAGCGTCTCTTTAAGTGAATATCGGCACTTCGAGTTCAACGGTGCCCTCAGATTTCAATTCTAAGCACCGGTTCAAAATATAGAAAAACCCACCCGCACATTTACTGAACGTACCTGAGAAATGTTCAAAAATTCATTACGGGCACTCCGGGCCTTTGAATCACGTACCGTTAATTTTCACGGACTCGTTAAATTCCAATTTATTTAAAAACAATTACATGGATATTTTGGGTCTTTACATTCTCCCCACCTCAGGGATCTACTTCCCCGTAAGCCATAACTCAAACTAGATAAAAATGTGGAGGTACTGATCATGGATATGAGCCTCCTGCTCCCATGTGCTCCCCTGGAGGTTCATGTGCTGCCAGAAAACGTGAACCAGAGGTATCGACCATCCATGAAGGACCCACTCATGTCAATCCTCAATCTCTACAGAAACCTCTATAAAAGTATCCCTATCGTCGACATCCAACTTGCCATTGTTGATGATGTGAGAAGGGTCATACACATATCTCCTCAGCTGGGATACGTGGAAGACATCGTGCACCTAGTGTAATATATGTGGAAGAGCTAAGCGGTAAGCCACATCCCCAACTCTGATGAGGACCTGAAAAGGTCTGATGAACCTCAGATATAACTTTCTGCCTCTTCCAAATCTCATCAAACCTCATCGAGACGAGACCCATAAAAAGACGTGGTCACTGTCTCGAACACCAGAGGTCTCCGTATCCTATCAGCATACGACTTCGGCCTGCTCTATTCAGTCTTCATCTACTCCTGGATGATATTCACCTTCTATGTGGTAGCTCATACCATCTTTATTCCCACTAGTGCTGACTCCCATGGGTCAGTCCAGCCCAAAGGTGATCTTCAAGGTCGCACGTATAACACATCAAAAGGTGTAATCACAATGGTGAAGGGATAGCTGTTGTGGTATGAAAACTCTAACAAAGGCTAGTGATCCTCCCAACTGTGACTAAAGTTGAGGACAAAAGCACACAGCATGTACTTGAGGGTCTGAATAGTCTGCTCAGTCTGTCAATCTGTCTGAGGATGGAAGGCGGTGCTCCAACGAAGTTGCGTCTTGAAAGCCTCCTGCAACCCCTTCCATTGCAGGGAAGTAAAATGTGTGTCATGATCAGAGACAATCGTTGAGGGTACTCTATATATCCACACAATCTCATGCACATATAGATGTCCTAAGATCTCTATTGAACCCTTCTCTATGATCGGTAGGAAGTGGGTCGTCTTGTTGAGTTGGCGGACGATCACCCAAATAGAGTCATGTCCTATGGATGTTCATGGAAGTCCTGTCACGAAGTCTATGGATATCCCATCCCACTTCCACTCTAGGACCTCTAAAGGCTGAACCAAGCCTGCTGGTACCTAATGCTTTGCCTTCACTTGCTGACAAGTGAGGCACTAAGAGACAAACTTTTCATCTACTTTCTTCATTCATGGACACTCGTGCTATAGTCCGAGATCCCGGTACATCTTCACCACTCCTTGATGTACCGTTAGAGGGGATGTGTGAACTCCATCAACACTTCCTCCTAAAGTGACACTGGTACCATGGTATGTCCTCTAAAAAGGATGTCATGCTCCCCACCTTTATATAGTCCATAAAGATCATGTCCTATGGATATCTGAGAACGTCGTGTCTCACATTCAACATCTCCTTTCTACGCCTCCCTAACTCAATGAAGAAGTGGGGGAGTGACTGTAACAGAATGAAGAAAAGCTTCTCCTTATCGATCCACAACGGATATCTAAAAAGCGACCAGCTTCTCCATCGCCTCGCCTAGTAGGTGTATAATAGATATCTTGCTGAGTGAATCTGCAACAATTTTCCCCTTCTGATGAGTATAGACTATCTCAAAGTCATAGTCCTGTAAGAACTCAAGACAATGTCATTGTCTCAGGTTCAGGTCCTTCTAAGAGATGATATACCTGAGACTCTTGTGATCAGATTACACTGTAAAGCACTCACCAATAAGATAGCTTCTCCACATATTCAATGATAATACCACTCTTTCTAACTCCAGGTCATGGGTAGCATAGTTCTTCTCATGTTGTCTTAGCTGTCAAGAACCATATGCGATCACTGCTCGCCCTTGCATTAGAACACATCCAAGTCTGGTCCCTAATGCGTCGGAGTAAACTACATACCCTTCGCCCTCCTCTGGAAGTCTCAAGATGGGGGCACTAGTCAGCCTCTACCTCAACATCTAAAAACTATTCTAGAATCTCTCTGATCACACAAAGGGTTTCCCATTCTTCATCAATGATGATAGTGGTGCTGAAACTCTAAAGAAATCTAGAAAAAACCTCATGTAGTATCCATCCAAACCCAGGAAACTTTGTAACTCCATCACACTCTTGGGTGTCTCCCATGAAAGTATCGCCTCAATATTTGCTGGATCCACTGCAACTCCAGCCTCAGATATGACATGTCCCAAGAAGTGAACCTCTCAGATCTAGAACTGGTACTTCGAGAGCTTAGCATAAGTCTAGTGCTCTCAGAGTGTATCCAGTACTACCCAAAAATGATAAACATGATCCTCCTCAGTAGACGAGTAGACAATAATGTCATTGATGAAGAATGCCACAAAGCGATCAAGGTATGGCTGAAATATCTTGTTCATGAGTCCCATGAACACTGCTGGATCATTGGTCATACCGAATGGAATAACCAAGAAATCATAGTGTCCATACTGACATATGAATTCCATTTTCTGCACATCCTTGTCCCGAACTCTAAACTGGTGATAGCCTGATCTGAGGTCTATCTTCGAGAACCGTCGTGCTCCCTTCATCTGATCAAATATGTCGTCACTCATTCAATGTGGTACTTGCTTTTCACAGTCACCTGGTTAAGTCACCGATAGTCAACACACAGTCTCAAACTCTCGTCCTTCTTCTTGGTGAACAAAATCGGGGATTCCCATGGAGAAACACTGGGCCGAATGAATCCATTCCCCTGCAAATCCTCCAGCTGTACCCGCAGCTCACGATGCTCAGCAGGATCCATTTGATATGATGGTGTAGATATCGGGGTCATCCCAGGGTACAAGTCAATATAAAATTCCACCTATCTATGAGGAGGTTTCCCCGGAACATCATCAAGGAAGACATCCACTCACTGGTCAACCACTACAGGACAACTCAGACTCTCCACATCTACCACTCTGAGGGTAATGCTAGCCAACTGAGGAGTGATCGTCTACACTCTTCTCTGGGTAAGTCCATCCTACGCTGAAAAGGCTCCCTTCTTTCCGGTGAAGGTAAACCTGGTCCCATCTGTTCGGACACACCGCACTTTGAACCTAATATAGTAAATCTGAGAGTGGACTATAGATAACCAGTCCATACCCAAGATGACTTCGTAAGGCCTTGATGATGCTACTAGGAGATCCCAACCAAAGCTCTCTCCTCCTAGAGTAAGCTCGCACTACCATCACCATTGTGTAATCGTCGAATCTGCTCTCATTGGAGTATCTAGTCGTAACAATTGATCCAATGGATCCATTGGAATCATGGAGCTCCAAATGAGGAAAGTGGAAATAAAAGAATGATTGGAACATGTGTCTATAAGTACTGCAGCTAAGGTGGAGTAGACCCAGATCATACCTCGTATCATCTCCGAAGTGTCGTGATCGTATGCCTCAGCTTCCTCGTGTTGTGATCTCCCCTGTCTACCTTCTCCCAGTGGTCGGGGTAGACCTCCTGGTGGTGGTGGTGGTAACATCTTGAATCATCACCCACCGTCAGTTGCACAACAAGCTCCTCTTCCACATCTGCCTCCTCCCTCCAGACCTCCTTGATCAAACCTCTGTCTCTGTCTGGGTGGTCCTTCGATCATCTTCTGATTATCCGTATGACAGGTTGGACAGTCATGAGTCATGTGACCCTTCCCTACGCATGAGTAACACTGCATGATCCTTTCCTAATTGGTTCCGCCTCAGGTGCCCCGCACAACCGATCCTGAGTCATGCAGTCATCCACCTATATGTCTGGTCCTCTTGGACCTCGGTGATGTCTATCTATTACCAGCTGCAGAAGACTTTTCTACATGACAACTGGTGGTGGGTCTCGCTGTTGGGGACTACTCAGAAAGGAAACTCTCCAATAATAGGGTTCTCTCTAACACCCCTGCCTACGTCGGGATGCTGACTGAGATCATCAACGCCCTAATCTCCCACCTAAGCCCCTTCTTAAAGGTCATGGCCCTGAAGAATGGGTCTCGTACCATATCTGTGGTGTAGCGTGAGAGGTCACTGAACCTCGTTGAGTACTGAGCTACAATCATGCTGCCCAGCTGTAGATGAAGAATCTCCTGTATGCGCACTATGTGAATAGTCATTGGTACAAACTCAGCCCGAAATAGTCTCTCAAAGTATGCCCAGAGAAGCGTCACCTCATCGTGAACCTGGAGAATCAATCTCCACCATCTGTCTATTGCTTCCTGTAGAAGGCTGGCATCAAGGATCACCATTAGATTGGCTGGTGTCCCTACCAGTAGGAAGACTCTCACCACAGCCACCAGCCAATCCTCAGCCGCCTGTGGGTCCTTCTCTCCCCTGAACTTTGGTGGCCACTTGCACTAGAACATGTGCAACATGCTCAAGCGGCGTGCACCATCTGCTTCTTGGGCAGGTGGCATTGGTGGCCTAACGGGGAATGGTACCGCTGGTGCTTCCTCTAGTGTGTCTACCGAAAGAGGGCCCTGCACTGAGGCCTCGTTTCTCATTGGGCTATCAGTGCATACAACTCTCGAAACCCTAGCGGGCTATCTATGTGGAGGCATCCTGAAAAGAAACAGGTGTCCCATGGTTAATAAGTTATACCTGGTGAGCTAACTCAAAAGATCAAAAGGAAAACTTTTCAAAACATAAATGTAATCTGTGTTTTCATGCACTGATCCGAAAATCAGAAGTCAGTGTCCTTGTGTATGGATACGTCGGCCATCGCACCAACACTGGTCTCCCTAAACTAAAAACTGCACCCATTACCCTTTACACTATTACTTCATAGTAAAGATCAGAGTCCTAATTCTTTAGTAGAACTTACTCCTTTGATACCAATTTTTCACGACCCGTCCCCGGGGGTCTGTGTTGTGACTACCCCAAGCCCACCTTCTATAGGCCAGGGGCTGGCGACTAGCACCAAAAGGCGTATTCCCCAAAACTGGGAAGGCACTGCCTTTATAACCAATAAAAACACAAAAAGATACAAACATAAGTCAACTGTATATCAAAAAGAGCGCTGAAAGTAAAAAGGGGGGTGGAATAAAAGCCCGACTGTAAAGATTCAAGTACAACTGAAATAAAAAACTACTGAAGAAAGAGAAAAGACAGCTACTGGATCAACCTCTGAGGTTCATACCTAAAGGGTAGGTATAGATCGCCTCCTCAGCACTCCACATCCACCCATCTCCTCTCCGTACCGACATGTTGTATGTTCCAACACCAGGTATCATCCAGTCCTGGTACTCTCAGCCTCAGTTAGTACTATTTGTCATATCCATCCAACACAACAAGGTGTGGGCATATCCCGTGCAAGGGTGAGTATAACGATACTCAGTAGAGTCCCTGAGACCCTCATGGTCTCATAAAATCCACTAAGTATAAACCATAAATTATGAAATCAATAGATAACCCTACTTAGGTATATAGCCATACATATACTTAAGTTATCAAGTAATCCATCTCAATCATAAGGAAAACACAAAGATACTAACTCAGCTCACACTAGGATTTATTCTTGGTGTAGTAACAAGTAATATCCCCCATCACATCGCCAAACACCTCGGTTGCTAGAGATCCCCTCCTCCATCGAGTATAGTGGGCATGCCGCATCACATAGAGGTGCTTCCCACAAACCTTAGACTGCTGAGGTACTCCTCCTGTCGAGTATCGTGGGTCTTCTATGTTAGGCATAGGTGCTTCACACCATGGGTCTGCCGCATCACATAGAGGCACTCCCCATCATGACTTCCTGAGGTACTCATCCTGTCGAGTACTGTGGGTCTTCCGTATCACATAGAGGCGCTACACACCGTGGCCTGCTGAGGTACTCCTCATGTCGTATATTGTGAGTCTGCCGCATCACACCGAGTCTCTCCCCACCATGGGTCTGTTGCATCACATAGAGGCGCTCCCCACTATGCCTATCGAGTTACTACATGTCGAAAAGAGCCAGCAATCATCAAGCCTCATCTAGCCACCGGGTTCCCGCACTATTCTCACTCGTCTCCGAGTGGATCTTCTTCACAAGCTACTGGTCAATACTCCAACTACCACGAAGTCCCACGAAGAAGTATTTAAAAGTTCCTTCATGTCATAGGGGTCTCAACACAATAGACGACGCGTCAATCGGAAGCCCGATCTGTGAGTTATTAGCCTTTTAGTCCTGGGGTCCCGGTTGGATTCGTGCTCGATACAACCTGGTTGTTCCCCATCGTAATCCAGAACTCCATTTGGGTATACTCAAAGGGACTGTCTATCTCCATGATTTTCAGCACCACTTTTGGTTCTTCAAACAGACACCCGTTTCCAAATTTATGCACAGAAGAAAGTAAATGGGTCGTAGTGGGCCCGGGTCCAGTCCGACCTAGTCAGACCAACCCAGCCTGACCTGGCCTGGGCCGCCCGGTTCAAGTCAACCCGGCCTGCAATGTAGCCCGGCCCATTGGGTTTTTTCCGGCCCGCTGGGTACATCCCGGCAGGCCACAAGGGGCTATGAAGGGCCGTGGGTGGCCGCGAGGCTGCGGAGAGTGTTGTGAGGGCGCGAGACCGCGGTGCGACGGCCCGGCCGCGGGGCGGTGTGGAGTCACGGATCGCGGAGGGGGCATGGACAATGATGGGGGCCACAATTGGCGCGGAGTTCGTGGGGTGACGGTGGTGGCTGCGGTGGCCGCGGGGCGGCACCGTTGCCTTCATCATGGCTGGCGGTGCTGCCACCCACCATTCTCGTGCCCCAAGAATGGATGGTTGTCATCCTCCTCCATCACGATGAACACCACAAGATTTATGGAAGGGTCGCGCCATGTTGGTTTGTCTCTTACCCTCCGTGTTAGGGTGGTAGAATATGGATCAACAATAACATGAAAGAATAAATTCAAGCTTTACAACCTCCCACAACGTTTCATTCCCAAACCGCAAAAGAAACCAATGTAAGAATATGGAAAAAATATTCACATGAAAATAAAACCCTACCTCATTTGCTTGATGATGTCAACAAGGTCGAAAGGAAGACGAAAAATCATTGGGAAAATATGGACGTCGATGTCATCGAAGTTCTCCTCGATTGTTGGTTCGTGCGTCATTGGAGATCCTTCAACGGAGTTTGAGAAGAAATCATCGAAAGAGAGGCGTTCTTCATTGGAGATCTTTTCTCCCAAAGATCCTCCTCTCCCAATTCCACCAAAATGAAATGGCTACCCCAAAATAATAGATTATGTGATCTATTATGTTTTTTGGCATATAATTCAAATTGGGATAATTAATCTGAAAGGTTGGCACAATTAAAGTGGTGTGTTGGCTTAATTATTGTGGAGTAGGGTTGGAACAATTAATATTGGAGGAGTTGAAGAGGCTCTACCACATTTAATGAGGGAGTTGAGAGGTTTAAGCCTTGGGTGGTCCCCACCACCATAACCTCTCATGGGAGGTTAAGGTATGGTCGTCCCCACTTCTCAACTTCCACATGGAGGTTTTAACAAATAAAATAGAAAAAAAATCTACATCGCTTTATTTTTATTTTATTCATTCAGAAAAAACCCAAAAACTAACTTCCACCCTCGACCTACTGCCATCAAGGTGAACATCTCTTTTAGAAAATATCAGCATTGCGAGTTCAATAGTGCCCTCAAATTTCAATTCTGGGCACCAGTTCAAAGGTTAGAAAAACCCACTCGCACATTTACTGAACTTACCCAAACAAAAGTTCAGATATTAATTCTGGGAACTCCAGGCCCCAGAATCACGTGCCGTCAATTTTCGCGGACTCGTAAAATACCGATTTATTTTAAAAAACATTACATGGATATTCTGGGTCATTACAGTGGAGTATATAAAAATCAAAATTCTGTTAATAATATTCATAACCATTTTTTGAATGGCTAGTTTGATAAGTCGTGGTGTGCTCAAACTCGGTGTTACATGTAGTGAAAACTATTAAATTACTTTAAAGAAAATAACCTACTATGAAATCTTGTGGTGTTACATATCATGTATTTTTATGTTTTTTATTTTTTAATGTAACATATATTTTAATGTACATATAAATTTGAAAAATATTGTCCTGATGATTTGGAATATATTTTTTAGGTTGTTGAGTTGTTGATTTATTATGCACTTGTTAGGTGTAACAAATGATTTATCTTATCACTCTCTATATAAAATTATATTAAATGATATATTGGAATGAGTTGAAAAAATTTTGTTAATGTCAAATTTTGGATGATTTTATTTTTAATGGAAATGAATACATTGATGAGTATATAAAATGACTTTAGTCTAAATATATAATGGATTAAAATTCAATTTACATATTTATTAATTTTTTTTTTGTTAATTTTATTAGTAGAAGACATGATATACAATTAACATTGTAGAAACATAATATTACCTTGTTAAATTATATTAGATAAGTAAATTAGTAGTATTCCCAATGTATATTAATAATTTTTATTTAATTTAGTTAATTTATATATGTCATTGGTTTGTTCAGTTGAAATTGAAATTTATATGAAATGGAATTTTCTATAATGACTTTAAATTATTAATGTGTCTTAAAATAACTTTGAAGTGCTTATAAGGTCTACGATGAATATTGAGATAATAATGTATTATTATGTTTAATACTTTAGTATCACAGTAAAAAGTGTTTAAAATATTTCCCCAACAATAAATTATATTTTTTTGTGTATAAATTCATAAATAATTAGGTGCATATTGTATTTTATTCTATTTATTTGTGGATGTAGCATATATCTTTATGATTACGTACATGAAATTTTTTACTATTTTTATTTGTAATGAGAAAAAAATATTTGTGATTGTTGGGAGTAATTATGATATGGTTATTTATTTTATAGTTTACATTTTATATGTTAGTATTAGCTATGTGATAAGACATTTTGTATCTTTTTGAATAGGGAAACCTAAAAAACTAAATATAGAACAAGATGTAATATAGCACATCCAAACCAAGGATTTGGAACTGGGTGAATTGGTGAATGATTATTTATGATGAATTGAAAAGTAAATATTTCCATATGAATAAATTTTTTTATAATATGTAATAATAACCCAATGGTTATCGTATTTTATTTTAAGTTCATAAATATTCAATGTAAGAGTTAATAAGTTGTGTTTCCATAGGATTATAATGTTCACTGGATGGATGTGTTAACGTATTTCTACTCAAAAGTGCCCATGATTGAGTGGATGTTCATCCATGGAGATCAGATGGTGGTTAAACCATTTTAACCGAAATCTAGTTATAGTGATCATATATATATAAAATTATTGTGGTCACATGTATTATAATTTTTTGAGTCACACTAAAGATTATACAAACTTTTTATTTAGATTAATTGTTTTGTTTTATTTTCTTGTCTCATTTTCTATTGATGTTTTTGTCTCCCATTGAATATGACTTACTCTGACCATGTAAATTCATTTGTTTATTTACTATGTGTTTTAATTATGCCTATAGTCTGTTCCTTTTTTTTGTGTTGTGTCTACGTATCAAAATTCAAAGGGTCTTTAGTTGAGATGCTTGGGATTCTCATTTTGGGATACACATATCCTTTTAATTGTGTATCAGGGACTTATGGATTTCCTTGGTCTAAATATTAATACTTAAGAGGTTGGGTGGTTTTTAATTTCTCTTTTCTACATAATAGGTAGTTTAAGAGCTAGGTGTAGAGTTAAAAAAGGATTCTCAAGAAGTGAATTCTATAATGTGTGAGTTTCCTATCATTTATCAATTTTTTTATTCAGTTAGAAATTTTTTTTTACACTACCAAATTGGAAGAAGGAAAAGTAGTGATGTAAAAATTTTATGGAATCGAATTTTATTTATAAAAGATGCAGGCGGAGAATTCATATTTCATAAGAATCACAATATTTTATTTATTGAGGTGAAGATGAAAATAATGGACATAATAGAGTAAGAAAGACTCGATAGTATGGAATTGGGTGTAGTCTATGTAACACCCTGATATTTTATAGTATATCTATTTTAAAATTTTAACATCTTCAATAGCTTACGTTACAGAGAATATAGAGATTAAAAAAATGATGAAATATTGTTATTGTGACATGGTTTTTGGAATGGTGTGAATAAAAAGGGATTAAGTAAATTATGAAAATATATTTTACCAATGTTTATAAAATAAATTCACAGGTTACCAATTAATTATAAATGAAAATAAAAACCAATTAAACATACAAAATGTGTTTTTATAAAACAAATATTTATAACCACAATGGAATTTTATCTTAAATTAATCACCATTATTGAAATATATTAATGAAATTATTATATTACACATTTAGTAAAATATTTTTAAATTAAAACAATAAGTTTGATAGGCTTAAGAAAGGAATAAATCCAATTTTAAGCATAAAAGTTATATTTTCTAAAATGAAATTTTACCTCCATTTAATAGCGCACAAGTTCAAAAAATAAATTTTAAGACTTTTTCTAAATTATATACAACAAAATAAACTACATTTATAAAATATTAATTTCAAAATTATCTTAGGGTGAGATTTTGGTATTTAAAAAAAAATATTTTCAAGTTAATAGTGAAAATCCTAAATTTTATAAAACTTTCATTTTTATTATATTTAAGGTATATTTATTATTTTAATAGTAACCAAACATATGAAATTATAAAAAAAATTTGTGTATCTTATAAATTAAAATACAGTATATTTATATCATATAATAAGTAAATGATTGTTTTAAAAATGAAATATTAAGTGTTGATATTTTTGTGAAACATAAATATTTATTTAAAATTTTAAAATAAAAAAATTATTTAAAAGGAATTTTTTTTAAATATATTCATATATTAATATTTTTCCATTATTATTATAATATAATTTTATGCTACATTAATAAATTTTTAAAAGTTTCATAAATTCGGTTATAAATTTTAAATCGATATTTTTAGAATAAATGATGATTTCAATTTAAAATGTCATTTCTCATAATTAGATAATTGCGTTTATAAAATGGACTCCATTTTTTAATTCTACACATTTAGAAATGTTTAGTGTTAATTTAATGTATTTTTTAGAAATAGTTGATTTTTTTGTTAATAGTGAAATACGGTAATTTTTGTTATTTAACATTTTATCCAAATACAATAATTATTGAGTCATGGATGATGTATAGATGAGGTAATCACTCATTGGTTAGAACTCACATTCATTAGTTGTTTTATTCAGTCACATGAATCATCACTATTCATAGTATTGAGCCAAAATAATAAAAAAATGAATTAAAGAATCAAAAAACACCCATCTCCTCCCCTATAAATACCACCCCTCGCCACCCCTTATACTCACACATAAAAAGCATTAAAGATTGCTGTATTATGACCATTACATCTCTAAAACCACTTACCCACATTCTAGTCTTGTTTTTCTTACCAAAAGACCATTTCTAACTCCCTTAAAGAGGTTCCCAAAGAGGCGACACTCAAGAGGTAATCCCTTCTGTCTCTTTCTCTCATACAATATATTTTCTTTTCTAATACTTCCCTAAAATCCTTTGTACTAAGTGACATTATAACATCATTATCATTTATATATTATAATATTATTATTTTAATGGTATAACAACCAAAAAAATTTCTCTTCTTTCTATTTTTATTCTAAAAATGAAAATATCATCTGTGAGGTGCCGATTTACCACCTTCGTGGATAAAAAGTTTTTGTTTTTCAGTTCCACCTTCAAGGTTGGACATAAAATCCCATTTATGGTTAAAAAGACTCTAATATATGTAATTTAAATTATTTAATATTTCTTAACTAGTATATATATAATTAATTAATAAGACAAAACTTGTTTGTGATGATTAAAAAATTCCAAAATAATCTAAATGGTTATCATTAATGATTACTCTAATGAATCATTCTCATGTCTGGAAAAAATGATATATTTGAATATTTAATCTCATTTATGTTCATTAATAACATATAATTTAAATTCTAGATAACAATATTAATTACTCATGATCATTCATATGTGTATACAAGTGTACCAATCATGAAAACGAAGGAAACGAACACTCCAGAATGATGAAACTAAATATTATAACTCATAAAAAAGGCCATAAATAAACTTAATAAAATCATAAAAAATAAAATACATGTTTAATATGTTCTAAATTAAATTATTAATGAATCTAATTTCATTATTCACTACATTATGAACAAGTGTATAACACTTTCGGATATAAGGTAATAGATTCTCCCTGAAACTCCATTTTTCATTTGGGTTACACTTTCTCTCTCTTCACCCCAATTTAATTATTATTTATTCAAATTTACTTTACCGAAATTCTATTTGTATTTTATAAAAATATTTTCCAATCTCAGTTATTCTTCCTTTTATAGGGAAAATCATGTTTTATTGGGTTCATTTTTAATTCCCCCAATAAGCAAGCCTCGTTAAAGAGTACTTCCCAATTTCTTACCCATTTTCAAGTACACTCCCTAATATATTTTTAGACCTGAATATTTTTATAAAACCAATAATTTTATTATGAAAAATATCTTATCGATTTTCAATTTTTATGTAAAAAATTATGCTTTTTTCTACTTTGATGACTCTTTTATATTTTCCCTTAAACCGCACTAAAGTGGTCCATTTCAAATGTTTATTAAGAACTCTTTTTACTTATTTTCACTTAATTTGGACATCATTTGTGCCTTATACATTATTTCATCTTCATTCCATTTTATTTTCTAATATATACATGTTAAAATCTAATTTTATGGGAAATACAAATGATTTTAAAAAATAACTCTTCTTTGCAAAGTAAAAAAAGTTATTTCTCACAAGAATTCCTCGATGACTTTATATAAGTATTTTCATCTATTTCAACACCCAAAGTAAAATTTAATGATTAATTGGAATTGATATATTATGATATAATATAAAATATTTTATTATATTATTTATGATTAGTTTCACTGTGGTTGTTTTATCTTGATTCCATTCACCATATTACTCAAAATGGTTACAAATTATGTTAAACGATTAGGGAAACTTATTTAAATTTCATATGTATATGTTTATTATGATTCAAACCATTCATATGAGGAATTAATTGGACTTAGTAAGTGACTTTTGGGGCCCACTATTGCTCCTCTATACATCGGTAGGTCCCATGAGACAAACCAAATCTAGAGTTCTATAAGGCTTTGCCTATTTATTTTTAAAGTTGGATTTGGATGAGGCCTTAACCATTTATTTTTAAATGTTTTAGCTGAGGAATCAATGGTTTGTTTTATATTTCCAACACTATTCATTCCATAATTATGATATTAGTGATTGATAATCCTTTTTATTATTAAATCAGTAGAATATTCATGGTTAAGTTTAATTCTGATGTGATTATGTATGTGGAATTATTTATTCAACTTTAATTCTGCCATATTATACTCGAGATTATATTTTAAATGCATCTATTTTTAGTTATTCAGCATGCCTTATTATTTATGTTTATTTATGAAATATTCCATTTTATTTTTTACCCTTACTAAGTATCTGAGCTCACCCATTTATTATGTCATGACCCTTCCCCCGGAGCCTGTGCCATGACTACCCCAAGCCCGCCTTCCATAGGCTACGGGATGGTGACTAGCACTAGAAAGGCATATCCCTAAAATGGGAAGGCATTGCCTTTAAACCTGTATATACACATAGAGTAGAATGCAACAAGAAGCAACCACTAAATAAACTATTGTAGTGATAAAGAGTGTTAAAAGTAAATGGGCCAGAATACAAGCCCAACAGAAAGTACGAGTACAACTCAAAAGTACAAATACAAATAAAAAGTGAAAATAAGCTCTGGGATCATCCACCAGGGATCCTGCCTGAAGGGTATAACTCACGATCAGTAGTCCTCGCGTCACGTCACACAAATGGACCCCCTCCGAGAACCATCTAGTCCTGGATCCCTCAGCTTCGATCAATGTTTTACATCATCTTCACAAGACACAACAAGGTGCGGGTGAAGCCGATGCAGGGGTGAGTATAACAATACTTAGTAGGGACCCTGAGACCCCATAGGTCTCCTAAATTTCCACAAAGGAAAACCACAAAGCAAGATATCAACTCTACTTAGGTATATGCCCATACATACACCTAAGTTATCATGATATACATGAGGGACGAATACCATAAAGGTAACCCGATGAAGGTAACACCATGAAGGTAAAAGTACCACACAGGTAACACCACTAAGGTTACACCATGAAGGTAAAAGTACCACACATGTATCACCATGAAGATAGTACCACAAAGGTAAAAGTACCACACAGGTATCACCACGAAGATAGTACCACGAAGGTAAAAGTACCACACAGTTATCACCATGATGATAGTACGACAAAGGTAAAAGTACCCCACAGGTACACCCTTAAGTTATCTGAGATATCTCACATAGGTATAAGTAAAGAATAGAAGTACTGATGATTAGTGGAGAAGCTAGATCATATTATTCAGTCAAGAGGCACTGTTGTGGATTATATAGAGTCTGGCCCACACCGGATCGATAAGTACTAACCCTGTAGAGACCCGAATCTTAACGTACTTGAACATTACATTACTTTTTAGGAATACTTAGTACATAACAAAAACACACACACAAGGACCGTAATAGTTTAGTGTCTTTGGAAACTCGGAATATAATCTTCTAATCGTGGTGAAAGATCATCAACATCTCCCATAAAGATCTTCCCTTTTTTTACCTAAAACCTTTCTTTATATCCTGGGGAAAAGAAAACATAAAAGGGTGAGCTCAAATTCTCAGTAAGGGTAAACAAAATAAATATCAATCACATCATATTCATAAGAACATAACATTTTAGAAATCTTAACCTGCAAAAGAGATCATAATATCATCACATGGGATAAATCATAGTAGTGAAATGTAATCCCAATAATCATAACGTAAAACTTGAAACTTTGTGGCGTACACACATAATCATAGAGAATCATTTCTTATTAGTCAAGACTCATTTCCAATACCATCTTAGTGGACAAAGTCCATTTCTGAACCGAGTTCACTCCTCATTTCAGTCCTGTTTCACTAAACCGGTATAACCTGTCGTTCCAGCCATGTCTATCTCATGAGATATTAAATCTTTACCCAATGCATTGGGGGGAGATATAGGTCCCACCCATCTCATAATGATACCATTCTTATGTGTGCCACAAAATCATAAACCATACATCATAGCATAACCCATGTAATAAAAATGGGAATCTTTAAACATCGTGACATCATAAAACAATTCATATAAGATAAAAGAATTCATAAAAATATTTCCATCACAACATAATAAAATCCATGTAATAATAGGGATATAAACAGAACCCTTTATTATCTTATATGTAATATAATTTTGATAAAACACTTCAACTCCATTCTTGAGGAAAATATCCTTTCTACTTCAAATTTTTTTTACCTAACATGTCATACAATTTTAAACTAAAATAAGTTTATTAAAAATAAAATTCAAAACATGTCAAGGAATATTCTTGGAAATTTTTTTTAAAAAAACCATTCATGCCGTATAAGTTAAAAAACATTCTTCTCGTACTTTTTTCGGAAAAGTCAAAAAGTACCTCGTACGAAAAACGACAAAAGATTCCTTTCATATCTTTTACTAAAAACTCACCAAAGGGTAAAATTGGATTTAAACAATTTTAGGTTGATGGAAATAATATTACATATCGAGGAAACATGTATGTGGATGATAAAATACACCCCAGTAAAATACGAAGTATAAACAATCTCGGATAAAAATGAGATTGTGATATTTCCCTTACCTTAGGTCCGATTTGCTTCGTAAGTGTCCGAACCTCCTATATAATTATTTGAATAATGTCATTGACTTATTCCAGAATCATACTAATTGTTATGATATCATATATGGTCATATTCTTAGCTTATTATTAGTAATATTTCATTGCTACTTGTTATTCGGGTGTTTATTACTTTTTGTTCTTATGCGTGTTTTGTCGAATAAATTCTTATTCTTCTTTTTAGGTTATAGATACCTCATTTACAGAATGTTATTAGTGTAATAAATATCATATTCATTCATTCAATTCATTTATATAATCATTATAAAATGAAGATCATGTAGAACGAGTCGCATCACATCGTGGAGACGGTATTCCGTACGTACGTACGAGCGATGATATCATTCTCATGATCGTGGAATTGTATTGTAGTGTATGTTTACTACTTCAGAATTAATATAACTTTAAAATAATCATATATAGTTATTATTTACACCATTATACCCATCCATGTAAGGTGGTGGTGGAAAATAGATTACACCACGGCGTGGAGACGGTATTCCGTACGCACGCACGCGCAGTGATTTCGTTTTCCGTAGGATGGATAGATGGTGAAATAGGGTTATTTCATACTTATAATAACATATCAGTATATGAGTGGTACTGATGTTATTACTTCATAATGAAACAACCTAATAATAATAAGTGGAAGAAGAAATAAAGTTGAAAGGATTGGTAACAGACATTACCTCTTCTTTGAAGCGCCTCTTTGAGTCCTCTTCTTAGGGCACTAAAATTGGTCTTCAAGGAATACCAAAACCTCTAGGATGTTTCTAGGGAACTGTAGAAGAGAATTTGTCAGGGGTTGGCCGAGATTGAAGGCTCAAAGTGGTGTGAGGAAGAGAGGGAGGAGGTGCCCTTTTATAAGGGAGGAGACGAGCACCTTTGGAATAACAAAAAATATTATTTTATTATAAATCCAAATTCGGTTTTAAATAGCTCCAAATTGATTTATTTCGAAGCTAAGGTGGGTATGGGTCAAAATCCTCTCATCCAATATAATTTAGACATGTTTAGGTTCCTATTTTAACCTTATCATTTATATTTAACTTTAAGTTAGATAATTTTACCTTTACCGTGTCTTTTTGTGTTCTTACACTATAAGGTTAATAAACTTACTATAACAAGACAAACGACCCCCAAGTTGTTTATTATTAATATATATAACCTTATCTAAGTAATTTGGCCGAACCATAGATTTTTATAAATAAAATAACAATTAATAATATAATATTTGTTTTAAAAACTATTTTATGTCAATTTTGACACTATTTAATAATTGATTTTTGTGAAAATCATAACAGAATGATTAGTTCTAAAAGAGTTAATCAAATCAATACTAACATGTCATATTAACCTAAAAAATTAGTGTAATTCATAAAAAGTCTCAAATTATATTTATTTGTGTATTTATAACATCAATTATGTCAATATTTTATTAATAAGACAATTACTGCATAATCTTTGTGTCATAAATAAATTAAATTATTTAAAGTCTAAAAATAACAAATAAAATATAATTATGTAGGAAATATTATTAGATTTATAATTAATATTTATAGTAGAATTAACTTATTTATAGCCCTATATTAAAAAATAACTACTTATTAAACTTTGATTTTAACTATTTTTACCCTTCTTTAAATAAATTAATAATAAATGTCCTAATCTAATCAAAGTGGGCCTAAATGGTCATATTTTATTCCTAAGGTTGTTTTTGGTCGAATTAAACTTATCCCATAGAATTATGACTTGTGTTAGGGTAATAATAATATCATTTTTACCCTTAATTACCCTATTTACTTTTAACCGTGGTAAAAAAAAGTAAAAAGTTACTATTCACCAAAAATTATTTTCATCTCATTGAACCAAATTTTACTTACTGACATAAACTGTGTCTCTCAGATTTTTGAAATTCCACTCACAGAAGCGGTAAAATTATGTTTTATGAAAAATTTATTTTTTTTAACTACCACTTAGTGGTTTCACTATTCATCAAAAAATGAAAGTTTCTAGAAAAATACCAAAAATTAGGCCTAAGCTATATTTGATATTATGAACTCAAAAATGATGTCTATTTTACCAAATTCAAAACATATCAGTTGCATTACTTAATTTAAAAATTAATTCCCGTCGTCAAAACAAATAGCGTGTTCTTAAGAGATAATAACTATCAAAAGATTGACAATTGTTTATGTCTTGATTAAATGTAAAATTACATCCAATGAAAAACATTGTATTAAATTGTAAAAATATATTCTAAATATACTTTAAAACCACTAAAATTAATAATTTATCACTATTAATTATTTCGATTAAAAAGGTTGTTTTTAATTAAAATTTAGTAATTTTCACTATTTATCAGAAAATGAAAGTTATCCAAAAAGTACCGAAATTTCACCCTAAGCTAATTTCGATATTTCAAATCCAAAAATGAAATCCATTTTGAAAAATATAATTTACAAAATTTCAAAAAGTGGTTATTACTATTCATAATGGCTAGTTTTAATAATATTTTAATAGCATACCATTGTTTAGCGAAACTCCGTATTGCGTACAACACACGCTATCGCGGAAGGTCGCGCTTGCGTGTAATGCAAGCCAAGTCAGGGTTCTGTGTTGTGCAAGAATCCTTCGTTGTTTAGTATAACATAATCCAACCATATTTCATTTATACATTGAATATATATATATATATATATACTCAATGTTGCATAGAATAACTATTATCAAAATTGTGTGTAACACAATCCAAGAATTGTGTTGCGTATACTTCAAGCTAATACGGTGTTGCGTATAACGCAAGGTAATCTTGGTGTAGCATACAACACAATTCATTAATGAAATCAAAAGAATATTTTTCATAAAATCTTGGGGTGTTACATTCTACCCCCCTTAAAATGAATTTCGCCCTCGAAATTCGTCGGGGTTATAAATGGTTTACTACTAGAAATTTTGTTTAATAGAAACCCATATCGTAAAAAGGAATACCCAAACTTGGCTTTAAAAACTAAAGTATGAAATGTAACGGTTACCCAAATTAACTCATCACTGGGTTTCCACGTAGGAGAGCATAGGTGAAAATATGGATATAGAAGAAAAATATAACCATCCAGTTCTGATGGAGAGTGGTAGAGAACATGGCTATGAAGTAGCTAACAATCACAAAGCCATAGATTTGTGATGATCAAATGTACCATCTGATTCATCAGATATAAGGGCACTAGGACAACATTTTTGGTTTTCAAGATCATTTCCCTAAATTTGGTGAATTAAAAGAAATACTTACATGATTTTGGTACAATTTCACTGTTTTTCGTGCTTTGAACAACTTCTACTTCATCTCTTAATGAAATTAATTTTAATTTGTTATTCATGAAGTTTTAATAGATCATGTGATAGAATGATGGGTCATTCCATCTGTTTCAAACAAAAGGTTAGCAAAAGTTATCAAATATACATAAGTCTATCTATGTTGAGGTTAATCGTATACGATTCCAAAAATGAACTTATACTTCATATATCATACAGCATAATAAAATAAAACTAGTTTCTACTAACTAGGGACTTCTTGTAGGCCAGTGGTAGGCGATAAAGGCCAGTCCCACTTCAGTTGTGGGTTCGATTCCCACATCCTTGTCCGACGCGATGGGTTTTCACCCGTCCTACAGGTTGTCCGTTTTCTAAAACTATATTACTATACCATCCCATCAATAATATCGAAAAAAGTTCTATCCTAACTTATGTCCAAAATAATCTATTCCAATATTTAGTCTTATCTAAAATACTTCGGTCCAAGCTCATAGTATAAAGAAAATTATTACATGAAATGTCCCAAAACAATCACGTGAATGCCATCATTTATCCCCCATATATCATAAGATATATCTTGTCGGTCAAATTACAAACATGTGGATACCTTAATCCTTTATTCTCTTGATGAATGAATACCCATTAATTTAACCATAGTGAAAACATGAATTCAGTCAAAAGTTAACTCTTTCCACATACCAAAATCAGAAAACTCTATATACTCAAACCATGATATAACCTTCTCCTTATATCAGTCATGAGCTCATGAATACTGTCAAACATTTCATTTTTTCCTTATCCCTTCATTATGCGCATATCCTCTTTTTTCAAAAAATATCTCAATCACTTTCCATGGTTACCGGTACCATAAAATTATTAAAAACCACAATAGACCAATACATAAATATTTCAATATTCCACAATACTATATACAACATTATTTTGGATTCTTATTACATAAACACTTAATAATTCCACCACATCATTTTCATATTCAAAATCTCCAATGGTGATCGCATGTGACTTCCCTTTGTCCTTTTTCTTAAGTGGTTTCTCATGTCGATCATCACTAACCCTTGGATTATGGCATTTATTAGCATAATGCCCCATTTCCTTGAACTTGAAGCATTGAAGTGTAGTAGGTTCATTCTGTGTATCCCTTACTTTGTTTGCATCATTATACATCTTCTTCCCATCATTGCGGCATTCGAATGCCCGATGACCTTCCTTTCCACATTTGAAACATTTACTTGTCCCTTTAAGAAAATCTCCACCATGCTTCTTTCCACACATTGAGCATAAGGAAACATTCATCTTCTTTTCAACATTATTCTGAGATTTCTACTTGAACTCCATCTTTCGTTTCTTGTCAAAACTATGAGATGGATAAGTAACACCAACTTCCATTTCTACCTTGATAGCACAACGCACAATTTCTTCATAGATACTGAAGTCTCTTATAGCTAATGCCCTTCAAAGATTTGGTTTTAAGGCACTGAAGAATCGATCAACTTTACTTTCAGGTTGGATGATAAATCCAAATGCATACTTTACAAGCCTTGTAAAATTCGCTTCATATATACCAACAAATTCATCATCCTTTTTCTTTAGTTCAAGAAACTTCTTCTCCATCTTTGTTCGAAGAATACGAAGGAAGTACTTATTCAAAAATAAGTTCTTGAACTCATCCCATTCCATGGACTCAATTTCATATCTTGGCCTCGTATTCTTGATAAGATTCCACCATTGATAAGCTTCACCTTCCAAAAGATATACTGCTAAGATGACTTTATCATGTTCAGAACATTGAAGAACTGAAAATATCTTTTCAGTGGTACTGATCCATTGTTCAGCAACAAGTGGATCGGAAGACCCACTGAAAGAAGTTGGACGTTTCCTCATGAAGGACTCAATAGAATATTTTTCCCTTCTCTGCTCATTTGGAAGTCCAGAATGGTTCATAGCTTGTGTAAGTATAGCAATAAGATTTTTCACTCCATCTCCCATAACATTTGTCTGTTCAGGAGGACAATCATTGCATTGTCCATTACATTGATCAACAAGGTTCCTTCAGGTTCCAGCCATCGTCTAAAACTCAAAAATAATAGTGTGAGAGGCAAAAATCATGCTAGGGAAAACAACACAATAAAGGAGGAGTACCTTCAATATCTCACATCTTCGGTTACCATAATTCTTGTACTATAACCTATAATTATACTTAACCTTAGGGACATCCCTAGACATACCTTAGAAACATCTCTACGGATCTCACTAAAGTTCTCGCATCCTAGTTTCCAAAGGTTGACTAAACCTTTCCTCTGATACCAACTGTAGAGACCCGAAGCTTAAAGTACATGGACATTACATTACTTTTGCAGAATACTTAGTACATAACAAAAACACACACATAAGGACCGTAATAGTTTAGTTTCTTTAGAAACTCGGAATATAATATTCTAATCGTGGTGAAAGATCTTCAACATCTCCCATAAAGATCTTCCCTTTTTTACCTAAAACCCTTCTTTATATCTTGGGGAAAAGAAAACATAAAAGGGTGATCTCAAATGATCAGTAAGGGTAAACAAAAGAAATATCAATCACATCATATTCATAAGAACATAACATTTTGGAAATCTTAACCTGAAAAAGAGATCATAATATCATAACATGGGATAAATCCTAGTAGTTAAATGTAATCCCAATAATCATAACTTAAAACATGAAAATTTGTGGAATACACACATAATCATAGAGAATCATTTCTTATTAGTCAAGACTCATTTACAAGATTATATTAGTGGACAAAGTCCATTTCTGAACCGAGTTCACTCCTCATTTCAGTCATGTTTCACTGAACCGGTTTAACCTGCCGTTCCAGCCATGTCTATCTCATGAGATATAAAATCTTTACCCAATTCATTGGAGGGAGATATAGGTCCCACCCATCTCATAATGATACCATTCTTATGTGCGCCACATAATCATAAACCATACATCATAGCATGACCCATGTAATAAAAATGGGAATCTTTAAACATTGTGACATCATAAAAAAATTCATATAAGATAAAAGAATTCATAAAAATATTTCCATCACAACATAATAAAATCCATGTAATAATAGGGATAGAAACAGAAACCTTTATTATCTTAGATGGAAAATAATTTTGATAAAACACTTGAACTCTATTCTTGAGGAAAATATCCTTTCTACTTCAAAAACATTTTTCCTTTCTTAACATGTCATACAATTTTAAACTAAAAGAAGTTGATTAAAAATAAACTTGAAAACTTGTAAAGGAAGATTCATGGAAATTTTGTTTTAAAAATCCATTCATGCCGTATAAGTTTAAAAAACATTCTTCTCGTACTTTTGTCAGAAAAGTCAAAAAGTACCTCATATGAAAAACGACAAATGATTCCTTTCATATCTTTTACTAAAAACTCACAGAAGGGTAAAATTGTATTTAAACAATTGTAAGTGGATGGAAATAATATTACATATTGAGGAAACATGGATGTGGATGATAAAATACATCCTAGTAAAATCCAAAGTATAAACAATCTCGGATAAAAATGAGATTGTGATATTTCCCTTACCATGGGTCCGATTTGCTTCGTAAGTGTCCGAACCTCCTGTATAATGATTTAAATAATGTCATTGACTTTTTACAGAATCATACTCATTTTTATGATATCATATATGGTCATATTCTTAGCTTATTATTATTAATATTCCATTGCTACTTGTTATTCGGGTGTTTATTACTTTTTGTTCTGATGCGTGTTTTGTCGAATATATTCTTATTCTTCTTTTTAGGTTATAGATACCTCATTTCCAGAATGGTATTAGTGTAATATATATCATATTCATTCATTCAATTCATTTATATAATCATTATGCAATGAAGATCATGTAGAACGAGTCGCATCACATCGTGGAGACGGTATTCCGTACGTACGCACGAGCGATGATACCATTCCCATGATCGTGGAATTGTATTGGAGTGTATGAATACTATTTCAGAATCAATATCACTTTAAAATAATCATATATAGTTATTATTTACACCATTATACCCATCCAAGTAAGGTGGTGGTGGAAAATAGATTACACCACGGCGTGGAGACGGTATTCCGTACGTACGCCCGCGCGGTGATTTCGTTTTTCGTAGGATGGATAGATGGTGAAATAGGGTTTTTTAATACATATAATAACATATCAGTATATGAGTGGTATTTATGTTATTACTTGATAATGAAACTACATATGAAGAAGAAGTGGAAGAAGAAATAAATTTGAAAGAATCGGTAACGGACATTACCTCTTCTTTGAAGCGCCTCTTTGAGTCCTCTTTTAGGGAAATAAAATTGGTCTTGGAGGAAGACCAGAACCTCTAGGATGTTTCTAGGGAAGTGGAGAAGAGAATTTTTCAGGGTTTGGCCGATCTTGAAGGCTCAAAGTGGTGTGAGGAAGAGTGGGAGGAGGTGCCCTTTTATAAGGGAGGAGAGGGGCACCTTTGGAATAACTAAAAATATTATTTTATTACAAAGCCAAATTCGGTTTTAAATAGCTCCAAATTAATTTATTTCGAATCTAAGGTGGGGATGGGTCGAAATAGGCTCATCCAATAGAATTTAGACAAGTTTAGTTTCCTATTTTAAACTTATCATTTATATTTAACTTTAAGTTGGATAATTTTACTTTTACCGTGTCTTTTTGTGTTCTTACACTATATGGTTTATAAACTTACTATAATAAGCCAAAAAAACCCAAAGTTGTTTATTATTAATATATATAACCTTATATAAGTCATTTGGCCGAACCTTAGATTTTTAGGAATAAAAATAACAATTAATAATATAATATTTGTTTTAAAAACTATTTTATTTCAATTTTGACACTAATTAGTAATTGATTTTTGTGAAAATCATAACTGAATTATTAGTTCAAAAAAAGTTAATTCAATCAATAATAACATGTCATATTAACCTATAAAATTAGCTTAATTCATAAAAAGTCTCAAATTTTATTTATTTGGGTATTTATAACATCAATTTTGTCAGTATATCATTAATAAGATAATTACTACATCATATTTGTATCATAAATAAATTAAATTATTTAAAGTCTAAAAATTAAAAATAAAATATCATTATGTTGGAAATTGTTTTATATTTCTAATGAATATTTATAGTTGAATTTATCTAATGTATAAACCTATATTAAAAATTAACTACTTATTAAACTTTGATTTTAACTATTTTAACCCTTCTTTAAATAAATTAATAATAAATGTCCTAATCTAATCCAAGTGGGACTAAATGGTCATATTTTATTCCTAAGGTTTTTTTTGGTCGAATTACACTTATCCAATAGAATTAGGACATGTGTTAGGGTAATAATAATATCATTTTTACCCTTAATTACCCTGTTTACTTTTAACCGTGGTAAAAAAAGTAAAAAGTTACTATTCACCAAAAATTATTTTCATCTCATTGAACCACATTTTACTTACTGACATCAACTGTGTCTCTCGGATTTTTGAAATTCCACTCACAGAAGCGGTAAAATTATGTTTTATGAAAAAATCATTTTTTTAACTACCACTTAGTGGTTTCACTATTCATCAAAAAATTAAAGTTTCCAAAAAAATACCAAAAATTATGCCTAAGCTATATTTGATATTATGACCTCAAAAATGATGTCTATTTTACCAAATTCAAAACATATCAGTTGCATTACTTAATTTAAAAATTAATTCCCATCGTCAAAACAAATAGTGTGTTCTTAAGAGATAATAACTATCAAAAGATTGACACTTGTTTATGTCTGGTTTAAATGTGAAATTACATCCAACGACCAATATTGTATTAAATTGTAAAAATATATTCTAAATATACTTTAAAACCACTCAAATTTATAATTTATCACTATTAATTATTTCGATTAAAAAGGTTGTTTTTAATTAAAATTTAGTAATTTTCACTATTCATTAGAAAATGAAAGTTATCCAAAAAGTTCCAAAATTTCACCCTAAGATAATTTCGATATTCCGAATCTAAAAATGAAGTTCATTTTGAAAAATAAAATTTACAAAATTTGTGTGTAAAGCAAGCCAAGTCAGGGTTGCGTGTTGTACAAGAATCCTTCATTGTTTCGTATAACATAATCCAACCATATTTCATTTATACATTGAATATATATATATATACTCAATGTTGCGTAGAATAACTATTATCAAAATTGTCTGTAACACGATCCAATAATAGTGTTGCGTATACTGCAAGCTAATACGGTGTTGCGTATAGCGCAAGGTAATATTGGTGTAGCATACAACACAAGACATTAATGAAATTAAAAGAATATTTTTCAAAAAAACTCGGGGTGTTACAAACCCTCACAATGTCACACATAGGATCTGACACACACAAGATCAGTATGCACTGACCCACAGAGGATTGGTATATGCTGACCCATAGAGGATCGATGAGCACTGACCCAGGCAGGATCTAACCCCCATAGGATCGCTATGTGCTGACCCACACAGGATCATTGAGTACTAACCCACACATTATTGATAGGTACTGACCCCAGTAATGACCCACACAGTATCTGACCCACCTAGAGCTGATAGGTAACTAACCTCCATGTTATCAATCTCCAACCCCCGCCTCACTGCCATCCACTGGATTCCTCACACCCTGTGCGCTCGTGTTCTGTAGAATCTTCCCATCGAGATATTGATCATACCTAGACCACCATGAAGTCCCACAAATAAGTATACCAATGTTCTGTCACATCATAAGGGACGCAACACAATAGACGGCACGTCAATCAGACGCCTGGTCTATAAGTTATTAGTGTTTCCGCTCTAAGGGCCCAGTTGGATTTGGGGTTTGATATAAACTTTCCATACTGCAAATTTATCCAAAAAATATGTTTATTATACCAAAAGTACCTTCTCAGTCCAAGAATTCTAGTTCCACATACAGTTTTTCAAACTGACGTCTGGTTCTCAAGTTATAAGAAAAAAGACGAAACTGGGTTCGAATGGGCCTGGGTCCGGTCTGACCCTGTCAGACTGACCCGGCATGAACCGGGTCCGGCCTGGCCAGCGTAGTAGGCGGCCCGCTAGCACAACCCGTTGGCGCGGCCTAGTGGCGCGGTCCGCCCGAGCTGGCGCTAAAGGGGAGCATCCCCCTTCTATTGAGGACACCAAAGGTCAGCGCCTTAGGGCGATGCCATGTCACCCGTGAGACCCAAGATGGTCCCGTAAATCTACCATGGCCGGCCAGGTGCTCTAGATGGTCCTCCTCCCAGTGTCGCGGTCATGCGGCGCTGCTCCACTGTGGCTGACCACTCTTCATACTTCTCTGCAACCAGGAAGTCGCAGTCTCATTCTCATCCAGTGGCACGGATGCATGCCACCCTACCTTCTTGTGGTCAGCTGGTGTGCCTCCCCTCCTCCTCTTATGTGGTTCACTGCATCCCCATTCTTAACCCGATAAATAAAAAGATCTCATATTCATGATCCTCAGGTTAAGGGGTATGTGTCCATATGTTTCACTCAACAAAATATTGTATTTCCGGTGTCATTAAGTATTTGGCGTTGAAGAACGCACATAGAATGAAAAGATAAGAGGCAATGTAGATGCGCGGGATGATGGTTATGTTAGTTTGTCCATCTTCATTGAGAAACCAGATTATGAATAATTATCAAATAAATTCAATCATATTAAAAACAAACCCCTACCTTGACGTTTGTTGGAGGTGTTGTGAGGAAGGAGATGATGTCGATGAAGGGGTGCTCGTGTTCATTGCTCCTGCAATTGGCTTTTGAACCACACTCCAACGTCAACATTCTTGATTAGAAATGTTGTTCTTTGTTGGATAAGTTCTTCATTTGGAGGATGTTTCTCCAAAGGATCTCCTTTTCCAATCCTTTTTTTCCCGTATGAAGTGAGGTTCCCAATTAATAATATAAGAATTAACTTAATTAAAGTTGGCACTGTAATTAAGTTAAAGTTGTCACATTAAGTTGGGAGGATTCCAAAGGATAACTCACATTAAAGTGGGAGTTATAGGGTTGGGTGGTCCCCACCACTAAATTCAAATGGAAGGATTCAAGCTCGGGTGGTCCCCACCTCTAAATTAAAAATGGATGTTTCACTAAGAAAAATAAAATGTTGTTGTCATATTTTATTTTTATTCTTTTAACTCTCCCACAAAAATCCAGAAAACTAACTTCCACCCTCGACCTACCGCGGTTGAGGTGAGGGTATCCTTAAGAAAATATCGGCACTGCGAGTTCAACGGTGTCCTGGGATTTCAATTCTGAGCACCAGTTCAAAAGTTACAAAATTATGCTCACACGTTTACTGAATGTACCCGAAAAAAAGTTTGTAAAATTATTAATATTCACCATTGACTCATTTTGATCATGGTTAGGCTATACCTAAGTGAAAAATCCCCCAACGAACCCAACAGTACTCTCATATTTACAATCCTAGTAACTATTTAAAAGATGTGGATTTTACAATAAAATAATTGTGACTTAATTATTTTATTTACGGCAAAAAACTGAATTTCAGTGGAGGCCCGCACCGGCCAATGTTAGTATCTTCCTAAAAAAAGCATACCCTTACAAGTTTAGAGGTGGTCTCAAATTTTTAATCTGATTTACCATTTGTGAGTTATAAGCGTTTGAAAAATTTCATAACTTTATTTAATTATTTTATTCATGGTTATGCCATTTTTGGGTTTTCTCACAGGAGGCCCACGCTGACCAAACATAAGTCGCACCTAGGGTAAAAGTATCGCATAGTTATCACCACGAAGATAGTACCATAATGGTAAATGTTTAACACCCCAAGCTTCTATAGTACTCTTCTTTTTGAATAATACAATAGCATGTGTTGTATGCAACTTCGAGTTCTAACACACCACAACCAATCAAACTAACTGTTATGAATAGTAATACCCATATTTTAAAATATTATAAATTTTATCATTAAAAATAAACTTCATTTTTGGATTCAGAATATCAAAATTATCATAGTGTGAATTTTGGGTATTTTTCTGAAAACATTCAATTTTTGATGAATAGTGAAAAACACTAAGTTATTGTTTAAAACAAACTTTTTATTTAAATAATTATTTATTTTATTTAAATTTTTTTTAGTTAGAAATAGATACATAATACCTTTATAAGTTCATTCTAATTCATTAGATTCAGTTTATAATAATTTTAGATATATAAAAATTTTATTGGACTTTTTAACGTCTTTTACCCACCTCCTAGGAGGATTTGCAAATTTACATGAAACATAATTTTAACACTTCTGTGAGTTGAATTTCGAATATCCGAGAGACACGGTTGATAAAAGCATGTAAAATGTGGTTCAATAAGATGAAAATATTTTTTGTTGAATAGTAACTTTTTTACTTTTATTTTCAACAGTTAAAAAAATAGTGTAATTAAGGGTAAAAATGATATTATTATTTACCTAAAAAATGTCCTAATTTTATTGGATAAGTGTAATTCAACCAAAAACAACCTTTGTAATAAAATATGATCCTTTAGGTCCACTTGTATTAGATTAGGATATTTATTATTATTTTATTTAAATAATAATTAAAAGACTTAAAATCAATGTTTAATAACTAAAACATTTTTAATATAGGGTTATACATAAGATAAATTAGACTATAAATATTCATTAGAAAGAAAAAAATATTTCCTACATAATGGTATTTTATTTATAATTTTTATACAATAAATAATTTAATTTATTTATGACACAATGATGATGCAGTAATTATATAATTAAAGAAGTATTAAAATAATTGATATTATAAATATCAAAATAAAAGTAATATGAATCTTTTTATGAGTTAATCTAATTTAATAAGTTAATATTACATGTTAAGAATGGTTAGATGAATTCTTTTTGAAGTAATAATGTTGTTATGAATTTAGAAAAAACAAAATACCAAATAGTGTCAAAATTGACAAAAAAGACTTTTAGAACAAATATTATATTATTAATTGATATTATTTTCCTAAAAATATAAGGATCGGCCAAAGGTCTTAAATAATATTATATATGTCATTAATTAACCACTTTTGGTTCACTTGGAAGTTTATACTATGTTTATTAACCATATAATATAAAACTACAAAGAGACATGGTAAATGTCAAACTATTTAACTAAGAGTTAAATCTAAAAGATAAAGTTAATATAGTAACCCAAACCTATCTAAAACCTACTGGTTGAGTGGTTTTCGACCCATACCCACCTTATCCTTTAAATAATTCATTTTGTAGCCATTAGAAATTGTAAATTATTTTATTATAAAATAATATTTCTAGCTTTTTCTAAAGTTCCCCTCACCCCTCTTATAAAAGGGCACATCACCTTCTCTATAATTCACACCTTCAATGCCATTTGGATCGGCCAAAACCATCCCAAATACCCTCTAAACTGTCCTCCATTCATCCTAGAGGCCTTCCTTTAGTTATAAAGACAACCTAAGGATCCATTTTGATCAAATCAAAAGGAAGAACCCAGAGAAGTGGTAAATATTTCATCACCTCTTTCAAGTTCCTTTCCTCTTCCACTTCCTCTTTCATTGTTGTTTCCATTCTAAAATAATAACTCAAGTTTCTTCTATATATTTTTATTTTATTACAAATATATTACAACCATATTCATTATTCTATCCATAATTTTAATGAAATTTCACCATACGTGCATACGTACAGCTTACCATCTCCTCGTCGTGGTGTAATTTCTATTCAATGCATTATTATTTAGATGGATATAATAATGATGTATAATTGACATAAATAATAAATATAACATGATAATTATTCGGTATATATGATATACCAGCCAATTATATATTATTTAAATATCAAAATAAGATATTGTTGCTCGTGCGTACGTACGGATTACCGTCTCCACGAACGCAATGGGATTCATTCACCATCGTATCCACTCAAGACAAATTTCATTAGATGATTAAAAATAATGTTCAAAGACTTAATATAATTCTGAATATGAATAATATACATCCTATACATAACAAACATTACTTACATAACAAATCATATAAAGGAAAATGAATCAGTTAACACCCAAAACGACGATAATATTAATATTTTATTAACAATGTAATGTTAAAAGATCATATATGATATCATATTAATGTATATGATTATTGTATTATTTAATAACAATTACTTCACCATTATACAGGTGATTAACCTACCATCAACCAAGTAAAAGTACAACATAAGGGTTAATTTCACAATCTCTTTATTATTTGCGGTTGATTATATGTAATTACTTATTGAGACCTCTTTATCATTCATATCCATGTTTCTTAAAAATGTATTCAAAAACATTATTAATATTTTATAGACTTTTTGTTAAAGTCATTTATACCATTTTTAAAATTTAATAAGATGTTTATAAAGAAATCTTTTCGTTGTTTTCCAAACAAGGTACTTTTTGACCTTTTCGACAAATTTAAGGTAAGAATGTTTTTTTAACTTATACGGCAGGTGCACCTATTTTCTGCCGTTTTAACATCATCAAAGTTTCCCTTACATGATTATAAGAATATTTTTAAATATAAATGTTTTCTTTTATAATTATGTGAATTTTAAATGATTTCACAATATAAAGATATATTTTTCTAAATTTTTTTGATTTCATCTATATCAACATCCTTTGGTGGATTTTAAGTTTGTTTGAAGTTGATTTATTAGGATACGAAACATCCATATTGTATTGAAGGTTTTCTGATATGTATGATTGTGGATGTATTATTTCATAACATTCATCGTTTATTGATAAATTATAGACATTTCATATGCCAGTTTTAATATGAATGTTTACATTATGTTTAAACCTTTTCATAAGAGGAATGCATTGGACTTAGTAAGTGACGGGTGGAGCCTGCTATAGCTCCTCGATGCATCGGTATGTCTCATGAGAAAAACTAGTGTCTTGGCACAATCCTTAAAAAAATCTTATTTGTAGTCTCAACACATGGCCTTGACTATGTGGTTAAAAATGTCTGGCATTATGCATTCCATCATTATGAAAGTGGCTATTGATATTGAATGTGATTATTAGAGTAGTAGAATATCTAGGTGATTAAGTAAATAGAATCATTTTGATTTATATTTTCCATATTATGATGAATTTTATGTTGAAAAGGATTTTTTTAGTTTTCTACATTGCCTTAAATGTTTATCCTTATTTATGTATGTTTCCGCTATATTTTTATCCTTACTTAGCATCTGAGGTCACCCCTTTCTATGTTTTATTTTTTCCAGGATGCAATGAAGTATATTATGACTGACCTGAAAGGATAGTCAATGGGATCTCAGTTTAGTCCATGAAAAAAATTTTGTTGTAGTTTTCCATTATATGATGTAATTTAAACCATATAAATGTATCTAGTATTTCCAAGGCTACTAAACTAATCGGTCTTCTGAGTCTTGATCTTTTGTGATAATTCCAATGATACGTAATAATGCACTGACTCTTGATAACTAGGTTTGGGGCGTTATAGTTGGTATCAGAGAAAGTTTAGTATAATCCTTGGAAACTATATTTATATAATCTCTGATTAGAGCACATAGCCCTAAGATAGACTTTGAGGATTAGTATAGAAGAACTTCCTAAAATTCGGGTATTGTGGATATTTTTTGAGTTTTCCATGCAATACATCCATGTCTGGATACGAGTAGGTAGAGGCGGATCTTGCACAGATATACCTAGGTGTAAAACCCAAAAAAATCGCTTTGAGCTAGAATCAAACCGGAACTCGTGCAAAAAAATGGGCCTTGCTGCACACTTCGTTATGACACTCTAGGAATATATTATTTGGATTATTCTAATTTTCATTACAAAAAATTTTGAAGGATTTATGAGTATATACTTCCTCAAAAAAACATTTTTATGATTATGGATTATATCCATAAACTGTTTAATTTATGTTAAGTGTTTTACAAGTTTGGATTTATGTATTGTGATTCATAAACTAATCTAGTATATGCAACTGTTTAGAAATGGCGCCTATTGGAAGGAATTTAAACTATTTCAATGCATGCAATCCATATAGGGATTGCCTTCCTGTTCAAGATAATTATTGTGGATCTGGTGATATAACTGGTGCTGATCATCTTATCACTATACTGGGACAACTCACTCAGGTTATGAATATTAACCTAACATGTATGGAGCACGCTAATCTGCAGCGTAGAGCATTAATGTTAGATCGATTCATGAGGAAACAACCACCAACATTCAATGAGAGTAAAAATCCATTAGTAGCTGAGAAATGGATAAATTCCATAGGGAAAATATTCCACGCCTTGGGGAGTAGCAAAAGGGAAAAAGTTATCATGGCAGTTTACCGCCTCGCTGGAGATGATGATTAATGGTGTTCATTGATTCAAAACATAGAAAGATTAAGAAGTATCAAATATGTAATGGAGGGAGTTTAAAGATATTTTCTTAGAAAAATTATTTCCTTCTGACCATCGAGCGGCTATGGAAAGGAAATTTCTGAGTCTGAGGAAAAGAGTGAATGAGAATGTCGCAAAGTATGAAGATAACATTATAAGTTTAGTGATACATGTTGTAGATTATATACATAACCCAAGAAGGAAGATTGATCTTTTATTTGATGGGTTAAAACCATTTCTCCGTCGAGCATTAGTCTCACAATCCTTCTCGTCATACGAAGATATTGTCTCATGTGCTATCAAGACAAGAAAAGAATTATATATGTCTTATGACTTTAAAGCAAAGAAAGAGAAGAAGATATCTGCTAAAAACATTAGAAATGGAAATAAGGGGATAAATGGAAATTTTGAATATCCATCTTGTAGTAAATGTGGGAAGAAACACCTTGGTACTTTCCAGAAGGGAATGAGAGTCCGTTACAAGTGTGGTGAAAAAGGTCACCAAGCTCATGATTGCAAGGTGAAGAAACTGGTTTTCAGTGTTGAATGCTATAATTTTAGATAAAGGGGGCATTGTGTGAATTAATTTCTAAAGCGTCAAGGGAAATTACCTCAGAAAATTCCAATGGATCAAGGCCAAGTTTATGTTATCACTACTGCTAATGTTGAATCTCCGAAAGATGTAGTTTCAGGTAATTTAATGGTTTCCTCAAGTTTAGAAAATGATTTATTTGATTCTAGATCATCGCATTATTTCATACCTTCCCAGATTTCTATGAAATTTAGATATTTCCAATTTGATTTAACAAGAGTTTTGTTAGTCAAAACTCTTAAGGGAAGTATCATTGCAACAAAGTTTTGTAAATCAGTCCCCATTATGGAATATAAATTTTCCTTATCTGATGATATCATCATCATACTAATGATTAAATTTGATATAATACTCGGTATGGATTGGATTTCGGACCATGATGCAAAAATTTATTGTAATAATAAGGAGGTTACTATTTTTGATGACGATGATAAATAACACCTTCTCTTTAGAGCATAATCGTAACCACCTAATTCTTATCTAGATCCACCCCCAGTAGCTCAACTAAATTCAATTATTGGGGAGGAAGAGAATGAAATAATTGTGGGAGAGGAAAAGAATGTTCAAATAGAGGATGTACCCATTGTGAAAGAATATGTTGATGTGTTTTCAGAATATTTACCTAGACATCCTCCAGAATGAGAAATTGAGTTTTACATTGATTTAATTCTTGGATCAAGGTCCCTATCAAAGACACCTTATAGAATTTCCAATGTGAATTAGTGTAACTAAAGAAACAACTAGAGGAATAGAGTAATACGGGATTTATTCTCCCTAGTGTTTCTCTATGGGGAGCCCTTGTCCTTTTTGTTAAGAAGAAATATGGATCTATGAGGTTGTGCATTGACTATAAGGAGATCAATGCTCTAAAAATAAAGAACAAGTATCCCCTACCTCACATTGAGGATTTATTTGACCAAATTCATGGAACTCAATACTTTTCAAAGATTTACCTTCGATCCGGAAATCATCAGTTGTGTGTGAAGAAGGAACACATTCTAAAAACAGCATTTCGAATCAGGTACGGGTATTACGAGTTTATAGTAATGCCTTTTGGATTGACTAATTCACCCTCTGTCTTAATGGATCTAATGAATAGAGTTTTCAAGGAATATCTTAATGAATTTTTATTGGTATTTATTGATGATATATTTGTATACTCCTAAATCTATGAAGATCATGAAAATCACTTTCGTATTATCCTGAAGACTGTTAGAAGACATGAATTATATGGGAAGTTTAGCAAGTGTGAATTCTGGAATCAGGATATTTCTTTTCTTCACCATATTTTCCCTATGTATGGAATCTCTGTTGATCCTTCTAAGAGAAACGCAATCCAAGAATTTACAGCACCGATGAGTATAACTGAGGTACGTATTTTTATTGGTTTAGTAGGTTATTATCGATGTTTTATCCATATTTTTTCCGGGTTGGCTAACCCATTAACAAATCTCACACAAAAAGGTATAAATTTTTTTTGGGAAAAGAGTTTGAAGACTTTTTTTTAAGAACTGAAGAGAAGATTAGTTAATTATCTTATATTGACTCTACCGTCGGAGAATGATTGGTTTGTTATTTATAGTGATGCATCAAAGAAAGCACTTGGTTGTGTCCATATGCAGAATGATAGGGTTATTTCCTATGCATCACGATAGCTGAAAATTCATGAGAAAAACTATCCTAATCATGATATTGAGTTAGCAATTGTAATATTTGCTTTGAAGATATGGAGCCATTATTTCTATGGTAATAAATTTGAGATATTTACCTACCACGAGAGTTTGAAGTATATTTTCTCATAGAAGGAACTCAACATGAGGCAAAGATTATGGCTTGAACAACTCAATGATTATGATTTCACTATACACTACCACCCGGGGAAGGCAAATAAGGTGGAAGATGATTTGAGTAGAATGGATCATGGAGTTTTGAACAAGATTACAGTTGAAAAGGATCCTATATACATGGATCTAGTAAATATGGATATGGAAATCACCATGGAAGGTGAAACATCAATACATTTTTAAATTGTTGCCAAACCACCTTTACTAGAAAGGATAAAGAGTTCTCAGACCAATGATGAAGAGTTTCAAAGGAAGATTAAAGCTGTAAATGATGGCAGATTGAGTGAATTTGTGTATGAAGATGGAGTTTTGAAATTCGGGAAGAGACTTTGTGTTCTCGATATACCTAATCTAAAAATAGAATTGTTGGATGATGCTCATAGATCCAATTTCCTTATACACCCTCGGAACAACAAAATGTATAGAGATTTGAAAGAACATTTTTGGTGGGACAACATGAAGAGGGATATTGCAGATTTTGTGTCAAGATGTTTGGTTTGTCAACAAGTGAAAGTTGGAAGGCAACTGCTTGGAGGCGTCATGAAACCTCTTCCAATACCTGAGTAGAAATGGGATGATATCATGATAGAATTTATCATGGGTCTACCAAAGACTCCTAGAAGGAACGATGTAATATGGGTCGTTGTTGATCATCTTACCAAGTCATCACATTTTCTTGCTATAAGGGAAGATTTACCACATGAACGTTTAGCAAGACTATATATTAATGAATTTTTAATACTTCATGGAGTACCACTATCGATTGATTCTGATCATGATCCCCATTTTATATCAAGATTTTGGAAGATTCTTCAGAAATCCTTGGATACTGAACTTCGTTTGAGCACTACCTACCACCCCCAAACTGATGGACAATCAAAACGGACTATTCAAACCTTAGAAGACATGTTGAGATCATTTTTACTTGACATTCAAGGAATTTGGGATCAATATTTACCTCTGGTAGAATTTATCTGTAACAATAGCTTCCATTCAAGTATTCAGATTCCACCATATGAAGTGTTATACGAAAGGAGATGTTGCACACCAACCTGTTGGGATGATGTTGGTGAAAGAAAACTCATAGGCCTAGAACTTGTGGAGGAAATGATGGAAAAGGTTAAGGTAATCTGAACCCACATTAAATTAGCTCAAAGTAGGCAGAAGATCTATACCGATAACCGAAGTAAGGATTTGGAATTTTAGGTAGGAGATCATGTTTTCTTGAAGTTATCTTCATGGAAGGCTATTATACATTTCAGTAAGAAGGGAAAATTGAGCCCCAGGTGCATCAGACCTTTCAAAATTCTAGAACGAATTGGGGTTGTAGCTTACTATTGGTCAATACCGCTAAGTCTCTCCAAAGATCATGATGTGTTCCACGTATCACTGTTGAGAAAATACATGCCTGACCCAACACATGTACTTACCTATGAGAAAATTAGAACTGGAACCCAATCTATCTTATTTCGAAGATTCTATCAGGGTTCTTGATACAAGAGAACAAGTGTTGAGAAACTGGACGACTCGTCTGGTAAAAGTTTTATGGAGAAACCATAAGATGGAATAGTCAACGTGGGAACCTGAGGAACTTATGATGAAGAACCACCCAAGTCTTTATATGCAGTAATATTCTAGAAATTTCGAGGACGAAATTATTTGAATGAGGGAAGAATGTAACACCCCAAGCTTCCACAGTACGCTTCACATTGAATAATACAATAGCGTGTGTTGTACACAACTTTGACTTCTAACACAGCACAACCAATGAAACTAGCCATTATGAATAGTAATACCCACTTTTTGATATTTCATAAATTTTATCTTTCAAAATGGACTTCATTTTTGGATTCTGAATATCAAAATTAGCTTATGGTGAATTATTGGTATTTTTCTGAAAACATTCAATTTTTGATGAACAGTGAAAAACACTGAGATATTGTTTAAAACCGAATTTTTATTTAAATATTGATTTGTTTTATTTAAATTTATTTTAGGTCAAAATAGATACATAATCCTATATAAATTCAATGTAATTCATTGGAGTCAGTTTATAATAATTTTAGATATATAAAAAATTTATTGGACTTTTTAGCATCTATTACCCACCTTCTAAGAGCATTTGAAAATGTACATAAAACTTAATATTACCATTTATATGAAATTAATTTAAAAAAATTTAGAGAAGAAATTGATATCAATAAGTAAAATTTGGTTCAATAAGATGAAAATATTTTTTGTGAATAGTAACTTTTTACTTTTATTTACCACGGTTAAAAGTATATTGGGTAATTAAGGGTAAAATTGATATTATTATTAACCTAAAAAAAGTCTTAATTCTATTGGATAAGTTTTATTAGTCCAAAAAAACATTAGGAATAAAATATGATCTTTTAGGTCTACTTGTATTAGATTATGATATTTATTATTATTTTATTTAAAGAAGATTTAAAAGAGATAAAATCAAAGTTTAATAACTAAAACATTTCTACTACATGGTTATACATAAGATAAATTCAACTATAAATATTAATTAGAAATATAAAAATATTTCCAACATAATGGTATTTTATTTATAATTTTTAGACATTAAATAATTTAATTTATTTATGATACAATGATGATGCAGTAATTAACTAATTAATGAAATATTAAAATAATTGATATTATAAATATCCAAAGAAAGGTAATTTGAAACTTTTTATGAATTACACTAATTTACTAGGTTAATATGAAATTTTAGGGATGGTTAGATTAATTTTTTTGAAGTAATAATGCTGTTATGATTTTAGAAAAGACAAAATACCAAATAGTGTCAAAATTGATATAAAAGGGTTTTTAAAACAAAATATTATACTATTAATTGATATTTTATTCCTAAAAATATAATGTTCAGAAAAAGGTCTTAAATAGTATTATAAATTTCTTTAATGAACCACTTGATGTTCTCTTGGAAGTTTATAGTAAGTTTATTAACCATATAATATAAAAATATAAAGAGGCATGGTAAATGTCAAACTATTTAACTAAGAGTTAAATCTAAAAGATAAAGTTAATATAGTAACCCAAACCTGTATAAAACCTATTGGTTGAGTTTTGTTCGACCCATAATCACCTTTTCCTTTATATAATTCATTTTTGAGCCATTATAAATAGAAAAATATTTTATTATAAAATAATATATCTAGATTTTCCTAAGGTTCCCCTCACCCCTCTTATAAAATGACACTTCCCCTTTTCTCTAATTCACACCTTAAAAGCCATTTGGCTCAGCCAACCATTGCCTAAATACCCTCTAAACTGTCCTCCCTTAATCCTAGTGTCCTTCCTTTCATCAAAAAGCAACCCTAATAATCCCTTTTGATCAAATCAAAAGGAAGAACCCGAAGAAGATGTAAATATTTCATCATCTCTTTCAAGTTATTTTCTTCTTCCACTTCCTATTTCTTTGTTGATTCCATTATAAAATAATAACTCTTGTATATTCTATATATTGTGATGTTATTATAAATATTGTACAACCATGTTCATTATTCTCTCCATCCTTTGAATGACATGTCACCATATGTACGTATGTGCGTCTTACCGTCTCCACGTTGTGGTGTAATTGTTATTCAATACATTATTATTTGGATGGGTATAATAATGATGTGTAATTGAGGTAAATAATAAATATAACATGATAATGATTATGTATATCGTATACACCATCCAAATATAAGTTATTTTAATATCAAAGGAATGATATTGTCGCTCGTGCATACGTACGGATTATCATCTCCACAAACGCAATGAGATTCATTCCCCATCGTATCCATTCAAGACTAATTTTCATTAAATGATTAAAAATAATTTTTAAAGACATAATATCAATATTAATATGAATAAGATACATCCTATATATAACAAATATTACTTACGTAACAAAGAATATAAAGTAAAACGAACCAGTTAATACTTGAAACGACGATAATACTAAGATATTATTAACAAAGTAATGTTAAAAGATCATATATGATATCATATTAATGTATATGATTATTGAATAATTTAATAACAATTATTTCAATATTATATAGGAATTTAGCCTACCCTCTACTAAGGAAAAGTACAAGGTAAGGGTTAATTTCACAATCTCTTCATTATCCGAGGTTGTTTATATGTAATTATCTACTGGGACCTCTTTATCATCCACATCAATGATTCTTAAAAATGTATTTCAAAACATTATTAATATTTTATTGAATATGGGTTAAAGTCATTTATATCCTTGTTTGACTTTTATAAGAAGTTTATAAATGAATATTTCCGTCATTTTCAAAACAATTTACTTTTTGACCTTTTTGATAAATTTAAGGTAAGAATGTTTTTTTAACTTATACGGCGAGTGCTGCTATTTTCCGTCATTTTATCATCGTCGAAGCTTCCCTTACAAGATTTTAAAAATATTTTCAAATATTAATTTTTCATTTTATAAATACGTGATATTTAAATGATTTCAAAATAGAAAGAGATATTTCTTTAAAAAGGTTATGATTTCATCTATGTCAACATCCTTTGATGGATTTTATGTTTGTTCGAAGTTGATTTATTTTGATAAAAAACATCCATATTGTATTGATGGTTTTTTCATATGTTTGACTATGGATGTATTATTTCATACCATTCATGGTTTATGGATAAATTATTTTCATTTCATATGCCAGTTTTAATATAAATGTTTATGTTATGTTTAAAACTTTTCATGTGAGAAATGAATTGGACTTAGTAAGTGACTGGTGGAGCCCACTATAGCTCCTCGATTCATCGGTAGGTCCCATTAAACAAACTAGTGTCTTGGAACAAGGCCTTGAGAAAATATTATTTTTCATCTTGGCACAAGGCCTTGACTATGTGGTTATGAAAGTCCGGCATTATGCATTCCATAATTATGAAAGTGGCTATTGATATTGCATGTGGTTATTCGACTAGTATAATATCCATGTGAGTATGTAAATGGAATAATTTTGATTTATATTTTCCATATAATGGTGATGTTTATGTTGAAAATGGTTTTTTTTAGTTTTATACATTGCCTTAATCGTTTATGCTTATTTATGAATGTTTTTTCTATATTGTTATCCTTTGTGAGCCTCTGAGCTCAACCATTTCTATTCTTTATTTTTCCCAGGATATGAAGAATTATATTATGATTGACCTGAAGGGATAGTATATGGGATCTCAGTGTTGTCCAAGAATTTTTTTTTAGTTTTCCATTTTATGATGTAACGTAAACCTTATGAATGTATATAATATTTCCAAGGCTACAAAACTAATCGGACTTCTGAGACTTGATCTTTTGTGATCATGCAAATGATACTTAATAATGTACCGACTCTAGGTAACTAGGGTCGGGGTATTACAAAAAGTACCACATAGGTAGCACCACGAAGATAGTACCACAAAGATAAAAGTACCACACAGGTACACCATGAAGATATAAGACTTAGCTCACACGGGTATAAGTGAAGTATAGAAGTACATATGATTAGTCGCAAAGCCAGATCATCTTATTCTGTCAAGAGGCATTGCTGTTGATTATTCAGAGTCTAACCCACACAGGATCGATGGGTATTAACCCACTTAATGACCCACATAGGATCTAACCCACATAGGATTTATATGCACTGACCCACACTGGATTACTGAGTGCTGACCCACAGAGGATCTGACCCACACTAGATTGGTATGCGCTGACCCACATAGGATCACTGAGCGCTGACCCACATAGGATCTGACCCACACCGGATCAGTATGCGCTGACCCACATATGATCACTGAGCACTAACCCACATAGAATCGATAGGTACTAACCCCCTCAATGACTCACATGAGATCCGACACGCCCAGAGTCGATAGGTAACTAACCTCCGTATTATCCGTCTCTAACCTCTTCCTCACTACCAGCTATTGGATTCCTCACACACGATGTGCTTGAGTTCCGTATAATCTATCCCTCGAGATATAGGTCATACCTTTACCACCACAAAGTCCCACATAGAAGTATCTCAAAGTTTTTTCACGTCATAAGGGACCCAACAAAACAAACAACGCGTCAATCGGATGCATGGTTTCTATGTTATTCGTGTTTCTGCTCTGAGGGCCCTAATGGATTCGGGGTTCGATCCAACCCATCTGTACTCCAACTTTATCCAAAACTCAAGTGGAGTATAACAAAGGGCCATCATAATCCAAGAATTTTGGTTCTACATACGGTTTGTCAAACGGACGCCTGGTTCTCATGATATGGCCAAAATGGTGAAACTGGGTCCGGTCCGACCCGGTCGGACTGACCGGGCCCAACCTGGTTCAGGTTGCGCCGGATGGCCTGGGCCTCAGAGGGCCTGGCTCATCCCGCTGGGCATGGCCCAGTGGCGCAGCCCACTTGCGCAGCCCAGTGGTGCGGCCCGCCGGCATTGTCCGCCCGAGCTAGCACTGAAAGGGGAGCCCCCCCCCCCCCCCCCCTTCCATTCGAGACTCCAAAGGGCATTTTCCTTAGGGTGCTACCACATCACCCATAGAACCCAAGCGGGTCCTACTAATCTTCCATGGTCATCCAGGTGCTCTGGTCGGTCCTCCTCCCAGTGGTACGGTCACGTGCCGCTGCTCCACCGTGGTCAGCCAGGTGTCGGTCGCTCTTCGGCCTCCACCAAATCCAAGAATTTGTGGTCTCCTACTCATCTGGTGGTGTGGATGCACGCCACCCTACCTTCATGCGGGTGGCTGGTGTATCGGCCCTCCTCCTATTCTCTAGTTCAATGCATCTCTATTCTTAGCCCGAAAAATAAAATGATCACATATTCGTGATCCGTGGGTCGAGGGCTCCGCATCCATATGTTGCGCTCAACAAAATATTGTGTTTCCAGAATCATTAAATATTTGGAGTTGAAGAATGCATGAAAAACGCATGGAGAATCAAAGGATAAGATGCAAGTTATATGCGAGGGACGATGGCTATGTTAGTTTGGTCACCGTCATTGAGAAACCAGAATACGATGAATTATCAAATAAATTCATTCATATTAAAAACAAACCCCTTCCGTTATGTTTTTTGGAGGTGTTGTGAGGAAGGAGATGAAGTTGTTGAAGGGGTACTGACGTTCGTCTCTCCCGCAACCCGCTTCCAAACCATTCACCAACCACAACTTTCTTGATCTGAAGAGTTGTTCTTCAATAGAGAAGTTCTTTATTTGGAGGATTTTTCTCCAAAGGCTCTCCTTTTCCAATCTTTTTTTCCCGTGAGAGGTGAGGTTCCAAATTAATAAGATAATAATTAACTCAATTAAATTTGTCACTTTAATTATGTTAAGGTTGGCACATTAAGTTGGGAGGATTCCAAAGGTTAACTCATATTAAAGTGGGAGTTCAAGGGTCGGGTGGTCCCCACCACTAAATTCAAATGGGATTTTTCAAGCTCAGGTGGTCCCCACCTCTAAATTGAAAAAGGAGGTTTCACCAAAAAAAATAAAATGTCATTGTCATGTTTTATTTTTATTCTTTTAACTCTCCCATGAAAATCCAAAAAACTAACTTCCACCACCGACATACTATAGTCAAGGTGAGGGTCTCCTTAAGCGAATATTGGTGCTGTGAGTTCAACGGTGTCCTTGGATTTCAATTCCGAGCACCAGTTAAAAATTTACAAAACGCTGCTCACACATTTACTGAACGTACCGGAAAAAATGTTCAGAAAATTATTAGCAGTCACCCTCGACCTGTGCCATTCGAGGTTAGGCTCTGCCTAAGTGAAACAAGCCCCAACGAACCCAACAGTACTCTAGTATTTCCAATCCATGTTACTGTTTAAAATTTATGTATTTTACAATAAAATAATTGTCACTTAATTATTTTATATAAGGCCAAAAACTAACTTTCATTGGTGGCCCGTGCTGGAAAATGTTAGTATCTACCTAAATAAAGCATACACTCACGAGTTTAGAGGTGGTCTTGGATTTTTAATCTGATTTACCATTTGTGAGTTATATGCATTTGAAAAATAAATTAACACTATTTAATTATTTTATTTATGGTTATTCCATTTTTAGGTTTTCTCACAAGAGGCACGTGCCAACCAAAATTAAGTCACGCCTAGGGTAAACCTGCCATCTTGAGTGCAACAGTGTGCTCAAAATTCTGATCTATGTAACTTTTTAAGAGTTACTTTAATTTTTCAGGAAAATTTCTTGTGTGTGCTAATTAATCCTTAACAAAACTTCGATTGATCATTCCGGGCACTCTAGGCCTCAGAATCACGTGTCGTCGGATTTTTCGGTCTCAAAATAATTCTATATAATTAAAAAACATTATGTAGAATTTCTAGGACATTACATATTGTGTTTCAATTTTATTTCTAGGATGTAAATATGTGTATTATTAAGGACTTTCTAGGATAATATAGGAGTTTAGGGGTGTTTCTAGTGGATTTTCATTGCTGTTTTTTACATTCAAGTTGAAATGTAAAACTAATGTTTTTATCTAGTATTTAAAAGCTTCTAAACTATTTGGTCCTTTGAGATGTGAAAACTTTTTCATAGTACAAATGTAATAAAGTAATCCACTAGCTCCAAGATACTAGGTTCGGGGTATTTATAGTTGTTATAGGAGAATTTTTAGTAGAAACCATGGAATCTAGACTTAGAAAACATAGATTTGGTAACATAACCCTATGACAGATTTTAAGGGTAAGCATAGAAGAACATTCATGAATTTTTCTAAGGTAGATATTATGTGTCTCTTTATAGAAATAAGTTCTTGTCAAGATACTATAAGTGGATGTGGTTTTAGCATACAAATACCTATGGGTAACAACTCCGATAAGGTGTTTTAGGCTTGACTCGATGTAATTTGGTACATGAAAATTGGTCTTACTATATGCCTAGTTTGACACTCTCAGGGTATATGATTTGGATAATTCATATTTTCTTTACAAACCATTATGAAAGATTTAAAATTAAATATGTCCCCAATAAAACCATGTTTATGATTATGAGATTATCTATGTATAAATATTCAATTTATTTTAGGTTCTTTTCTAGTTTGAAATTATGCATTGTGATTCATAACCTAATTTATTATATTCCATTATTTAGAAAAGGCACCTCACAAGCGGAATGGAAACCTCACCAATTCACATTATTGAAAGTGTAAGAATCATCATATCTTTAATGGTCTTATGCCAATATTTTTCGGGGAACAAGTCTCCCAAAAATCATCATAATATGAGGATATAGTATTAATTTCTATCAAGATAGAAAAATAATTATCCAAGTTTTATAACTAAAAAAGGAAGAAAGATAAGAATAGGATGATAGAGGAAATGATTGATAAAGGGAATAAGGGAAATAATTATTTTCCTGCATGTGATAATTGTGGATGGAAACACCCTAGTACTAGCTTGAATGGAATGGGAGTTTGCTAAAAGTGTGGGGATAAGGGCCCCCAATCTTGTGAATGAAAAATAAATAAATAATAGGTCTAGTGCTTAAACTATAATGAGATATGAAACTAAAAAATCATATTATCAAGAATTGAAAAAATATACCACAAAATATGATAATGGATCATTGTCAAGATTATGCATCTACCATAGATGAATAAGAATGATTATTAGGCCTATTTTTTGATTCAATAAATACTTTATTTTATTATTTTATTTCATTATAAGAATCATGAGATATATAAGGATTGTATTTTCATGATTCTTCTTTAGAGAATTGGAAGCATGTGATGATTATCTCTTGTAATCAAGATAAGTGATTCTGTTGTAAGTTAATCTTATTGAAAACATATGAATTGGGAAAATAATAGTAAATATGTTCTTGAAGTTAATATATTATTAAATATACATTTATGGGGTAGTATTGGTGACTATGAAGGTAGATAGTGATCTTATGGTTTTTGTTATGATGAAATTATTAGATGTTTGGATTTAAGGACTTTGTTCAAAAACTTGAGATTATAATCATGGAAGCATGAATTTTTAATAAATGTTTAAAGGATATCAATGTATTCATATATTTTGAATGTGACAATAATAGCTATATTATTTAGATAATCTTATATTAATTTGATTTTGGAAATTTAGTGACCTTCCTTCTAGATTTTTGGTCTTTGAATTTGGAAATACATATTTTTGATGACTCCTAATATTAACTAGTTATAGAATGGATTAAGGATATTATTTATAAAGATTAAAGTATGATTTATAATATTGGATAACCTATGATAACTCTCTTGGTTTCAATAAACATTTAAAGGCTGAAGTAATGACTTGTAGATTTTTGGATTTATAAAAGTGTGTTAGATATAAAAATGTTTTAAATATCCATCTCCAAATTTAGAAAATGATGTGGGGATAGATCAAAGCACAAATAAAGAATAATATTAAGAAATATAAAGGAATCGGGTATAATTATCTTCTCATGTGCTTTTCTGGATAGTAAAATAAACCCTTAACTCTAGGGAAATGAGTTTAGAATAGAAATGTCATATGTTTACTTTAACTTCTAAGAAATCAATAGTTTATTAACATATCACAAATTTACGATGTTTTGGTGGTATAAATTCTAATGACCATGTATTATATCACTCTCCATAAAAACGTGATAGTTTAATTTCTCTTCCATGTCCATATTTTCATTAATGTTTTCCTATTTTAGAATCTTAGTTTTCTGTTAACCTTCTCATTCCAATTTTCCACTTTTAAGAGGAAGTTTCATAAACCCTTTTATGATGTGGGATTTCAAAAATGGAATTTTCAAATATCAACCTTTAATTTTTGAAGTGAAATTTCAAATTTCAAGGATGCAATTTACTAAATGAGGGGAGAATGTAACACCCTATGATTTTATGGTATGTCTTATTTTAAATTTAACTACTTCGATAGCTTATGTTACACATAACACTAAGATTAAGAAAGTGATTTGACATAGACATTAGATTGGAAGGAATAAAATAGATTATGTAAATTAAGATAATATAGTTGAAACATGTTTATAAAATGAATTCACTTGATACTAATTAAATATAAATCAAAATAAAAACTAATTTAACATCAAGAGTGTATTTTTATAAAAAATTTATTTATGCCCACAGTGAAACTTTTTCTTAAATTAATCACTATTATTGAAGTAAGTTAATGAAATTTATATATTAAATATTTAATAAAAAAATTAAATTCAATCAATAGGTTTGATAGGCATAAAATTAGAATAAATCCACTTTAAATCTGAAAAAGATATATTTTCTAAAAGAAAATTTTACCATATTTTATTATCACACAAGTTTAAAAAATAAATTTTAAAAATTTTATAATTATATTGAAAAAAATAAACATTATTTTTTATATTGAAAATTCCTAATTACCTTAGGCTAAAATTTTTGAATTTTTTGGAAACATTTTATTTTTTAGTGAATAGTGGAAAACCCTAATTTTTATAAAACTATAATTTTCTTTATATTTATAGCCTATTTAGGATTTTAATAGTAACCAAACATATGAAATTTTATATAAAAATTTGGGTATTGTATAATTGAAAATATGGTATATTTATATCATGGAATAAATAAAATAATGTTTTAAAAATGATAAATTAATTGTTGATATTTTTGTGAACCATAAATGTTTAATTAAAATTTATAATTAAAATAATAATATAAAATAATATTTATTTTCATAAAATATATTCATAAATTATTATTTTTTAGTCTAATGATTATAAGATATTTTTATGATACCTTAATGAATTTTTCAAAGTGTCATAAAATCAGAAGTAATTTTAAAATCAGTATTTTTCGAATAAATGATTATTTTAATTAAAAATTAAATTTGACATTTTTAGAAACTTATTTTCATAAAATGGTGTCCATTTTTGAATTATAAATTTATAAAAATTTTAGGGTGAATTTTTGGGATTTTTTTGAAATAGTTGAATTTTTGGTGAATAGTGAAATACAGTAATTTTTTTTATTTAACATTTTACCAAATACATGAATTATTGAGTCATGGATGATGTATGGGTGAGGTAATGAAACATTGGTTTTAGATATCCTGAATTATTTATAGTATTTAGTCAAAATAATCATAACTATTCATATTCGTGATCCAAAATAATGAATAAATGATTTAAAAAATCAAAAAATACCTCTCTTCTACGCTATAAATACAACCCCTCACCACCGACTCTCATAACACCTCCAAATTCTTTAATCTTTCTTATATTCTACCCATTACCTCTCAAAAAATTCTTCCCCACGTTTTGTTCTTGATGGTCTCACCAAAATACCCTTTCCAACTCCCTTAAAGAGGTTCTCAAGCAGGTGGCACTCAAGTAGTAAAGACTTCTCTCACTCTTTCAATTTCTTTTCTTTTTATTATCCTACCCTAACCTCCCCTATCCAAAGTTAAATGACAAAAACAATATAATTCACATCCTATAATGTTATTTTTTTATTTTATATCAACCAAAAATTCTCTCATCTTCCCTTTTTTATTCTAGAAATGAAAACATCATCCATGAGGTACCGATTTACTACCTTCTTGGACGATGAGTTTTCATTATTCAATTCCACCTTAAATGATGGTCATAAAATCATTTTTATGTTTAAAAAAAACTAATATATGTAATATAACTTTATAATTTTTTGTAACCTGTATATATAAATAATATTAATTTATTAGACAAAAATAATCTACGATTATTGAAAAATCACCAAAATAATCTAAATTGTTATCATTAATGATTTATATAATGAATCATACTCATATCTAGAAAAAATGATAAATATGAAAATTGAATCCCCTATAAGTTCATTAATAACATATAATTTCAATTCTGGATAACTATTTCCATTTCACATGATCTTTGATACAGGTATACAAGTGAACCAATTATGAAAACCAATGAAACGAACAGTCCTAAATGACAAAATTGAATCTCATAACTCAAAAAATATATATAAATAACTCAATAAAATTATAATAACTAATATAATTTTTTAATAGGTTTTAAATTAAATTAATAATGAATATAATTTCATTATCTATGATATTATGCACAAATTCATAACACTTTTGGACATAAGGTAAGGGATTCTCCGTGAACCTCCATATTTTATTTAGGTTATACTTTCTCTCTATTTACGCCAATTTAATTCTTAATTATTATTATATACTCCTCATAAATTCAATGTGAATGTTCCAAACATATTTTCATAGCTCAATTATTCTTCCTTTTATTGGTAAATTCATGTTTTATGTGGTTCGTTTTAAATTCCTCCTGATAAGCAAGCCCGGTTTTAGGGTACTTCAAAATTTCTTACCCATTTTCAAGTAAACTCTATAATATGTTCTAAGAAAAAAATAATTTTATAAAATTTCAATTTTTGACATGAAAATCTATCTTAACACTTTTCTGGTTTTATTTTAACAATTAATACTTCTCCTCTTTAAAGACTTGTATATTTTATCTTAAACCTTATCGAAGTGGTTCATTTCTAATGTTTATTAAAAACACATTTTACATTTTTCACTTTGGTTTAATAAAAATTATTCCTAAAACATAATTTAATTTTCATTCACTTATATTTTCTAGTATATACATTTTATAATATAGTTTTATGAAAAATACAAATTATTTTCCAAAAGAAATATTCTTTGTAATGTAAAAAATGGTATTCCTCGCAAGAATTACTCAATAATTTTATTAGAGTATTTTCATCTATTTCAACACCCTATATTGAATATTTTGGTTAATTTGGATCAATATTTTTTGATATCATATACCATATTTTATTAAATGGTTTATGATCAGTTTGATTGTGGATGTTTTATCTTGATACCATTATCCATGGTCCTCAGAATGGTTTGTGATTATATTTACGGATTGGGAAATGTTATTCACATTTCATTTGTACACAAATACAAAAATGGGCAAGGGAAGCACTACCCTTTAATCAGCACTAAAAAAAGTGCTGATAAAGGGGGGCCTTTATCATCGCCGATAAAGGGGCACTTTTAACTGCGCTAAAAAAGCACTGTTAAAAGTGACACTTTATCAGCACTTTTTTTAGCACTGATAAAGGCCCCCCTTTATCAGCACTTTTTTATCCCTGATAAAGGGGGGATTATCAGTTCTTTTTCCTAAAATTGATTAAATTTATGTCTTAAAAATCATGAAAAATAAAATATTGTTATATAATTATATTTATATTTTTATATATAATATATATTTTTTAAATAAGTTTTAGATAAGTATAAATAGACTATTACATTTAATATATATGAAATTTAGTGAGAATGGTTTTAAAATATTTTGAAAAATATTATTAATTATTAATTTCTTAATTATTATTGATTAAAAACCATTTAAAACAATTTGAAGACACAAAAAATAAAAAAACAATTAACAAAAGATCTAATATAAGTTGAAAATGTAACTCAAACTTCAAACGGCCATAAATTTTGATACAAGTGTCCGTTTGAGATCTACAGCATATCAAATCGAATCTTATGATGATCTTTACATGCAAGTGACACAAGAAAAGATTCTATCACAGCTCTTGAGGCTAAAAAAGGCTTAGAAGGCCTCTAAAACTGAGTTTTTAGTCTGGGTACACCGATTTGTTAACATTAAAATAGGTATAACTTATGATCCAAATGTCTGTTAGGCCTTTTCCACATATCATATCGAATATTGTTTTATTTTATTCGATTATACTAGTTTTGGAGTTGAAATGGGATTCTGGATTATAATTTATGGTCCTTTTAACATTCTATGGCTTTTCAAATACACACACACACATATATATATATATGCATTTATTCATAAATATATATGTGTCTCTGTGTGTGTTTCTATGTGTGTGTGTGTGTGTTGTATATATGTATTTATTTATTTATTTATTTATAAACACACATAAAAAATATTTCATAAATGTATTTTAAAATAATCTTATAAATATATATTAATATAGAAATAAATATACAAATAAAAAATTATAACTAAATATATACGTATATATTAATATACGAATGGATATATATACTAATATATGAATAAATATATTTATATTAAAATAAATCTATATTAATGTATAAAAAAATATAACTATAAATATATATAAATAAATAGATATATCATTAAATTGAGAAAAAAACGAAATGGATTAGTGGTAAAGGTGCAGCAGTGAAATGGGGGAGGTTGCGGGTTCATGTTCGGGTGGATGAAAAGGGGTGCACGAATGTGGGGATGCGCGAGAAGAGCAGTGCACGGGAGAGTGTGAGGGGGGGGGTCTGCCTATCACTGATAAAGGGGGTGTCAAGAGCTTTCAAAAGATCCCCCAGCATTATATATAATTATTTTTTATTTTTTATTTTTTTTACTATTATCTGTGATTTTTGGAGCACTGATAAAAGGACCCCCCTTATCCTCACCTCGATTAACAGCGCTTTTTTAGAACTGTTAATCGACTTTTCTAGTGCTGATAAAGGCCATATGTGTATTAGTGGTATATGTTTATTATGTTTCACCCCATTCATATGAGGAATTAATTGGACTTAGTAAGTGATGGATGAGGCCCGCTATAGCCTTTAAATTTTTATATAGGTCTCATGAGACAAACCAAATATAGACATAGCCTAGGCCTTACACATTTATTTTTAGATATTGATTTGAATAAGGGCTTAACCATTTATTTATATATGTCTTGGTGGAGGCATCGAAGGTATATTTCAGATTTCCAAAATTATGTATTCAATCATTAAGATATTAGTGATTAATAATCCATGTGATTATTCTCCTATTATTATATCCATGGTTAAGTTTTATTCTCATGTGACTATTTATATTCCATTATTTTTAAGGTTTTATTCTTACCATGTTATGTACAAGATTATGCTTTAATGGAATTATTTTTTAGTTATTAACCATGCCTTACTATTTATGTTTATTTAGGAAAGGGTATGTTTTACTGTTTACCCATTTTGAGAATCTAAGCTCACCTTATTTATATTTTTCTTCCTAGGAGGAGAAGATGTTTATTATGAATGACTTATATAGATAATCTTGGAATTTAGGTATGTTCCTAAAGTATTTTCTATGTTGTTTTTTCATTCAATTTTAAAATTAAAACCTATGTTTTTATTTGGTTTTCCAAATTAACAATAATATTCGGTCTTTTGGGATACAAACACTTGTTCATTGTACCAATGTAATATAGAAAGGCATTGTCTTCAGGCTACTGGGGTCAGGGTCTTTATATTATATATGATTTATATAGCATCCCATATATATACAAGATATAATAAAAATATTTAATTATAATAAATTTCCATATAATTTTAGTTTTATAGATTTAGATAATTATGACGAAACATTAGTTGACAAAACTCATGTCTTTTTCTACTAATGGAAATTTTTTCGAATATGTTAGTAACTACTTAATTCATAATAAGTCTTTAACATCTCCTATTAATTCTCTAAATGAAATACTCTTATAAACAATTTATAATTTTCTTATCTTTATAACATGGGGAAATGCAAACATAATGATGTGTTGATCTTAGATGCTAAGTAAGGGTAAAAGTTAGTGAAAAAATCAAAGATCATAAGTGAGCATTTGAAGAGAATACGGGTGTAATTAGGATACATAAAAAATTTATGTTGAACCAAGAATATATCATAAAACATTTCATAACATAAGTATACATCAAGAAAATGATGTGTATCATATAAACAAGTCATAATTGAGAATTATGGAATATCCATAAGCATATAAATCATAACGTAGTTGATCGGGTATTATAACATGTTTCCCTTAGTGGATCAAGCATCAGTCAACTATTTCTCATGGTGGATTAGACTTTATTCACCTGTTTCTCATATAGAATCAGGCATCAGAACATGTTTTTATATGTGTATTTTTTATAACTACTAGTTTTATAATTATCTGATGTGATGTAATGTTTTACTCAATGCATTAGAGGGATACATAGCTCCCACACTTCACTTAAATATTAATAATATAAATGTTAGTAATAAGAAAATATCTATCAATCATATCATTTAACCGATGAATATGAATGGGTTTCATAAAACATTCCAATGAAAATTATTCAATTATTATATAATAAATAACCCATAGAAAGAAAATGGGTTTTATATCCTTTTCAAATGGATTCACATAATCAAATCATTATTAATTCCAATAATAATAGTAAAATTATTGACCCATAGAAAATAAATGGCTATCCAACTATATTAATTAACTATCTAGGTAAATATCATTCAGTCAATATAATAAAAAAATGTGGTATTTACACAATATAGATATTGGATATGATTAAGATTATAATTTCCCAAAAAAATAAAATTGTGGAACTTATGTTAACAGCCTTCAGTCAAAGGAATAAAAAATTAGGTATTCACATAAGAATTTCATTATAATAAAAATTATAGTTTTTCACCAAATATGATTACGCAAGAAAAATATAGTGATTGATCATTTCTCAAAAAGAGAATAACATTTCATAATTCATCCTAAGAAATAATTTTATGGTTAAATTTGAAAAAACATAACTGGTCAAGACTATGAAATTTCAATGGATGATTACTTAGAAAAATAAATCTTTTAAGGAGTTTTTGAAAAATCACTTAGGAGATAAGAAATGTCCCTGATCTTTTGAAATAATTTTAAAACAATTATTTTATAAATAGAGGAGAAAAATATTTTCTATTAGAAACATTGAAAATGTAGAGAGAAAGCTTCAAATGACATAAAATGGGAAAAATAATGATATTTTACAATGAAAAATGTTAAAAGTTTTTTTTAATAAATTTGTATTATATTCATAAAATGAAAATTTTATGAGTCAATTTAAAAAGTTATTATCAAAATGGTATTTGAAAGCTTTGGAAAAAAGTTTTCCTTTAAGAAATATAAATTAATTAGTGACTCCTTAAAAAATCATAATTATTATCAAATAAATGTTTGCTGGAAGATAAAATATTTGATTTTAAAAGGATGGAAAATCCTCTTTTTTAAATTTTTTTGGAAATACGATTATTTAAAACTCCACAAAGTAAAAAGAGTATAAAATCTTAATTTCAAAAGTGAAGATATAATTAGGAAAATATTATAAAATTATCTATATTTTATTTCTTAATAATATAGGATAAATTTTTTGAGATGGAATATATGAACATAGAAGAAAAAATTCATTATGAAAAATGAGAGTCATTCTTACCAATTTTCAACTTTTATTTCAGGAAAAAAATTATCAAAGAATTTATTAGAGATAAGAGTTAATTTACCTAGATAAAATAAATAAAATACTATATGAAATATTAAAATGGTAGGATAAAATAAAAATTGAAAATTATAGTCATGAGAGAATAATTATGGCCCAATGAATCAGAAATTGATTCAATGTAACTCTTATAAAATTCGTAACGTAAGAATAAAAGGAAATTGGGAGAAATATCATTAAATTAACATTAAAATATCATGAAATAGAATATATTTTCATATGTGAATTTAATTGGGTAGATAATACAATATATAAAATAAATTATGTTTCATAATATCAAACATGTTCCAATTATTTGAAAATAAGAAATGAAACCATAATATATTTGATAATTTTTTAGTCAAAACCCCATGAGATAAAGAAATTGGAATAGAAAATTGAATATCTTGAAATATTATAAAATAATTATATAAAATATTAATTGTTAAGCATATACCCCATTATAAATAAAACATGGTATATAATTATATATATATATATCAAGGGGTAAAAATATATAAAAATTAACCCATATAGATTTTTAAATTTTTGAGCTAAATCACCATAAGAAAAAAGACATAAAATATAATATTTTACTTCATGAAAATTTATGTTAATAATGATTAAAAAATAATAATGGGGTACCATTTTCATGCGGAAAAATTAAACATTGTGTATAGAATAATCATGTCTCAAGGAATTAAAATTTGAGACAAAGAACTCTCACCTTGTTTCCCCTATTAGTAGAATACATTCTAAGCTCTTGTATAACAAAAATTAAGATATTAAAAACATATTTTAGAAACATTTTATTATATATTAACCTTTATTGACATCATTTATAATTATTCTCCACATTTATATTAGTTAGTTATTATCAGTTTTTAATATTTGGTGTGGTTTATCATGATCATTTGAAACTAGTTTCAAAATTGTGATGTTGTCAATTCATTATTCTCAAAAATTTCATCATTCCCAGATAATATGAGTCCCTATAAATTATTATTTGTAATTATTTTAATTTTTATAATTTCATTTAAAAGGAATTTTTGTTATTATTCACGATGATGAAGTCGGTGATGGGTTTGTTTGGATAATTTGTAACAAACAGGTGGCGTTTTCTTAATTAATTAGTTAAATGTATGTATTACCGTTACAAAACAACAAAAAATCATTATTTACTAATTATTATCTAATATTAAGTTTCAAAATCCATAATTAAGATAAATTTATAGAATTGTTCATGTAGGTGGCTAAACCGACCCAATATAAACATGATACAATTTATGTGTTAGTATGGTGGTGGAAGAGATTCATATATTTAAATATCATTATCAAAAATGTATACTAAAATTTTTCAGATGTTTTTAGTTTAATAAAATATATTTGGTATGAGTTAAAAGAATAAGTAAATTGAAAAATAAGTTTTCACTTATAAAAAAAAATCTCTTTTCATCTTGTTATGTTCGTTTTAGGATGTTAGTATTACAATGATAGATTATTTATATTATTAATTACATAATTAATAATTTATAATTACAGAATATAAATCCTAACATAAATAACATATTTATTCACAAAAACATTTCTATAACAATATTTTAAAGGAGGTGAAGAAAAAGAAAATTTTTCGTTCATAGAAGCGCTAGTTCTCACACACACATGAGCAACATTTTTTTTTTTTGATCAAATGTAAAGGGAATTAATAATTCTTATGCGACAAATAATATTAAATTTTTGTATTTTATTTTTAATGATGTAATAATATACATATATTTAGAATGGTTTTTAGTAAGTTTTATGGGAATTGTAAAGAATGGAAGTAAAAGGGTAAGTAATACTTACACTGGGAATTCAGATATTCACTTGAACTATCTTTTAAAAATAAAGGACTTATAGAAATTTGATGATGTTGGGGACTCCAAAACATATATATGTTCTCTGTAATAGATAAACTGGGTAGAGTTTCATGGGAATATTAAACTAGGTTGTGGATTTAAAAGGGTGGAAGTGAGCTACTTTTATTGGTGAAAAGGAGGGACAAATCATTATTAAAGAATATTAGGTAAAGGATAAGAATTTAATTGAATTATTTAAGTTATTTTGAAAGATAAATTATTTTGAGAAACATATATATTAATTTAAAAACTAAAAATATTTTATATGTTCTAAGTTTCATATTGATTTAGAAAAATTTGAGACATATTAAACTACCCATTTTAACACTTGTTAATGTTGATTAAATATTAATCATATTTATTATCTTATCACTAAAATTAAAATATTTCCCTCATTGGAAATTTTATATGTTATTAATATAAATTTTTATTCCATTTAATCTAATTAAAATTCTAAATGTAATAAAATTAACTTTTAAATTAAAACATAAAATGGGATAAAATATAGTTTTTCTAGATAATATATTTTTAAACATTAAGTGTTCTAAATATTTTTTAACATTGATTACCTTTTAAATTAGTGTTAGTTTAATTTTATATAAGTTTTTAAATAATTTTTTAGTATTTATTTGGAAATTTAATAATTTAATTTAAAATCCTAATATTTAGAAAAAGTATCAATCCATGAAAAAATATGTTTTACCATGGTAACTAATATTTATCTTGATAACTTAATTTTATGACTAAAAATGAAATTTTACTTACTAAATAATATTAAAATATTGATATAAATGTGAAAATAACTTTATCAAATTTAATTTATAATGGTTAGACAACTTAATTTTAATATTGGTGCATAAAAATAGTTTTTGGAAAAAGTTTGTTTTTTAATATTAATATTTATTTCAATGATAATTTTTCCATTTTATTTAATTTAATGATATAAATTTGTTAAATTTTTTAAAAAATAATATTTATATGTATAAAAAAGAAATTGAATATTGAATATTTCCATTAAAAATTTTAATTAATGAAATGAGTGAAAAAAGTATTAAAATTATTATAAAATGCTACTACTGATCTAAAATTTCAAACACAGGTTTTCAAAGATAAAAAAGATATTCTAAAATACCTAGTTATCCTTATTAAGTAAATATTTAATAAATTAAAAAAATTATAAACATCTAGGTTTTATTCATATATTGATACAATTATAAAATTTATAGTTTTGATAAAAACATTAGTTTTTATTATTCACATCAATTCTGTTATTTTAGAAAAATTTATAAATTTAATATTATTCTAATTTTTAAATAAAAAATTAAAATTGAAATTAATTTTAAAATTATAAAATTATAAAATTTATAAATATATCTTTTGGAAAGAAATTAAATATATAATGAAAACATCTTTTATTGAAAAGTAACCTTTTATAAATTTCAATGCTCTTAATATAATATTGTATGAATTTATAATTGATTACAATATTTTTATTTACAATAGTTTTTATTATTATTAAATTTTTATAATAATATTCATCTAATATGTTACGACTCATTTTATTTCATTGTTATATGTGAAGAAAGCTATCGACCATAATATTTATTTATGGAAAATACACAGTGAAATATCTCGTCATTATATTATACTCCCCTCAAAAAAATTATGTCCTCAAAACTTTTAATTATTACTCATTTATGAACATAGGTGAGAGTATTCTTAACATACTCACGATTCAGGATATAACTTCCAAAATGAAATCTACCTTACTCTCAATGACTATATCAAATTACTCATCCTTCCTCAAACAATATTAATCATTCACAAAATCACATACCCAAGTATGTATAAACCCTAATGATATATTCTATATAACATATATTTTGTAAAACCGTTTAAAATTCTATGACATAAAACCATAGTGAAATCATATGTTCCTTCAAAAATTAACTATTATATTTAAGCACTAGTTCTAAAGTCACACACTAGTCTATATATATGATACTCCTAAAATTAAAATATAGTTCACTAAAATATCCCTAATCAGTTTTTTATTAAATCAATAATCAATTCTGAGGCTATCAATAATAATTTAATCAATTTTATAAAAAATCATTTAACCCTTTATGACCATGAAATCAATCATATATTAAACCTAATAGTTTTTCATTCCTCAACAATTTGTTCTCCAATAGTTATCCCAAAAAATATAACCTTGTCAAAAAATCAATTTTCGTGGTTATTAATAATATTTAATATATGTTTTCAAAACATTAATGAAAAAAAATTAAATAAAAACCTTAAATATTCACATAATTCTCATAAATATTAGAATACAATATAATATCATCAAGAAATATCACTCATTAATGAAAAATTCTAATAGAATCATGACTTTATATCATTATGATATCATCCCCACTACCTTAGGTAAGACTAGGAAACTTACATTTTCTGTTGTTGAAAAAATAAACTAATATTATGAACCTTTTTAGTATACTACCTTATTTAGCTATAATACATAATGGTTTCTAATTATATACCATTCTCAGCTACATTTTCATGATCCTATTTCTACAAAACACTAAAACCAAAAAGGTGATGATAATACCTAAAATATGAATATCAAAAACAAAAAATTGATGTTGCCTTACCCAATTACATCTTTTTATTTATCATATAATACTTCTTTTAAACATATGACCCTATTTGTTCAATACTTGGTTATCCATAGTCATTTTCCTATTAGTTTCTCTAACCAAATTGGTTATAATCAAACTCAAATACTTCACAAGGGTTTATTAAAGATAATTTGATTCAACCATAGAATATCCAATTGGAGTGTCAAACTAAGTGTTCAGTTATACATCCTTTTCATGCACCAGGTAATTATTGAGTTAATACCTATAACACAATTTTTATGGTTATTACCTCTAGGTAAATTTCTTCCTGACCCTGCTGTAAGAATACGGTTCTTATTCTTGAGGTATGAGTTTCTTCTTTTCCTTTTTCCTTAATTTATTTTGAGAAAATAAGGAAAATAGAGAAAAATATGAAATTTTATGGGTACACGCCGTGTAATTTTGCACACACCATGTACTTCGGCCGTATGGGAAGAGTACACAGGGCGTGTAGGACTGTCGATGATGAAGGGTGTAAACAACTAACTACACGCTGTGTACTTAGTATTTACACGCCATGTAATCAGTCGGTAGGTGAACAGTAAGGTGGTGAAGGTAGCTGGCAGCTGAGCGATGATACACGCCGTGTAATCAGGAATATACACCGTTTACACAAGTTGATTGATGAATGGTTCGACAGTGAAAATGTAGCCGCTTTAGGAGTAGTTAAATGAGAAAAGTACACACAATGTACTTGAGAGTACACACCATGTAGTCTGTTTTTTCACTTAAAACGGGAAGTAGCCTCCTCTGTTCATAGAAAAATCTTAGAACGCCAGAGGAGAGCGGGAGAGATGGTCGGTTCTTGGAGGATCTCTCGACCGCACACCGGGAACCCGATTCCTACGCCGATGATCTCCTTGGAACCGAACGGGTAAGCTCTTCCTTCTCCTAGATCCTTTCTTACCAATTCTTTCCCAAGGGAAAGTTATATGAGTTTGAATGGGATTATTTTTATCTAATATATGCTCCATTCTCGTTTGTTTCTGGAGGTGTCGTTCACGTATACCGATCAGAGATGATCAAGGTAGGTGGTTTGGTGTTTAAATTCCAACTGTTATGTGTTTTTGTGTACCATTGTGCTACGATCCCATGTTTGGGGTGTCATATGGCTTTCACCTTTGCATAAAGTTATCTAGAATTGAATAGGTAAACTTTTGATAAGTTAAAACTTCTGTTTGGGATCACTTCTTAGATCCAAGATGACCTCGGGGGTGCGTTCCTCTGTTTAGCCATTTGGCCAAGATACCTGTGGGTATTCAGTGAATTTTTAGCATGCGTTGAATTTCCTTGAGTGTAATTGTATATAATTGCTTGCTTATATGTTGGGCTCGGTCCAGTTACTTGTATAGCCTGAGGGCAGTGTTCATTTAGCTTGTGGGAAACTCTTCTGATGCTCGTGGGAAATAGATTCTGTGCCTATGGGCGACACTTCATACGCCTATGGGAAATATCTGTTATGCCTTGGGGAAGACACCTGTGGGTTTCAATTCTGGTTACCTGAGGATAAGGATTGTATGTATAAGGAAAGTTTTATCATGACTATTCACCATGGTTATTTTTATATTTTATACCTTCCAAGTTAAAGCATGAGCTTGGAATGGTTAAATGAATATTTAAATGTCAATATAACTGTTAGAGTTAGTTACTTTTTAGTACTGCTTAGTTTATTGCATTTACTACTACACACTGTTGCTGCACATTTTCACTAATAGTTGGGCACGGGCCTTTGGTGGGTGCCTATTAGGATTTATTTCTCCCACCATGTTTGGGTCATGTCTTCACCCTAAACATAATATATTTTTGTAGTTGTTGACAGGGGAAAGAGTCCCTATACAGGTACAAGATTGTAGTAGAGTAGGAGAGCATGAGCCCGATCTTAGGATTGCGATGCTGTTGCGTTCTGTTTACTCTACTCGTTCTATTTTTTATACCTCGTACATTGATTTGTATTCTATTGTATTGCAGTATATCTTCTTATGGATGTTTCTATAAAAGTAGTGACATTCTTCATCTTTATATATATGACTGCTAGTCCCCTTTACCTCAGTTTTCCATTTCAGTTGCATATTGTTTACTGATTCCGCTGTTGTATGTTATATTTCTTTTCTGTTGTGCTACACTTTGAAAATGAGGGTATAGTTTCCCCACTATCATACCTAGGCCCTCGCTGCTAGTCGGTAGCCTCTGGAGTTTGGGAAATGCACTTGAGGTAATGTGACTAACCGGGTTCGGGGCACTCGTTGAGTGGCTTCCAGATCTGAGACGTTACAAATGGTATCATAGCAGTTCTTTTATTTGACTTACTATTTAGAGCCTTAGTCAGCGATAGGATGGACATGGTAGCTGGTAATAATCTGTGCTTGGGAGTATCTAACCAATGTACAGGGAAAATCCAATCTACCTTGTTATTGCAATTATTACTAGTTTTGTGATTTTACAGTTAATTTGATTTTCATCATTGGGTGACGCACTTGTGATTGTGTTGTTTATATGTTATACATGGGTTCAATTGAGTTGCAACCCGATGAGATGAGGTTATGTCATCTCATGCATCATGTAGGAATATGTTATAAATCACATTTCATGCATCCTTTCCTTGCCATGTAGATGCATTAAAAATTGCATGTTGTTGTGATAGTTGTTGTGGTAGAAAATCATATTGTTGTGATATCTACTTTGATAAATACCTTCTATTTGATAGGGTATTTTAGTGTGCGGTTGCTGATAAAATGAACGCCAAACCTTGGTTATAGTGGAGTATGGGCCCTCAATGACAGTAATTTGGTGGATCATTAATGTGATTATTTTGTTATAACATGTGTAAGATTCCAAGATTTGATTCATGGGGAGTATGGGCCCTCACGGATCGGAATTTGGCACTTAGGTGTTTATTCAGTGTTTTTCTGGGTTCCAGAGTAGTTTCTAAGGCTTACTATACGGAAAACCTAGGATACACGCTATGTAGTTCCTTGGACACACGTCGTGTGTTCTTCTGTTCGATAAGAAAGGAAAACTTTTTAGGTACACACCGTGTACCTTCAGTACATGTCTTGTACTCTCTTCCCATGTCAAAGGCTATGTGGGTGGGGACACGGGGTAGAGAATGACTTAGGGGAAACACGCCGTGTACCGGTTGTACATGCCATCTAGATTTGACCTGGTGTCCACCCGTGTAACTAACAACCCGGACAGAGGAAACCTTAAGAAATACACGCCATTTCCACCCTGAACACGCTGTGTAGTCTGACCCAGTTACCCGACCATGTCACAAACAACACGGGTCTGTGTTATCTATCCTAGTACACGTCGTGTCCGTTTGGAACATGCCATGTTGTGTTAGCCGTGTAACCGTCCGTTTAGCGAGCATCACGGGCCGGTCTAGGTCTTCCTTCAACACGTCGTGTCATTTTCGAACATGTTGTATTGTGTAACATGGGTACACAAGCCGTTTCACGAACAACACGGGCCGGTGAAAGCTTTTCGAGTACATGTCGTGTTCCTGTGGGACACGCCGTGTAGTTTTTCTTTAGGAGAGTCATGTGACTTTGCCATGTTGAAGGACTCGGGTTGGGAAGGAGGACTCAGGTACATGATGTGTAGTCATAAATAAACACCATGTATTTGGGTTGTTACATGGCCAGTTTTAGCTGGAGTACACGCCCATGTGGATGGCCTAGGAGAACACGTTGTGTAGAATTTATACACGCCGTGTAGTCAAGTTTTGTAAATATTGAATTATTTCTTTCTCCTATTCTCTTCTTGGACTCCTCATTTTCGGTCTTTGATGATCTTGATCTATGGTGTGTGTTTGACCTTGTAGATTCATGCCACCAAGAAGACCACTGGTTGTTCGCCAGGAGAGTGGCAATGATTATAATCATGATACGGTAGTCCATGGGATACTATAGGATCCTCCAGCAGGGCCAGATGTGGTGCCAACTATTATACCGACACATGCATGGAGGCGTAGTTCCGTGAAGTCTTCATGTGGTTCATACAGACCTTCCAGGGAGCACCGCAGGCCGCCAGATCTATGGCAGAGCTGACGCATATCTTTCAGTAGCAGCATCCACCAACATTTTTAGGGGATGGCGGACCATAGGTTGCGGAGTCATGGCTGGATTCGATGTAGACAATATTCGAGAATCTAGATATTCCTCCAGGGCAGAGGGTCAAGCTCGCTACATACATGTTGTGTGATTCTACCAAGAGGTGGTGGGATGTTACCACCCAGTCTGAGCATCACCATGACATGGCATGGGAATATTATCAAGCAGCTTTCTATGACTTCTTCATTCTAGAGAGGCTGAGGGAATATTGAGCTTGAGAGTTCATGAATATGCAGGAAAGTGCCATGTCAGTGATGGATTATTCTACTCTCTTCACCGAGCTTCAGCATTTTTCACCCGTTCTGGTTGGTGATGAGGCATTGAGGGATATACAGTTTGAGTTTGATCTTCTCTATAACATCCAATCACTGGTGAATGTTTTCTGGTTGCCTACAGTACATGCCAATCTCATCCAGGAACTGATTACAGAGAAGTACCTGCAGGAAGCAGGTGGTGTGGGCCAGGGCGGTTCGACACCAGTTTCAGGTACAATCTCTACCGGTAAGAGGAAGAGAAAGATTGACTTCTCCCACAATAATAGTACTAGCCATGAAAATACATTAGGTGGCCAGGTCATGTGCTACCAATGTGGTAAATAGGGTAAAAAGAGACTGTAGTGTCCACGTGACCCAGTGGAGTGCGGAGATTACAACAAGATGGGTCATCTGCAGTGTTATTGCAGGGCGTTTCCACCAGTGGCTAGTGAGAGGGGTTCTGTGCAGACTCCACCTACGGGAGCAGGACCAGAAGCTTCTTACCAGTTGGGAAATTGGGGTACATCAGGGTGTGCAGGCAGAGATGGTGGTCGTGTATTTTTTAGCAAGACCCCATGATCTCAGAAGCAGCAGGGCGGGTCAGCTCAGAGTATCCAGGCTATGTCACAGGGTCGTGGCACTAGGCAGGCATATGCAGTGCAACAGACCCAGGAGGAGCAGGATCCCAGACCTTCTACTATCAGAGGTACTATTTTAGTAGCTTCTGTTTTATCATCATTACTTTTTGATATGGGTTCTACACATAGCTTTATATTTGTGCCCGTTGTGGAGAGCCTTGGGCTCTGTGTTTCTTCTTTTTCTGGTGTTATGGATTTAGACACTCCATTGGGGACTTGAACGTCAGGTGTGCGTCACTGTAGGGAGTGCCCCCTAAAGGTTGGTGGGTGTCACTTTCTATGGCACCTCTAAGTCTTAGTAATTAAATCTTATTATTTCATTCTCGGGATAGACTGGTTGGTACCCTTTTGAGCCTTTGTGGATTTCTATCTTCACAGGGTGAGTTTTACATCACCAGAGGGTGAAGAGTTTCTATAAAAGGGCGAATGGGATGTCCAGGAGAGCCGAGATGGACCCGAGCATCGTGGGCGAGGTGGTGTGACAGCCCAGATTGAAAGTTTATATCTAGATGATCATTTAACATTTCAGAAGGATTTCCCTCCAGTAGTATATCATTTCAGGGATGTCTTCCCGGACTACTTTTATGGTCTACCTCCCGAGCGTGAGGTGGATTTCTCGATTGTTCTTGTTCCTGGAGTAGCACCGTTGTCCATTCCACCTTATAGGATGGCTACACCAGAGTTTCAAGAGCTCAATAGGAAGTTGGAGGAGTTATAGGAAAATGGTTTCATCTGACCTAGTACATCTCCATGAGGTTCTCCGGTACTCTTTTCGAAGAAGGAAAATGGTACCCTCAGACTCTGTGTTGACTATCGGAAGCTGAACCAGTTGACGGTCAAGAATCGTTATCCCTTATCGAGGACTGATGATCTTTTTGAGAAACTTTGAGGTGCACAAGTTTTCTCGAAGATTGACTTGAGATCCGGATATCATCAGTTACATGTTAGACCATCGGACATAAAGCTTACAGCTTTTCAGAGTAGATATGGTCTATATGAGTACTTGGTTATGCCATTCGGACTTACGAACGTGCCATCAGTTCTCATGGATTTTATGATCCTTTTCTTCCATCTTTGTCTTGATTCATTTGTGGTAGTCTTTGTGGACTATATCTTGGTGTACTCTCACACTCGACACAACCATGCTACACATCTTGAGATCGTATTGAGTACACTGAGAGAGAATCAGCTATATGATAAGCTCTCAAAGTGCCACATCTGGATGGACCAGATTCACTTCCTGGGTCATATCATCTCAGAGGTCGGAGTTTTAGTAGACCCAGAGAAGGTGAGAACAGTAGTTTCCTAGGATCATCCAAAGAACGTGTTTTAGATACAGAGTTTCTTGGGGATGGCTAGTTACTATGTGGGTTTTATACAGGACTTCTCCCGCTTAGCAGCACTGTTAAAGAGTTTCACTAAGAAGGGTGTGAAGTTTGTTTGGTCAGAAGCTTCCGAGACAACATTTTAGGAGTTGAAGGGAAGGTTGACATCATCACCAGCCCTGATACTTCTAGAGTAGGGGAATAGATATACAGTTTACTGTGATGCACCAGAGATTGGGCTGGGATCAGTGTTGATGTAGGGCAATCGATTTGTTTCGTACGGGTCTCGGTAGTTGAGGCCACATGAGAGGAATTACCCGACGCATGATATCGAGTTGGCTGCAGTTGTTCATGCATTACGTTATTGGAGACATTATCTCTTGGGAGAACATTTTGTGGTTTTCACCGACCAGAAAAGCCTCAAATATATATTTACCCAACATGACCTGAATTTGAGACATAGAAGGTGGGTTGAATATCTTCAGTCCTTCAATGTTGAACTTGCCTATACACCAGGTAAGGTTAAAGCAGTTGCTGATGCACTGAGTAGAAAGACTCAGATACAAGCAGTTCATAAGGCTGGTGGTGAGTGGAAGCTTATGGCTTTGTTCTCTGAGATGCATTTGGAGGTTCACGATAGTCAGGGGAAAACCTATCTTTCATCCTTATCTGTGACTTCCACACTCCTTGAGAGAGTGAGGATGAGACAGCTATCAGATTCATAAGGCCTAGTTCTATGGGAGTCGGTGTAAAGTGAGGATTGTCCTTCTAGTTTGACGGTAGACGATGATGAGGTACTGCATTTCCATGGATGAGTATGGGTTCCAGGGGATATACGCAAGGAGGTGATGCGAGAGTTTCATGCTCAGCTTGGGAAGTGCATCCCAGAGTTACCAAGATGTATCGTGACTTGGGAAGTCAGTATTGATGGACGGGTATAAAATGGGAAGTATCTGGTTTTTTTACGAGATGTTCCACCTGTCAGCAGGTGAAGGCGAAGCATCAGAGGCCAGCCGATCTGTTACAACAGTTACCCATTCCGGAGTGGAAATGGGATGATATCGCGATGGATTTGGTTACTAGGTTTCCAAGGTCACCTCAAGGCAGTGATTTTGTGTGGGTTGTTGTAGGCATACTTACCAAGGTATCTCACATTTTTCTAATCAAATAGACTTTTGGTGTTGACGAGCTCGGGATTTTGTATATCCGAGAGGTGGTATGCCTTCATGAGTTCCCTCGTTCTGTTATTTCAGATAGGGACACCCTCTTTACGTCTCATTTCTAGAAGAGTTTTCATAGGGAATTTGGTACACAGGTTCTTCTGAGCATAGCTTACCACCCTTAGACTGATGGCCAGTTAGATCATATGGTACAGGTGCTTCAGGACATGATGTGCACATGTGTACTTGAGTTTGGGGGCTCTTGGGAGAAGCACATACCCCTGGACGAGTTTGCCTACAATAGTAGTTTTCAGTAAAATATTGAGATGACACCTTACGAGGCTATATATGGTAGACCATGTCGATCACCTTTATGCTGGATGGAGGCAGGTGAGGCAGCTTTACTGGGACCATGTCTCGTGCAGGAGACTACTGAGCAGGTCCAGTTGATTCAGAAGTGGATGGCTACTACACAGTCTCTTCATAAATCTTATGTTGATCACCGTAGACGGCCCTTAGAGTTCGTGGTCAGGGATCATGTTTTATTGTGTGTCTCACTGAGGTTGGGACATAGGCATATAATGAGATAGGGTAGACTTTTACCATGGTATGTGGAGCCGTTTGAGATTCTGGAGAGATTCGGGTTGGTTGCCTATCGGTTGCAGTTACCACATAGATATCGGGCCATGCACGACATCTTCCATGTATCTTAGCTACACCTTTATAATTCAGACCTGTCTCTCGTCTTTCAGAACAATGAGTTTGAGACTCATGTCAATGCATCCTTTTAGGAGCATCCGATTAATATTGTTGATAGGAGCACAAAGGTTCTTCGAAGTTGTCCAGTTCCTCTCATTCAGGTGCTATGGAAGCATGTCCGAGTGCAGGATGAGACCTGGGAGTGGGATACCGATGTATATGCTCAGTGGCTGGAGTTTTTCAAAGCATTATCTTCTCTACCCTTGGAAGGGAAATTTTGGGATGAATTTATTTGAGAGAGAAGTTTGTAAGAACCCGGTTCTTATTCTTGAGGTACGGGTTTCTTCTTTTCCTTTTTCCTTAAGTCTTTTTGAGAAAATAAGAGAAATTTGGAAAAATACCGAATTTTATGGCTACATGCTGTGTACTTTTCCACATGTCGTGTACTTTGGCCATGTGAGAAGAGTACACAAGGTGTGTAGGACTTCCAATAATGAAGAGTGTAAAAAACTCACTACACATCATGTAATCAGTAAAAAGGTGAACAGTAAGGCGGCGAAGGCGACTACCAGCTGAGTGACGGCACGTGTTGTGTAATAAAGAATACACACCGTGTATACATGTCGAAAGTTGAATAGTTCAGCGGTGAAAAATTAGCCTCTAGAGGAGCAGTTAAATGAGAAACGTACATGCCGTGTACTTGAGATTACACACTGTGTAGTTTTTTTTCTCTCTTAAAATGGGCAGTAGTGTACTCTATTCATAAAGAAAGGTTAGAATGACGAAGGAGAGCGGGAGAGATGACTAGATCTTAGAGGATCTCTTGACCGCACATCGGGAACTTTATTCCCATGCCGACGATCTCCTTGGAACCACACGGGTAAGCTCTTCCTTCTCCTAGAGCATTTCATACCAATTATTTCCAGAGGGAAAGTTATTTGAGTTTGAATGGGATTACTTTCATCTCAGATATGCATTTTTCTTGTTTTTTTAGGAGGTGTAGTTCATGTATACCGATTAGAAACAGTCGAGGTAGGTGGTATGGTGTTTAAATTTCAACTGCTATGTGTTTTTGTGTACCGTTGTGCTACGAGCCCAAGTTTGGGGTGTCGTATGGTTGTGATCTTTGCTAAAAGTTATCTAGAATTTCATATGTAATATTTTGATAAGTTAAAACTACTATTTGAGATCCCTGCTTGGATCCAGGACCACCCTGTGGGTGTGTTCCTCTGTTTATCCATTTGGCCAGGATACCTGTGGGTATTCCGTGAATTTTTAGCATGCGTTGAATTTCTTTGAGAGTAATTTTATATAATTTCTTTTTTTTTATTTTGGGCTCGGCCCGGTTCCTTGTATAGCCTAAGGGCAGTGTTCGTTTAGCCTGTGGGAAACTCTTCTAATGCCCGTGGGAAATATATTTTGTCCCTGTGAGCGACACATCGTACGCCTGTGGGAAATATCCATTATGCCTATGGGAAGACACCTGTGGGTTTCAATTCTGGTTACCTGAGGGTAAGGATTGTATGTCTGAGGATAGTTTTATCATGAATATTCACCATGGTGATTTTTATATGTTATACCTTCCAAGTTATATCATGATATTGGAATGGTTAAATGAATATTTAAATGGAAATATAACTGGTAGAGTTAGTTACTTTTGATTACTGCTTAGCTTATTGCATTTACTACTGCACACTACTGCTACACATTTTCACTATAGTTGGGAATAGACCTTTTGTGGGTGCCTACTGGGATTTATTTATCACACCTTGTTTGGTTCTTGTCTTCAGCCCAAACAAACTGTATTGTTGTAGGTGTTGATAGGGGCAAGAGTCCATATACAGTTACATGATTGTAGCAGAGGAGTAGGAGAGCATGAGACCAATCTTAGTCTTGCGATGTTGGTGCATTCTGTTTACTCTGCTTATTCTATTTTATTCTACCACATACATTTAGATGTATTGTATTGTATTGTTGTGTATCTTGTTATGGATGTTTTCATAGAACTAGTGACATGCTTCATCTTTATATATATTATTGCTGGTCCCCTTTGCTTCAATTTTCCATTTCAGTTGTATATTGTTTACTACTTCCACTGTTGTATGTTATATTTCTTTTTCGTTGCGCTACACTTTGACAAATGAGTACATAGTTTCCCCACTATCAGACTTGGGCCCTCGCTTCTAGTCGAAAGCCTCTGGAATTTGGGGAAATGCACTTGAGGTCATGTGATCAACCGGTTTTGGGGCACCCATTGAGTGGCTTCCAGATCCGGGATATTAAAAAGTGGTATCAGAGCGGTTCTTTTCTTTGAATTATTATTTGGAGCCTTATTTTAGGGATAGGATGGACATGATATTTGGTTATATGTTGTGCCTGGGAGTAGCTAACCCGTGTACAGGGAAAATCCAATCTACCTCATTATTGCAATTATTACTGGTTTTGCGATTTTACAGTTAATTTTATTTTCACCATTGGGTGACAGACTTGTGATTGTGTTGTTTATATGATATACATGGGTTCTATTTAGTTGCAACTAGATGAGATGAGGGTATACGATCTCATGCATCATTTAGGAAGATGCTATAAATCACATTTCATGCATTCTTTCCATGCCATGTAGGTGCATTAGAAATTGCATGTTGTTGTGATAGTTGTTGTGCTAGAAAATCATGTTGTTGTGATAGCTTCTTTGATAAATATCTGGTACTTGATAGGGTATTTTAGTGTGTGGTTGCTGATAAAATTAATTCCAAACTTTACTTCTTGAGGAGTATGGGCCCTCAATGACTGCAATTTGGTGGATCATTAATGTGTTTACTTTGTTATAACATGTGTAAGATTCCATGATTTGATTCGCGGGGAGTATGGGCCCTCACAGATCGGAATTTGGGACTTAGGTATTTTTTTAGTGTTTTTATGGGTTCCAGGGTAGTTTCTGAGGATTAATATCTGGAAAACCCAGCATACACGCCGTGTAGTTCCTTGGACACACGTCGTGTGTTCTTCTGTTCGGAAAGAAAGGAAAACTATTTATGTGCATGCCGTGTACCTTCAGTACATGCCTTGTACTCTCTTCCCATGTCAAAGGCCATGTGGGTGGGGACACGGGGTGGGGAATGAATTGGGGGGAAATGGCGTGTACCAGTTGTACACTCCGTTTCGAGTTGACCCGGTGTCCGCCCGTGTAACAAACAACACAAACATAGGAAACCTTAAGAAATACATGTTGTGTCCACCCTGAACACGCCGTGTAGTCAAACCCAGGTACTTGGACGCATCATGAACAGCACGGGTCGGTGTTATCATTCCTAGTATACGTCGTTTCCATATGAAACACGCCATGTAGTGTCGTCCATGTAGCCAGCCGTGTATCAAGAAACACAGTTCGGTCTGGGGATTCCTTGAACACGCTGTTTCTTTTTAGAACACACCATATAGTGTAACCTAAGTACACTAGCCATGTCAAGAACAATACGGGCCGCTGAAAGCTTGTCGAGTACACACCGTGTGCCTGTCAGACACACTGTATAGTTTTTTTTAGGAGTGTCGTGTGGCTTTTCCATGTTGAAGGACTCGGGCAGGGAAGGAGGAATCAGGTACACGACGTGTAGTTAGAAATACATGCCATGTATTTGGGGTGTTACACTACCAGTGTTAGCTAGAGTACACGCCCATGTGGATGGCCTATGAGACCACGCCGTGTAGAATTTATACACATTGTGGAGTAAAGTTTTGTAAATATTGAATGCTTTCTTTCTCCAGTTACCTTCTTGGCCACATCATTTTTAGTCTTTGATAATCTTGATCAAAGGTGTTCATTTGACCTTGTAGAGTCATGCCACCAAGAAGACCACTGGTTATTCACCAAGAGAGTGGCAACGATTATACTCCTGAGATGGTAGGCCATGTGCTACTAGTAGATCCTAAAGTAGTGCCAGATGTTGTGCCAGCCATTATACCAGACACAAGCATGGAGGCGCAGTTCCATGAAGTCTTCATGTGGTTCATTCAGACATTCCAGGGAGTACCGCAGGCCGCCACATCTATGGCAGAGCTGATGTATATCTTTCAGCAGCAGCATCCACCTACGTTTTCAGGGGATAGCGGACCATAGGCTGTGGAGTCATGGCTGGATTTGATGCAGACGATATTATAGCATCAAGAGATGCCTCCAGGGCAGAGGGTCAAGCTCGCTATATACATGATGTGTGATTCATCCAAGAGGTGGTGGGATGTTACCACCTAGTCTGAGTATCACTGTGACATGGCATGTGAATATTTTTAGGCAGCTATCTATGACTTCTTCTTTCCGGAGATGCTGAGGGAATATTGAGCTCGAGAGTTCATGAATCTACAGCAAGACGCCATGTTAGTGATGGATTATTTTTCTTGCTTCACCGATCTTCATATTTTTAGGGGCACAAAAGACCACAGTGTCTATGTGACCTAGTGGAGTGTCGAGCTTGCGGTAGGATGGGTCATCTCCAGCATTATTGTAGGCCGTTTCCACCAGTGTCTAGTGAGAGGGGTTCTGTGTAGACTCCACATGCGAGAGCAGGACCGGCTGCTTCTTACCAGTCATGAGATTGGCATACGTCAGTGCGTGCAGGCATAGATGGTGGTCATGGCCATGGTAGCCACACACCAAGATCTCAGAAGCAGCAGGGATGGCCGGCTCAGGGTAGCCAGGCTGTGTTGTAGGGCCGCAACACTAGGCAGGAATATGCAGTGCAACAGACCCATCAAGAGCAGGATCCCTGACCATCTACTATCAGAGGTTCTATTTTAGTAGCTTCTATTTTATCTTCAGTACTTTTTGATATGGGTGGTATGCGTAGCTTTATATTTGTGCCCGTCGTGGAGAGCCTTGGTCTCTTTGTTTATTCTTCTTCTGGTGTTATAGCACTACACACATCATTGGGGACTAGAAGGATAGTTGTTCATCGGTGTAGGGAGTTCCCCCTAGTGTTTGGTGGGAGTCACTTTCTATGGGACCTCTATGTCTTAGAGATGACATCTTATGATGTCATTCTCGGGATGGGCTGGTTGGTACCCTTTGGTGCCTTTGTGGATTTCAATCATCGCAGGATGAGTTTTACGTCACCAGAGGGCAGAGAGATTCTATAAAAGGGCGAATAGGATGTCCAGGAGAGCCGAGCTGGACCCGAGAATTGTGGGAGAGGTGGTGTGATAGCCCAGATTGTGAGTTTATATCTAGATGATCATGAAACTTTTCAGAAGGATTTCCCTCTAGTTATAGATCATTTTAGGGATGTCTTCTCAGATAAATTTTCAGGTCTACCTCTAGAGTGTGAGGTGGATTTCCCGATTGATCTTGTTCCAAGAGCAGCACTGTTGTCCATTCCTCCTTATAAGATGGCTACACCTGTGTTGCAAGACCTCAAGAGGCAGTTGGAGGAGTTACAGGAAAAGGGTTTCATCTATCCTAGTACTTCCCCATGGGGTTTTCTAGTCCTCTTTGCGAAGAAGGCAAAAGGTACCCTTAGATTCTGTGTGGAGTATCGGAAGATGAACCAGTTAACAGTTAAGAATCGATATCCCCCACCGAGGATTGATGATCTTTTTGATCAACTTCAAGGTGCACGAGTTTTCTCAAAGATTGACTTGAGATCTGGATAACATCTGTTGCGCGTTAGACCACCAGACACACCACTTACATCTTTTCATAGTATAAATGGTCCATACGAGTAATTGGTTATGCCATTCGGACTCATGAACAGGCCATCAGTTTTCATGGCTTTGATGAATCATGTCTTCCATCCTTATCTTAATTCATTTGTGGTGGTCTTTATGGATGATATATTGGTTTACTCTCATACTCGAAATGACCATGCTCCCCATCGTGAGATCATATTGAGTAAACTGAGATAGCATCAACTATATGCTAAGCTCTCAAAGTGCCACTTCTGGATAGACCAGATTCACTTCCTGGGTCATATCATCTCAGAGGCAGGAGTTGTAGTAGACCCAGAGAAGGTGAGAGCAGTAGTTTCCTAGGAACATCCTAAGAACGTGTTTGAGATATGATGTTTCTTAGGGATGGATGGTTCTTATAGGAATTTTATATAGGACTTCTCCTACTTAGTAGTGTCGTTGATGAGTTTGAATAAGAAGGGTGTGATGTTTGTTTGGTCAGAAGCTTGTGAGACAGCCTTTCTGGAGCTGAAGGGAAGGCTGACATCACCACCAATCCTGATACTTCTAGAGAAGGGGAAGATCTATACAGTTTACTGTGATGCATCAGAGATTGGTCTAGGAGCAGTGTTAATGCAGGTCGATTGAGTTGTTGCGTACGAGTCTCGATAGTTGAGTCCATATGACAGGAATTACATGACGCATGATCTCGAGTTGGCTGTAGTTGTTCATGCGTTATGCTGTTGGAGACATTATATATTGGGAGAACATTTTGTGGTTTTCACTGACCACAAAAGCCTCAAATATATATTTACCCACCATGACCTGAATTTTAGATAGTGAAGGTAGTTTGAATACCTTCAATCCTTCGACTTTGAGATTGCCTATACATCTGGTAAGGGTAACGCAGTTGCTGATGCACTGAGCAGGAAGACCCAGATACGGGCATTTCATTAGGCCAGTTTTGAGTGGCAGCATATGGATTTTTTCTCTGAGATACATTTGGAGGTGCACGATAGTCAGGGGAAACCCTATCTTTCATCCTTAGCTGTGACTTCTACCCTCCTGGATAGAGTGAGGATGAGACAACTATCGGATTCAGAAGGACTAGTTTTACGGGATTCAGTGGCAAGTGAGGCCCGTCCTACTAGTTCGATTGTAGGCGATGATGAGGTACTGCATTTCCATGGACGAGTATGGGTTCTAGCTGATATACGTGAGGAGCTGATGCGAGAGTTTCATGCTTCAGCTTTGGCAGTGTATCCTGGAGTTACAAATATGTACCATGACATGGGACGTCAGTATTGGTGGCTGGGTATAAAACGGGAACTAGCTAGTTTTGTAGGGAGATATTCCACCTGTCAGTAGGTGAATGCGGAGCATCAGATGCCAGCCATACTGTTACTGCATTTACCCATTCCAGAGTGGAAATGGGATGATATCACGGTGGATTTCATGACTGGGTTACTGAGGTCACCTCAAGGTAGTGATATCGTGTGGGTTTTTGTAGACAGACTTACCAAGGTTTCTCACTTTTTGCTGATCAAGGAGACTTTTGTTTTTGTAAAGCTCAGGATTTTGTATATCCGAGAGGTGGTATGCCTTCATGGGGTCCCTCGTTCTATCATTTCAGATAGGGACGCCTTCTTTATGTCTCATTTCTGGCAGAGTTTTTAGAAGGCACTGGGTACAGAGGTGCTTCTGAGCACAGCTTACCACCCTCAGACTGATGGTCAGTCAGAGCGTAAAGTATAGGTGCTAGAGGGCATGATGCGTGCATGCATCTTAGACATTAGGGTATCTTGAGAGAATCACATAACCCTGGTCTATTTTTCCTATAAAAATAGTTTTTAGGAAACTATTGAGATGACACCTTACGAGGCTATATATGTTACGCCTTGTTGATCACCTTTGTGCTGGATGGAGGCAGGTTAGGTTGCTTTACTGGGACCAAGTCTCGTGCAGGAGACTACTGAGCAGGGCTAGTTGATTCAGAGGAGGATGGTTACTGCACAGTCTTGTCAGAAATCTTAAACTGATCACCATAGACGACCCTTAGAGTTCATGGTCGGGGATCAGGTTTTATTGCGTGTATCGTCGAGGTTGGGGCATAGGCGGATAAGAAGACATGGTAAACATTCACCAAGGTATGTGGGGCCATTTGAGATTCTAGAGAGTGTCGGGTTGGTTGCCTATCAGTTTCAGTTACCACATATGTACTGGGCCATGCATGACGTATTCCATGTATCTTAGATGAGCCATTTTAATTCGGACCTGTCTCACATCTTTCAGCCCAACGAGGTTGAGCTTCAAGTCGATGAATGATTTGAGGAGAATCTGATTCGTATTGTTGATAGGAGCACGAAGGTTCTCTGAGGCTGGTTACTTCCTCTCATTCGGGTGCCATGGAAGCATGGCCGAGTGTAGGATGAGACCTGGGAGTGGGAGTCTAATGTACGTGCTCAGTGGATTGAGTTTTTCACAGATCTATCTTCGCCACCTTTGGAAGGGCAATTCAGGGATGAATTTCATTAAGGGGGGAAGTTTGTAAGAACCGGTTTGTTATTCTTGAGGTACGGGTTTCTTCTTTTCCTTTTTCCTTAAGTGTTTTTGAGAAAATAAGGAAAATTGGGAGAAATACCAAATTTTATGGGTACATGCCATATACTTTTCCACACACAGTGTACTTTCACCTTCTGGGAAGAGTACATAGGGTGTGTAGGACTGCAAATGATGAAGGGTGTAAAAAACTGACTACAGGTTGTGTACTTAAAACTTACACGCCATGTAATCAGTCGGCAGATGAACAGTAAAGAGGTGAAGGCAGTTGCTAGCTAAGCGATGGTACATTCCGTGTAATCGGGAATACACTCTGTGTACACATGTCAACAGATGAACAGTTCGGCGATGAAAAAGTAGCCACCAGAGGAGCAGTTAAAGGAGAAAATTACACGTCGTGTACTTGAGAGTACACGCCGTGTAGTTTTTTTTCTTAAAATGGGTAGTAGCCTCCTATGTTCATAGAGGAAACTTAGAACACTCGAGGAGAGTGGGATAGACAGCCGGGGCTTGGAGGATCTTCTGACCGCAGACCAGGAACCCGATTCCTACACTGACGATCTCCTTGGAACTACACGGGTAAGCTCTTCCTTCTCCTTGAGACTTTTTTACCAATTCTTTCCCAAGGGAAAGTTATTTGAGTTTGAATGACATTAAGTTCATATCAGATCTACTCCATTCTATTTTTTGGGAGGTTTCGTTCACGTATACTGATCTGAGATGATCGAGGTAGGTGGTCTGGTGTTTAAATTCCAACTTCTATGTGGTTTTGTGTACCACTGTGCTACGATCCCATGTTTGGGTTATCGTATGGTTGTGGCCTTTTCTGAAAGTTATCTATAATACCATTGATAAACTTTTGATAAGTTAAAACTATTGTTTGGGATCACTGCTTGGATATAAGAACACCTCAGGGGTGCATTCCTCTGTTTATCCATTTGGTCGGGATACCTGTGGGTATTCCGTGAACTTTTTTCATGCATTGAATTATCTTGATAGGAATTGTATATAATTTCTTTCTTATATGTTGGGCTCGTCCTGGTTACTTATATAGCCTGAGGGCAGTGTTCGTTTATCCTGTGGGAAACACTTCTGATTCCTGTGGGCAGTAGATTCTGTGCCTATGGGTGACACTTCGTATGCCTGTGGGAAATATCTGTTAAGCCTGTGGGGAGACACATGTGGGTTTTGATTTTGGTTACATGAGGGTAAGGATTGTATGTCTGAGGACAATGTTATCAGAAATATTAACCGTGGTGATTTTTATATATTATACCTTCCAAGTTAAAGCATGATCTTGTCGTGGTTAAATGAATATTTAAATGGAAATATAACTAGTAAAGTTGTTTACTTTTTTGTACTACTTAGTTTATTTCATTTACTACTACACACTGCTACTGCACATTTTCACTAACAGTTGGTAATGGGCCTTTGATGGGTTCCTACTGGAATTTATTTCTCACGCCCTATTTGGGTCATGTCTTCAGCCCAAATAGACTATATTGCTATAGGTGTCGACAGAGGAAATAGTCCCTATACAGGTATATGATTGTAGTAGAGGAGTAGGAGAGCATGGGACCGATCTTAGGCTTGCGATGCTGCTACGTTCTGTTTACTCTGATTGTTCTGTTTTGTTCTAACTTGTACATCGAGTTGTATTGTATTGTATTGCAGTGTATCTTGTTCTGACTGTTTTCGTAGAACTAGTGACATGCTGCATATTTATATATATGATTGCTGATCCCCTTTACTACATTTTTCCATTTCAGTTGTATAGTGTTTACTTCTTCTGCTGTTGTATGTTATATTTCTTTTTCGTTGCGCTACACATTGAAAAATGAGGGCATAGTTTCTCCACTATTAGACATGGGCCCTCACTTCTAGTCAGCAGCCTCTGGCGTTTGGGGAAATGCACTTGAGGTCATGTGACCAGTCTGGTTTGGGGAATCTGTTTAGTGGCTTCTGTATCTGGGACGTTACACTCGCATCCACTTGTAGTATCCAGATAGAGATGTAATTTCTAGGAAGATCACATACTCCAAAATTCACCCAAATTTCAAGATGTTGACAAACAGATATACTAATCCCTTATACTATCTAAATTTATCTTATCCTAGTCCTATAAATATTCAAAACTACCTCAACTAACATAAATGGATATCTATACATTTGAAATTATGACCAACCTTACCATATGAACCTTTTCTGAAAATTATAACTCTTAAATTATCACCAATAGTCTGACTGGGAATTAAATTTTTTATTTAGTAAACACTTTTAAGGAAAAGTGAGAAAATGCATACATTCAAGCAGGTGGACATGCCTCATAAGATATCGCAAAGTTATTGAAACAGAATTTAAGCCTATTAGTTGATTCCTCCCTAATAAGTTTCTAAGAGATAGCATGCACCTGTGTATCTGGATTAACAGTAATGAGGTCTTCAAAGCAGTCCTCCAACTTATCTAAAACCTTCTATGATACCAAAAATCATAACCTATATATGTGACAATATAATTTCATTAAATTACTCAAATACTTCATTATAATACATTATCATGACCTTTTAGGTTTAGAGTTATATAGAACTATGATAAAACGTTAACTAAAAAATAATTTCATTTTTAACAAATTGAAATTTTATCATGAATAAGAAACTTATTAATCAAAATAAATTCTTCCAAATATCCCATTAATTATCCTTATAAGATACTCTTCTACACATTTTATATATTTCTAATCTTCATAACCCCTAGAAATAATAATTTAAGAATAGGGGAGATGTTAGATGTTCTGTAAGGGTCAATATAAGCAAAAAAATCAAATAACATACGTGAACATAAGATGATAATATAGTTATAATCCTGATTAAAAATAAATTTATACACAAAAAATCATAAATCATAAATCATGGAGCAATATAATTATACAACCTGTAAATTACACTGATTCTTGAAACTAAGAATACTTGATAATTATGGAACATACATAAGAATAGAATTCATAAAAATAGTGGGATAGGTATCAAAACATGCTTCAATTAGTAGATTAGGTGTCTCTCGCCTACTTCTCTTGGTTGATCAAGATTCACTCACTTATTTTCCATAGTGAATCAGGCATCACAAACTATTCTCATTTTAGATTGAAAATCACAAATTGTTTTACCATTATATAATTAGATATAAATCAGTACCCAACGCATCTTAGGGATATATAGGTCCCACACATCACATAAATATTAACAATATCATGTGTTTTATATGAAAACATCGAACAATAACATTATTAAACCCCATGATTATTAATGTGTTTCATTAAAATATCTAATAAAAATCATTCAATTTTTATATCATAACAAAAATATAGAAAGAAAATGGTTTTAATATCCTTTTCAAATAGATTAACTTATGTAAATCATTAATAATTCCATCAATAATCATAACATAATTAAACCATAGTAAATAAATGGGTATCCAATGACATAAATTGACATTCTAGTTAAATACCATTAAATCCAGATAATAAATAATATGGTATCTATATTTTATAGATAAAAAATATATGGTTAAGATAATTATTTTCATAATTAATCTATGTGTGGACCCTAGGTGAACACCCTTTAATCAAAGGAATTAAAACTGAGATTCATAGAGGAAATACATTGGAAAAAACTTATAGTTATACAGTAAAGATTATTAGAAAAGACAAAGGAATTAGTGAATTATTTCTCTAAAATAGAATGAAATTAAAAAATCCATACATAGAAATAAATTGGATGGTTACATTTTAAAAACATCCTTGATCAAGTATAAGGTTCATCAAACAATAATGATATAGATGAAAATTAGTTATAAAGAGTTTTGTAAAATCGCTTTAGAAATGAGAAATAAACATGATCATTTGAAATCATTTTAAATGAGATATTCTATAAATCCTAGAGAGAAATAATTTATTTTAAAAAACAAAAAAACATAGAGAGAAATTTTAAAATAAAATGAAAATGTTGGTGGAAATTTTCTCTCATGGAAAACATTAAAAGATATTTTTTGAATAAAATTTGAAGAAATTAATAACATGGCAATGTTATGGGTCACTTTAAAAATATATTTTTTTTAAAGGTGAGTGAATGTTTTTTAAATAATTTACCTTTGAAAAGACAATTCAATATATGATTCCTTTAATTTATAATTATAATCATAGAAATGTGGGATGGAAGATAAAAAATATTATTTTGAAATAGGACAAATCCCTTTTTTAAATGTTTTGAAATACCATTATTTGAAAATCCACATCATAAAGAGTATTAACTTTTCTTTTTAAAAGGGGGTAAATAGAATTATTATACTAAAATAAATTTATCTATATTATATTTAAGAAAAATATAGTATAACATTAGTGGGATGAAAAATATGGGCATGGAAGAAAAGATTCATTAATATGAATGGGATTTATTCTTTCTAGTGTTATAATTTTATTTTGGAAAACAATTTACTAAAAAAGTTGTTGTTTATGATGAGAATAAATTTCACAAGAGAAAAAATGGAATATCATATAAAATATATTAACGGTAGTTTAAAATAAATCTTAAAAATTATATTCATTTAAAAAATACTTTGACCCACTGAATCAGAGATTGAGTTTAAGAAACTCTTATGGAATTTGTAGTCTAAAAAATAAAAGGAGATTTATAAGAATATTATGAAATAAACATTAAAATGTCTTTAAATGGAAGATATATTCCTATTTTAAATAAACTACATAGTCAATAAACCATATTAAATAAATTAATCTTCACAATGTCATACATTTCAATGTAATTGAAAATTAGAAAACAACCCCGAATTGCTTTTTTTATTCATAAGAAAAACCCCCGTGGGGAAAATTATATATAATAAAACATTAAATATAATGAAATATAACATATGAATGATTAAAAAATTAAATGGAAAGCATAAACACCATTCCAATCAAAACATGGTGTATACCATGAAATATTTCTCAAGGGGTGAAAATATAGGATAAGAAACCCCTGCTACTCTTTAAATTTTTTGTCAAAACCCCATGAGAGAATGAAACTTTAATAGAAAATTAAATATCAAAAAATATAAGTTAATAATGATACAAAATTTAATTGGGGAACTATTTTAACCATTAAAAATAAACATGGTGTATAACATAAACATATCTCAAGTAATTCAAATTTGAGATAATAAAGCCTTTCCTTATTTCCCCGCTTAATCAAAGGCAATTTAAGATCCTATATAAAAGAATAAATTTTTAATCACCTATTTTAGATCCTTTTATTATATATAAATTTTTATAATCTTAATTTATAATCATTCTCTTAATGTATATTGTTTTTTATCTATTTGCATTATTGATTTTGAGTAATGTTTATCATTTGAAACTAATTTCATAATCAATGTGTTTTTATTGATTATTGTAAAAACATTTATCATTCATAGATCATAAAAGTTACTTTAATTGGTGATTTATATTTATTTATAATGTTATAATTTCATTAAACACATATTTTAGTTATTATTCTTGATGAAGAAGTTTGTACCAATCTTGTTTCAATAATTTTTAACGAACGGATGGTGTTGTATTAAGTAATGAATAAAATTCTTGTATTACTATCACATAATTAAAAAACTATTATTTACTAATTAATATTCAATTTTAAGTCTCTAATTTCATTCATGATTGAAATTTATATTATTCTTCATATAGGTGGTTAAACCAACCCAATAAGAACATGTTATAATCTATTTGGGAGTACGGCTATGATGTGGATTATTTTTTTATAATATCATTATCAAAAAAGTATTATGACATTATTTATAAGTTATAAAGGTAATTAATCATAATTAGTATGATTTATAATATATATTTATTTAAAAAAAAGATTTTTTCACTTGTAAATAAATCAATTTTCCTCTTGGTATGTTTCTTTTATGAAGTTAGTTTTACAATGATTACTTATTTATAATATTGATTATAGAATTAAAATTTTAAATTTTAAAAATAAAAATAATTAAATAAATAACTTATCTATTCACAAAAAAATTACTAAACCATCCTTGAAATGTGGGGATGAAAAACGAAACGTGTCATTTATAGAGACGGTAGTATGTATACTCACATGAGCAACATTATAATATTTTTGATCGAATAAGAGGGGAAAAATAATGGTTATACAAAAAATATAAAAAAATTTAATTATATTATTTAATCATATGGAATTATACACATATGGTTATAATGGTTAGGATGAGGGTTTATGAGAATGATAAAGGAAGTAAAAGTGTAAGTAATACTTATATTGGTAATTTATATCTTTCCTTGATGTATCCTTTATAAATGAAGGACATGTAGAAATTTTTTCATTCCAGGTACTTCCAAAATTATATATGGTCTATATAAAAAGTAAATTGTATAGTGTATCATGGTAATTTCAAACTCAGATTTATCTTGAAAAGGGTTGTATTGATTACCATTTGTAGGAGAAAAAGAGAGAAAAATATTTGGAAAAAGAATGTTAGGTAAGGGGTGATAATGGAATCACATAAGAGTTAAGTGAGTTAGTTTAGGAAATTTTGTTAATACATTCAGGTATTAATTTACAACCTAAAAAATCTATATAATAATGTACATGTGTCAATTTTATTTAGTAAAAATCAAGACATATTTGATTATCCATTTTAACACTTATTAATCGTGATTAAATTTTAATCATTTTTACTATTTTATCACTATAAATATAATATGGATATTATTACAGAATTTAGATTTGATGAATATTAATTTTTACTCCATTCAACCTAGTTAAATTTTCTAAATATAATTAAATTATCTTTTAAATTAAAACATATAAAATGTGTAAAATTTGTTTTCGTAGAAAATTTATTTTTAATCATTAAGTGTTCCTAATATTATTTAAAATTGATTACCAATTAAATGATTGTTAATTTATATTTATATAATTTTAAACGTCATTTTTTATTATTTTTTGAAATATAATAATTAAATTTCAAATCACAATATTTAGAAATAGTGTTATTCCTTTAGAAATAATTTTTTTACAATGGTAACTATTATTTATCTTGATAACATAATTTTATGCCTAAAAATGAAATTGACCTTATTACATAATATTAACATGTTTAAATAAAATCGTAATATAATTTTTTCAAACAAACTTTCTAAAAGTTAGAAAACTTAATTTTTATATTGGCTTATAAAAACGTTTTTAGATAAAGTATGTTTTAATGTTTAAAATTTATGTATATAGTTTGTAATATCACACATGTTTACAAGGTGGTGTCGTGAGGTGTAAAAGATGGAATATTATACATAATAGAGGTTTTAGAAGGTATCATTAATGTTAGAGAAACACATTTTGGAATAGAAAGGTTTTTTGCATGGTCACATTTGCCACATTAGGGTGAAAGTTTTATGTGAATTGCATTCTAAAGGTTTATTAATGCTTGAAAAATGTAATGTAAGGAACTTGTGAGGGTCACATCGAAGTAAACTAGTTGAAATTGTGATTCAATATAGATAAAAAGGAACTGAAGAATCTGAATTGTGAAGTAGTTTATATAGATATATAAGGACCAAAACTAGTTTGATTTTATGAGGGCATGTAGTTTGACATTACCTACATTGAATATTATAAAAATAAAGTGTGGGTGTTCAATATATAACACAAGTATGATGTTTTTTTGGGAATTAATTTATATAGAGAACCATTGTGAAATTTGATACCAAAATGAAGTTGAAATACCTTTGCACTGATAATGGTGGTGAGTATGGTAGAAGAGATTTCTGAAAATTATGTTTGATGAATGGAATTTGGATAGAAAAGAATATGCTCAAAACACAAGAAAAAAATAGTGTAGTGGAAAAAATGAATCTGATATTGAATGGGAGATCCATGAGAATAGAATTATTTTATGGTTTTCTAAAGGATTTTTGGTAATAAGCAGTTAATTATATGGATTGTACTAATAATCAAATTACATTTAAAATGATAGGTTAAAAATTATAGAAGAAATATAGTCTAGAATAACAGATTACTTAACTAACTTGAATGTTTTAGGATGAATGGTGTATTCCTATTTTTATTCCAAGGATATGGATAATTTAGAAGCTAAGTCCTATACATGTTTTTTTATGGTTATATCAATGGAAACTTTTATATTATAAATTGGGATAGTAGTCAATGGAAGAGTGTTAGAGTCTGGAAAATCCTATTAAATGACGATGTCTTATGGAAATACAACAACTACAAAGAAAGCTTCTTTGGAGATAAAATAACCAATGGAGCGATTTGTGGTTGATATAAGTAGAGATCAGGTGTTGTTGGTATATTTAGTGGTCATGGAAGAATGTGTTAAAGAGTTTTAATTATGTCATGTAATGTAAGTCTCTAATCAATTTTAGAAATTATAATTTAATGATGTTATAAAATACTCATGGATGATGGATAGTTGTGATAGAGTCTTGAAAGCTTAGGATACATAAGGAGATAAACATCAATAATTGAGGTGTTCTATGAGGTTTTGAAAACCAATGCATATATTTGATTCTAAAATTCACTTTCTATTACTTATGGATAATGGGGAACATGAAATCCTTAGTGAGGTGTAACATCCCAAAAATTTTAAATTGATTAATAAGTGATTTATAATTTAAATAAATTAAGTTATAAAATATATTTTTTGAAACTAAGTGATTTTATTCAATGAAAATAAAATGTTTATATTTTGATTTTTATTATTTTTCCAAAATATAACCCTTACCCATGATGAAATATTAAATTATTAAATTGTATTTTTATGAAAAATATAGCTTTAATATTTTATATTATAATATATATTTTAAAATAAAATATTATTCCCAAGAAATAATAATTAATTTTTATTTAATATTTAAAATTATGTGATTTTTATAAACATGGTATTATATTGAATTATGATATTATTATAAATAATTATATTCATATACATGTTATATTAAAATTAATATATTATTATATACATAAATATTATAAATTAATAATTTTTTGAATTATAAATTATGATATAAGTATTATAAGAATTTCAAAAAAAATCTTAATATTATAATTTTTTATAAAACTTTGAATTATTATTATTAAATTAATCTAAAATTTAGAATATGAATTAAGATTATAATAAATAAAATTTTTAAGATCATATATTTTATATATTTTAAATTTGTTGTGAGTAAAAAAATTAATAAATTAATAAAATTAAATTAAAGGCAATGATAATAATAATAATAATAATAAAGGATAAACCATATTTTTTATGAAAATTATTTTCATATTCAGGATAATATATTTAATAAATATATTGATTTATAAACTTTTTTTTGTTTTTTATTTTGAAATTATAAACATATTTAATTATATTATTATAAATACAAATTTATATATATAAGTTAAAAAATTTAGAAGGTTTTAAGAAATGTTAAATGAAATACTTAAACATGATTATACAAAAAGATAATAAAAAGGAAAAAATGATTATAAATGGTGGGTTAAAAACATGAAAAAATGTGAGAATATAATATATTATAAAACAAAACATTACTTCAATAAAATTGACCTAAGTCACAAAATAAGAGAAAACATAGAAATGAGTGGAATAAAAAAGACAAAATGAGATATATAAAAAAAGAAATGATAACGTAATAAACCAAGAAGTAAGTTGAATAATGATAAGATAATAAAAAATAGATTTATTAATTTGAAAAAATAATAAAATATAATAATAAATTATGATTGAAACATGACATGATATATAATAAATACAAATTTTATTAATGATAACATAATATCATAAAATAAAAATAAATTGAAATGTGTTTTAGAAAAAGGGAACCTTAATTTTTTTTGTTTTAGTTGAAACCAACACACCATCATCTTCCAGCAAGAGGATTTATAGAGCTTCAGGTCTTCTACCTATCATCATGGTCAACCTCCAACCCCTATCTCATCTGGAATTCAATAATTGAGTTTGAAAATTAGTTTCCCTTCCATCATAAGAAAGATAAAAATAAAAATATGTACCCATATATGTGAGCGTATCTATTTCATTTTTTTAAATAGAAAATTCATTATCTATTAGAATCTTGAGATGCATAAGAATCCTTTTGTGTAAATATGTCATACATAGGGAGAACCCCTCTTCCCTCATTAGAAGACCCCACCCAAACCTCTCAACTAGTTCACATTCACCAAGAATATCTGAGTTTCCTCCCTACTATTTCTAGTAATATGTAAGGGTTTGATTTTATTTTCAATATATAAATTTATTTTATATATAAATATATATATATATATATATATCTTATCTGTTTTCATAATTTATAATGTAAATGAATATTTTAAAATTATTTTTAAAACCTATCCATTTATATTTATGATTTGTAAGGGATTTCTCTTATAAATATTTCAAGTTACTTTTTTTCAAGGGTTATATTTTTATTTTAAAAATGCATATATATATATATATATATATATGCATGTGTGTGTGTGTGTGTATTTGTTTTTGTATAATTATACATTCAAATTTTCTTATGAAGGTATGTAAGGATTTTTGTAAATTTTATTAGGTCTTTCTTGGAAACCTAAAATCTATTTTTAAAAATTGATTTAAAACAATAATCTTATATGGATAATTTAATTAAATGTAAATAATTAATGTTTTATTAATTGATTCATAATCTATTTTTAAACATTAACAAATCATTGTATTGTTATAGTTAAATTTAAATTATTTCTTTTTGTAAATACAATTTCCATCAGAAAAGATTCCATTCTATGTAATGTATTATGATTATTATTTTATGTGTATCATTTAGTTACAAATGATAAATGATATCATTTAATGTAAACTAGTTTTCTGAAGAAAATTAATGATGATAAAATATATTATATTATTAATGGAATATTTTTATATGTCTATGATTGTCATTCATAACATTAGATATGGTCATAATTTAAGTTATCATTGTCATTCCATGCATTTTTATTCAAGTATTAATTTATTTTATTATGCATTTAGATTTAAGATTTTAATTAAGAATATTTTTTTATATGAATGAATTTCTCCTAAATATTATTTTAGAAATTCTCAAAAAAAATCCATGTTAAGAAGTACGTATGATTATTTTCCTTTAATGAAAATAATTAATGAATGTATTATTTTGAAACATTGTTGGGTTATGGTTTGAGAAATATAGAACCATTAAAATGGTTTCTTCAAATTTTCACTAGAGTATATAATGTTAATTTATGTTATGGGGAGTGAACCCATGACCTTAAGGGTACACTTTCCTATATGAGATATGGCAAAGTGGCCTTACAGTTTTCTGATGTCCTACATAGTATCATAATTAATCATTAAAATTTATTATTTCTAAATGGAGAAACCAAAAGAATTATTTTAAAATTTTATTATTTTTTAAATTTATGGTTTTCAAAATTGTATGAAAATTACTATATTTTAAGTTTTTGAAAACCTATTTCTTAGTATTTATTTATTAAAAAGAAAAATTTCAAAAATATTTACCAATGATTTTAAAATTTATTTTTCACAAGTTTAAGAATTTTATATAGGTTTTCACTTCACTTACAAAGTTCGCACAATTGAAGTGTTTTAGTTGTTTAATTTTTTTTTTAAAATATGATAATTTGTAAAGTAATTTTCTATTCTCTAAAACCTAATCCATGTAAGTTCTTGCAATGTATTAAATGTTGTGTATTTGTTTAGTTTCTTTTATAAAAAAATTCACATCATTTTTATGTACTAAACTTGGAAGCATGGGTTCATGTATTCATAGATTGTATCATAGAAATGGTCCAGATAATATTGAAGATTAAATGTTTTTTAAACGGTATAATATAGAAGTTTAAAAGTCCTAATTTTTCATAATTTTGAATATAGAAATTTCGACTTTTCTTTAGTCCAACGAACGAATTTTGAAGATTTAGTTCTTTTGAGGTAGAGAATTTAACATCTTAAAAATCTTGTAGTGATTAATAAAAGAATTATAATTTAAATAAATTATTTTTTAAAATATATTTTATGAAACTCGGTTATTTTATTTAATCAAAATAATAATTTTTTATTTTGTTTTTTATTATTTTTTAAAAATATCACATTTACAAATAACAAAATATTAAATTGTTTAATTATGTTTCTATAAAAAACATAGTTTTCATATTTTATATTATAATATTTTTTTAAAATAAATTATTATTTTCAAGAAATAATATTTGATTTTAATTTAATATTCAAAATTATACTGTTTTTATATAGATATTATTATTTTGAATTATGAAGTTATTATAAATAATTATATTTAAAAACATGTTATATTAAAATTAATATATTATTATAAACATAGATAATATGAATTATTTATGTTTCAAATTATAAATTATGATTTAAGTATTTTTAGATAAATTTTATAAAATTATTACTTTAATAAAAAAAATTTACAAAAATTTGATTTATAATTAGTAAGCTAATCAAAATTATAGAATATGAATTAAGAATATAATAAATAAAAAATTTAAGTTAACATATTTTATATATGAAATTGTAATTTTTTTCAATTTTTTTGAGTAAATAGAATTATGAAATTATTATTATTTAATTAAAGGAAATAATAACAACGTTAATGATAATAATAATCATAATAATAATAATTAAGGGTAAACTATATTTTTTTTTAAAAATATTAATATATTTATGATAATATATTTAATAAAAGAATAAATTTATTATATATATATATATATATATTAAATTATAAATATATATAATTTTATTAGTTTAAAAAAAATTATTTATATAAGTTAAAAAACACTAAAAGGTTTTTAAAAAACATCAACTCTAATACCTAAAACTGATAAACAAAATAATGAAAAAAGAGAAAAATGATTATAAAAGGTGTCTTACAAAACATGGAAAAAACGAGAGTAAAATATATTTTAAAACTAATCATTACTTGAAAAAAGTTTCATATAAAACAAAATAAGAGAAAAACACGTAAATGATTTTAATAAAAAATGACAAAATGAGATACATAAAAAATAAAGACATAGTGATGTGACAAACCAAAAAGTAAGTGGAATGATGATAAGATATTAAACGAGAGATTAATTAATTTGAAAATATAGTAAAATATAATAATAAATGGTGATTGAAACATGACATGATATATAATAAAGATAATGTTAGTTAATGATACCATAATATCATAAAATAATAATAAAGAAAATTGTGTTTCGGAAAAATGGAACTCAATTTTTTTTTAGAAACTAACACGTCATCATCTCTTTGTAAGAGGATTTGTAGAGCTTTTGGTCTTCCACTCATCGTCCGGGTCGACCTCCAACCCATAAATCATTTGAGACTCAATAATTGAGTTCAAAAATTAGTTTTCCTTCCTTATAAATAAATATATAAATAAAAATGAATACCCATTTATGTGTGGGTCTTTGTTTTGTTTTAAAAAATATAAACCTCATCTTCTCTTAGAACCTTGATCTATATATGATGTTTTGTATATATATATATATCATATATCATATATAGGCATATCATTCACCCCTCATTTGAAGACCAGGGTCGAACCACTCCATTAGTTCGCATTCCCCAAGTAGGCATGAGTGTAACGCCCCAACCCCTGTAGCCCAAAGCAAATGCATTAAATTATTATATTGACATGATTAAAAGTTATAAAATACTGAAGTACCGATCAGTTTAGTACTCTTGAATAAACTAGATACATACATGGAACCCATTTTACATTGGGAAAGGATACAATATATGATACACTACAAAAGATAATAATATGCATCCTTGACAACTAAATAAATGATCACATCCTCATAACCAGGGGAAGGAAAACAAATGAAAGGGGTGACCTCAAATAATAAGAAAGGGTTACATAAAGAGGAATCTTGAATCAATAATAAGTGATTCAAAATCAATTAAACATAATTAATAAGGAATAGTGAAGATTTGAAAAACACACGCCAACAAGAAACAGAGAATGATACTGAATCCATAAATTTTGTAATAATGAAAACCTCAGGGAAAGTGAAAAATGAATACTAAATGAATATAATTCATATTATCTAGACTTCATGTATCTGGTACATGAACCATTATACCATCAAGATAGTTTAATTCTATGGGTAGAAACCCATATGGTTTTTGGAATCAAATTCAAATGGTTTTTCACTAACTGATTTGTCTCATTAGACCTGTCAATGCATCAAGGGGATATAGTGGGCCTCTCCCATCACTGAAAGTCCAAATAATTATTTAGGAAAGTTTTTAATAAAATAATAGTATGCCTTTTAAATATCCATATTGGGTAGATGATACAGATTCATCATAGCATTCAAAATAACCACCATATGTAAAATGGTATATGGCTTAGAAAATAATCATATCCATGCAAAAAGAATATAGATATATAATATAATTACAATTTCAAATGAAACTTGATCTCAAACTGAAATTAGATACACCACATATGAATAAATAAATGAAAAATAAAAAATTAAATCAAATGAAATTGAAATTGAGACAAAGTCCCTTGTCACATTGTAATCAATCGAATCGTATGACCAAAAATTAATAATCATAAAATGAACAATTGAGTACCATGAATATAAAGAGAATAATGATATTATATATCAAATTTCATTACACATACACCAAATAAAATAACTAATTGAAAAACAATTGAAATCTCATGGAAATAAAAGTGAGATGAGAACCCCCTTATAATGATCTTATCATTAGAGTGAGGATAAATCAATGACATAATTATATGTGAAAAATATAAATACATACAATACCAGTTGATAGGTTGTTTAAAACAATCACATTCCATTCACACATATCCTTGGAAAAAGATAACCAATGAAAAAAAAAATTAACTCATTGAATGGAAATTGAGTGAAGATATCCCTTACAAAGATTGTATCATTAGATTGATGATAAATTAATGGCATAATTATGTGAGAAAAAAATAAATCCACAAAATATAAGTGGATATAAAGTATAAAAAATAATAGGTCAGTCACACATATTCTCAAAAAACATAACCAATGAAAGAGATTTGTAGCTCAATAAATAGAAATTGAGTTAAGATATCCCTTACCTCAGGTTTGACTTCCTTCAAATTTGTTCAATCCTCCTCTTGAATATTTCTCTTTTGAATCCACCTTAAGGCTCTTGGAAGTGTTATTTTTGTGATACATGAAGCACAATAATGTGTCAAGGGATGTGGAGGATGGAATTCTGTAGAGGTTGGCCAAACAAGAAGGCTTATGGTAATGAAATTTGTGAATGAATAAACCTCCTTTTATAAGTGAGGTGAGGGGTAACATAGGAATTACATTAATTATAAAACTATAATAGCTCTATTATAAGTTTTAAGACTTCCAAAATAGTATAAACCTAAATGGGGATTACATTTTTGATGTAATAATATCAATTTTGGGATTGTTCAATAATTTTGGTATTTTTAAATAATTTAATAAACTATTTTATTCATAAAAAAATAAATTTTTTTTAAAATGAAAACTACTCATAACTATGACTTTAAAGACCTAAAAAAAGTTTAAAAATAAAATTAAATTTTATATTATATCATAGATATGTCATATTCATATATTAAATCTGTAAATTAGCTTAAAAATACCAAATAATATTTATTTTATTATATATAATATCATTAATTTGATTTATTCATTAATTAAATTACTACTACGTTATCTTTGTGAACGTCAATATGGTAATTTTTTTTGTCAAAAAATTAAAAATAAAATTCTATAAGAAATATAATTTTATTAGATTTCCAAATACTATTTTTTTGAATAAAACCTATATAAAATCTCATATGACAATATTATTAATATTAAAAGCGATAATGTGATAACTTGAATTCATTTTGAAATTAAATATTATAAAGGCTTTAAAGTGAATCATGTGGGTCCAAAATGTCCCAAATTTTATTCAAAACATGATAATAGTCGAAACATTCTTATATAAAAAGTTTTAATCAAAATATTGGTTATTTAATAATTCTTATAATTTTAATTAAAATCATTTTTTATGCTTACATAAGTGTTGCATCGGCATTGCATATGCATTAATGTAAGTTATTTCATATATAAAAAATAAAAATAAATTAATATCATAAAAATAGATTAATTATATTCATAATAAAGTTATACATTAGATCATTACGTATATTCCCTCATATACATGTCAAGAAAACTTCTTATGTTTTTTATTTACTCTTTTATTGTCCTCAGAAAGCAACACACAAGAATTTGGATAAGATTAATTTTATATAACAATAAAATTATAATTTTAAACATAAAATCATATATAATTCATAATAATTAATAAATATTCTTTAAAATAATTTTTATCCCTTGGTTATTATTTATATAAAAAAAATTTGACATTACCAATGATGTGTAGGCACTACGTCGGTACTGATAAAACATTTTATACCTGTCATGAAATAATTTATAAGATAAATGTTCTTAATTATTTATATAAATTATTACTCTTATAAAATAATTATTTATTTCTTTCATAAGTTTAATAAATTTTATCTCATAAATATCTCTTGATGTTGTCACAATAAAATACAATATTTTCGTAAAAAATTATTTTTTACCATTCACTAAAAATTCAACTATTTCAAAAAATTCCCAAAAAATCATCCTAACCATTTTTCAACATATAGAATAAAAACATTAACATAATTTTAAAAAAATAATTTTCTAAATATGATAAATTTATTTTTTAATTAAAATTGTTATTTACACGAAAATACAGATTTTAAAATTATAACTGACATTATAACATCCTCAAAGTTAACTAAGGTCTCATTATATTATCCTAAAATTGTTTGACAGAATAAATTTTATTTAGGAATACCCTTTATGAAAATTAATTTTCTTTTAAATAAATTTATTAATTATAAAATTTTAATTAAATATTTTTAGCTCAAAAAACCAATACTTAATTATTAATTCTTAAAATATTCTCTTTCATTTATAAGGATCATAAATTTTATATATACTTTTATGGGTGAGTTTAATATTAATAAGGGTAATTTTACTATTCCTAATGTTACATTACTATTTATAAGGGTAACATTACTATTCATAAGGGTAACTTACTATTCACCAAAAATTAAGTTGATCCTGTCAGACACTAAATAACTTATTGAATGCAACTGTGTATGTCCGTTTTTTGATATTCAAATCATAAAAGTGTAAAAAATAAGTTTAATGGATAGGTTATAACTATCTCCTATAACGAAGTTTTGTTTCACGGAGACTCAGTGTTGCATGCATAATAAGCAATCTAATGAATTGAAATTATTTAAGAAGACACATACCATAAAATATTATGGTGTTATATTCTTCCCTTATTTGGAAATTTCATCCTTGAAATTTTTAATGTATAGTTCCCTTAAAGTATATGTGGTTGGTTCTTCTATTCATTTCCTCAAAGTCTATCTTAGGGTTATATTCCCTAAACTTTGTTTTCTAAATCCAACTCTCAATGTTTCTCGTAAATTTCCTCTAATACCAACTATAACACCATAACCCCTATAGTCTGTAGCTGGTGCATTAAAATATTATATTGGAATGATTAAAATAAATAAAATCTTGAAGAATATATCATTTTAGTGGTCTTGAAGAAACTATATACATACATGGAACCCATTTTATACTGGGAAATGAAAAACAAATGATACATAACAAGAGCTATTAATATCCATCCTTGGAAAACTCAATAAATGATCTCATCCTCATAACTTGGGGAAGGAGAACAAATGACAGGGGTGAGCTTAAATTACCAGTAAGGGTTACATATATTGGAATCATTAATGAATAATAATTGAATCAAAATCAATTAGAAATAATCAATATGGCATGGTTAATATTTGAAAAACACACACCCATAATAAACTGAAAATGATATTGTATCCATAGATTTTACCATAGTGAAAACCTCATGGAAATTAATAACTAATTATTGAATAAAGAGAATGATTATTATTTGGACTTCATGTATCTGGATCATGAACCATTATACCATCGAGATAGTTTAAGTCTGTGGGTAGAAACCCGTCTGATTTTAAGAAACTAACACGAAGGGTTTGTCACCAACTGATTTGTCTCATGAGATGTGTTGATGCATCTAGGGGCTATAGAGGTCCCCTCCAATCCCTAAAATTCTAAATAATTATTTATACAAGGATTTAATTCAAGAATACTATGCCTTTTTAATATTTTTATTGAGTAGGGGATACAGATTCATCATAGCAATCAAAATAACCACCATATGTAAAATGGTATACAGATTAAACAATAATCATATCCGTGAAAAAATAATATGGATATATAATATAATTACAGTTTAAAATGAAAAATGATCTCAAATGAGTAGTAGATACACCACATATGAATGATTAGGTGCACAATAGAAAGTAAATCTCAATGAAATGGAAATTGAGAAAAGCCTATTACCACATTGTAATCAGTCAAATCGTATGACCAAACATTAATAATCATCAAATTAATCATTTAATACTATGAATATTAAAATAATTGTTATATTATATATCAAATGTAAGTGCACATACACCAAATAATGAAATAATTGGTGAAAAATGGAAATCTCATGGAAATAAACGTGAGAGGATAACTCCCTTACAATGAACGTATCATTAGAGTGAGAATAAATAAATGAAATAATTATATGTGAAAAATATAAACCCACACAATACAAGTCTATAGATGGTATAAAACAATAAGAGTACATTCATATATCCCTATAAAGACATAACCAATGAAAAAAATGTTTAACTCAGTGAATGGAAATTGAGTTAAGATATCCCTTAAAAATATTGTATCATTATATTAAGGATAAATCAATGACATATTTATGTGTGACAAATTTAAATCCAAAACATTTAAGTATATATATAATGGAAAAAAATTAGATTTCATTCACACGTTTTCTTTTGAAAACATATCCAATGTCATAGATGTTTAACTCAGTAAATGGAAATCGAGTTAAGATATCAATTACCTTAGTTTCGGCTTCCTTCAAATTTGTTCAAACCTTCTATTGAATATTTCTATTTTTAAACCACCTTAAGTCTCATATAAGAGGTCTTCTTGTCATACTAGAAGTAGAAGAATGTGTTAAGATCTGAGGAGGATGAAATTTTGCAGAGGCTGGCCAAACAAGAAGGCTTGTGGTTATGAAATTTGTGAAGGAATGAACATCCTTTTATAAGTGAGGTGAGGTGTAACTAAGGAATTAATCAAATTATAAAAATAAAATAAATTTATTATAGGTTTTAAGACTTCAAAAATGGCCTTAAACTAAATGGGTTAACATATTTTATGTAATCTTGTCATTTATGGACTTGTTCAATAATTTATGAATTTTAAAATAATTTAATAAAATATTTTATTCATGAAAAAAAATTTGGTCAAGAGAAAATCTATTCCTAACATCGATGTCAAACACATAAAAAATGTTTAAAAATCAAAAATATATATATATTATATCATACAAATGTCATATTCATCTAGGGAATCTGTGAATTAGCTTCAAATATCAAATTATATTTATTTTATTATTTTTAGATTCATTAATTCCAATTATTAATTAATTAAATTCATAATTTATAATATTTTTGAAGGCCATTGTGGTATTTATTATTTGTTTAAAAAATAAAAAAAAATCTATGAGAATTATGATTTTATTATATTTCTACAGAATATTCTTCTTAGAATAAAATCTCTTGAAAAGCTCACATAACAACATTATTAATATTAAAATCTAAAATGTGATATCCTGAATTAATTTTAAAATAAAATATTATAAAGGATTTAATGTGAATAATGTGGGTCCAAAAAGTCCCAAATTTGAATCAAAACCTGATAATAGTTGAAACATTATAATATAAAAAGTTTTATCCAAAATATGGGTCAATAAATAATTCTTATAATTTTAATTAAAATCATTTTATTTATTTTTCATATGGTTTCACAAGTGTTGCATCGGTGTTTCATAAGCATGAATGTTTATTATTTCATATATAAAAATAAAAAATAAATTACTTTCATAAAAATAAATTCATTAGGTTCACAATAAAGTTCTATATTTGATCATTATGTATATTCACTCATGTACATGTCAAGATAACTTCTTAAATTTGTTATTTTGTCTTTCCTTGGCCTACACAAGCATTGCACATGCATTTGGATAATAGAAATATTATATAACCATAAAATAAGAATTTAACATATAAATAAATCAATAATACATAATAATTAATAAAAAGTCATGAAAATTATTTTTCATTACTCAATTATTATTTATAATGAAACAAATTTAACATTGATAATAATGTTCAAGCACTATATCGGCATTGAAAAAATAATCTATACCTATCATGAAATAAATTATAATATAAATATTATGAATTATTTATGTAAAATGTTACTCTTATAAAATTTTTATTTATTTATTCCATAATTAAATAAATTTTATATCATAAATATCTCTTGATGTTGTCACAAAAAAATATTTTGTTTTCTTAAAAACTATATTTTTTACTATTCAGTAACTATTTTAGAAAATATCCCAAAAAATCATTATAAAAATTTTTCAACCTATATAATCTAGAAATGAACTCCATTTAATGAAAATAAGTTTCTAAATATGAGAAATTTAACTTTTAATTAAAATTATTATTTACCTGAAAACTATTGATTTAAAAATAATAACTAATTTTATAACACCCTAAAAACATAACCAATGTCTCATTAGATTATCCAAAAATCACAGGAGAGAAAAATATTTATTTATTAATGCATTTTTTGAAAATAAACTTTTGTTTAAATAAATTTATTAATTATAAAATTGTAATTTAATATTTATTTCTAAGAAACCAACACTAAATTATTAATTACTAAAATATTCTCTTTCATTTATAAGGTGGCCAAATTTTATTTATACTTTCATGGGTGACCTTACTATTCATAAGATTCATATTACTATTCATAACAGTTAATTACTATTAATAAGGGAAACATTATTTTTCATAAGGGAAACTTACTATTCGCACAAAATTACGTTGATCCAATCGGACTCTAAATAACTTACTGAACGAAAATGTGAATGTTTTTTGCAATTCAAATCATAAAAGTGGAAAAATTAATTTTAACAGATATGTTATAACTATCTCCTATAATGGAGTTTTTATTCGTCGATACTAAGTGTTTCATTCATAATAAGCTACCTAATTAATAGAAATTATTTAAGAAGAAACGTACCATAAAATCTTGGGGTGTTATAATGAGTTTATTCCCTGCTTCTATTTCCAGTTACATGTAAGGGTTTTATTTTATTTGCAATAAATCAATTTATGTTGGATTTAAATATATATATATATGTGTGTGTAAATATATATATATTAATATTATTTGTTTTTAGAATTTATAATATAAATTATTATTTTAAATTTATTTTTAAAACTTATCAATTTATATTTATCCTTTATAAGAGATTTATTTTATAAATATTTTATGTTGTGGGTTTTGCAAGGGATATATTTTGATTTAAAAAAATTTTATATTTATATATATATATATATATGTTGTCTATAATTATTCATTAAAAATTTATGTGGAAGTCGTGTAAGGAATTTTATAAATTTTATCAATTCTTTAATAGAAAAATAAATTTATATTTTTTAAGAAACATTTATTTAAAATAGTACTCTTCTAAGAATAATTGAATTACATGAAAAGAATTATGGTTTTAAAAAAACTATTTCATAATATATTTTTGAACAATAACAAAACATTGTTCTTTTTTTGTTAAATTTAAATAGTTTATTTCATAATTAAAATATCCATTAGAAAAATGTAATTTTATATAATCTATTAAGATTATCAATTTATGTGTATCATTTAGTTACAGATAATAAATCTTATCATTTAATGTTAACTATTTGGTTGTAACAAATTATAAATGATAAAATATGTTATTTTATGTCTGGGATTTTTTTTATGTCCATGAATTTCATTCATTGAATTAGATATGATCATCATCTAATATATTATCAGCACTCCATGAATTTTTATCCAAGTATTCATTAATTTTATTGTGAATTTATATTTATGACATTTAATTAAGAACAATTGTTTATCTGCATGGATTTCTACTAAATATGATTTTAAACATTCTAAAAAATTATTTTTTTCCATGTCAAAAAGTATGTAAGATTATTTTCTTTTAAAGAAAATATTTTATGTATGTATTATTTGTAAACATTGTTGGGTTATGATTGAGAAAGTTTGAACCATTAAAATGTTTTCTTAAAATTTGAACTAGAGTATCAAATGTTAAGTTATGGTATAGGGAGTGAACCCATGATATTAAGGGACATTGTCATATACGAGATACTACAAAGTGGAATTGTAGTTTTCTTTTGATCTGCTGAGTATCAAAATTAATCCTTCAAAATTATTATTTTCAAATGGATAAATCCAAGGAATTATTTAAAAATGTTTTTATTTTGTAAATTTATTGTTTTTAAAATTTTATGAATATTATTATATTTCAACATTTTGAAAACCAATTTCCAAGTATTTATTTATTCAAAATAAATATTTTATAAAATTTTACCAATGATTTTAAAACCCATTACTGGAAAAATTAAATGATCACTATATTTTTAAAATTTATTTGTTATATTATTAGTTGAATTTAGTGAAGTTATTTTCTTCTCTTATGGAGTTAGCGTTCCAGAAGTGTTTTAGATATTTTATTTCATTCTTGGACATCTTTGATAATTTTTCAATTAATTTTCTATTTATTAAAACATATACTAGATAATTTCTCAAAATGTATGAAATATTGTGTCTTTATTTAGTTTATTTTATTAAAAAACACATTGTTTTTTTGTTTTGAACCCGTAAGTGCGGGTTCGGGCCTTCACCTGAAGAAATAATTCTAAGGGACTCATTATAGTGGGAGTTATAAATGAAGGGTTTGATTAATTGCATGTTTTTGATACTTTATATTTAAGGGAACTACTGAAAGTTAATAGGGATCCTTAAAAAAAGTGGGTTTATTATCTGAAGGAGTTAGTGGATGGTAGATCTAGCACATGGTGTGGTTATTTATAAAGGGATTTTAATAATTAAATGTTCTGGACTTTGGATAAAGTTTTTCAATTTTTTTATCAAATTATGATTCAGGAGGTTCTCATACTAGTTTTCATGGAATTTTCATTTCTTAAGCAAATTAATATCAAGATTTAATTCCATCATAAATACATGGAAAAAGAAATTTATATGGAGTAATTATAAGTTTTCATAATGAAATGGAATGAAGGAATGTGTGAAATCTAAATAAACTTTTTCATGATCGTAAGAAAAAAATTAGGAAGTGGAATCATAATCTTTATAACTTTATAATGGAATATATGTTATTCCAAAAAAATGTTGATCATTATTTTTACAATCATGTGTATGAATATAAAATTATAGTCATTTTTCTTATCTATTTGGATGTAATAATCTTAACCAAACTAGTCATGGAATGTTTTGAAGAGTTCAAGTGTGATGTTTTTGGAATTCTATAGATTATGTATCTTAGTTTCATAAAGAGAATGTTAGTGGTGTGGATTATAAGAAACATAAGATCTAGAAAATTCTTTATTTCTCATTAGATTATATAAAAAATGTATTGGTGTGATTCAGAATGATTGAGTCAAAACTAGTGATCATTCATCTAGTTAAACAATCAAAAATTTTAACATAGAAGTAACCTTAAATATATGAAGTGTTTAAGTTCATGGGTCAGGTTATGTTTTCATCAATTGTGGGATGTTTTATGTATATTATTTTTTTTCACAAGGTCTAATATAGCTCAATAGGTAGGTGGGGTTAACATATAAAATCAAAAAAAGGTGTACTTAACAGACTATTAAGTGAATGGTATGGTATCTTAAAGGCACATCTAATCTTTCACTCTATTTAAAATTTTGTGATGCTTCAAAATGTTTTTCGGATATTTTCCTTAGTGTAGATATAGATTATTAGAAGAGAACCACTTTCCTTGTGTTTACTTTTAGAGGCACAATCATGAGTTGGATGTACAGATTATGTATTGTTGCACTACCAACCATAAAAGATGAGTATGTTTCAATTATTAAAGTTGAATGGTAGTTTCTGTGGTTGAAGGGTATATGGGAGAATATCTTTAGGAAGAAATAAATTATCATTACATAATTTGATATCCAAGTCGTAATTCAATTGGATAAGAATCTATAATGTCCCTCCCATGAAAAGCACATTCAACTACTGTACCACTTAATTTTGAATCTCATTGAAGATAGAGTGATAGAACTATATAATATTAAACGGAAACAATATATGACGATGAAAAATATTATATCTCAAGAAATTATTGGGTTTATAAGTACTTAAATGTGTCTTAGATAACCTGGTGGTCCTGAGATCTTGGAATCTTCAATATAATATATGGGAGTAACAAAATAACAGTTGTTTTAGAACATGGTGTCTTTTTACCCATAGGAATTTATGATAAATCATGGAATGAAATTAAAAAGTGGAAGATTTGTAGTCTTGGATATGTGAGAAGTAGTTTTGTATATAAGTGTTATATATTCTAGAAAGGATAAACATCTAAAACTACATACAGGATTAAATTGAATATGGATTAGTAAAACCCGGGGTTTGGAACCAGATGCAGTGATGAGTAATTCTAAATAAAGAAGTGAAAAATCTATACTTGAGTTAGATTATCTCAATTAATGTTTCATAAGAATAACCCAATATTTATCAAATTCTATGTTAGGATATTTATAAGTATATATAAGAGTAAACTAGATGCACTTCTAGAGGGTTAAACTATTAATGGTTTGATCAGTTGGGGTAGTGGTGCCCAAGTGGTGGTCATGATCAAGTGGAGGGTTATCAATGAATATTAGATAGAGTTGTAATTGTTTTAAATAGATGTCATTTTTTGTGATCATCAATAAAAATATTTATTGTGGTCATATGAATTGTACTAATTTGAGTTGTACTTAATCATATGTTATCTTGTTATGTAGACTAATTATTCTATTATAATATCTTAACTCTTCTTATATTGAAGTTTTTATTTTCTATAAAGTAAAAATTATTCCAAACCATGTAAATTCCTATCATTCTTCATTGTGTGATTCACTTATAATTCTTTATTTTTCTATTTAGGATGAGTGTTGTGAGTTCCGAAGAGGATTTGAATGGTGAGTGGTTTGGGTGATTGGGATTCCTAGTTTTAGATACACTTATTTATGGGATTCTCATGACCCATATCAAATGGGGTCATTCCGTGACTACCCCAATCCAACCTCCAATATGCTAGGAACTGGTGATTAGCACTGAGTAGGAATATCCCACAAATGAGAGGCATTAGCCTATGTACCCGTACACACACACATATTCAAACCACAAAATATGAAATGTAAAAAACACTAAGTAAATAATTTAAGCATTCCACTAAGATCTCACAACATAGTATGATAGGAAGTAAAGTAGGGTAAATGGGGCCATAATAAAAGCCAAACACAAAGATTCTATAACACAAATCCAACCTAAAATTAATGGTACCAGGACTGCTGTCTGAAAATTGCAGGAACACACATCGGTCTATCAGGTGTCCCTAAGCACCATCTAGTCCCGGTCTTCCTATAACTCCCTCAAAATTTCGATCATCTACACAAGACATGACACATGCAGGAAAATCCCATGCATGGGTGAGTATAACAATACTAATTAATAAACCCTAAAACAACAAAAAATACCACAAATGAAAGCACAATCATCTATATAGAGGTATATATATATAACACATATAACAATAATATCTAGATATACTCAAGAGAAACACCAGTCCATCCAGAAGACACAACAAACTTCTATCCATATTATTCTTCTAAAATCATTCTTATTCTAGGAGAACTCACTCCTTCAGTCATGATATCATTGTAGACACTCAGAAAGTTGTCCAACTCATTTGGGGCCTACCCAAAGAGAACATATTGATCAATGAATACTGTGATACCCAAAGATGGGGTCATGCCCAGAACTAACTAGGGGACACCACAGATTGTGCCTAGACTCACTAGAGGATACCACATACCCAATCTGGATCAATTTTCTATATAGGGTATCACTCCTAGAAACACTAGGGGAAACCAATGACCCTACTGATTTGGCACACTATATGGATGATTAGCACCCTGATCAAGGAGGTCACGTGATTCTACAGACTCCACTAAGGGTGATATAGGATCTCACTCTAGTATTGGGGAGGGATACCAAAATATATCTAAGACTCATCCTCTAGAGGGGATTATAATCTCGTGATGTGGACATAATAATATACTAAACCATCAAGGAAAGGACCAAGGGAATGCTCTCAACCTATTATGGTCCAAAATAAAAACTCACCACTTTTTCCAAAATGACCATCTCAACATCAGGGTCTCAAAGCCATAGAAGACTTGTTAATTGGAATCTTTATTTAGGATATATGTTCATTTGAGTGAAATTGGCCATAGGTCAACCAGGGCCTGCAGACCTACCATCGTTTTCAACCACCACGGTCAATCGACTTGTAGTGTGAATCATCCAAGAAGCCTTTTCACCCATAGTAAAATATCACGGTCATTGAACCTCACGACAACTCAAGATGTTGCAACTCACGATTGACCAATGTGGTCAGTCATGGCCTCCTTTGTCTCGTTGACCCCAATTTTGATCTGAGTCTGACCTGGTTCTTGGTCTCTCCCACCTATCCCAACCAGGCCCACCAAGACCAACCAACCTTAGTCTGATCCATCTAGCCTGACTCACTCCACTCAGCCCACTCTATATGGGCATGCTCTGCTCGGCCCACTTCCCATACAGCTCACCAACACATCTGCATCCATCGGCCATGTCGGCACGGTCAACGTTGATCCTATGTCAATGTTACCTCCATGTCCTTGTCGTCTTCGCTGTCTCACATGGTTGTTATCATGGTCACAGTGCGCCGCCTTCATTCACTAGTATCGCACTGGTGGCCCCTTATACAGACCACTGTGCCTCCTTCGATTCATGAAAAATTGAATTGTTATATATCTGAGTGCCTTGAGTCCCAATCTACATAGATCCATTCTTTATTGTTGATCCTCCAGGATTTTGGGGGTATGGTTGTGTAAGGAACTACCTAGAAATTTTGATTCATGAACCACAAGGTTCCAACAGTGAATAATGTGAACAATAGAGGTAGAAATGTATATGAGAAAATGGTTAACATTGTTTTCCAGGAGTTCTTGTCAAATAATAAAGAACGAGGGATTTGGGGATAGAAAATCTGATTTAATAAACCTTGATAACCCACAAACAAAACCATACTGTAAATATGAAGGAACATATGATCAATATATTCATTGATTGGCATGTGTTTATCATGGAATTCAAGAACAGGGAAGTCAAATCAAGATAAGAATCCCAAACATGATTCAAATCAATCATTGATGAAGAATTATTGATGTTTCTTCCTCATCGATGAGGTTCCTTCAAATTAGTTGTGCACTGATATTCGATCCTAAATTTGTCATTTTTTGTTCAGGATATTCATCAAAGTATTTCTCCAATAGATATCCAGAGATTCTAGGGTTATACCTCTAACCTTGGAATTCTAACACAAGGATATTTTTAATGAACAAGTAATTTCATCGAAAAAAAATATTTCTTATTAAATTATTTTATTTTCATTACATCCTATGACAATATTTTCACAAATAACCCACTCCGACTAAATTTAAGTCATTCCTAGAGTAAAACCTCCATTCTGAGATCAATGGTGCTATCATATTTTTTATTCGGAAATCCATTTAATAGTTATTCCACTTTTTTAGGAAAACCATGTGTGTGTGCTATTAAAACGATTAATATTTTTTAAAAATTTATTCTGGGCATATCGAGCCTCAAAATCGTACGTTGTCTCAGCAAATAGTCTCGAAATCATTCCATTTAATATCCAAAAATAGTACATGGAAAATATGAGATGTTACATTATACTCACATTGGGGATTTACATCCCCAAAATCCAAAACAAGGGATACTCAAATAGATTAGGGTACCGGTCACAAATCTGAGCCTCCTGATCCAATGTGCTCTTCTAGAGATTCTCATTCTTCTATCGAATTCACACTAGAGGAATCGACCACACATAAAGGATCATCTCCTACCGATCCTCGATCTCTACTGGGTACTGAGAAAAATATTCCCCATCCTCAATGTCTATCTCACCCCAATTAATGATGTTGGACATGTCCTTCACATACCTCCTCAACTGCGACACATGAAATATTTCATCTATCCAATCTAACTATGGTGGTAGAGCCAAGTAGAATGCCACCTCACTAACTCTACACCATATCTATAAATGGATGATGATCCTGGGAGATAGATTTCCACCCTGGCCAAATATCTATAATCTCCATCGAGATGAAACCTCAAGGAACACATGGTATCCTTAATTGAACTCAAAAGGCCTCCATCGCCTATTATCATAAGTCTTATGAGGGGTCTCTTTAGTATGCATCCTCTCCTATATGATCTGCACCTTCTCTGTAGTATATTCCACCAACTCTAAGCCCATGAGTACTAACTCTCCTAGGTCAGTCCAGTAAAGTGGTGACCTATAGGTTCACCCATAAAATCCATGAATGGTTCCATACCAATAGTGGAATGATAACTATTTTTTATGTGAACTCCACCAGTGGTAGGGGATCCTCCCAACTACAGCCAAATTCTTACTTGCAGACCCACAACATGTCCTCCAAAACATAAATGGTATGCACAGCCTGGTGTCTGTCTATAGGTGAAATGTTGTTCTCAAGCATAGCTAGGTCCAAAACACTTCCTTTAATACCTTCCACAACCAGGATGTAAATGGATCATCGTGATTAGAAACTATAATCAATGAGGATCAATGGATTCGAGCTATCTCTTACACGTAGAGGTGTCCAAATCTCTCTACAGAACACTACTCCCGGATTGCTAGAAAATGAGACAACTTTGTGAGTTGGTCAATGATCACTAACATGGGATCGTGTCCCCTACATGTACATGGAAAAATCATTAAAAATTCCATCGATATCTCATACCACTTCTATTTAGGCACCTTAAGTGGATGACCTAAACCCTCTATAACCCAGTGCTCAGCCTTTAATTGCAGGAAAGTGTGGTATCGAAAAATAAACTATACTACTCATTTCTTATTTCCTAGGCACCAAAACTAACATCAGAGGTCCTGGTACATCTTCATCATGCCCAAATGTACCACTAAATGGGATTATGAAACTCCTCTAAACCTTCTCCCACAATTCCACTAATACTATTATGTATTCTCTAAAAGGAATGACATTATCCCCACCTATCAAATATCTATTAGAAGTATGCCTTGTGAACATCTGATTATGTATGGTCTTGCAGTTGGTGTCCCCAAACAGTGCCATCCTAACTCTCTATAAGAGTGGAGGGGTGTAAAACATTGATTGTAGGTAAACTGCTCCATCTTAATCCATAAAGGATAACTGAAATGAGGCTAACCGCTCTAACACCTTGTTCAGCAACTGTAATCTAGCTCCCCAGCTGAGAGAATCTACCAGAAAGTACCCCTTCCCAAGAGATTATATCAAAGTCGTAGTCCTAGATGAACTCTAGATAATGCCTTTATCTAAATATCAGATATTTCTTAGAGAATATATACTTGAGACTCTTGTGATTATATTAGACTATAAACTAATCACCCATCGGGTAGTGTCGCCAAATCTTCAATACAAAGACTACTGATACTAACTCGAGATCAGGGGTTGCGTAATTCTCCTCATGCAGTCTCAACTGGCATGAACCATAAGTAATTACCACTTTCCCTAGAATCAGAACACAACCAAGATCATTCCCTGATTCATATCATATTACAACATACTCAATGCCTTCCTCTGGTATCTTTAGAATGGGATCACTTAGCAACCTCTGCATCATCTTTTTAAAGAACTACTGGAACTTCTCAGTTTACAAAACAGGTTTCCACTTTCATGTCAAAGTAGTCAAGGGTACTACAACTCTAGAGAAGTTAGGTACAAACCTCTGATAATACGTTAACAATCTAAGGAAACTCTACAACTTTTTAATACTGTTGGGTGGATCCCAAGTAAACACTACCTCAATCATCATTGGATCTGCTGCAACTTGATCCTTTGAGATGGTGTGCCCCATAAAATGGATCTCTCAAATCCATAATTTACCATTCGAGAACTTCCTATAAATTTGGTGCTCTTGTAGTGTGTCTAGGACTATCTTCAATTGTCTTTCATGCTCCTCCTCAGATTCCGAGTACACTAGGAAGACATTAATAAAGACCACCATGAACCGATATAAGTAAGCATGAAAGATCTAGTTCATGTGTCCCATGAACACTATTAGGGCGTTCAACATTCCAAATGGAACGACCAAGTACTCATAGGGGTTGTAATGACATCAGAAGTATATCTTCATAAAATCCCCATCATGTACTCGCAATTGGTGATAGACTAATATAAGGTCAATTTTTGAGAAACAGTGTTCCCCTTTCAACTGATCAAAGACGTCGTTGATCCTTGGTAGTGGATACATGTTCTTTGGGATGACCTAGTTTATACTCTAGTATTCCACACAAATCCTCAAAATCCCATCTTCCTTCTTGGAAAAAAACTAGGGCTACCTAGGGTGAAACACAAGGTCTCACAAATCCCTTCCCTTATAAGTCGTCCAACTATTAACTCATCTCAAAAAGCTCTGTGGGAGCCATATGATATGTAGGTGTAGATATCAGGGCTATCCCAAGGTGTAAATAAATTGAGAATTCCAACTCCATGTGGGAAGGTAAGCCTGGAACATCTTCAAGAAAGACTTCCTCATACTCTGCCACCACTGCAAGAAATTGAGAACACATATCATCCACTGCACCGAGGGTGAGGCTAGCCAACTGATGAGTAAATGGATGAACCCTCTTATGAGTGAGTTCGTCATGTGCTGCATGTGTATACTTTTTACCAAAAAAAAGAAAACTTTGTTCCAACACTATTGGCATACCACACTATATCCCTAAAATATTCGATATGAGCATGAGCTATGGATAACCAGTCCATACAAAGAATGATGTTGTAAAACCTTGACGCCACTACCAAGAGGTCCCGATTAAAAATATCACCTCCAAGAGTTAGATCGCACTGTCGGCAATAATTTTTTATCATCAAGTATACCCTAGTAGGAGTCTCCAAGTGTAATGGTCCAGTCAACGACATGGCCAGAATATCCCAGTCCCGAACAAGGTTTGTGGTAATAAAGGAATTAATGGCATCTATTTCTGTCAAAATTTCATCTAAGGTGGAAAATACATTAATAATACCTATTATATCTCTTGGAGATTCAAGTTCATAAGACTCTATCACCTACAGCTGGCCTCATCCTTTCCCCCCATCTTCGTGAGCCTGGTGTGGACCACCATGGTGTGGTGGTGGTAATAGGTCAAACCTTCATCCACTTCCTACTGCCTTACCTACCCCTCTACCACATCTTAAACCATGTATACCATCCTTCTCCTTTATTTGTATCTATCTCAACAATCCATTGATTGTCTCCCAATAATCTTGATGATGGGTTGGGAAATCTCATTCCAGATGTCCCTAACTGTCAAATGAGTAACATTGTATGTCCTTGGGTTGACTCGGGCCACCTTGTGAGCCATGAACCCATGATCCAAAGTCACGGGATCATCCCCTGAAGCTCCCAACCCACTTAGATCTCTGTGACTCTCATCGGTTGCTTTCTACTGATGTCTCAGCTACCTAGTGCCCACTCCTAGCTACCACTACTGGTTTCTTCCCCACTAGAAAACTCTCCACTAGCAGGGCTCTCTAAAGTACCCAAGTATAGGTAGAAATTATAAGGGATACCACTAATTCTCTGATGTCCCAACTTAATACCTACTATAAGGTCTAATCCTTGAAGAATAGGTCTCATACCATATCAATGGAGTAACCCAAAAGGTAGGTAAACTTTGTTGAATACTCTTCCATGATCATACTACCCTATTTTAAATGTACCATTTCTTGTATGTGTACCAATCAAAACGTGTCTAGATAGAAATCCATTATGAATAGATGCTAAAAATATATCCAGGAGAGGGTTGTCTCATCATGTGAGTGATTTACCCATCTCCACCATCAACCTGTAGAGCCCTGAACGTGACTCGCATCAAGGATTGTTATCGGATCCTCTTGTTTCCTCGTAAGTCCAAAAACATAGGTGACCACCTCTAGCCAGTCCTCAACCAACTATGGGTATAGATCAACCCAAAACCAAGGATGTCACTTATTTTGAAATTAATGCAATGCACTCAGCCTACACGCACCCTCAACTGGTAGTACTTATAGTAATTGTTACTCAACGGGAGGTGGAATAGCTGGTAAACCACCCATAGGTGAAATCTCTAGTAAATTCCCTTGTACTGATGCCTCATCACTAGGTGGATCATCCTCATTATAAAACAGTGGGATCCTAGATGGATATCTATGTGTAGGAATCCTGAAATAAAACAAGAAGAACCATGGTCAATAGAGTATATTCGGATAGATTATTCAAGAAGGAAATAGAAAACACAACCATTCATATATGATGCATGTAAAATTTTTATTCCTTGAAACTGGTGTTTTCACATACTGAGTAGAAAATCAAGAAATAATAGTCCTTTTGTATGGCCATGTCAGTAGTCACACCACTACTGAAGTCCCTAGCCTAAAATTCAAACTCAAAACACTGAACACTATTGTCCCAAATGAACCTAATAGACTCTCAGTAGTAAAGTATATCCTACCTCCTCTGATACCACTCTGTAATGAACCATCGTAGAGGGGACCATTCTATGACTACCCCAATCCCTCCTCCAATATGCCAAGGGTTGGTGGCTATCACCGAGTTGTAATTTCCCACAAATTGGAGGAATTAACCTAAGTACCTGTACGCACACACACATATCCAAGACACAATGATAAAATATAAGTAAACTAAGAATTATTACCACTATGATCTCAGAACAAGGTATGAAAATAATTAAAAAATTCATGTAGGGCCAAAATAAAATCCCCCCACGAAGACTATATAACACAAGTCCAACCTGGAAGTAAAGGTATCTGGATTTCTATCTGAAATCCAGAGGAACACACCTCAGTATGTCTGGTCTGACTATGTGTTGTCTAGTCTTGATACACTTAGGAATCCATAAAATTTTTGATCATCTACAAAAGACTGGACATGTGTAGGAAAATATCCTACAGGGGTGAGTATAACAATAATCAGTAGAAAACCCTGAAACCAGAATGAAATACCACAAAGGAATACCATAATGAAAGTACAGTCAGCTCTACATAGGTATATGTCTACAACACATATAACAAGAATATCTAGATATAATGATGAGAAACATCGTTCCATCAGGTGGTCACAACCAAATATCCGCCATAGTATTCTTCTCAAAGCATGATCGTTCTAGGAGAAATCACTCCTTAAGTCATGATATTATAAGAGACATTCTCAAAGAGGTATAAATAATTTGGGCCCTTCCCAACGAGGATGTATTGTTCAATGAATAATATGATACACAGAGAGGGGTTCATGCCTAGAACTGACCAGGGGACACCATGGATAACAATCAAACTCACTGGGGGATACAACGTACCCCATCTAGATCAACCTGCTACATTGGGAATCATACCTAGACACACTCGGTGATACCACTAACCCTAATAATATGGCCCACTAGATGTAGGATCAACACCCAACTCAAGGAGGTTACCTAATTCTATAGACTCCACTAGGGTTGAAAGAGGATCGCACTACAGTCTTGTGGGCAATAGGAAACTCTATCTAAGACTCAGCCTCTATAGAGGATTACAATCCAGGGATGTTGGTGTAATACCGTAATGAACCCTCATAGGAAGGACCATGGTAATGCTCTCAACCTATGCTATTCTAAATTAAAAACTCGCCACATGTCCCAAAATGACCATCTGAACATCAGGGTTTCATAATTGTAGATGGATTATTGAGTGGATTCTTCATTTAAGAGATATGCCAGTTTGAGAAAAATTTCCCATAGGCATACCAGGGCATGTGGACCTACTGTCATGGTTGACCACCATGGTCGGTCTATAGACCCTTTATATCAGCCATGTGGTCAATGATTTGATGGTACACCTCCATGGTCGACCATTATTGTTGACCTTCATGATTGATCATGTGGTCACTGTGCCTCGTGGTAGCTCATGCAGCCATACCTCACAGTTGACCATCGTGGTGGACTGTGGTCACCTTCATCTTGGTAACCGTAGGTCTTCCCCAATTCTTTGACCAAACCACCTGGACCCACCCATCCCACTCATCCTATCCCACCTTGTCCCATCCCACCTAGCATGACCTTCTCCGCTCAGCCTGCTCCTCCTGGTCCTGCTCCACTTAGCTCATTCCACTCAACCTGTGTCCCACATTGCTCACCGCTGCGTCCTCCTCTTATGGACCTACTAGAACTGCCGTCATTGATCCTGCATCATCTCTACCTCCATGCCCCTATCATCACCACCATCTCATGTGACCGCCACTAGCCACACCCATCATGTGCAGCTCCACTATCGTACGTCGCTGCCACCATCCAATCACTTGTGGAACACTGGTGGTCCCTTTTATAGACAACCAAGCCTCCTCTAATTCCTAAAAAGTCAAACGGTCTTATATCTATGTTCCTTCATTCCTGAACTACACAAATCTATCCTTGGATATTGATTTTCCTTGATTCCTAGGGTCAGATCGTGCACAGATCCACTTAAAAACATTGATCTCTGAATCGTGGGGTTCCAATAGTGAGGAATGCAAATAATGGAGGTATAAATGCACAAGAGAAATGGTTTGACATCATTGGACAAGAATTCTTGGCCAATAATTAGTAATAGGGGATTGGGGGTTAGAAAAACAGATTTAATAAACCCTAATAACCTATAAACAAAACTATCCTGCAAATACGACCAAACCATGGATCAATTTGTTCATTGATTGGTCCACGTTCAATATGGAATTCAAGAACAGGGAAAGAAAATCATGATAACAAGATATACCTAAATTTGGATCAGTCATTGAGGAAGAACAATTGTTTTGTTGTCATAATTGATGAGGATCCTTCAAATTGGTTGTCCTCTAATCATCAATCTATGATCCATCATTGTTTTTTCAAGATATTTGTTCAAACTATTTCCCCAACAGCCCTACAATGATTCCTTGGTTATGTGGATAACCCTGGAATTCTGAAATAATGATATTTTTAAATAAAAAGTCATTGCATCAGAAAAATTAAATTGTTTTATTCTTGTTACATCCCGTGATAACTTTTTCACAAACGACACACACCGACTAAACTTAAGTAATTCCTGTGGTAAATCCACCATTGTGATCTCAATGATGCCCTTGTATTTTTTATTTGTGCACTCATTTAAAATTTATTCTACTTTTTCAGGAAAAACACATGCGCTTGGTATGAAAAAGTTTAATATTTTTCAATGATTTATTTTTGGTACATCAGGCCTCATAATTGCACAATGACTAAGTTCTTGGTCTAAAAACATTCCATTTAATATCCAAATGTAGTACACACAAAATCCAAGATGTTAACGGAATCATTTGTTTAAAAATTTAGATTTTCATTATTAAGATTTTTATGATTTTGGATATTGGGTGGTTTTGAATTATTTCCTCTAGTGTAATAGTCAATTTGATCAATTGATATTGGGTATTTCCTTTTTTAGTAGGTTTCATGGATTTCTCGGTTGCTTCATTATAAAGAAACTTTTGGTTTTTTGAAACTGTTTCTAAAAGTATGAATATGGCCAAGATAAAGTCATTCTTTTTCTACAAACCATAATTTTATTCTTTCTTTTGTTACAATTTATAAAATCTTGACTTCATCTTTCATCCAAACCAATATTTCCTTGATTTGAAAAATTTATAATTTCTAAAACTATTATTATAGCATATATAAATGGTTTTATATCCTACAACCACAATTTTTAACTATATCTACAATGTGAATACAACATAGTGAAAATTGATATGGTTCCCAATACATATCTCATATATTTCCTTTATAATAGCCTTTATTGAAATGTTTTGATGTTTGAAAGAATTAATATCTATAGGATAACCCCATACAGAAAAAAGAAGATTAGACCGAATCATCATATATTAAACTATATTTCAAACTTGTGTCTCATCAGATTGTAACTTTTATTTAATTATAAAATATTATGAAATACTTGTAACTTCCCCCCCCCCCATTAATGTATTCCCATGGGTATATGTTTTCATGTATTGAGTGATGGTTTTCTAAGAAGTGTTTAATACTTAATCAATGTAGTGAAAATAACAAGAAACCCAAATTCTCAAGATCATCATGCATGAAACTGGAATCCATATAAACATAAATAATGAAACGGTATATAAGTTACACTGATGAATATTGTTGTATCATTTGTCAATAATCATGAAGATCACTCAAAACTAGCTAAAGGACTCCCTCCTCCATGGGGTATCCAAGGTTTATAATTGAATCTCCCATCTCATTTGAAATATCCTTCTCAACCCACAATATGCCTGTATATCATGTAAGCTATGGGAGGAGAAGGAAATGATCTTTGAGGGAGAATACACCAAATACATCGATCACCCATATCAATGGGTGTCATAATTTATAATCCCTTAGGAAATTCCTTGAGTATGCATGTATTAAATCAAATTTTATGAAATGTTTGAGTTTATGGAAATATAAAGAAACTCTATGTAACCTTAAAACATAAAATCTATAAATTTTCCATCTTATGAAATACTTAGTAAAATGATAAAATACATGTAATATATTCTTCAATGATAATAATTATCAATTGTTTTCCTATTGAAATATATGTTGGAACCTATGTAGTAAAATATATCATATAAAATATTATTTTTGGTAAAAATGTATGTCATACCATACAACATGCCAATATCGTGCACTTTTATATAAATCTTCATGGCATAGCTTCTTCATTATGTATAATGGATTACTAGATATCTTTTTTTCTCCAAAAAATATCTTTTTTCATTTTCTTAATAGACAATATTTATATATTAAATTATTCATAATAAAATAATTCAAGTAATACATCATTATTTAATATTTGGATTTATTTCTCATTTATATCACTAAGGTATTAATGTCAATAATAAGTGGTTTTTAAGAAAATAAACTTAATATTTTTGTTTTATCTATTTTATAAAATATTTCCATGGCCTATAATATATAATCTATTAGTCACATGTCCAATTTCATAAAACATTTTAATCATTTATATATAATAGCCTTCATTCATAAATATAAAATAAAAACTACTCTAGTTGTAATGAGAAAATGAAATGAAAATTCAATTATGATTATTATATTTTTTTCAATGTTACTTATTTTCAATTATTTTAAGATATTACAGTTATTATTTTAGTTAAAAACCATTAAAAGTATTGTACTTTAAACTAAATTAAAGCAGTAGTGGTGAAATAATTGAATTTATTTTTTATGATTATTTTATTAATTATTGTTGTATAGAATTGTGGTCATTTTCAACATTGACTTACATAACTACATTTAATTTTTCTAACAACTACTATATTTATTATACTTCTTGATATATTATAAAATTTATAAATATGAAATAAATTATTGTGAAATATCATCTTTATGTATTTTAAGTGAGCGATACACTAAAATAGAATCAAAAATAAAAATTATCCAAACATATCGAAATATATTTATAAGGAGATAAAAAAATATGATATGTTATGTTATGTTAAATTTATATTATACATCCTATGTTATTTTGGCATTAAGTACATATATTTATAAAAATTAAATTTCATGAAATGCGTGCATGATTTTTTGTGGAAACATGTAAGTGATTTATTTACATACATAAATATTAAGTGAAATCATCCTATTCATTTTCATGTTTGGTCGTGTATGAATTAATATTTGAAGTAGGTTATTTACTTGATCAAAGTTAATGTTGTTTTTTATATATTTCTTTCAAACTAACTCCAAATTATGTGTAATGATTTACCTAAATTTTACTCTTAATGATTTCTTTGAAGAAATTGTCCATCCCCTAGTGAATCCATAATAACCATATAAACTATAAACTGTGACATAATAGAGAATATTTTAAAGTCCAATATCTATCAACTAGTTAATGAATAGATATAGTTCAAAAATGATATTCATAAATTTTATAGGTAATAATTTTTTCCCATTTACATTCAATCTATGGATCGATTGGCTATTTTACTCATCAACTGAATAAACTGGTGGTTGGGATCATGCCATATTATCATCAATTGAGATAATTTTTTATTTTTTAATATTCCATACTTATAAAATGTTAAATTAGTTATTTTTTTAAAATATTAATAATAGAATCGATTTTATCCATCAACTAAGAAATTTCTCGCGACACTTCATAGAAGAGTCAAGTCACATTATATGTAAATATATTTTTTAAAAAATAAACAGTATATCCATAAAAACCACTACGATTACATATAATTATACCACTTTAATAATATTTAAAAATTGTATTTCCAAATACATAATTGATTGTATATAAAATCCAAAAATTATAATGAAATAACATTTTTTACCATGACTAATTTTATTAAATCACAAAGACCATGTAGTTAAATTTCAATTATTATACAGTTAATTTCCAATATCCTTGAATTATTTTATCTAATTTGAAAGTTTTATATTTTTAATTATATACTAATATACACACTAATGATGTATTTAAGTGATTTTATATAATCTATGTTAATTTATTAAATATTTGATTATGTAAATCTGAGGTGATAACATGAAATTCCATTCAATAAAAATTTAAAGATACTTGAAAAAATAAAGTTTTCATTTAAATGGAAATAAATATAAACACATATTATTAAAATATTAAAACATATTTTTAGGGTAGAAATTAATTACCCCAAGCTAATATTTATTTAACCGCTATAATGTGAAAAATATTTGGGAAGTTTTTAAAATAGTATATTGATAATGTTTTATATAAATTTAATCAGAAGATAATATTATGTTTATTTGATTAATGAAGCTTTGAATTATTTACTACGAAATGATATTAAATTAAATTTTAAATAATGATTGAAAATATTAAAATCAGGGAATGTATGGAGTAATATTGTGATTCATTAATAATATAAAAGTTAAGTAGGATTGATGAGACTCTTTTCCTTGAAAAATGTTCTAATTAGAAAACCAATAATTTATGTGATTTTCTATACAAAATATCATTTAATAACCAATGATATCATATTATTTGAAGGAAATTCATTACTATTGATGAAATAAGAAAATAAAACATTTCACAAATACAATTACCAAATTAAGTGTAATGAAGATATTATTCACTTTGAGAAGTATTCATTCTGTAACATAGGAGGGGTTTCAGACAGGGGGACATTATTATTGTGTGTTAAGGAAGAAACTTTAATAGATATTATAATTAATTTTAAGAAATTATTTTATTTTATATGGATTGGATGATACTAGTAACACCAATTATAAAATCACTCATGCTAGTGGAAAAACATTTAAATCATGTGTGATATTATGTCATCTTTCATATTCTTCCATATGGATAATGGTGATATTTAAAATTTAAATAAGAGTGGATTAATTACTCAAAAAATTAAGAATTATTGTGGAGAATATTATAAAAATTGTCCAATTTTGATTCACCCATAGTGTTTCATATAAAAAGTAAATTATGCCATATTGGTGAATAAAAATCACTTGCCTTTATTAGTGCTTGTACTTTTATCTTGGAGAAAGGTGTCTTCATGTTATAACCCTAGTCAACCTCATCCTTCCTTCCTATATTCTCTTCACGCATCTCTAGAAAGTCGGTGTTTTTTAATCTCTATAGTTGGTCTATTTTCTACCTCAAATAAGTTTTAAATCCCATATATTGGAATAAAATTTCTTTTTTTAATCCATTTCTATTATTTTTTCATCTTTTACTTATTTTCTTACAATTTTCAAGTATCTTTTTCAAAATATAGGATCATATATATAGACACACACATGAGTGTGTGTTTTTGTGTGTTTATTTGTATATTTATATACATATTTATATGAAAATATTCATTTATTTATACACACGCACACATATATATATTTTATATATATATAAGTTATATGTCAATATATATATTTATTTATTTATATATTAAAAACTATATTCCTGTGTGTATTATATTTATTCTATTTATGTATGTTATATATTTGGTTTATAATTTATATTTGTTTTAAAAAAATTGATAGATTTATATTTTTGTTCCATATTTTTAGGAATAAAATTTTCTAACAAAGTTTTTTATTTATGTTATGTGTGTGTGTGTGTTTATTTTATTAATATTATATGTATATGTTTGTATTTAATAATGTTTAGAGATAATATATATACACATATTCATATATATGTTTTGAAATTTTTGTATATATATATATAATACAGTACATACATCTGTGTGTGTAGTATTTGTGTGTGTGTGTTCATAGTGTTTATATAAATTTATTATTTCAATAGTGTGGTTTTTATATGTTATATATATGTATATAGAGTTATATATTATTTTCTTGATATATATATATATATATGTTTATGTATGTGTGTGTAAATTTTTTATATAGTGTATATATATATATATATATATATATATCTTTGTATGTATGTGTTATTATTTACATGTGTGTGTTTGTGTGTTTATAATGTTTTATAAAAATGTAAGTTAGTTATATTAAATTGTTTTATACTTTTTTTATTAAAATATTAAAAAATATGAGTCAAAAATGGATGTATTCTAATCATATGACCAGTAGGTTTGAGGATGGTGTTAAAGAGTTCATCAAGTTTTCAACAGAAAATAAAAATTAACCTTCTTTAATTATTTTTTTTTTGTCTGTGTTGTTGTTATTCAAAGTGAATTAGTCCAATTGAATTATAAGAACATTTAATATGTTATGGAGTTGATCAGAGTTAAAAATGTTGGAGTAAATATAGAGATTAAATAAATTCATCGATCAAGTGTAACGACAAAACATTTCATGAATCATAAGGTATTGGTATAAGGGTTTTTCGATGATGTAGATCATATTAAAGAAATAGAAAAGGCAGTTGAAGATAAATTTAGATATCACCCAATTATTATGATAAATTAAATAATTTTTCATAGATATCATTGTTTAATGGTTCTATGAAATATAAAAAAAATCAATTTTATTAAAACTACATATCTAGAAGTTGGAAATGGATATTGTGATACCAATTTCACGTAGTTTCTTTATCTACTGATGGATATTATTAAAGATAAAAATGAGGTTCCTTATCGAATGTAGAATTATAAAAGAATATTATGTTCAATGGTTATGATCTTAACAAAACCTCCCTACCCTAATGTATTTATATTAATTTAGGATGAGAATGGATCTTTCAAAATATGTATCAATTTCAATACATCTTGATATAAGAAAAAACATTCCCTAAATAATTTTTTGGTAATTTATTATCATTTCTAGATCACAATAGTTGAATGGAATTTCGGATACTAAAAATTATTTCACATGGTATGTAGATTGAAGAATTTTTTATTTTAAACTAAAACACCTGGAAGATGAACCTTAATAGAATAAAATTAAGGAGTCATGAAATGTTTATAATTTATTTTCTATGTATGTCATTATTCCTTATGAAGTATAGGGAAGAACTCATAACACTTGTTCGATTATGTTGGAAAACTATAATTATCCCTTGTGAATAAGAGTGAAATGAAAATAAATTATGTTGTCATTGATTATCTTAGGACCAACATAGCTTGGTAATGATATTGAAATTTAATTGGAACCACTGATTAAAGATTTTAATTTGTTGTGTGATACGGGTTTTATGGAATATAATGCTTATAAAAAAGAATATTTTTTATTAATATCCATATTATTTCATATGATAAATGAATTCCGTTATTATATTAATTTTTAAGGTAACAACATTAAGGGTAGGTTAAGGTCTCCTTTCTATTAAGAAGGTATACACTCACCTAAGTTGAAATATATTATGAAGACTATATAACATGAACATCGAAGGTTTTACTGTGATTTCATCAATGTAGATTTGAATGACTAAATTCCCAAAGGCTTTATATATACTTTATTAATTTGATAATACCTTTTTACAAGGGTTGGAGAAACCTTTTACGTATTCCATAGACTCAAAGGCACTAAGCCTTGAATACATGGCCATTACAGTTATAGTAACCAAATTCCCAAATCCAATCCCCACCATAGCTGATAATAATATTTATTTGAAACAAAGTATTCGACCAAAAAAGTTTCTTATCAATGCATGGCTGCATGGGCCTAGTACCAATATAAAATCCATACCCTCTCAATCATCCAAATTTGAGAGCATTTCTCATGATTTCTCCCTACTCTAGCCTCATCAGGGACTAAACCTAGGATATGATCCAAATTAATTTGATTACTAAAGATAATCCAATCATCACTAACTCCTCCCTAAATTAAATTTAAATCAAGTTTAACATAGCCTTAAATCCATCTTTTGTGTACCATTATTTATTTAATAACATTATTATTACATTTTCACATATTAGTTTCTCCATATGTGTGATATATAAAAAATATATTTCATATAAACTCTCCTAGTAAGATAGATTGAAGATATAGATCTATTTTTTCCTTTACATCATAATATATTTTTAGATAATTTATTACAAAGTACATTGAGTACATCCTTTACCTTCATGAATCTTTATTATATTATTAATTGAGAAAGTGAAAAACTTTTTCTAAGTTCCAATATTTTTTTAGCCTATGATCATTGTAGATCATCAACAAAAAATATAGAAACATAGAAGAAGGTTTTTCACATTCTACATTAATAAGATAAGAACTAGTCATGAAGGTAAAGGATGTCATCAACATAATTTGAAAAAAAAATCTTTAAAAACATTTTTATTATGGAATGGAAAAAATATATCAATATTTTCAAACTACCATACTTGAAGAGTTTATATGGTAGATATTTTATATATGTCATGCATATAGTGAAAAAAATATGTGAAAATATAATTAACATGTTATTAAATACATAATGTAATACTGAATATAGATTTGAGGAAATATTAAACAATATTTAAAAGTAAATTATGGTGGAGTTAGTGATAATTAATGAGGGAAAATGAATCGTTCTTCCTCCAGTAGCTCACACTCTATCTCGGAAAGTGATATTTGAGTTATACAACTTTTAAAATGGTGTAATTGTCCCAAATAGATATTGATTGAATATCAATCTTGTTTTATCAATAAACATGAATTTAATAGGATTAAAATGACATTAATATCATGTATAAATTCAAAAAAAAATTACTCATGGAAATATAATGCATATTGCCAGAAAAATATCTATCCCTCAAAAACTAAGATATGTTTTTTTCAAATCAATATCCAACAAATTTATTAATATGATGAACTTATAAAAAATTATAAAGATATATTTTTATATTGTGTGAATTATATATTTTTTCCCACCATCATTATTTGATATCATGGTTCACTTTATGGTTTATTTAGTAAGGAAAATATGACTTTACAGCCCTTTATATTTTAGATGGATGTACCCCTAATGAATTATATATGACGATATTGAAAGGGTGAATCAAAAATAAAAATAATATAGATTTTTTTATTATGTAATATTCTATTATATTATAATCCATTGAATTTTTTAATTAATACCAACCTAACATGGATAAAAATAGTCTTCTAGAATCTCACAATGATGGGCACATTAAAGGTAAAGTACTTTCTAGGATAGATGTTGTGATAATATCTATCATAGATTTAAAATATTCTCACTAATATGTTTTTCATAATAGTGTATATTTTGATCCATTATTTTAAACTCATAAGGACATTTTATAAATTTTAATCCAACAAGGGATGGGGGTTATATTTTAAATACACATGACTAATTTTTTATGACATTTTTCGAACAAACTTATAGATTTATCTGAAATTCCTAAAACCATATATTGTAAAATGTCATGGTTATATAAATGCATAAGATTTCATGTATTATTTAATAATATATAGACAATTAATGGTTATACATTCTATATAAAGAAACATTATGAACATGGTACAGTTCAAAATAGTGGATTTATTATTGTGGCTGAAGCGATGCATTTATTGGGTATCAAATATATAAATCCATGTTATGAAAATATATATTACTTTGTAATCATAAAAATATATGGGATATTAACTATATGAAATTTTAGGTGCTAATTTTTTGATGTAAAGGGTTTGATAACAGGATGATAGTAAAAGTTAATGAATTAACATTTATAAAGATGAATTTCCATAATAAAGGATAAAAAGATAATCACTACATAATATCATCTCAATTAGTGTGGATTTATTATAACCATGAACCTACAAATAAAAGCTATTACATTGTATAATTTGAAATAAAATAACACAAAATCAAGTTTCAATTCATTGGAGTATGATCATTTGATTCCAATATCATAGGAATTTTTTATTAAACATAGTACAGATGATATCTAATGTGTAATTGAAAAACAATTAAGTGGGAATTTGGATAATTAATAAAGTGGTAAATACACTTAAAATAAAAAATAAAAAATAAAAAATATATATTATATAGGTATTTTTTTACTTAAATTTTTTATATAAATTATGTCATCTATTCTTATGGTTTGTATTTAATAAGATTTCTTTTGTATTTTAACTTTTTTCTTACTTTTTATGAAGAATATCCCTTTTCAACTCAATATTATACTCACTATATAAAGTAAAAATCATGGAAAGGTATTTATCTATAATTTATTTATTTATTTTTATTATATTTAACTCTCATTTTTATTGAATTGAGACTATGCTTTCATCTCATCCTTCCCATGTAAGAAATATTGTGCATATATATAGTCATGAAGATGATGCCCGACATGAGGGAGATATTGATAAGTTAATTTTATATAATATTATGATGTTTAAAACTCATTTTATAGGAGAATAGGTGCATGTGTCTAATTCCTTGGGAGAAGGAATTGTTGTTGTAGGACATACTCTGACCATTTATCCCCCTAAAACCCAATTATAGGAGATGAAAGGGAATATGGTTGACAAGTCACTCTTTCTTATAGGATGAACATTGACAATGATCGACCCTAATCCTTTGGTTCCAAATATTTTTATTACAATTTGTGCTTATTTATGAATATTTATACCTACATTTGATAAATAGTTTAGACATGCTAGAGAGTGATCAGATACTAGAAGATCGGTACTACCTAAAGTTAAGGTTATGTTTTTGTTTCTAGAGAATGGAGTTCGATCTATACTTGATCTCATTAATTATTTTGAGAAGTTTAATATGTAAATATGGAATAAAGTGGGTGAGGGATATAAATTAGTGAGGTATCTGAGGAAAAACAAACATGACTCGGTCTCTATTTCAGAGCATAGTACATCCTCTATAGAGATTTCAATCGAAGATAGAGATGTTCCCTCCAAAGGAGTATCACATTCCTTATTTATGTAAAAAGAGGAATCGAAATTTAATGAATATTATCAATATTTTTTAAGAGTTATTAAATATAATAAAATAGTATATTCCTCTGGAGACTTTCCAATGACACAATTGAAGAATACTAAGGGGGATATTTAGAAAATTAGGGGAAGAAAAATAGGAATCATAAATACTATTCCAATATATTTAAACCCATGATGACATAGTCAGTGAGTAAGTATTTTGGATACATGGGGAATAGTAAAGTCCTATTAGAGGATCTGTAAGATTTTAAATAAAAACATAAAGATATTAAGGCAAGGTGAGAGAATATCAAATTAATAGTACCTGATGACCACAATTCTTACCTGATGGGTGAACCCCTTGAAGTCCAAGTTAATGGGGATTTATTTTAGAATAATATCACATAGAAAAATGATATGAAAGCATAAAATTTATGAAAATTCTTTAAATTAATAATTTTTGGAGTTGGATCTCTTCTATTTTTTGTTGAATCCAAAAGAGAAGGTTGTGTTATAAGGGTCGGCACAACCACAAGGTCTAAATGAAGTAAACACCCAATTTATGAATTCACAAATGTATGTTAGTATATATAGTTAGATCCAAAATATTTTAACCTATATTAATATATTTAGGTTTCTAATTTCAATGTTAGCATCATCGAATACTTCCTTCAACTTTATTCTTCCTCTAATGTCAAATACTTGACTTGGAAATATCAGTCTGAATCTTCTAGTCTAAAAATTGGTGATGAAAGTTGATAGTGTGTCATTTTTTTTGTTTTAAGAGGTTTGGGTATTAATTATAGGGGTGTATGTATTTTTATGGGTTCCCATTAATCTTATAAAGTGTAATATTAAAAAATAATAAAAATATTTATAATTAATGGTTACATTTATTTAATGACAAAGGATATTGAATTCAATATAGAATTAAAATAATAGTGTTGACTGATAAAGGTTATATGTGTTCATTCTGATATCATATTTTTAATAACTAGTTCATATTTTTTATATATCAAAAAACTAGGTCAAAAAAATTGATGTTGTTTTCATATGAATTAATAGAGGTTTTTTATAATAAAATGAAATCAAATCTCTTAGTCTGGTGGTTAGATTTTGTAGATACACAACTCCAGTAAACCATATGAGGTGTCTAATTTATTAAAATGGCGTAATATATAGGGATCACATCACCAAGGATCGATCACATTAGTATCCTTGAAAAACTATATACATATATAATTCACATATTAAATTATAAATATAAAATTCATAGAATAATAAACATTATGTCATCCAATATGTTACTCATATTATCCCCATTAATATACTTGGGGATGTAAAACTAATAAATAATGAGCTCATATTCTTAGTAATGGTTACAAATAGAAGAATCTGTCATGAGTAAACAAGTCATAATCAATGTTGTAAGGTAAATAACTAAAAACACAATCCTTCTAATCAATAAATTGAGAATGAAAAAAATCCATGTATAATTTCAATGAAATAATATAATTGATAATAAAAACTAAATTCTTAATAAAGTAAATGATTATTTCTTGACATCTTGATATAATATATTATGATATATTTACCATCAAGTCCTTGTGCCAAGATAGTTTAATCAATAGGTTGGTATACACCAAAAAACCATTTAATAAATTTTTCCAACTGGTTTTTCTCATGAGACATGTTGATGCATCGATGGGTTATATATAATCTAGAACCACCTATCAATTCATATCTAATTTATTAGTCATATATTTAATGATAAAATAATTCCATAAATAATATTTCTTATCAGAAAAATATCATTATTTAGTAAATAATATAGAATATTATTATTTACCTAGTCAATCATACTAAAATATCATATATGGATATCCAATATGGTTTAGGCAAGATTCATATCCATTAATATATAAAATATGTATATCTAAAGAAAATTAATTTACAATGAAAAATGATCAATATAAAGTGAATGTTTCAAGAGAAATTTAGTGACCCCAACATTAATAATAGATAAAATATGATCTTAAATTCATCATAAATACAAATTTTATAGTAAAATAAAAGCGAAATATTAAATTAATCGTTCATTAAAGTGTTATTATTTAAAAAATAGAAAAAAATTATAAGAATATAAAAAGGAGTTTACTTTTTATGTTGATGGTAAAATCTATTAACACCTAAAATTTTAAAAATAATATTCATTTTAACTTTTTATAAAGAAAGTAAAAAAAATGCCCCTTTACAAAAACATTAGAATGATACCATTTGAACCATGTAAAAAAAGGATAAAATAAAATTTAACCAATAAATCATTTTATTAAATAAAAAGAAATTTTTAGAACAATTTTGAAAAAATTATGATTGAAGAAAAATATACATGATTGAAAAGAGAAATAAGAATGACATTTATTTTAAGATTTTATTATGTTGATCCAATAGCCAAAAAAATTAAAAGTCAAAAGGAAATATGGAAACTCCTTAAAAATCTATATAATAAGAAAATATTTGGATTTTATGATATATTATAATATTCCTTCAGTGGAAATGAGAGAAATCCTAAAAATTATTTTATAAAATAAATTCTTACCTCTTTGGTAACTTTAAAATTATAACCCATTGAAAGAATAAACATAAATTGAAATATTAATTATCATGAATAAATATATATTCACGATAAATACATAAAAAAATTTATATATACACTACATAAAAATAAATATGTGCGGAATTCAAAATATGTCTCAATGGAGTGGAAATTGAGAAGAAATCTCTTAACACGTGTTGAACTTGCTTTGAAAGAAATAAAAACTTCTACATAATAAATTTAAATTTATTATAATACTATGGAAGATTCATGTAAATACATATAATATCATATATGGTCTATTTATAACATCATATCACCCATTTTTTAACAATATCTTACTATTATCATTATTTTGAGTATTAAATAGTTCATTTTTCATGAGAATTTTGGTTCGGTAGTTTTGGTCCTTGAACATTAATTATGGTTAAATCATATACATAATATTAATAATGATATAAATATTATATATATTAATAATATATATTAATATTAATACATAAATTTTATATGTAGAAAAATGAATAGCATTATTCATGGAGACGGTAGGTCGTACGTACGCATGAATGTTGTTCTCACTTTTTGATGAATGGAATGAAATAATAGTAAATAATAATTTAACTTTACCAGGATAATTATTATATCATATAGATCATATATATTCATTAAATTTACCCTCATTGTCCTCCATGTAAATATGAAATGAAAAATGAAACACATCACTTTTTGAAGGTGGTAGTGTATATGTACGCACAAGTGATGTTATCATTTTACAATCGATTGGAAGGTAATAAGTCAGATATGATATTATAATTATAAAAGAATAATTATGAAAAAAATATAATATATATTCATTATATCCAACTTTATAACCATAAAATTAAACTAGTTCTGATAAATGAATTTCACTGCTACGTTGAGATAGTAAGTTGTATGTATGCATGAGTGATGTTTTCGCTTTAGGTGGAATCGAAAAAAGATGGAAATTGTTGTACCATAATCATAATAACATATCATTATATTTTTGATGTGAGATTATTTATTTTAGGATGGGTACAATATATTTATAGGAAGTGGAATAAGAAATAATAATGAAAGTATTTGATTAATAGTTTTACCTCTTCATTGAGAAAACACTTTTGGACTACACATTAATCCATGAAATGATGGTCTTTTAGAAGTACCAAAAGCTCTAGAACGTGGGTAATGAACTTAATAAGTTATTATGGACAATAAATTCAGAGATATATGGCTCATAAATTTTGTAAAAGAGAAAATATGTCATATCCTATTATAGGGGATGGAAAGGACACACTTGGAATTACAATAAATATTAACTAATATATATAACATGATCATTTCAAGTGGGAAAAAAGAAACTAGAATTTAAATATACTTTTTTATAAAGTTGAAATAAACTCGTAAAATAAAATTTTTAAAAGTTCTGTAATTATTTAAACATTATCTTCTAGTTAAATCACTTTAAACCCATTTTAACCTTAACCATGATAATTTAACATTTTACCATGGTAACATGATTCAATGAAAAAAAGGTGATATAAAAAAATTTGGAAATTATGATTCAAATTTTGGAATAAATTTTATCAAATTCAATATATATGTCTATAGGGAAGATATTATATTTAATATAAGAATGAAAAATGCATGAAAAACAATTTTTAAGAAGATACCTAACTTAAGAGTAAAAAACATTTCACCTTGAAATGAAATAATAAACTTGTTTAAAAAATTATTAGTTAAATAATAATAAAATTAATACTCTTGGAGAAAGAAAAAAATAATAGAATCTTCCAACCATTCCCTTAATTTTAAAGGCTCAAAATAGTTTTAATTTCACTAAAATATAATTAGTCTTTCATAAAAGATGATATTGGGTTCCCAAATTCAAAGTAATTTTTTTAAAATAATTAATTTGACTCATTAAATATATTTTTTCTCAAGAGAAAACTCATCCAATATGATAAATTCAAGAGGCAGAGATATTTTAATGTTTAACACATTATTTTAATTGGGTTATACTACTTTTACTGATGTGAAAAATATATACCTTGGTCACCATTCTTAAGGAGAAAAAATTAAGTTACCCCTAAGAAATTATATTTATTATGATTTTTAAAAATATGTAATACATTTTATCAAATTAAATTAACATAAGTTTCAAAATTAAATTTAAAATTAAACCCAAAAATAAATAATGAAAAATAATTTTTAAAGAAAATAAATTTCTTCAAGAAAAACATTATATTACATTAACATTATGATTAATAATAATAATTATAAGGATTTAAATTCATATAAATAAATATAATTTATATATATATAATTTCTATAATTCCCCGTTATGGGATATTTAAATTAATTAAAATAGAAAAAAATTATGTGATTTCAAATAGTTTTTAGAAAAATGTGTTTTTAAAAATAAAAATTAACTTATATCAGAATCATGTAAAATGATTATCCTAATAGAATTAATTAGATTATTTAAGTTAAAGGATCATATTTAACTTTAATGTAAAATTCAAAATATAATGGGACTTTAAAATAATATATTTAAAGGAATGAAAAGATAATATTACAAAAATTAATATATTTCACTATTCATTGAAAAATAAATATTTTCAAACAAATCCCTAAAAAAATTATTAAGATAATACAGAAAATATGATTTCAAAAATGATAAAACTATCTCGTAATAATTTTTCAAAAAAAAATTAGTGTTTCTTTAATATCAGTGCTGCTTATAAAGTAAACTATCAATGAAATTGTATTTATTTAAAGAGGAATATATCATAAGATCTTAGGGAATTAGAGATTTGAGAAAACAAACTACCAGATAATTAATAGAAATATTATACCTACATAATTGTTTTTAAAATTCAATTATAATGTGCTTATTAGGTATGTTGAAAAATTTGTTTACTTTAATTATTGATATATTTTTTCTATTATAATTTTAATGGTTTTGTTTTTGTTACATATATTTATATGATAATTAGGCACTCACTGGACAAATTGATAATCCTTTTAGGATTTTTAAGTCTTCATCATTAATCATGAAATGGTATTTATATAAAAAAAATTTCATTTATCTTATTTTCATTCATTGATCATGCTTGTTTTCAATAAAAATGATATTTTGGTATAAAACATGCATCACATACTCAAAACTAAGAAAACAATCTTGGATGGTGATGAAATTCGAGTAAATTGAACTTATATTAATTTTTTACTTGTAAGAACAAATCATACATCATTATGATATATGGTGTATATATAATTTCCTAATGTGTATTTTCATTTAAAGTGTTATATAATTTCAAAACACATATCGCATACTCAAAATTTATCAAACATGCTTGGATTGTTATAAAATTGTATGAGAATAGTCATTGTTTTTTTGTGACTTCCACATATCATTATGATGTGTGGGTTGTATAGTGTGATTAAAAGTTAATATCTTTTATATAAAATTTAAATATTAATTCAAACACATTTCACATACTCAAAATTGAGAAAACCCACTATGATTGTGACCAAACTCTATGAAAATGATCATTGATTTATTTTTTACATATAAAAATTAATTTTAGGTCATATGAAGCACCATTTAGTTGGAATAACCTAAAATATATTTTTCATTTTTGGTGTTAAATAAGTTCAAAACACATATATTTTACTCAAAACTAAAAAAAATATGCTACAATAATTGTGGAACTCTATGTAAATTATTATTAATTTATTTGGTACGAATTAGAATTAACATCACATCATTTTGATGTGATATGTTAATGTTATGAGTGGTAGTGTGTATTTTAAATATAAAGATGATATTTTAATTCAAAAAAAATCATCACATAGTCAAAACAAGGAAAATGATCAAACTCAAAGAAAAAAATATTCTAGTCACTTGTGACCAATGTGAATGAACTAAATTTCATTTCAATATATGGTTTAGTAGGACTGACCAAATGTGTATTTTCCATTTCAAGTTCTAAATAACTTCAAAACACATGACACATTCTCAAAACTAATCAAACACTATAGGATTATTATCAAACTCTTTGATAAAAATATTTTATTCATTTGTGATATGTAGTAATTAAACACATGATATTTTTATGTATGGGTTGGATGGTATGATTGAAATTTTTTTTCACCAATAAAAAGTTATTTTAGTTAAAAACACATGTTACCTGCTCAAAAGTGAGAAAACCCACTCGTATATTTATAAAACACTATGACAATAATCAGCTATTCATTTTTGATATGTAGAAATAAAATTCATGTAATTCTGAAGTTTTGTGTAATTGTAATATCCAAAAGTGTATTTTTAATATTAGGTGTTAAATAAGTTTGAAACATCTTTTACATAATCAAAACTGAAAAAAAACACAATATTATTATCATGAAACATTATTAAATTTATATTTAATTTATTTTTCATGTATAGGAATTGGTAGAATGTTATTTTGACATATGGTGTTGATGGTTTGAATGAAAGTGTTTTTTTTTCAATATAAAAATGATATTTTAGTTCTTATCATGTGTCACCTATATAAAACAGATAAACAATTTTAAATTTTCAAAAAAAACTCTAAAATATGATCTTCTATTAATTTTGACCTATATGAATTAATCTCTTATAATTTTGAATTGTGGTGTAGTAAAAATTACCAAAAGTGATATTCTTTCATTTTAAGTGTTAAATAACCTCAAAACACGGTTTACATTCTTAAAACCAAGAAAACACACTTATATTTCCATCAAAATATATGAAAATGTTTTTTTAAATTTGTAAATAACCCAAACCCTATAGACTATAGTTAGTGATTACTTTATTACATTGGAACTATTCATAATAAATTTTATCCCAAAGGATCGAATAATTTTGTAGTCTTCGTAAAGTAAATACAAACTTGAATTTCAAAATTAAATTTAAAAACATATAAAAATATACAGTATTTTCTTTGATAACATCATTATTCTCTCTATTATATCCCAAAATATTATACATATTACACTTCATAGTATCTTGGGGAAAGGAAACATAGTAAATGGGTGAGCTTAGATGCTAAATAAAGGAATTTATACGACGGAAGCTAACATACAATGAATAAGGCATTAATAATATGGAATGAATAAATAATGATAAAATAATTTCATACAAATAATCACACGAGATTAAAACTTATCCATGGATATCATAAATATTCATGTAATCACATGGAAATAAATAATTGATTTCATAATGATGGAATGTATATTCTTTGGCATCTCAAACATACCATCCTGGCCCCATTCTAGGACATCTTACCTGAATGGGTATAGAATTGGAAAAATAACCAACCTATTTTATCACATTATACCTAAAAATTCATCAAGTGGGGTTTTAATTTAAATCCCCACCAATCACTTTATAATTCCAATCAATTAATCATATTAATAAATCATACAACTTAATCGATATGTTTTAATAATTAATAACTACCCATATTAGAAGAACCAGCACACAAAATTTCAATATTATCCCTAGTAAAACTGATCATAATATATATATAAATATTTTTGATGGTTTCATTAGATTATAATCTCATTAAATCAAAAGATTCAATATATTATATTTTCGTAGATTAAAATACTTCAAGAGGATCACTCGAAAATTTCTTGAGAAAAATATGCTTTTTATTCTGAAATCACATCTTTTAAATATAAAAATTTATAAAATATTAGTAAAATAATTTGATTTTAAATGAGGTTTATAAAAAATTAATGGATTATTCAAAAAAAATAGTTCTCATAATGGTGTAAAATTATGTTCATGTTGTCTACGTTAAATCAAATATTTCATTAACATTTTTTATAAAAATTTATAAGTGCCTAATGCAAAATATGACTCAAAGATTTCATCTAAAACATTTTTAAAATATATATCCTGGGTAAAAATGAATTTAAAAAATCATCATTGTTTGTTAAAAGCATTATTGATAATAATTTAGGAAACATGCATATGGAAAAAATGATTTTTGATTAAAGATAGAAATAAATTTTGTTTCCCTTAAAACATTATTTCGGTCTCTTGAGTTATTAAAGAGTATAAAATGAAATTAAAACATTTAGTTTCTAGAAATAATCATAATAGAATAAAATATATTTTTTTAATATATAAATATCTAATAATTCCACTAGAGGATATTTAAATATAAACAGTCCTGAATAGTGATAATATTGTAAAATAAACCATTACGTCATGTCTAACTTACATCATAAGTTATTTTAAAATAATATATAATAAATTTAAAACAAAAATATATAAAAAATATATCTATATACATACATAAAATATCATATATTTTATAATTTTTATACTTCAATTTCAATTTATTAATACTTCATTATTAAAATCGTCATTTTTGAGTGTTAACTATCACATTATTCATGTAAGTTTCAGTTAGGTGGTTTCATTAATTTCATATTTATCATGTTTAGATAATAAATAAAATGTTATTAATGATATAAATATATTATATATTCATTATATACATATTTCTAATCATTTATAAAAGGAAGAGATAGAAAAATGATTCATGTCATTCATGGAGACTGTCGGTCATACGTACGCATGAATGATGTTTTCACTTTTCAAATGATTGAATTAAAAAATGTAAATAATATTTCACCTATATAAAATCATTATAAAATCTTATATTTTGTATATATTAATTAAATATTTCCTTATTACCATCCATTTAAATAGGAATCAAAAAAATAAATGCATCACTTCGTAGAGGTGGTAGTCCACATGTATGCACAAACAATGTTATCGTTTACCATTGTATTGGAATGTAAGAAGTAATAACTTATATTATAATTATAGAATAATAATTATTTCTTAAATATAATATATAATTTTTAAAACCATTATAATAATCATCCATTAATTATGGTGATGAAAAATGAACTGTATTACTACATGGAGGAAGTAGTCCACACATAACCACGAGCGAAACATTAAGTTACCATTTGATAGAATATAGGGTTCATATTTATGGTCCCATAATCATAATTATATTTTATTATATTAAATAAAAATAATTTATTATCTTATTATTAATACCATTGATTTAGATGATTTTGAAGTAGAAATAAATTGAAAGTGTTCGGGTAAGATGATTACCTCTTCTTTAGTAGGCCTCCTTTAGATATTTTCTTATAGAACCTTATAATTCTATTTTAATAATTCAAGAACCTATAATTATTTTATATGTAATTTTATAATAGAATTATTTTTGGGTTTTCTCAATATATATGGCTCAATGTGATGTAAATAATAGAAATTATGGGTGTCATTTTATAAGTGGGGGAGAGGAAACACTTAAAAAATTTTAGAAGATTAAAATATAATAAAATCATACTCAAGTAAAATACTTCTAAATAGAAGGAAATTGTAATTATAGATAGTATAAGGTATACATATTTCCCAAAAAAAAATTAAAACCATAATCGGATAAAATATCTTTATATCTTGTTTTATCCCCCCCCCCCAGTAAAATCATTTAAACCATAACTACGATAACAAATTTTTATTATTTTTAATATTCATTATGACAAAAAATTATTTTCAAAAAAAAATTATTATTATTATTATTATTATTATTAAAAATATGTAATCCATTTTACCAAATTCGACTCACATACATTTTATAATTTAATTTAATGTTAAACCCACTAAATGTGATGAAAAGCAGTTTTACAAAAAGAAAAGCTTTCTTAAATATATTATGTTTTTATATCAAAATTCAACATAAAAATTAATCCAATTACCTAAATTAGAATATTAATAACCTAATATAAATATTTATAAATTTAAAATAATTTTAAAAAAATATAACTCTGTAAATTCGTTAAAGGAAAAAATATTATTTCAATAAAAATCAGTATTTTCATTATTCACCAAAAAATCAATCTTTTCATAAAGTTCACTCTAATGTAATTTAAAAATTATGATTTCAAAAATTATGTCAATTTTTTAAAATTAATTTTCTAAAATTGGTAGAATTAATTATATTATTCTCTCACAAAAATCAATAAAAATCATTTTTGAGTGAAATTTTATTTTTAAAGAATATAATGAATTTACTGAAAATTGAGTACTTTTTAGAAATATATTATATTTATCTAAAATATTTATTCATACTTTTTAGATTTTTATTATATTTATTTATTCCTACAATTTAACAACTATGTTGAAATGGAAAATCGTACTATAGTTCATTTGGACAAGGGGTTTCATGTTTCAAAAACTATTAAAGAAATTTAATTTATTTAAAGTGGAATATATTATAAAATATCTGGGTGTTACATTCTAACACCATTAAAATGAATTTCTATGTTGAAATATCATCAGATAGAGAAAAAAATTAGGATATCTCTATTTTATCACATCCACGAGTTCTCATATAGTTTCATGAAATTTCATTTTCCTCTAGAGAAGTTTAAACATGTGAGTAGTCTTATTCTTAAGATCTTTATCTCAATAATTCAAGATTTATAATAGTTTTTATTTATAGGAAATATCATTATATATCAATATTACCATTGATTTCAGTACATATGAGGGATAAGTTATTTACTTTCTCAAAAGATATATATGGAACACATCATGAACTTGAGACAGGTTCGATTAAATCACCAAGAAATAAGCTAACATCCCTATTAGATCAATAATATTGAAGGGTAAATTATACCTAGGGCTTATTTTTCCCTTATTTTTTAATCTAATAACCATATTCCATGAGTAAATTCATATAAATTCATTCTCACCAACTTTGAATTATATGTTTCACCAATGACTATCACCATAATGTTTCTATAGACTCTAAGTTTCCTTGATGTGTTGTTTAAGGGATATAACTTTCTATACCATTTACTAATATAACTTAGTTCCCTATATATTTATTTATATAAATTTATTCTAGGACATCTGAGTTCTATTATTTTTTACATTAATGGCTTCATAAGGATCCATCGGTATAGTCAATTGAAAGCAATTACTATACAAAAACTCAATTAGAGGAAGGTGTTTATCAGAAACACCATTAAAATCCATAGAAAAATTCCTCAACATATACTCCAAGGTTTTAATGGTTCTATCATACTAACCATATATTTTAGGATGATAAGTAGTGTTGAAACACAAGTTTGAATCTAGAGCTTACTGTAGAATTTACTAGAACTTCTTGATAAACCTCATATCATAGTCAGATAAAATTGATATTGGTACTCCATTAAATATTACTACGTACTGAATGTATAACTGAGTAAGTTAATCAAGAGATAAATACTCTATAATGAAAATTAAATGTTCTAGTTTCATAAGCCAATTGATTATAACCTATATATAATTATTCCCCTTATATGTTTTGGAGTGCCCGCTAATGAAATATGGGGTAATGGTTTCCCATTTTCCAATTGGGATTGGTAAGGGTTGTAACATCCCCTTATAATTATATATATTAGACCTAACTTTCAAACATACTAATCATAGAGATAAATACTCAACAATATAATTTTTCATGTCATCCTACCAGAAATACTCTTTCAAATATCTATACATCTTCATACATCGATGATGAATATAGAATGATAAACTATAAGGTTTGTCTAAAAACTCCATATTCAACTCTTGTATTTATGGGACACATACTTAGTTCTTAAACCATATCATTCCATCAAAATAAAGGTTGAACTTAGTAACACTTTTCACCTTCTTTTTAAACTCTATATCTTTCTTTAATTCCTCTAAAATATTCACATGGATTGATGGTTGAACACTCACTTGAGAAAGATAAGATTTATCCCCTTCCGTCATGATTTTCAGTTCTATACTTTGTAATTCCTTAAATATTGGATACTTTATGAACCTCATCATATATAATCTAGTATCATCCTTTCAACTCAAAGCATCTTCTACCTTTTTCACTTTCCCAAGGTCACAATGTATTGAGAAGTTATAATATTTGATCAACTCCAACCATCTTCTTTGAATCATATTCAACTCTTTATGAGTGAATATATACTATAAAATATTATCATCAGATTATATTTCAGGTATTTATTTATAAATATATTATCTTTATATATTTAATGAAAACATCTGCAACAAACTCCAAATCAGGTGTTCTGTAATTTTTCACATGAACCTTCAATTGTTGTTAGGCATAATCTATCACTATATCATTGTACATGTGGACACATCATAGTCCCTTATTTGATGTATCACTATAGATCATAAACCCTTCTCCACTGCAAGGTAGTGTAAGAATTAGCATGTAGACCAAACATTTATTTAGTTCCTTGAAATTACCTTAACATTTTTATGTCCACAAGAACATAACCCTCCTCTAAGTCAACTTGGAGTACCGATTATATATTCATGATAAATATCTCACTAAGTGTTAGAAGTATCCATCCAATCCTACTATTAATCAAATTTATCATGGTTATTTTACGACATTACATAATAACATCTATCTTTGATGGATCTAATGATATACCCTCAGTGTAATAGTTGGCCGTTATATAATCCAATATTCCCTTCAAAAAATTTCACACGTATAACTTCTCCGACTTAGGCTCAACATCTCTTCATCGTCCTCACCAAGACTTGTTGTTCCATTACACCAACTCTTTCATCAATATATCACACTAACCCTCACCACCATTGGATAATGATTTGGATTATGGTCATCATCCAAAATCAATAGGGAATAAAAGAGAGAGGATATAGAGATAATAGAATAGATATAAGAGAGAGAGGGTGAATAATGAGATAGTGTGAGGAGAATAATCCATCCATTTCAATAAAAAACCACCCCATGTTTTTAATGTTTTTCTTCATTAACTATTTTCACTACAAATATCAAGGTTAGGTTTTTATAATTCCACCAATAATAGGGCACAAGTTTCTAGAAAAAATTGAATAATATTAAAAATAAATATTTTTTATGAATAATATGAAGAATAGAGGTTTATATAATAGAATCAATAAAGAATTGATGAATAATAGAGAAATGTGAAATCATAATTCCAAAATTCAAAAGTGGATCTATGATTGAAAAAAGTTTTGTTCACATACTTTATCATCAGTAATCATGAGGATAAATTATTCGATTCCTCCTAAAAACTCACCTCTGTTGGTACTCATAAATTTCGAAGGTTCAGGTTTATAACCCTAGGATTTGATATAAATATGAGTAAATTGACATAATATTAAGGTTTAGAGTAGTAATTACCATTAATTTGATAGTAATATTATTAAAAATCATTCTTATGATATAATTCATCCCTCTACAATGGCCAAACCACTAGGGTATCCAATGCGAACAAAAGTTATACCACCCCTAAGGTAAAACCCATATTTTAACATAACCATGGTGTTAGAATTCACAGTAGATGCTTCATTTAAGAGGGAAATAATGTTTCCCAACTATCAACACGTACAAGATAAAAAATATTATATTTTTATAAATATATTATTGTTGGGTATTTATGACACTTGCAACTTCACACCAAATCTCCAAAAAATCACAAAATATTATTTAAAATATTCTAAGGGTATAAAGAGGAAAACCAGATTCATTACATCCACCTCGCCTTTAAGGATTTTTGACCCTAAAATGCCCTGCCTCCTGAAAAAGGTGAGGGTAATAGGCCCACATAGATGTCTATTACTCCCATGATCTCTAAAGAAGGTTCTAATGCTTTTAAAGGACACGCAATTGCATGATAGCTCATCTATGTGGACTCTTCTCCTTTTCTTCCTTGATCACCCCATGATAATCCAAGAAAGTGGAACTATCTTTGATGTTCATCTCTTCCTAGTAAATTATGTGTGATGTTTTGTGCACATATATACTCAGCTATGACACATGGGAGACATCATGCACTGGATCTAGCTATGGTGGAAAATCCATGTGGTAAGAAACCCTACTTACCATATGAAATATCTATAATGGAATGAAAAATATCAGAGACTATTTTCATCCCTAATAAAACCTAAAAAAACATAATCATAGATATACCTTTAGAGATTATCAATCTCTATCATCGAGCTCTAAATACCTCATTCATCATTCCTCATAGGACTTCTAGTAGCTCTGAGTGATTTTTATCTTTTCATAGATTAGATGAACCTTTTTTGTCATTAATAGTACCAAATTTGGCTCAATAAGTGATGAATCACCTATCATTATCTAGTATAGGGATGGCCTAAATGTTCTCCTATATAGATCCTCAAAAGGTGTCATGTTATTAGTGGGTCTAGAATACCTCTCTCAAGCTTCTCCAAAACTAGGATGTGAATCAAGAATCATGGACAAAAATGATCTTCCAAGGTTACCTATATAGCTAGATGGTCCACTCCACATAAAAATTCCCAAATCTCTATAATAAACTCTACTACTAAATATTAAGGAAGTGGATATAATTGATCAGTTGGTTGATAACCACCTATATAACATTATGGAATCACACTAATTAAGGTAACAAGAACATGAAATCCACTAATATGACACACTAATTACACAATATTACCTCAATGGGAAAGGCTTATTTTATTAGGTCTCGATGTTTATTATTCACTTATTGATAGTTGTGGCATTAATAAATAAAATTAACAATACTCTGCTTTATCACTTCCCACTAAAATTGCTTTCAAATTTCCAGATATATCGTTTCCACTCATGGATGCCAAACTATGGGTGAAATTTTGAACTACCTCAGTTTATATTAATGTAGCATGTCTAGTAGTACCATTTATATTTGGAATATGGAAACATGCTTACAACATTGGAATATTGATTATATGCATCTTCAATGATTATTTTTCCATGAAAAATATTGAAATTGTTACCTCTAACTAAACCTCCCTCAATCACTAAAGAATTGACATGGTCACAATCATTGGTCTGAGATAGGACACCCCTTACTCATCCACCATGGAAAACATCAATGATATCAATTACTAATATTCCACCAATAACAATTGATAATGATAATTATTTCTAATGGTATGTATCACCATGTTTCCATTCACCACTCTATAGAATATATTGAATTAATAATCCTATAAAAATCCAATCAGTACCTAACACTCTGATGGTATGAATAACGCATGAAAAAATAACAAAGAAGTTATTTACCCTATGTTATTAATAAAAACACTACACCTACTAAATCCAAATCATGGGTCATATAATTCTACTTGTGGGTTCTCAACAACCTTGATCCTTCGGTAACCATCACCTACCTCTACATCATTACACAATTTATCACCTCTCTAGAGGTATTATAAAACAACAAATACTCAAATCCCTCTTCCGTAAACCATAGGATATGAGAACCATTAAACCTATTCTCCAACTCCTTAGAATCCTTTTATAACTTCTAGGACTAAACAAATGGTTTCCCATTCTGAGTAAGTTAATCATGGGCCTCAAATCCATAGGTAAGTCTTATATGAATCTCCAGTACTATAATGGCCTAAAGGCCTTCATTTTTTATTGATTTGTTTGATGATTGACCTTTCTAGGGGTGAGGTGGAACCCGTACAAGGCCCATAGGTGTAAGTATTACATGGACAGTAATACCCCTCTAGTAAAAATAAAATTTTCCCCACAAACACACTAATAGATGGCTCAAAATATAGCATCAAATCAATATTCATTAGGTATATAGATACTCCATCTTCTTAGATAACCTGACCCTAGAATTAGACGAACCATGTCCACAATTGACACTTTTAGAGCTTGTCTTATAGCTAGTAGTCTCAATGTGGGTTCATGATTATAATCAATGATATACATTCTCAACCTCTAATGTTGAAGAAATGAGAATTTCATCAATGAATATGACCATGAACTTGTCCAATAATGGAAAATATATCAAGTTTATAAAACCCATGAAAATATTTTGTGTGTTTTAACACATAATGGAATCAACAAAAAAAAATTAATGGCCATGGAGACATCTAAATGTTGTCTTCGGAATGTCATTCTTATGAACCTAAAGATGGTGATAGCTAGATCTGAGATTTATCTTCAAAAAAATTTCTCTCATGAAATGGTTTAAGTATTCATCGAATCATAAGAATTTTATGTTTTCTTTACTGTCTCTTAGTTTACAAGTTGATAGTGAATAAAAATACTCAAGATCATATAAACCATACTAGAATAAAAAACTATTGATTATCATGGGGGAACACAAGTCTTCATAAAGCATTTCTCCAGGAGATCCTCTAAATTCACCCTCACCTCTCTTAACTCATTCAAGGTAATATGATAATTAGTGGAATATAAAAGAGTAATTTTTAGTTTTAATTAGATATAGAAGTTGACCTCTTTATAATGGGTAAATCCTAACCCATCCTCAAATAAAAAATTCCATGTACTCCTCCATATCTATTTGAATATAATTTCCAAAGGGTTATTCCAAAAAAAAGAGACAAAATGAATAATTTATGGATGTCAGATACAACTTCCTATGTTAATTCCCCCCTCAAAATGTGTATAAGTCACCCTTACCCACAAAGAAGAATCTAGATCCATCAGCTCTGAACCACCTCACTCTCAGATGTTGGTATTCAGTTAAATTATTTATTGAAGGTATATAGTTCCTACCAAAGATAAAATCATATGAATTCATCATAGGTACAATGAAATTCCAAAGAAAAACTCTCCCACTAAGTGAAAACTCATTGCATCAGTAGATGTAGGTGAGTGTGGGATTTATTTCAGTATGTGTCTTTGGCTACATGGTTCAGGCTATGAAATCTACTAAAATATATATCTCTTGAGCTAGTGATGTATCTATGAAATAATGGAATGTGACAATATCTATGAATCTGTGTTATAGTGTATAGAAGTCATGGATAATACCTCATACCATTTTTAATATGGTATAGTTTTAGAAATGGTGCAAGTGGATCATAGTGTTATCCTCCTCTAGTCTCTCCTCTTGGTGCACCACCATCACATCTTAAAAATACACCTCTTTGAAGCCCACCCTAACCACTTATAGAAGGTACCTAGTCATGTTCTTATCTCTAATGTATAGGTTTATCAGTATCCTAACCTCACCCCTTCATTCAATGAGTCATGAATTCTTGCACCAAATGGTCATATCCTTTGTAGGAATAGTAGAGCTTATCCCATAACTGTATAGTTCCTCTATGAGAACCATTCACTACTAATCCTTGGGTATAAGAATACTCATGTGAAAACTCTTCTATGGAATGAAATTGATTACTATTTTTGACTAGTTGATTTCAATAACTCTGTACTAGGATGACTGCTACCATCACCTTCTATCAATTGTCCATTCACTAGGATGCTCACCATCACTAAGGATTTATCTCTCATATATCTCTATTGAATATATTCTCAAAATTTCTTGAACAAAAAATCCATCATGAGTCATATCAATGGATCACCATATGAGATCAGTGAATACCAATGTGTAATATATAATTTTCATGCTCCCTTATTACAACTCCAAAAGCTTTTGGATGTGCATAGATCTCAATGTCACCATGTAGTACTACTCATGGAAAAAGGAACTTCAATAGAGACTTTTGTAGAGTCACCTAATCATAATTATAGATGATCAGTAACCACCAGTGACTCCCTACACCCTGGAGAAGATCTGCTGATAGAACTACCATATGATCTATATCCACTTGAACTTAGCAGAAATATCATACCACTATCTTGATCTAGTCTTCTATCACTTGAGGGTTAATATTTACTCAATTCATTGGTAGTATTTATTATTATAATTCATATAATATTGTTAGAATTTATATGTCCTCATCATGTACTACTATAGAAATTCGCTACACAATATGAAAGGAATCATCTTCTTGTATAAAGGGAGGTGGGTCTTCTCATTTCACAATGGGTGAAGGCATTACTCTATACCCTCTCAATGGAAATACATTATGAACTAAACCCTGAATAGAATCCCCACTACTCAAATATTATTCAAAAAAAGGATAAGTTATAGAAATGGGTGTTTCATAACCCTACCAGGGAATATTCGTTGATACCCTACATTATGACACTACAATTAATAATATAAATCATGGTCAAAAAATCATATATAGGGATATGAATTGAGAAGGATATAGAAATCAGTAAATTATCCATATATGATAAATCTTCCATTAAGGATTCCCATAAATGGTTCTTTAATGTACTGAGCCGACAAGTAATTTTTTAGAGTCCTGGTGAATAGATATATCAATAATTACACCATTACTAGTTTCATTGGATAAAAAGATGAACTCAAGACCCCCTTAACATTGTTTATATTAATTCATAAACCAATCTTGACTCTATATATAACTATAAAATATATCCCTAGAAAAAACCAACACTGAGATGCCTCCTAGGAGGCAGTTGATAAGAATTCCACCTTAAAACTTCCTCTAATAGATCAAAGGGTAGTGACTAGTAGCAACTAGGAATATCTCTCATAATGTGTGAACTTATCCTAATGCATATGTACACAACAGAAACCAGTAAAAGGAACGTAATATTATAGAATATTATAAATGAAAACTATTTTAAATAAATAAAAAAGAATGAGACAACCACTGAGGTCCATAAATACATAACTAGTGTAAAATTAAAAGGTATAGAGGGGGGAAATACGCATAAAAATAACTAACAGGAAAATACTAACTTAATAGTTAAAAAAGGAAAAGTACCCATACTGAAAAACACCAAGTATGAACACCAACCACTAACACAGTCTCCAAGCACTACTAATCTCTACCAATTCATGGTCCACCAAATTCATCATTAAACTATTTTGTACCTCTAGAAGATGTAACACGTGTGCCCAAATACACTCATATAGGGGTGATTATATACATACCCAGTAGGATTCCCTGAAAACCACAAATAAAATACAAGAGAAAATTAAAAACAAACCCACAAAAGTTTAATGGAAATAATAAATCTTATAAACATTCGTACAGTTTTAAGAGATAATGATAAGAGAACATAATACACTAAAGGAGGTCCCACTCTACAAAATATTTCCATATTATATTTATCACACAACATTGATAATTAAAATTACCCAACTAGTAGCCATTTCTCCTCTACAGTGTTTTAATAAAGAACCCACACCTAATCAGATAAAACAAAAAAGACGAGTTTGATGCATAATAATTGATTTTAGGATAAATTAGATGAGAGTAGCACACAAAATATAATAGAGAGATATCAGACCTTTTGAATTCTATAATTTCCACTTCTAAACCCCATCTTCAAGCCTACAATGCTAATTAAAAAGTCCTCATTTATCACCTCACAAATGGCCCCAAATGGTTTTATGGACCACAAAATTTTAATCCAAATATAAAAATTATTTTTATAGGTTGTTTATTTATGAAACAATAGACACTCAATAAAATAATTCATAAAAATATGAAACATAGGGTATGTCCAGGCTATGTGGTGACCCCAAGGGTATTACATGTAGAATATTTTGGTGAAGTACACATCATGTTTTTTGGAATAGTCATTTGGGGAAGACCTGGCCAACTACCACACTAATTCATTAGCCAGTGTGGGTCACTTGGGTCTATAAGCTAGGCCCATGAAGATGGTCCTATGAGGTTGTTCCATGAGGTCTAAATAATTAGACTCAAATGGGTGGCCAACCCAAGTTCACTACCTATCTTGAAGGCTAATCCCCCCTGGTAGGACAATCCTCATAGGTGAGGACCACTTCAGAACACCCTATTGAGAATTCATTCCCATTTGACATGATGAATCTAGCAGACCACCATCCTCATACATTTTCATCTATGATAGAGGGTGGTATCCCCTAGATTCATCATTGTCCATAGCAATTTTTACCCTCTCTTAAGTACACTACGAGTTTCAAAAGTAGTCAACCATCCCCACACACACCACCAATAATGATGTAAATTGTCCTTACCTTCTTGAAATGACACATTCTTTTACCTCTCTTATATGGGATTTATATCACCATATCATCCCAATAAAGCCCTGCTTCACACTACTGACATATCCCTCACCAAGACACCATGCCACCACTCATTGTCTTCAACCAGTGCAAGGTCCAACAGTCTTCATCCACACATGAGATGGAAGAAAAGAGATAGGATAGTGAGAGCAAGAATAATAGAGAGGAGAATGGAGAGAGAGAAATGAGGGAGAAAATGAAAGTTTATATAGATAATAATCCATTCATCTTGATCAACCACTAACCCCATATCACTATCATTTTATCTATTAACCAATTCCACCAGAAAGAACATGGTTAGGGGTTTATAATTCAACAAAAAATAGGGAATGTATTTTGAGAACAAAATAGAATAATATTTAAAATGAAAGTTCCCCAATAATAACATGATGAATGATTTTATGTATCTAATAAATAATTAGAATTAATAAATAATGAAGTAGTGAAAATTCATGATTACTTACCTCAAAATTAGGTTACGTTTTTATGAAGGTAGTGTTCACATTTATTGTATTCATTGATCACAAGGATCGATTATTTGATTTATCCCAAAGAACTATAAGAATATAACTCCCTCAATTCCTAGATTTCATCAGGAGAACCCCAAGAATTGAGATAAATATGTTTAAATAAACATCATATCTAGGCTTAGATTTTTAATTAACCATAACATGATAATAAATAATATGAAAAATCCATTTTTATAATATAATTCATCTGTCTATAACAAATAATCCTCGGGTTCCCCAATTAAAAATAAAATTTATACCACACATAAGGTATAACTCATATTTTTAATGCCACCACAATGTAAAAATTCAAAATTGACACTCATCTTACTAGAAAAAACATTTTACCCAATAATCCACACACATGAGAGAAAAAAAATTATTAATGTATTAATATTGGGGCTCCAAAACCCTTGAAACTTCACATCGTCTTTCCAAAAAATACAAAAATATTATTTAAAATATTTTAAAGGTTCAGTAGGTAAATCCATATATATCATTAAACTCAAAAATATTCTATAGTGGTGAAATTTCTTTAGAAAATATTAATTAAAATTCTTGAGTCAAAATAATCAACTCTTGAAGTTAAAAATATTGATGAGCTACTTATAGATGAACTAAAATTCTTGTCATTATTTATTAGATAAGAATATATAATATGTTAGAAAATATATAAATATTATATGAAAATTACTTCCAAATCTATGAAAAAATTGAAGCCTAAAGAAAAGGAAAAATATTTATACATTAAATGTAAATAAGAATAAAAATACCAATGCATAGATCAAATTATGTATTTCATATATAGGAACATAAAAAGAGTAAAAGGTAAATGAAATAAAAAACATCCTCTACAATTATATAAATGTGAAGTAATATAACATTTCTATATGAATTTTTCTTTATGAAAATATGTTAAAACTAAAAAAAATTGGAGTGGAGTGAATGATATATATTTAATATAGTGAGAACTATTGGTCCAGAAAAGGGATAATACCATGATATGGAGTGAATTATGGAATTTTCATTCATATTTCACCATCTAATAATTTTTTTTCATGGTTAGTAAAAATAAAACTCGCTTACTCACTGAATATTAATGTAATAAAGAATATAAGCATTAAAAATCTATTTTCTTCACCTACACAAGGATATGTATTAGGATCACACACACAGTGATGTGTTGGTTTACCAAAAATTCCTTAAAGTGAAATTATTTCACCAATTTCATAGAAGAATAATTTTCCTTATTGATTCATAACCACTCTCAATATGAAAAATCATTTCTCTTACACTTAATAATAACTCACTTCTCACCTCATAATTATAAATGTTTATCACACTAATCAAAATACAAAAATATTACTCCTCTATTTTTATAGTAATATTCTCTATGTTCATCAAAATTGATAATATCCCCTTTCTCTTATTCAAATTTTTCTTGAAGTATAAAATCTAACAATACTCCCTTAATTTATCTAGAAAAGTATCTCTCTATAAAAATCTCTTTGCTCTTATCCTCTATTTGTATTCTTGAAAATCACTATTTCAATTCACATAATGATATATTGACGAATGGTTATGATATATTCACATCATCCAATGATTACATGATCGTGAAACTTATCTCCCACCCTTATTTGATAGGAAAATATTTTCAAAATGGTCATTTTTTATATCCATTTATCATTTCATGACCTCTAAGTTTGAAGGATTTTAAATTAAATAAATTTTCTTATTTGACCTAATTATAGTAGAACACATTGAATTTTTTCTTAATGTCTTAAATATATATATATATATCATGAAAATTAAAAAAACATATTTAGCCTCCAAAAATTATGGCATGAAAAATATTATAAAAATATGGCCTATCATCACATTGAAGTGTAAACACAATCACCACATAACAATTCTAAATTCATAAACCTCATTTGAAATGTGATCCAAAATTTATAATGCATACCCTTACACCCATCGGTTAAGTTACTGTTGGACTCCTCATGCTTTAATCATGTTTTAATGATCACAAATCCTATTACTGTTAATTAATCTCAATATTAATTGACCATCGTGTTAATGCTCTCTAATATCAATAATAACTACACATCATGTTTTAATAATAGCAAGTCTTATTGATGTTAATTACTCTCTTTATTATTTACAAATATTATGCATGATCACCAATCTCACTTATATTATCAAGTCTTTATATTTATGATTAAAGTTCTCTTACTCTATACTGGTTAAGCTTAATTCATATTATACATATTATTGTCTAAGTCTAAATACAGATATTTGTATAATTATAGAGACACCATGATGTTGTACACAGTAAGACAGACTGTGTACAAGACACAGTCATAGTCAGATAGACACCATGAAGGACAAACCATGACCCAGACACCGTGAAGGACAAACCGTGACCCAGACACCATGAAGGGAAAACTGTGACCCAGACACCATGAAGGAAAAACCGTGACCCAGAAACTGTGAAGGACACACCGTGACCCAGACACCATGTAACACCCTGAGCTTCCACAATACACTTCTCATTCAATAATGCAATAGCTTGCATTGTACGCAACTTCGAGTTCTAAAACACCGCGACTAATCATAGTAGCCGTTATGAATAGTAATAACCACTTTTTAAAATTATAGAAATTTTATATTTCAAAATGGACTTCATTTTTGGATTCGGAATATCGAAATTAGCCTATGTTGAATTTTTGGTATTTTTCGGAGAACTTCTAATTTTTTATGAATAGTGAAAAATACTTAAAAACAACTTTTTTAATCAAAATAATTTATAGTGATAAATTATACTATTTAGTGTTTTTAAAGTATAATTAGAATATATTTTTACCATTTTATACAATGGTGTTCATTAGAATTAATTTAACATTGAAATTGGACATAAACAATTGCCAATCTTTTGATATAAATTGTTTCTTAAAAACACGCTATTTGTTGTGACAGCGGGAATTAATTATAAAATTAATTAATTCAACTTATATGTTTGGAATTTTTGAAAATAGACATCATTTTTTAATTTGTAATATCAATTATAGCTTAGGGTGAAATTTTGGTATTGTTCTGAAAAACATCAATTTTTGATGAATAGTGAAACCACTAAGTGGTAGTTAAATAACTGATTTTTCGTTTAAATGAAATATTACCACTTATGTGATTTGATTTTCAAAAATCCTACATACATGGTGGTCATTAAGAAGTAAAATGTGGTTCAATGAGATTAAAATAATTTTTGGTGAATAGTAACTTTTAAGTTCTTAATCGCGATTAGAGGTAATTAGTGTAGTTTAAGGTAAAAATAATGTTTTAATAATATGAGATGAGCTTGAAACATTTCTACCCTCATTGTATGTTCCATGGTCGGCCACGACAATCCATGGGTCAACTTGGGGAACCCATGGAGCCACTTTAGTTGGGAAATGACATAAATACCTTTTATTTAATGTTAAAGTAAAAAATGACACAAACATGAAATGTTTTACTAAAACAATTTTTACATGGGGTTATACAAGTCCTATTTTTTACTATAAATAGTCATTGTAAAGATAAAAATATTTCCTACATCATAGTATTTTTTTTATAATTTTTAGACATTAAATAAATTAAATTATTTATGACATCATTATGATGCAGCGATGACCTCATTATTTAACGATTTTAATAAAATGAAAATATAATGTACAATCCAAGGCTTACACTTGTAAAATTCCTATTGGATGGGTAGATTTAGAACCCTTATCACCTTATCCTCGAATTATATAATTGTGGGACCTTTATAATCCGAAAATCATTGTATAATAATGTAAACTTTCCTTACTTTCCAAGAGTGCCTCTCCTCTCCACTTATAAAAGGCCCCCACCTCTACCACCTCATTCACAATTTTAAGCCATTTGGATCGGCCAAAATCTGCCCCAATACTCTCCCAACATCCCCCTATTACTCCTAGAAGCCTCACTTTGGTCAGAACGCTTCCCAAGGAAGCCTTTGTCTCAAATCAAAAAGAGTTACCCGATTTTGAGGTAATGTCTTCTCTAATGTTGTTTTGTTTTATTTTTCTTCTCCAACCCCATAAAATCTTTTTATTAATTTCTTTTGAAACAACACCAGTATCCTCAATATACTAGGATGTTGTTATAAGAATGATTCTAGCTACAATTACACACACCTATATCTAATGGTTAAAGAACATACGGTTTCTGTGGAGGGAGAATTTCTGCCTCACGAAACGATGATTGTTCAACACTCATATAACACCTTAAAAGGTGTCCATTAAGATGTCACTATATTTATATATGATATATAATATGTTTATGTTTTTCTTATTCTTCTGTATTTCTCATTTTTTGGCATATTTTATGATTTCCATTATGGGTAAACGCGATAATTTCATTTTAGGAAGTGTGGACTACCGCCCCCTCAAAGTGATGTGAATCGTTAATGCCATATGTGGGATGTATAAAGGATGGAATAAATGATATTATATATGATATTATACTGGAACTATATTATACCTTTATATAATTATGATTTCATTCCATTAAATACGAAATAGAAATAAAAGTAGCGTTCATGCGTACGTATGGCTTACCGTCTCCATGAACGGTGCATTTCATTTCTTACCTCTAAATGTTATGTAATATTATGAATGAATGTATATACTGGATATATATGAAATATATGACATCTAAATCATGAATATAATTTTGGAGATAATGGATATTTTACCACATAAACAACTTGTAATTAGAAGATGTTTATTGTTGACTCAAGTACCAAAAATCGAAAAAACGACCGTTATTAACTTAAATAATTACATAATGTTCATAACATTGTAATAAGTGATATAAAAAGGATAATGAAATTGAAAATGGTATATATTAACTCTAGTTTATTATTCAGGAGGTTAAAGAATGGTCGAATCAAGTCGGACACAAGGTAAGGGAACTTCTTAACCCAACTTCCATTCTTTGGGTTAATCTCCTACTTTCACATTATGTCATGATATTATTATGTCCTATCTTGTATTTGTAATTTCTTTATGTGTACATATAGTGAATAAACATAATAGATCTATTTTATTTTAAAAATTATATTTTTAAGGACTTCGTCTCAATCTCCGTTCATTGAGGCATATTTGGTTTTATACACAAATTTCTTTTATACAGTGTATAAAACCCTTTGAATTTTACATTTATTCAAAAGGTTTTCTTTTATAATTATGTTATTTTTAAATGGTTTCAAAAAATTGATATTTCTCGCTAATATATGAAAATCCAGTGCAAATGTATACATATTTAACGCAAGCTTAAAGATGTTTTCAGAAAACCCGACTCTCGAGTGTGGTAGATAGGAAGGGATTGGGAGTGGACCCATCATGGCCTCTAATTAGTCGAGCAGTCTCAGAATTAGTTATTTTGTTTTCAGAAGCTTCCATAATGATTTCAAAAAAACACTGGAGTATATTTGAGCAATTTTGAACGTAAGTATCTTCTAAAAAAATTGCAGCGGTAGGTCTCATGAGACAACTAGACGTGGAATTGGCCGAGTCCCTTTCCCAATTTGATTTATGGTTTTGGCCAAGGCCTTAATCATTTTAGACCTCTTGGCCGAGGCCTTGACTAAATGTTTCAGAATGTCTGGCATTATGCATTCCATCATTATGAAAGTGGTTATTGATATTGCATGTGATTATTCGACTAGTAGAATATCCATGTGAATAAATAAATGGAATTATCTCATTTTACTTTTGCCATATTATGTTGATGTTCAAGTTTAAAAGGCTTTTGTTTTAGTTATACATTTCCTTAAATGTTTATGTTTATTTATGAAAGCTTCCGCAATATTGTTATCCTTACTGAGTATCTGAGCTCACCCCTTTCAATGTTTTAATATTTTCCAGGATGTGAAGAATTATTTTATGAATGACCTGCAGGGATAGTCAGAAGAGGATATGAGTGTGTACTATGAAGACTTTGTTATTAGTTTTTCAATTTATGATGTAATGTAACATTTATGAATGTATCTAGTGTTTCTAAGGATACTAAACTAATCGGTCTTTCGAGACTTGATCTTTGTGATCATGCCAATGTTACGAAGTAATGCACCGACTCTGGGTAGCTGGGGTCAGGGCGTTACAGTTGGTATCAGAGGCAGTTTAGTACTAACCTTGGAAGCTAGAATTAGATAAACTCTGATTATAGCACATAGCCTGAAGATAGACTTTGAGGATTAGTATAGAAGAACTTCCTAGAATTTTGGTATTGTAGAGATGTTGTGAGTTTTCCGAGCAATACATCCCTGTCTGGATACGAGCAGGTAGAGGCGGCTCTGGCACAGATGTACCTAGAGGTAAAACCCAACAACACCGCTTTGATCTAGACTCGAACGGGAACGGGTGCACGACAACGGGCCTTGCTGCACTCTTGGTTACGACACTCTCGGGGGATATGCTTAGGATAATTCTCGTTTTCTTTACAAACCACTATGAACGGTTATGAGTATATACTTCCTCAAATAAAACCTTTTTATGATTATGGATTATATCCATAAATAGTTCAATTTATGTTAAGTATTTTACAAGTATGGAATTATGTATTTTGATTCATAAACTAATCTAGTTTATGCCATTGTTTAGAAATGGCGCCTAGTGGAAGGAATGGAAACCATATCAATGCACGCACTCCGTGTAGGGATTGCCCTCCTACTCAAGATAATTATTGTGGATCTGAAGATACAACCGGTGCTGATCAACTTATTACCATACTGGGAGAATTCACTCAAGTTATGAATAATAACCTTACTCGTATGGATCACCCTGATCCACAACGTGGAGGATCAATGTTAGACCGCTTCATGAGGCAACAACCACCATCATTTAATGGGGGTACAAATCCGTTAGTAGCAGAGCAATGGATAAACTCCTTAGAGAAAATATTCCATGCCTTGGGGAGTAGCGAAAGGGAGAAGGTTGTAGTGGCAGTTTACCGCCTCACTGGAGATGCCGATCAGTGGTGGTCGCTGATTCAAAACACAAAGGATGATGATGACGTATCGAATATGGAATGGATGGAGTTCAAAGAGCTTTTCTTAGAAAAATACTTTCCTCGTGACCATCGAGCAGATATGGAAAGGCAATTTCTGAGTCTGAGGCAGAAGGAGGATGAGAATGTCGCAAAGTATGAGGCTAACTTTACAAGGTTAGCGAGGCATGCTTCCGATTATATACGTAACCCAAGGAGTAAGATTGATCGTTTCTTTGATGGGTTAAAACCATTTCTCCATCAAGCTTTAGTATCACAATCCTTCTCATCATACGAAGATATTGTCTCGTGTGCTATCAAGACAGAAAAGAAATTCTCTAAGTCTTATGACAACAAAGTAAAGTAAGAGAAGAAGAGAACGGTGGAACAAGATACAGATAAAGGGAAAAAGGGAAAGAAGGATTTTCCATTATGTGATAATTTTGGGAAGAATCACCCTAGTACTTGCCTAAAAGGAATGGGAGTTTGTTATAAATGTGGAGAAAAGGGTCACCAGGCTCGTGATTGCAAGGGAAAGAAAGAGGCTATCAAAGTTGAATGCTACAATTGTAGAGAAATGGGTCATTATGCAAATGAATGTCCTAAGCGTCTGGGAAACTTACCTCAGAAAAGTCCAAGGGATCAAGGACAATCTTATGCTGTTACTACAGTTGAAGCAGAATAACTGATGTATTGGTGCTTTTGGACTCATGGATTATATTCTGGTTATTAGAATAATGTGATATATATATATAAGGATTGTACTTCAGTACTTGTTGATTTCAGTAAGGTTTTAATATGATGAAGGTAATCATATTTTTAGTATGTGACAAAAAGAGAAACTTTAATTTGTTTGGGGAATCTGATAAATTGATTTTTGAATTAAGAGACCTTCTAGAGAATGTCTAGACAGAGGTATTTTGGATAACTATAAAGGTTGGAGTGGATTAAGTTGATCTTTGGATAGTATTGTTTAAGGTTAAAAAATTTATGAAGATTATTTTTTGGAATATTATAATACTATAGTTTTAGGAAAAGGACAACCTGTAGGGTGGGGCATAACCCGTCACGTCAGACAAAGTTGCAGGAATCGAACCCACAACCATAGTGCGACAAGCCTTTATTTCCTACCACTAGCCTACAGGAAGTCCCTGGTTATTAAAAAATAATTTTACTATTCTAAATGGTATGTGTTAACATTTGGAACCTTATACAATTAGGATAAGTATAATATTTTTGAGTTCCATTATCTTTTTGAGTGAAAGATGAGTTGAAGGTTGAAACTCTAATTGTCAAGAATAAATATATATATACCTATCTGTTATTCAATGAATAAATTAATTCTTAAACTTTAAGAAAGGGATATTAAAACAAAAAAATGTGTTATCATAATACCTTATGTCTTGTTGAACTAATGATATTTTAAATCAACATAGATTGATGGCTTTGAGGCCCTCAATTTGACAGTTGATTGTGATTGATGACCTCAATTACTCCATACAAATATTTAAGTTTTTCCTCCAATTATATGTCTCTAATTTCCACCAATGTTCTCCTAATCGAGATCATAATTGGGTGGTGACTTTTTCATTTCCCTTTCCCTCTTATTAAGGATAAATTTTATTAATCTTATTTCCGATGTGGGTTTTCCTCAAAGGTATATTATCTTTTCAACCTTTTATTTTCAAAGAAAATTTTCAAATTTCGAGGACGCAATTTATTGAAGGAGAGGAGAATGTAACACCCCGAGCTTCCACAATACACTTCTCATTCAATAATGCAATAGCTTGCATTGTACGCAACATTGAGTTCTAAAACACCACAACTAATCATAGTAGTCGTTATGAATAGTAATAAACACTTTTTAAAATTATAGAAATTTTATATTTGAAAATGGACTTCAGTTTTGGATTTGGAATATCAAAATTAGCCTATGTTGAATTTTTGGTATTTTTCTGATAACTTCTAATTTTTTATGAAGAGTGAAAAATACTTAAAAACAACTTTTTCAATCAAAATAATTTATAGTGATAAATTATACTATTTAGTGGTTTTAAAGTATAATTAGAATATATTTTTACCATTTTATCCAATTTTGTTCATTAGAATTAATTTAACATTGAAATTGGACATAAACAATTGCCAATCTTTTGATATAAATTGTTTCTTAAAAACACGCTATTTGTTGTGACAGCGGGAATTAATTATAAAATTAATTAATGCAACTTATATGTTTGGAATTTTGTAAAATTGAAATCATTTTTGAATTCGGAATATCAATTATAGATTAGGGTGAAATTTTGGCATTGTTCTGAAAAACTTCAATTTTTGATGAATAGTGAAACCACTAAGTGGTAGTTAAATAACTGATTTTTCGTTTAAATGAAATATTACCACTTCTGTGATTTGATTTTCAAAAATCCGACATACATGGTTGTCATTAAGAAGTAAAATGTGGTTCAATGAGATTAAAATAATTTTTGGTGAATAGTAACTTTTAAGTTCTTAATCGCGATTAGAGGTAATTCGTGTAGTTTAAGGTAAAAATAATGTTTTAATAATATGAGATGAGCTTAACACATGTCCTACCCTCATTGGATGTGCCATGGCCGGCCAAGACAATCCATGGGTAAACTTGGGGACCCCATGGAGCCACTTTAGTTGGAAAATGACATAAATACCTTTTATTTAATGTTAAAGTAAAAAATGACACAAACATGAAATGTTTTACTAAAACAATTTTTACATGGGGGTATACATGTCATATTTTTGACTATAAATAGTCATTGGAAAGCTAAAAAGATTTCCTACATCATAGTATGTTTTTTATAATTTTTAGACATTAAATAAATTAAATTATTTATGACATCATTATGATGCAGCGATGACCTCATTATTTATCGATTTTAATAAAATTAAAAGATAATGTACAATCCAAGTCTTACACTTGTCCAATTCTTATTGTATGGATAGATTTAGAACTCTTATCACCTTATCCTAGAATTATATATTGTGGGACCTTTATAATCCGAAAATCATTGTATAATAATGTAAAATTTCCTTACTTTCCAAGAGTGCCCCTCCTCTCCACTTATAAAAGGCCCCCACCTCTACCACCTCATTCACACTTTAAAGCCATTTGGATCGGCCAAAATCTGCCCAAATACACTCCCAACATCCCCCTCTTACTCATAGAAGCCTCACTTTGGGCAGAACGCTTCCCAAGGAAGCCTTTGTCTCAAATCAAAAAAGAGTTACCCGATTTTGAGGTAATGTCTTCTCTAATGTTGTTTTGTTTTATTTTTCTTCTCCAACCCCCTAAACGCTTTTTATTAATTTATTTTGTAACAACACCAGTATCCTCAATATACTAGGATGTTGTTATTATAAGGATTCTAGCTACAATTACACACACCTATATCTAATGGTTAAAGAACATACGGTTTCTGTGGAGGGCGAGTTTCTGCCTCACGAAACGATGATTGTTCAACACTCATATAACACCTTAAAAGGTGTCCATTAAGATGTCACTATATTTATATATGATATATAATATGTTTATGTTTTACTTATGCTTCTGTATTTCTCATTTATGGCATACTTTATGATTTCCATTATGGGTAAACGCGATAATTTCATTTTAGGAAGTGCGAACTACCGCCCCCTCAAAGTGATGTGAATCGTTACTGCCATATGTGGGATGTATAAAGGATGGAATAAATGATATTATATATGATATTATACTGGAAATATATTATACCTTTATATAATTATGATTTCATTCCATTAATTACGAAATAGAAATTAAAGTAGCGTTCATGCGTATGTACGGCTTACCATCTCCATGAACGGTGCATTTCATTTCTTACCAATAAATGTTACGTAATATTATGAATGAATGTATATACTGGATATATATGAAATATATGACATCTAAATCATGAATATAATTCTGGAGATAAGGGGTATTCTACCACATAAACAACTTGTAATTATAAGAAGTTTATTGTTGACTCAAGTACCAAAAATCGACAAAACGACCGTTATTATCTTAAATAATTACATAATGTTCATAACATTGTAATAAGTGATATAAAAAGGATAATGAAATTGAAAATGGTAGATATTAACTCTAGTTTATTATTCAGGAGGTTAAATAATGGTCGAATCAAGTCGGACACAAGGTAAGGGAACTTCTTAACCCAACTTCCATTCTTTGGGTTAATCTCCTACTTTCAAATTATGTCATGATATTATTATGTATTATCTTTTATTTGTAATTTCTTTATGTGTACATATAGTGAATACACATAATAGATCTATTTGATTTTAAAAATGATCTTTTTAAGGACTTCGTCTCAATCTCCGTTCATTGAGGCATATTTGGTTTTATACACAACTTTCTTTTATACGGTGTATAAACCCCTTTGACTTTTACATTTATTCAAAAGGTTTTCTTTTATAATTATGTGATTTTTAAATGGTTTCAAAAAAAATGATATTTCTCGCTAATATATGAAAATCCAGTGCAAATGTATACGTATTTAACGCAAGCTTAAAGATGTTTTCAGAAAACCCGACTCTCAAGTGTGGTAGAAAGGAAGGGATTGGGAGTGGACCCATCATGGCCTGTAATTAGTCGAGCAGTCTCCGAATTAGTTATTTTGTTTTCAGAAGAATGCATAATGATTTCAAAAAAACACTGGAGTATATTTGAGCAATTTTGAATGTAAGTATCTTCTAAAAAAATTGCATCGGTAGGTCTCATGAGACAACTAGACGTGGAATTGGCCGAGGCCCTTTCCCAATTTGATTTATGGTTTTGGCCGAGGCCTTAATCATTTTAGACGTCTTGGCCGAGGCCTTTACTAAATGTTTCAGAATGTCTGGAATTATGCATTCCATCATTATGAAAGTGGTTATTGATATTTCATGTGATTATTCGACCAGTAGAATATCCATGTGAATAAATAAATGGCATTATCTCATTTTACTTTTGCCATATTATGTTGATGTTCAAGTTTAAAAGGATTTTGTTTTAGTTATACATTGCCTTAAATGTTTATGTTTATTTATGAAAGCTTCTGCAATATTGTTATCCTTACTGATCATCTGAGCTCACCCCTTTCAATGTTTTAATTTTTTCCAGGATGTGAAAACGTATTTTATGAATGACCTGCAGGGATAGTCAGAAGAGAATATGAGTGTGTACTATGAAGACTTTGTTATTAGTTTTTCACTTTATGATGTAATGTAACATTTATGAATGTATCTAGTGTTTCCAAGGCTACTAAACTAATCCGTCTTTTGAGACTTGATCTTTTGGATCATGCCAATGTTACGAAGTAATGCACCGACTCTGGGTAGCTGGGGTCGGGGAATTACACACCATGAAGGACACACCAGGACCGAGACACCGTGAGCTAGACACCATGACATGGAGACATATTGAATCACATATTGTGGAGCATATACCATGAAGAAGACATCGTTTACATAAATCACTGTGACACTATTTCTTAACTTTTTTGAAAATATTATTTAAATAATGATAACAGTCATATTTGATGTTTTTAATGCAATTAATGTTATTAAATGATAGTTGTTGGCATGTCAGGAAACCATATCTCGTAACTATGAAAAGGGAATATTTCCTACTTCCAGAACCGGTGGAATATAAGGAAGATTGAGCTGTAGTACACATATACGTGTGTGAATATACAATAAGAAGAACTTACATACGCCCGAGTGCACTGTGCTGAACTAGAAGAACAATCCGGAGAAATAAGAAGATTGTAAGACATTCAAAGAACTCTCATGAGTGCAATCCAACACCACTGAATAACACACGATTTATCAAGAGATCATTCTCACTGGTGGAACACAAGATGAACCAAGACACTCTATTTTTCAACAGAAAAACCAGAGAAGGACTCAGAAGCAGTTCTGCTGAATCTAATGAGTCCAGAGCTGCATTTCTAATCACTAGAGCTTTCTAAACTCTTATCTGTTCTCTCTAAGTGATTTGTTTGTTTACTTTAGAGCAGTGTGGTGTACTCTGTATATCTCACACACACACACACTGTCTCCTTCACTAAACTAGAGGATATCAAAATCCTCACTCCAAAACTCTTAACTCTTGTTTACCCACGTCAACTGTGGAAGAGGTCCCTGTGTGGACTGGTCTTTATTTGGTTTCCCATGAAGAACAGTGGTAGAGTTTCCTGCGTGGCCTGGACAGTTTTGTAAACTGTTGTTAACCCCGATCCAGGGTGTGGATTAATTTTATATAAATTTAAGAGGACTAAGTCTCAGATTGAGACTGAACCTCTTGTTATATCTATTGTGCATCTTTAGTTTAAATTATACTACATCTATCTTTTATATTCCGCTGCTGTTACTTTGAAATAAAAAACCATTTTAAAGTTACTTTGATAGTTAAATTATCAAGTGTTTACACTTATTGTAAATCAGTAAGTTAGTTTCAAAAGTTAGTTTAATCTTGTGATTGAATTAACTGAGACCTAATAAATCTTTGAGAAGCAAAGTGAACATTTACAATCTGTATAAATTCACTATAGTTTAACTTGTTTTATAAATTGGGGGATTTCAAATAGACAATATTTTAACAGAAATTTTAATTGGAACTCAATTCACCCCCCTCTTGAGTATCCACTCTGAACAACATTTGGTATCAGTGGATTGTGTTTGTTAAAATATTTTTGATATACTCTGTTTTTCAACTATGATTTTAGTTGCATCATTAAAGATCGTAAATTTATGTTAGTTCTAAATTTTATCTCTTTAAAATTTCTTTTCTAAAATCTATTAATGGACAATAGACTAGAGGGTGCTGCTACTAACAGGACACCTTTCTTTAATGGTACAAACTATGCCCAGTGGAAACTTAAAATGAAAATTCATTTGGAAAGTATGGGTTTTGATATTTGAACTGCTATATAGTCTCAATATGAAATTCCAAAAACTGAAAGAACAACTTGGGATGAACCTACAAAGACTGCTTACAATAATAATTGTAAATCCATGAATGCCCAGTATTGTTCTCTAGGAGAAGAGGAATTTAACAAAATATCTTCTTGAAAAACTGCTTTTCAAATATGGGATACTTTTGGTGTTTCTCATGAGGGAACAACCAATGTCAAATAAATGAGATTAAATACTTATACTATTAAATATGATAATTTTAAAATGAAAATTGATGAACCCATTTCTAATATGTATCTCAAGTTCAATGAGATAGTCAATACAATGAGTTCACTTGGAAAAGTTGTTCCAGCTAAGGAACAAATTATGAGGATATTGAGGTGTCTACCAGACCGATGGAGAGGCAAATTTGTTTCAATTATAGAGTCATGTGACATTGGAGATCTACCTATCAAATAGATGATTGGTAAGCTTATGATGTATGTGGAAGAACTCAAGGTAAATAAAGAGGACGATGATGAACCAAAAATGAAATCAATGGCTTTTAAGACTACTACTTCAAATAGAAAGGACAAAGAAAAAGCTCAAATACAAACTGTCACTTCAACAAGTGAAAGTTCAGAATCTGATAGTGATGCTGAAATGGCTCAAATAGCCAGAAGGTTTAAGAAATTTTATTAGAAGAAGAAATTCTTCAGAAAATCAAATTACAAGGGAAAGTATGATAATAAGGGAAATTGGAAGAAGGACTGGAAAAAAGGTAGATAAAATTGATGAAGTTGTTTGCTACGAGTGAAAAAGTAAAGGACACATTAAAGCAGACTGCCCAAAGCCAAAATTCAAGAAGAAATATGATTACAAAGACAGTAAGTACAAGAAAGCTATGAAGGATACCCGGAGTGCTTCTAAAGATAGCACAAGTGAATCTGAAATGTCTGATTCTAAAAGAAACGTGCCAACATGTGTTTCATGACAAACATATCTGAGGTAACCTTAGATACTCCTGCTTTAAATTCCTATTATTCTGGAACTGAATCTGATTCGGATTCTGAAAACATGACTAGTGAGGAATTATTTGAATACTATAATATATTGGAAGAGAAATGAAATGAACTTAAGGATAAATAAAAATCATTGAAGAAATATCATTCTCTCACTACAACTATTAAAACTGAACTTACTATTGAAAATGAGAAAATGAACAACTGTTAAAGGAAAACACTGAACTAAAAATGTCAAATGAGAAACTTAGAAAAGACTTAGAGAAGTTCACAAATGGAAAGGATATAGTAACTCAAATTCTAGGAAGGCAAGTGGCACCAAAATACACTACTGGAATAGACTACAAACCTGGATAGAGATAGCTTACTAAGAATATATTTATTCCTAAATCTGGACAGAATACTGCTAGTTCAAGTTCTGGAAATTCATTTTCTTCAACTGGTTACTCGCACGGTTATATATCAAATAGAGTTTATCTTTCAAAATATTGTGACTCAAATTATATGAGACCCATAAGACAAATTTGGGTACCAAAATCACTGATTGCTAACCTATCTGGACCCAAGAAGATCTGGGTACCAAAATCATATTCTATCTAAAACTATTTTGTAGGAAACCTGCTTGAAGAGTTCCCACAAGAAGACATGGTATTTGGACAGCGGATGTTCAAGACATATGTCTGGGTATTACTCATGCTTCAAGAGATTAATAAAGTTTGATGGTGGCTATGTCACCTTTAGTGATAATTCTAAAGGAAAGATCATCGACCTAGGCCAAATTGGTAACACTAATTCAGTTTTAATTTCTAAAGTTTTATTTGCTGATGGATTGAAATATAATATATTAAGTATCTATCAATTGTGTGATGATGTTTTTAATTTCAAGTTTGAGAATGATTCTTGTAATGTTTTTAATTCTAAAAATGTTTTAGTATTCTCTTCTTTAATGAATGAAAATGTTTATGCTGTTGATTTAAATTCTTTAGCTAAGAAAAATGTTACTTGTTTAAATTCTTTTCATAATGATTCTGGTTTATGGCATAGAATATTAGGACATTGCAATGTACACTCACTTAGGAAACTAACTAGGAAATACTTAGTTAGAGACTTACCCAAACTTGAGTTCCCAAATGACAAAGTTTGTAATCTCTGTCAAAATGGAAAACAACATAAAGTTCTTTTTAAATCAAAGAAAGAAGTATCAACTTCTCAAACTCTCGAGTTGGTTAATATGGATTTTTTTGGACCATCTAGAGTTTCTATCTTAAATGGGAATCACTATGTCTATGTCTTAGTAGATGACTTTTCTAGATATACTTTGGAATACTTCTTAGCTCACAAAAGTGAAGCTTGCACTTACTTTTTTAAATACTCTAAGTCTGTAGAAAACCTTAGTGGACATAATATTAAAACCCTAAGAAGTGATCAGGGCTGTGAGTTTGAAAATCATGAATTTGAATCCTATTGCTCACACAATGGCTATAGTCATAAATTTTCTGATCCTAGGACACCTCAGCATAATGGTATAGTAGAAAGAAGAAATAGAACCCTTCAAGAAATAGCAAGAACTATGCTTAATGAATATGACCTGCCTATTTACTTTTGGGTTGAAGTTGTAAATATAGCTTGCTATATCATCAATAGAGTCCTGATTAGACCTGTTCTTATGAAGAATCCTTATGAACTGTGGAATAATATAAAACTTAAAGTTAGTTACTTTAGAGTCTTCGGCTGTAAAGTATTTATTCTTAATACTAAGGATAATCTTGATATGTTTTCTTCGAAGAGTGATGAAGGAATCGTTTTAGGATATTTTATAACCAGTAAAGCCTATAGAGTTTTCAATAAGAGAACCAAGTGTGTGGAAGAATCTGTGCACATCAAATTTGATGAAACTGATCCACATGAGTCTAAAACCTCTCATGAAAATCTTGAAGAAGATTTATCTGTTCTGGACCTTAATGACAAATCTAAAGAACCTGTCATAAAGACATCCAGTTCTGGACTTCTTCTAGAACATGTTCTTAATGAGCTCAAACCTATAGAAGAACCAGATATTTCTAGTCCTACCTTTACTAGATCAACTAGACTTCTAAAGAATCGTCCTTTAGATGCTGTTGTAGGAAATCTGGATAGGGTGACACCGACTGAAACTTCTCTTAGAAATCAGGTTGAACATCAAGCCTTCTTGTCACAGCTTGAACCTAATAACATTGATGATGCTGTTAATGATGAATTTTGGGTGATTTCTATGCAAGAGGAACTCAATCAATTTGAAATAAATAATGTTTGGAATCTTATTGAATGATCTAAGGACACTTTTACCATAGGAACTAAATGGGTGTTTAGAAATAAAGTAGATGACTCTGGAAATATAGTTAGAAACAATGCTAGGATAGTTACATAAGGATACAGTCAAGAAGAAGGAATTGACTATGAGGATACTTTTGCTCCTGTAGCCAGATTAGAAGCTATTAGGATTTTACTTGCTTATGTTGCACATCTAAATTTCAAACTATATCAAATGGATGTTAAGAGTGCTTTCTTAAATGGATATATTTCTGAGGATATTTTTTTTGAACAACCACCTGGATTTACAAACCCTCATTTTCCAAACCATATTTTTAAATTATCAAAAGCTTTATATGGTTTAAAGCAAGCTCCAAGAGTATGGTATGATAGACTAAGTACTTTTCTAATTTATAATGGTTTTACAAAAGGTATAGTTGATCCTACTCTTTTTATAAAATGCATTTTTAATGATGTTTTAGTTGTACAAATTTATGTAGATGATATTATTTTTGGATCTTCAAAAACTACATTATGTACTGATTTTTCTAAAATGAGGCAAAATGAATTTGAAATTAGTTTAATGGGTGAACTCAAATTTTTCCTTGGATTTCAAATATTTCAAAATGATGATGGAATTATTTTAACTAAAGTAAATATACGAGAGATATTTTAAAATTTTTTGAACTGGATAGAACAAAAAGTAGTGACACTCTAATGAGTACCATCTGTAAGTTGGATCTTGATGAAGATGGTAAATCTGTTGATCAAACCACCTATAGAGGAATGATTGGAAGTCAACTCTACCTAACTGTTAGTCGTCCTGATATTATGTTTAGTGTGTGTTTGTGTGCTCATTTTCAAGAAAACCCTCAAGAGTAAAATTTAACTATTGTAAAGAGAATTTTCCAATACCTCAAGCATACTCCCAATTTAGGACTATTCTATCCCAAAGGAAAATCATTTGAATTAGTTAGTTATTCTGATGATGATTTTTCTGGATGTAAGTTAGATAGAAAAAGTATATTTGGAACATGTCACCTTATAGGCAAGTCACTAGTATCATGGTGTAGTAAAAAAAATTTTTGTTGCATTATCTATTGCAGAAGCTGAATACATAACTGCTGGAATTTGTTGTGTGCAAATTTTGTGGATGAAGCACACATTACTAGACTATAGATATCAATTCAGACATGTCCCAATAAATTGTGATAACGCAATTGCTATTATTATTTCTAATAATCCTGTTTCTCATTCTCGGACAAAATATATTGATATAAGATATCACTTTTTTAGGGATCATTATCAAAAAGTTGATATCACTTTGGAATTCATTGGTACTGAATATCAACTTGCTGATATATTCACTAAACCATTAAATTCCGAGAGATTAGAATACATCATACATGATCTTGGAATGATTAATCATAAATATATATCTTAATGATCTTAATGTTTAATAATTTACTGTATTTTACTTTACGGCTTCATGCTCACTGTTTTACAGTTACTGTTTCGTGCTTACGGTCTCACCGTTAAGACCTTGTGCTCACGGTCTGTCAACTCACTATCTCACCGTGACTACACAGAATGGTCATTGTATCACCGTGAAGATCACCAACTGTCTCATCGTGATGACTGTTTTTCATCACATCGTAATGCCTACTCACGGTCTCACCGTGAAGATTATTTGTACTCTTATTTTAACCCGTATCGCGGTAATTTTTATTTCACCTCTATTTGATTTCCTGTGTTTTTTGTTTTTATGACGATTGACGTTCCAAAATGATAAAACATAAAGGTTTCACTCAATCTCTCACCCGAAATCTCTCCTGCTCTCTCTCTCTCTCTCGAACCCTCTTTACCTTGCGAACCTCTTCTTCTTTCTCACCCAAACCGTTAGTAGATTCCAAGGATGAAACGCCCGTCTTCATCTACCCCTGAGAAGCGACGCTCTAAGAAACAGAAGAGGATACCGAGGATAGATCCTGAAGGACCTCTAAACCCAAACCTGGTAAATCGTACAGTAGTTCCTGAAAATGAAATTTTCCCTGAGTGGCTGCTATCTAGCAGATCTTTGGCCCTGAAAATCTTGAGAGAACAAGGTTGGTTTGAGTGGTTCTCTAGAAAAGATAGACCGATTAACCCGATATTGGTATCTCAATTATACTAATTTTTGAAGTTTTCCTTTGATTTTGGATAATTATTTATGGTGACAAGTTGGATAAATAGAAAAAAGTGTACATTCTCTTCGAGGTTGTGGGCTGCATGCCTAAGGATTCCACATGATGGAATTTATGAAGACTACCGGAGAGACCCTCCTACTTATTCTAACATATTCGATCTGTAAAATGATTTGGGAACCTTAATTGGTAATGGCACCAAGAGAAGGGATATAGCTACAGAGCTAGATGGAGAAACTAGACTGCTATTCAGATTTGTTCAGAATTTGATCAGTCCAAGAAAAGGGGATTTTTCTGTAATGAAGTATCAGGATGTGTTCCTGATTCACCTATTGAAGAATGGACATAAGATCAACCTATGCAAGTATCTTATTAACCATATCTGTGAACTGATTAAAGTCACTTCCAAATCCACCTCCTTGTTTTACTCAAGGATGATTTCTTCCATGTTAGTTGCCAAAGGAATGGTTGGACCGAATGAAGAAAAGTTAGAGGAATTTAATTTCTTCTTATCCAATCCTATCATCAGAAGGATGAATATTAGTTGGAACCCTGGAAGAATAAATGGGTTGATGATAATGATCAATTGTATAAGAAGTTTAATCTTTTTGATTATCCAAGAAGGCCAAAGAACCTAGGTGATCCTAGTCTGGAACCAGATGAAGTGGATGAATACTCAGATAATGAAGAGGAAGAGGAAGTGGCAGCTGAAGTACCACCTGGAGAAGAGGCTAAAATACCTCCAATGAACGCAGCTCTTGTTGAAAAAGAAAGTATTGTTGTACCTCCGGTTTTTCCTGCTGAAATACCTCAAGGAGCGAAAGTTGTTGTTGAAAAGGAAAGGATTGTGGATCCTTCAGTTATTCTTAGTGAGGAAGAATATCATGCTTCTAGAGAAGTTTTAAATATGGATATCCAATCTGAGAATGTAAGAGATTCTGTAGTAATAGAATCAGAGAAAAATCCATGGAAGAGTCTGCTGGTGTAGAAGAACTCCCAGTTGAAAAGCAAGACAATCTGGAAGCACTACCTGTGGATCAATCGGTTCCTGAGATAATTCCCTTTTGTTGAAGAGAGGGTGGAAATTTCCTTTCATCTAGAAAGGAAAGAGTTTGATGAAGATATTAGAGATGATCATGTGGTTCTTGACCGTGTTGGTGACCCTATAGTCTATGAAATGGAAGCATAATTTGAGGGGGAGGAAGCTCAAAACCGTGAGACTAGTCCTGCCATGTTTGTTGAATCTGAATCTGAACCTGGTGATGAGTCATACTCTGTGTACACTAGATATGTTTTCCCATGATTTTATGATGTGAATGAGTCACATCAAGTGACTACAACTGGAATGGATCTCTCTTCTGTATTTCAACTAAAGTCTGTAGCTCATTCAGAACCAGTACCAGAGCCCATCCTCAATCTGAATAAGAATCTGAGTCTCAAGATGACTCTGAACTGCAACCAGAGCCTTCTCCACTACCTTTACCTTCACTCTTACCCAATATACACTCCTTTGTAACTAAAGACGATCTGAAAGTCTTTGGAGAGACACTTTTAGCTGGAGTTGAGAAGATCTTATCCACTCAACCTCGTCCAGTAACTCAACTGAGTCAAGAAGATGTATCAATTCTCTTGGAAAATATTATCTTGCATATTCAACCAAGGATGATCCGAGAAATTCAAGAAGTCAGAGTAGAAAATAAGCTACTGATCTCTGATGTTGCAAACCTGAAAAATATGGTAGAAAACATGCAGAATGAGCTGTCTTTAAGAACAGAGCCTGCACCTGTTTCTGCCCCTACACCTATTGCTGGTTCTCTTGAGCCAACTGATTCCACCCTTGATAAAGATATTGTGTCTCGAGTGCATCCATATATACTATCTTTTGATGAGAAGATTGGAAAAATACACACAAAAATTCTGGAACTCATGAGGGATCTTGTAGAAAATTTGAATAAGCTCATAGATGAATACACTGGATGCCTGCAAAAAGTTCTGAAACAGCTCAATGTTCTAACCGAAGCTGTCAAGGCTTCTTCTGCTTCTGGTCAACCTTCAGTTCGTCCTTTGAATGATTCTCTGGTGAGATCCATAATCAAGTAATAACTTTAGAATGCCTTCAGTGGATTGGATCTATCTTCTTTGTCAGAAGTGGTTAAGAACAGTGATCGAGCATTGGAATTGGTTAGGATTCATTCAAAGATTAACAGTGATGCTCAACAAGATATCACCAAGAATATTGATGTCTATCTCAACTGTATTTTCTCTAAAATTGATATCACAAATCACTTTAGATATCTTTTAGATAATTTGAGAATCCCTCCGGTAACTCAATCTTTCGAAGCTCTAGTTCAAAAGCTTACAGAGTTTACCAAATTGCTGGACAAATTTATGGAGAATAAGGACAATTTTGAAGAGGCTATGCAATAAGGTGGTGAGATCATTACTGATTTCATAAATCTTTTAAAGCTATATCTTCATGTGCATAGTAATGTTATAGTTTCTCCAGCTGTTGCACCCCTTGGACATAGTCTACTTACCCATGCCTCCACTGCCATGACAGTCAGCCAAACTCTTTCTCAGATCCGGCCAGTCATTCTTGACCAACCGCAGCCTAGATCTTCTACTGCTCCTACTTTGGCTCCATCCATTTTTGAAGGTCTACCCTTACCCTCCTTTTCTACCACATCTATGCCTTCCTCTATATCAGCACCATCTCCTTCTGCTGATAAAGGCAAGGAAAAGGCAGCTCCCTGAAGAGTCCAGGGACTGTTTTCTTTATTGATGGGATGTCATTTCTTGTTTACTGTTTGTATTTCTCCTATATGTTTTATTCTGAACCTTTTTAATGAAAAATTCCGTTTTTCACTTCATTCTCTCTGCTTTTTAATAATCCCAAAAGGGGGAGAAACAAGTACAAGTATTATTATTCTAATTTTTGAGTCTGTTATTTTCTTTAATGTTGCATTTCATTTATATTTTTACCTACACATGATTTTTGATCATCAAAATGGGGGATATTTTTGGAATCCTCATGCTTTAATCATGTTTTAATGATCACAAATCCTCTTACTGTTAATTAATCTCAATATTAATTGACCATCGTGTTAATGCTCTCCAATCTCAATAATAACTAGACATCGTGTTTTAATAATAATAAGTCTTATTGATGTTAATTACTCGCTTTATTATTTACAAATCTTATGCATGATCACCAATCTCATTTATATTATCAAGTCTTTATATTTATGATTCAAGTTCTCTTACTCTCTACTGGTTAAGCTTAATTCATATTCTACATATTACTGTCTAAGTCTAAATACAGATATTTGTCTAAGTATAGAGACATCGTGATGTTTGACACAGTAAGACAGACTGTGTACAAGACACAGTCACAGTCAGAGAGACACCGTGAAGGAAAAACCGTGACCCAGACACCGTGAAGGACAAACCGTGACCCAGACACCGTGAAGGAAAAACAGTGACCCAGACACCGTGAAGGACAAACCGTGACCCAGAAACTTTGAAGGACACACTGTGACCTAGACATAGTGAAGGACACACCGTGACTGAGACACCGTGAGCTAGACACCTTGACATGGAGACACTGTGAATCACATACCGTGGAGCATATACTGTGAAGAAGACATTGTTTACATAAATCATTATGACTCCATTTCTTAACTTTTTTTAAATATTATTTAAATAATGCTAACGGTCATATTTGATGTTTTTAATGCAATTAATGTTATTCAATGATAGTTGTTGGCATGTCAGGAAACCATATCTCGTACCTATTAAAAGGGAATCTTTCTTACTTTTAGAACTGGTGGAATATAAGGAACATTGAGCTATAGTACACATATACGTGTGTGAATATAAAATGAGAAGAACTTACATACGCCTGAGTGTACTGTGCTGAACTAGAAGAACAATACTGAGAAAGAAGGAGATACCATGACTTTCAAAGAACTCTCATGAGTGCAATCCAACACCACTGAAGAACACACGACGAATCAAGAGATCATTATCACTGGTGGAACACAATCTGAACCACGACACTCTGTTTTTCAATAGAAAAACCTGAGAAGGACTCAGAAGCAGTTCTGCTGAATCCAATGAGTCCAGAGCTACATTTCTAATCACTAGAGCTTTCTAAACTCTTATCTGTTCTCTCTAAGTGATTTGTTTATTTAATTTCGAGCAGTGTGGTGTACTCTGTATATCTCTAACACACACACTATCTCCTGCACAGAACTGGAGGATATAAAAATCCTCACTCCAAAACACTTAACTCTTGTTTACCCACGTTAACTATGGAAGAGGTCCTTGTGTGTCCTGGTCTTTATTTTTTTCCCACGAAGAACAGTGGTAGATGTCCCTGCGTGGCCTGGACAGTTTTGTAAATTGTTGTTAATCCCGATCGAGGGTGTGCATCGATTTTATATAAATTTGAGAGGACTAAGTCTCGGCTTGATATTGAACCTCTTGTTATATCTGCTCTACATATTTAGTTTAAAGTATACTACATATATATTTTATATTCCACTGCTGTTTCTTTGAAATTAAAAACCATTTTAATGTTACTTTGATAGTTCAATTAGCAAGTGTTTTCACTTATTGTAAATCAGTAGGTTTGTTTCAAAAGTCATTTTAATCTTGTGATTGAATTAACTAAGACCTAATCAACCTTTGAGAAGCTAAGTGAACATTTAAAATCTGTATAAATTCAATACATTTTAACTTGTTTTATAAATTGGGGGATTTCAAATAGACAATATTTTAACAGAAATTTTAATTGGAACTCAATTCACCCCCTCTTGAGTATCCACTCTGACCAACATGTACTTATTCAAAAAATGGAGTATTATTTTTATCTGATCATATTCATGAAAGTTTTAATGTCATATCCATTTTTAAAGATTCACTCTTTTGAAAAAAAATAATGAAGTATTTTTCTATTAGGACATGATTTATAATTTCCCATTTACCAAATTTTTTTCAAAAAAATAGATTAGAATTAAATAGGAACCATAGTGAAATATCTAAATCATAATAGATATCTTAATATTAAATATGTTAAGGAATAATTCAAAGCTCATTATTGTGTGTTTTTTTATATATAGAAAACCCACTATAACTTACTTTATACTCCAAAAAAATCTAAAACTCTAACTCCAATTAATTTAATATTCCTTAGTATTTATATGTGATTATTATCAAAAAAACCAAACCTAAAATTAATACATGTATTTTTACTAATAATATCTCTCTTTATGTTTGTTGAAAACACACCTCGTCAAATTTTTTTAAAAATCACTATCAACTCAAGTCTTCAAAAACTAGTTGCTCTAACATTATCCTTATAATAGAGTCAATTATTCAGAAATAATCCACTTTAAACTATCATGGTTCATGATCATCGTGAGAAATAATATTTACATTAAAATTTTACCAAATAATAAATTTATTAACATCATTCATTGACACTAGTTTATATTTAGCTCATATTATCACTTTCTTCCCCTGATAAAGTAATCAAATTCTCTCCTCTAAATCATCTTCCTCTAAGTGTATTATTCTAAATTAAAACATCATCTGGGAAAATGTATCTCCCCTTACAACACTTGATTATATCTACCTTTATGATATTGAGTATCTCTCCCTCTTATTTAACAAACCAAAAATCGTTTCTCTAAAAGTTATAATTATTAATAATTAAATCAAATAATCATATCATTATAGAAAACATAGTTTTTTATAAAACACTTGTTTTTAAAAGTAAAATTCTCTAAAATTATAAGTTATTAAAACAACTTGATAAAAAAAAATAGAATTAAAGTGACCATTTAGGGATAAAATTATCTTCTACAACATATAAAGATAGAGATTCGTAAACTTGTAGACAAAAATAATGCTTATTAAACTATCTTTAATTATTTCATTAATCGTGATATCCAAGATTTGATCTTGAGTAGACACATACTCAAATATTTCTAGTCTGTCCTCAATATTATCATTAATTAAATAATACTTTATCTTAAAATGTTTCTTCCTAAAATAATGAACTATATGTTTCCAAAATTTAATTCACTTGAGTTATCACATTCAAAAAAAATAAGAGATTGTATCTACACACTAATACCTTTAATTTAATGTTTCATCCATTAATGTTGTTTTAAATATTGATTAATACCAAAGTTTTCATATTTAAAAATGATTAATTACATACAATATTATTCATTTCTCATACAGGAAATACATTAGTATCTAATATAGAATGAACTACCCAAAGTAAACATTATATCATAAACTGAAAAATCACAATCCATATCTATAAATCCCAACTACTCCACAAAAAATGTTCCTTTATTAAATGAATCAAAATCCACCGTCAATTTTATATTGTAACGTATTAATTTTTATGAAAACATGAATATTCTTATATGGTAACTTTGAAACCTCTACACTTGACATATAAAAACACAACGTTTAGTCTTTATAATATTAGGTACAGTATGATTAAAATTATATTACTATACTATATAATATTAAAAAAATACATTTTAATCCTTTGATGATGTGATATCATATATTTACTATTATTCATGAAAAAATATTTTTAGTACCTCCTTAAAAAATTTATATTAGGATATGAAAGTTCAATACTTTCCTTTTATCACTTGAAAATCAAGTAAAAACACGAATTAACCAATAATAGAAATTTAAAATTCAATCCTCATTAATTATATAAACACTTTACATTGAGAATCATTTTATCCTTTAAATATTATTTTTTCCATGTAAATTAGCACCTTCATTGTTTCATCATCCTCCATCTTGAAATATAGATTATAATAAAATCTATCGTGTGGGAATCTAATCCTTTTCATTTATTAATAAATCATAGTATACAAATCTCTTTGTGATTTCTTTATCCCGTAATGTTTCTTCTTCAGTTGATGTATTTTTTCTCATGTTTATGTATTATAATTCCATTTGGTTGTGTAATATACACATCTTATTCAATGAATCCATTAATAAAATCTAATTTGATATCCTTTTGGAATAGCTTAAACTAATTTAACATGAATATGGAAAAGAATAAATGTATCACTTCAATTCAATTCATGGGAAAAATATATCATCAAGAAAAATAAATTTATTTTTTTAGTATCATATATGCATATTTCATTCTTAATCTCTAATAAACATTCCATCCTCATTTAAAGTTTTCTAAAATACCCATTGGTTCTGAAAACATTCTTTTTTTAATCCTTAAAAAATAATTTGATTGATTCATCTAAATTTAATTATGATCTTCATTCATAGCTTAGATATAACGGTCATATTTAATATCCTTGTAAAATGATTTGGTTCTACTTGTGACACGAGTAATTTTTATATATAGAGACATAAATCTTATTATTTTCATTAGATTTGTTAAAAAACAGTGATGTTTCATTCATTGATTTTATCTCAACTCCTTGAAATTATTTTTATTGATGAACTTGTTATAGTATCCTCATCATCCATGATTTCATCTTAATCAACATGATCCCCTTACTCTCCTTTAGAGATACTCAAATCAATAATAATTTCATGCATAATTTTTTCAAGGATTTGTTGAAAAAAATCATTTTCCATAATAGTGATATCTTACCTTTTTACAATTTTTCAATGAATTATATTAAAATAATTTATGTGTTTTAATATTTTATGAGTAGCTATGAAGGATTCATTTATCCCATTGATAATCAAACATATAGTGACTCTTCTAATTTAAAAAATCATTTACTTCCAATGATATGAAATTATTTCAATACTAGATTCTTCCTATTCCTTGTCATTTATGGGTTATTCTCCACACTTAAACATAAAATACACTATTGGAAATGTAAAATAATTTCATATCTAATTCTTTCCTAAATTTCTCTGATAGATAATTCTCATTGAGAATATCAAATCCATGTTATTAATTATCTAGTTTCTCCTCTAAAATACCCCATTTTAAAAAGGAGTTATAAAAAATGATTATTAATCCCATTATTTTCTAGATAATTATCTACATGGATATTTGTAAACTTTGTACTATTATTCTCTTAGAATTTCAATATTTCTTCCCAAAAAAACATTGTCATCAATATCTGATGTTTTGTAATGAAATTAAACACCTAAAATTTATATGTTATTACTATTAAACAATAAATTTTATTATATTCTTCAATAAATATTACATATTACCTATTTCTATAAATATCCTTTGGTTATATCATCCCACAAAAAAAATAACATGAACTATTTATAAAAATATTTTGAATTGATGCCTTTTAGCATGTGTATCTTATAAATGAACATTCCCATTGGGAAAATATCACATGTTTGAGTATGATCAAGTTTAATCTTAGGTATATCATGTATGCCTTAATTTGTTACCAAAATGTTTCAATTTTTCTCTACTCTAGTTGAAAAAACGTTTATACCACAATTTTTTTTGATTTTTCTTAATTATAATGAACATGTCATATTTTCCACTTATAATGTAGATATTATCCTTTGTGAGCATCCATTGTTTCATGATTTCACTAAATCTTCCCTTAATAATACAATATTTCTATATAAATATTATTTCATGTATCAACTCACACAATTGGTTTATATTTAAAAATTTGACCAAGACCATCAATAACCAAGTAAACCATATTATTCTTTCTTTTTCCTATAATTTTTGGAATTTTGGATTCGATAGTCATTAAGACTTCATTATTACCAATCCTTATGAATCCTTCTATATCTAATTTTATTATTTTCTTAATATTCATGTTTCACATAATATGTGAAGTGCATCAACTTTCAAAAATCCATGCATAAGAAAGATATATTACTTTCAAATAAATTACAACTACTTTATCCTTATAATACATTTTACATAATATATGTATGATTATTCACATCCTTTAATGTATAATTTGAATGTTATTAATTTAGATATAATGAATATTTCTCATCTTAAAAAGATGAAAAATCATTTTTTTTAGATTACTTGATAAATCTTTGAGCTACCATATACTACTACATTAAGCCAACTTTGGCCTAGTCCTTCTCAAACATGATAATAAATACAAGGATTTATGTTTATAACCATCATATAAAAAAATATTATTCAATAAGAACATATCGATGATATTTATTTATGTTCTCCTATCTCATTTTATATTGTGCTTTTAAGTAAATTTTTTCTATGGAACACAATTTTTTGTCTAACAACTTTCACTTTTTACACATAATTTTGCATCATTTTAAACATAAATATTAAAAAAACAATCTCAAAAATCTAAAGTTCCAGTGTATTTGGTAAATTATAATTATAAGATAGCACTTTAAAATAAAATACATATCCTTTTTCAATCATTATATCTTGATATTAAAGATCATAAAACACCTATCATTTTATGGGATAACCTAGGTTCATACATTGAATAATGGGTGATCCATAAATCCTTGTAAGTTTATAAAATAGGTTAATCATGGGAGGAAATATCATTCAATTCAAACATTAAGGTAGGGAAACGTAAAATAAATGGATCGAAAACCATTGCGTAGAAGCATGGAATAAGAAAAAATAGTGAGAATCATATAATATGGCACAAACATAAGGCATATCATTATAAATATCGCTCATGGATAACTATTAAGACATTATAACATTATGGATGAGGCTAAATGCACTTGAGAAACAAAAAAGACTATAGAAAAGACTAATTGTATTAGGCCCATGCATGATTCTCTTAAGGGAAATAAATTATTACCCAACTGATAGGAGTTTTATATAATTCAATGCCCTCTTGTCACATTATAATAAATCATGTAATTCCTTTCCACATTAAAAATGACATCTAAAATCATAAAAATAAAATAAAATCATGAGGAAGAAATAGTTTTAATAAGAAATCCATAAATCATAATACATAAAGATATTATTTATGATCTTAATAAAATAAGGTATTATGGAATCAAGGATATTAATTATCACATAAAGACTAATTTATTATGGAAATATCTCTTATATAAAGGAAATAGTAATAAAAAATGTTAAGCAGAATTCATTAAATGAAACAATTTTTATCATAATTTTACAAAAAGGAAAAAAAACATGAAAAATAATAAGTGCATAGAATATCCATAAAACTAGAAATAAACCATCATAGTTTCTTTTAAATATGGAGAGTTTATAATAATAAAAATAAAATAATCTTTATAAGACTGAAAGAGGAAAAAGAATAAGAAATGGAATTGTTCCCTTTATCATGTTTATCTTAAATAAATACAGGAGTGAAAACTAGATATAGATGAATATTCCTAGAAAATAATTTTATAATTGATTAATATACATCAATAAAAGAACTCTAAAGAATATATAAAGAATATAAATAAAATGATTAAAGATGAAATAATCTAAAATTAATGTGAAAACATAAATGTGGACCCAAAATATCGATGATGGAATTGTCTCTCTCAATCTCTCCATTTTTTCTATATCCGCTAACCCTCATGTTGGATAGTATTTTCCTCTAAAACCTTATTCAACAGTTATTGAAGAGGATTGATATTCTCATAAATTTTCTCCTTGTGTTCCTTTAATGTTTCTTTTATCTTGGTTTTCATTTTTTTGGGTTAATCCTATTTTTTCTTATTTACTTCTGTTTTTTGGATTTTTGTTTCATTTGAATTTGTTTTTCCTCCATCCCATAATGGTGGTGGTCATTTTACACTATATTTCATATTTTTATAGAGTTTCATTCATCTACACTTCAGATATATCTCAACACACATGACCGTATTCTTAGTAAATCATAGTGGTGAGTAGGGTTGTTTAGGATGTGATGGTGGAAATTCTCTATAGAGGATCCAATAGTCCTCTATGTTAATGGATTCTCCCGATTCATTGTGTTGGGTTTTATCTCACTGGTGTGCTCTAATATTTTCCATCCCATATATTATACTATCCTTTCCCAATATGAAAGACCCAATTTTTTTCAAGAACGTTAGTGTTCATGGTTTTTTTGAAATATTATGATGTCTATTGTTGAATTGTGTGTGCGTGTGTGTGTTTTCTCTATTATCTCTATAGGTTCATTTTTTGTGGTATTTCCATCCAATGTATTATCGATCTTATTTTCGTATTCATGTATAGTTCTATTGGTTAGCCTCTTTGATATAATATTAGGATAATTTATAGGTAAGTTTTTAAATATTTTTTCCTTTAAGTGAGTATCACATCCATGATAGAGTGATGGATTTTTAGGATGTAGAGTTGTATGGGGTGAATCTCAATTGGGGTTCATTAGAGTTACTTCTTGGGAAAACATTTGATCATGAGTGGCATTTATTTTGACTTTGTGGTGGTACATAGGTCTCTATTGATGTGGTTTTATTATTTCTATACACTAGATTTGATGTTGTATTATCCTTATTCAAATTCATTAATGATGTTATTTATTGTAGTTTCTTCTCTCGATGTTGTGTTTCTGAAGGATGGGATTGGTGGTTCAATTGATGGAATTATATGATGACATTTTGTTGGCTCCTAGATTTACTTAGAGAAAGATGAATTATCTATGGAGCTCATATTATTTTGGTGAGGATTTTGTATTTCTAATGATTTTGAGGGTTTTCTGCCAAAATTCATTGTGATGAGTGGATATGGTGTGATCTGCGTCATTTGATGGAAGTGAGATGATGGTAGAGACACATTAATAGTGTGATGAAGATGAAGGGTACCCATTTGGACAAGATTTACTACCAGTTCCCCTCATATACTGAGATAAATGATAGTTATTTTTGGTGACTCAGGCATTGGAATAACTATTGATTGGAACCATTCATCGATGATACCATCTAATCATTTTATTATGTGGTTTTTTTCTTTCTAGGTGACTGAGTTTGGTTTTTATGTGGCCTATTTTGGGTTATTCTTTAGAGTATTTGGAATTTTTTTGTATTTTGTTCCCACTTAACCATAAAGTGTTTATTTAAAAAAAAACTATTAAAATTTACATATGAGAATGGGGAGAGATAGATAGTAACATAAAACATATCATCAAGAATGAGAAAGAGTGGAAAAGACCTCTTACCTCGAGTCTTAACTTACTTAATCCACTCCACTAACCATCTGAATAGTAAAGTTACAAACATCAATTTCTTTATTCAGAACCTTTTTCATATTTATTTCAAGTCTATAATCCATTTCATATCATTTTTATCCTGTTAATAACATAATAGTGTTTACATCAATTGTTTTGGTGTTATTTTTTTTAGGGTTCCAAAACCACCGTGATATAATGGTAAAGATTTAAACCCATTATTCAATAGTTCCATATACAAAAAAATTGTTAATCTATATTTTTCATTTCATTCCAAAATTTTATGAGTTCAATAGTTTACAATATAGTTGAAAATTTTGATAATCGCCCTCAATAACCTAGTTTTTTTAAGATTAAAAATAATTTTGATCATTTACATTTAATATCATTATTACCATACCTATTTATCATTAAAAACCCCTAGAAATGATATTTGTATTACTATTCCTTTATAAATCACGAAATTTATTTTTAACAATAGTAATGAAAGAAAAACGTGAAAAATAAAACATCATTGTTCACTTACAAACGGTAAAACTACCACGGGTGTGACAATGATTTTAAGTGAGTTTTAAAAATAAGTGGTAAGCTATTATATATTAAAGTTTTATAAAAACATAAAGGTGTATATAAAATTATTTTTTTAATGAAAAATTTTATTTATTAATTATATTATATATATGGTAAGAGGAAAATTCAAATGGAAATTGGTTTTGAAACCCTTACCTCTCACCTTGAGTCACCTACTCTGGATTGAGCCTAAAGCATTCAGGGAAGGGGATTATGATCACACAAAGGGATTAAAGTCGTGATTGGGAGATTGTATAGAGGTATTTGTGTAGATATTTGGTAAATAAATTATGTTTTGGAGTGAATAGGAAGTGATTGAATATGGGTGTTTATAAAGCTAAGGGGGTTGATATTTTAGAATGAATTATTGATTATTTTATTATTTAGACCAAAAAATATGAATAATATTAATTTCAATTATATTTATTATTATATAATATAAAAATAGATATTTATTTGTCATTTTAACACATCTGAAACCAAAAATCATCTTTAAAGTATTTTATAACAAGTAAAGAATATAATGTAGTATTTTGTTCAAATAAACTGCAACGTAGGTTTTCAAAAATGATTAATAAGTTAGGAAGTTAATTTTTTTATTTTAAAATGAGTTATTTTACTTCTTAAAATATTTTTAATTGATTCAAAATTAATTATAAATTTTTGAGTCATATTTATAGTATTATAATGTCATAAAACATTTTGAATTTGCAGGAAGTGTATTTTCTCTATTCACCAAAAATTCAAATTATTTTGAAAATTATTAAAAATCACCCTAAGATAGTTTTTTTACTAATTAGAAAAATGAATTTAATTTTATAAAGTTCAATTCAAAATATTAGAAGATTAATTTTTAAATAAAATCATATAATTTATGAAAAAACAATTTTATCTCGAATGAATATTATATCCATTGTCATGACTAATTATATTTCTTTTAGTTCATTCCATATTATTATATGATTAATTATTAATTATTATATATATTTTACCAAAATAATTTTCCAAATTGTATAATTAAAATTTAACATATTAATTAATATTTTAATAAATTAATTATAATATGCATTGTTAGAATTTATAACTTTTTTTATTTAAAGATATATGATTTGATAAATATTTTTATAGAATTATAATATTTATATCTAATTATTTAATCATTATAAATATTAATTTTTAGGTATTTTACTATTTTGATCGATAAAGGTACCATTTCAATAGTCAATTGTTATTATGAATGGTTGTAAATTATTCCAATGATGATATAACTACTATTCTTCTTATAACTATCTATTATTTTCTTCATAATTTATCTAGAGAATATTATATTAATGATATATATATCATTTACAAATTTTTAGTCTGGTTTCTACTAGTTTATTTTATTTTTATAATATTGGTCCCAGCAGTGATAATCATAAGACACCACGACACACTAAAATTTCAATTTTTAGTTTTGTTATTTGCTTGTGTTTAAAGTACCATTGTACAATTTATAAATTTATAGAGTATTTTTATACTTCAAATGAAATTATTTATGTTGATGAAATAAAATAATGTGTGGTCTTGTTATTCATTTTTTATGATTTATAATATAAATTATATCGCACATATATTCATACGGGGATATTTTTAATATCTAAAATTTATAAGTTATATTTTTTTGTATATCACATATTTTGACATCGATAATAACTATATTGAGGTGTATTCTTGTATGTATTCGGTTGTTCCCTATGGGTATTTTTGTTTTTTTGTATTCAATCTTCTTCTTAGGAGGGGTAGATTTTTCTATTTCATTAACCATGATATATATATTTTTATGATCAATACATACACCTATTTTTCCTTCATGATGGAACATTTATTATTTTTGGAAATCATCAAGTATATTGGGGGGATCTCCATTCCTCTTCTCCACCTTTTCCTCTATTCATGTAAGCCAAATTTCTGAGGATGTTACGGGATTCATTGAATTTTCTTGATCAACTATCCTTAAACACATTTTTTGACTTATACTTTTAGTTTCCCAATTATTTTTACCATTTCTTACACCATTTTGTTCAAACTATCAATTATTCAATCCTTCCTTTCTACATTGATCTCAATATCAATAACCTTTTCTAAGTTATTTGGATTCTTAGATTTAAGATTTTTAATATTCATCTTTGACACATATTTATCCACTTGTTTCTACTATATATATATCTTAGAGTGACATACTATATCATTATCCCACATCTCCATGTCCCTAAAAACTATTTCCTCGAGTGTATCCATTAAATCAACTTTCGGTTCAATAACACCATTAACTTCATCTTTTTCACCTTCTATTTTCTCTTCTCCTTTTGGTTTTTCAATGAAATCCAAAAGTGCTTCATAATTAAGGTTTTGAAATCATCAATTTTGAATTATTCTTATTCCTTCATTATATTACTCTCTTGTGAAAGAAATATTCTATTTTTAAATATATTTTACTTATATCTTTTCTTTCCTTTCATATATCTAAAAGATTTCCTCATGTGTAGATCAACTTTTTTTGTATAAAAATATTATATAAAACATAGAAGTATGGGTCCGAACATTTCCACATTAGAATAAATGAAGTTATTTCTTTTCTTTTAACTTTAATTTATTTCATTTAAGATTTTATAAAAGGAACAACAGGCCTTCATAAACATCTTTTACATTAGAATCATCTGCAATAATTAATTTCCTCATTTCATTTATCACCAATTATATTGGTATCATTTAATTTCCAAGCCTTAAAATATTACTTAATATTGAGTTAAATCATGAATTCACATTGAGTATCTTTGAAGGTTTAGATTTTTATAGATTTAGGCCGTAACTATTAAACTACATCTCAAATATTAAAAAGTAGATAATTATACTCTAACCATTTTTTTCAAAAAAATAAAACTCCTTAAATAAAATAATAATTCTTTTCTTGATATAAATATTCTTGAATTATTCCATTCTATTACCCTTCTCTATACCTTGTGAAAAACATTTCAAAAACTCGGTATAGGGATAAAAATCTCAGTAAGTGTTATAAAATAAATAAAGAAAAAACTATTCCATTAATTCATAAAAATCAATGAAATCATACATTTCACTCATATAACATAATCTCTTTAGCATACCTCATAAAATCATAAGATTTATGAATAAAACAAAGAAATCATAATTCCTAAGGTAACTTGTGGCATCTGTAGAATACTTACATTTTATATTTCCCATCTATGTAGGGAGTTATTCTTGGAATACCCATCACCATATATTCCCTAAATCTCTTTAGAGAAACATTAACGTTTTTCACCGTCACATTACCCAATGTATTGGAGAGGTATCTCGGGCTCACCCACCATAGGTTTATCATGGAACCACCCGTATATGTAAAATATTCTCAAGAACCATAACATAATCATAACACATTAAACAAGAATAAATGAAAGATAACATTTCCACATTTCATTCACAAGATATCAGTTCAAGATATTTACATAAACAATTCATTTAAAATATTCTCAAAGAAGAGTTTTGAATCAAAGTACCCCTTACCACACTAGATATTTTATAGAAATTAACATTTTAGAATATTAATGTAAGTATAAATAAATCCTTAAAACCATTTTCAAAACATGTACATTAATAATAATGGTTTATAAGATTAAATTTTTAAAATAAGGTTTTTGTTAAAGAGTCCCTTACCACTTCAGAAAATACTTGATTAAAAATACCTAAAGAATAAAATTAAACCAGACTTATAACATTATTAGAATATGGATATTCATTATATAATATTTAAAATGGTAGTATATACACCCTATATTATAATAAATATGTACATGATAAAGATATGCCTCAAATGAAAGGATATTGAGACATAGTGCCTTACAAAAATTTGGCAGCCTAGCGTCTTTACATTAAAATTCAAAAAATGAGATGATGAGAGAGAAAAGGATCTATCATCACTTGGACATAAAATATATATAAACAAGTATATATAATAGCATATAAAAATATAAGAAAAATGAAATTAAAGACATAATATCAAATAATTATTTGACTAGAAGAGGAGGGTGAAAGGTTCCCTTACCTCGAGTCTGACATGTCTCGTATATTCCTTGTAATTTCTGAATAATAAAATAATTTAATTTATACTTAATTAAGAACCTTTAAAAATTTATTATTAATTTTATATCACTTATTATCTTAATACAAAAATTAGTTAATTATTTGAGTTCATATCGGACATTTTGTCGATGTTCAGAATATGAATAAAAAATGAACTTGTTATAATTACAAATTGTCCATGTGGTCAAAAGTATATTATTTAAATATTTGTATTAATTATTTAAATATCATATATATCTAGTATATATGAATTTATATCCAGTATATATGTATTTATAACAGTCAAAAACTATTGTATATAAGAAAATTAAGTGCACTGTTCATGGAGACGGTATGTCATACGTAAACATGAACGCAACTTTCATTTCATTTTTCATTTAAAAACGATCAAAAAATAAATTATAAAAAGGTATATTATAATTACATTATAATATATATGATATATATTTTACATAATTTCATTAATTCCATCATTTATATGTTTCATGTATAGCGTAAACGATTCATATCACTTTGAGGGGGCGGTAGTCCGCACTTCCTCAAATAAAATTATCATATTTATAAAACATGAAAAGAATAAAGGTATGTTATAAATGATAATTAAATAAGAATATAGATAAAATAAATAAAATAAATATCATAAATATAAAATATAATTACATTTCTATCATAATTTCCACCATAAGAGTTGGTAGGAGAAGATTGAACAATCATCGTTTTGTGAGGCAGCAGTTCGCCGCCCACAGAAACAGAATGTTTTTATACCCATTAGACGGAGGTGTGTGTAAGTATAGTTAGAATAATTATCATAAATAAAATAATATTATATTTAGGAAATAGTTTATGATTTGTAATAAAATAAAATTAATAGAATAAGGAGTGAAGAAGTAGAATAATGGAAAGGAATTTTAGAGAAGATGATGCCTCTTAAAATGTGTAACTCTTATTGATTGGAACCAAACAGCTTTCTTGAATTTCCTTATGCAAAAGGAAAATATTCTAGGAGGAATAGAGAGATTTTGGAAGATTATTGGATCATATTTTGGATGATCCAAGTAGCTTGATAGGTGTGCGTAATGGGTTAGAGGTGGTATCCATTTATAAGAGGGTGGAGGGGCTCTTTAGGAAAGTTTGAAAGTATTATTTTATTATAAACTTATTTTCGGTTTTAAAAGGTTAAAAACTCATTAAATTTAAATATAAGATGAATATAAGTCTAAATAAAATCATCCAATAAGAATTGGATAGTTTTTGGATATTTTTTAAACCTTATCTTTTTTATTTAACCCTTCTTACTCTTACCATTTTATCAAGCATTTAACACTTTGAGTGTCAAAATACTTACCAAAACATGAAAAATATCCAATTAAAGAGTCCATAATAAACTTTAAGACTTATTATAACCATTTTTAATAATCTCTTTTTTTAATTTTATATATATAATAAAATATTTTATTTTTTAAAATGTGAATTATGTCAATTTTGACACTATTCATATCATGACATTTTAAAAAATCAAAAACAACTTTATTGATTCGAAAAAACATTATTAATACAAATATAACATGTTAATATCATCGGAAAAAAATTATTACATCAAAATAACAAAATTACATTTATTTTTACATTTATAATTTCATTTATTTAAAACATTCATTAATTAGATAATCGCTACATCGTCATTATGACATAAATAAATTTATTTATTTGATATATAAAAATTATAAATAAAAAAACATGATTTATGAAATAAATTTATGTTTATAATGACTATTTAGAGTCTAAAATATCACTTATATAACCCCATATAGAGATATTTTTACTACAAGATATTTGTTTATGTTACATCTTCCTTAACTTTAAATTAATTTTTATAAAATGTCATTTTCACTTAAAAGTGTCTCCATGAGGTCCCAAAATCGGCCCAAGGATTCATATGTTCATAACTATTTCATAAAATAGGTTTAGGACACAAGTTAGGGAAATTTAAGTTTATTATAATCGAATGGTTTACCATAATTTAACATATTTACCCTTTAACCATCTAAATAAAAATATTTACTAAAGTTACTGTTCATAAATTATAAAAATAAAAGTTACCTATTTACAGAATTTGGACCTCCTTATTCCAAATATGGAATCAAATTTCTTAAATTCAAAACATAGGAGTTTTTGAAATTAATTTAAAATTAATTCTTGTTGTCAAACCAAAAGGTGTGATTTTAAGTGGTAAAAAATACCAAAAGATTGACATGCATTTATTTCCAATTTCAAAGTAAAATTACCTAAAATGACCAAAATTGGATTAGTTGATAAAAATATAATCTAATTATACTTTAAATCCAATTATAATTACAATCTAACTATATAAATAAATTATATTAAAAAACAGTTTTGAATTAAAATTCAGTATTTTCACTATTTATTAAAAATAAAATTTATCAGGAAAATAAGAAAAATATCATCTAATGTAAATTTTTATGTCCCACTTCTACAGAAAAATAATTTTTTCAAATATAGAATATAAAACTAACAAAAACTAGATTTAAAAAAGTCTCTCCATCAAAAGGCGGTAAAACGGCCTTTTAAAAATATTAGAGTATTTCATGCTTAAAATCAAATTCATTCTTATTTTAAGCCTCTAAAATTTATTGGATAAGTGTAAAGACATTTAATAATAATATTTTAGTTAATTATGTTCATTCCCACCAATAAAATGGTTATACGTTAACTACCATTTGAAATAATAATATTATTATATTATTTTTTCGGAATAACACAAAGTTGTGTGCAATGTAAGATTTCAAAGAAACTCATAGTTGTGTGTTGAGTATTCTATCAGACATAAAATCTTATTGAAAGTAAAACTAATATTTAATTCAAAAATATTAATAAATATGAAAATATCATATTATTTATTTTCTTGGGATGTTACATCTGTTCCTCCCTTTTGGGAATTGTGTCCTTACAATTTTAAAATTGGGCTCAAAAATTTCTATTAAAGTCTCACATCGGAAAAAGATTCAATACAACTATCACTTCAAAACATAGAAGAACAATGGTAACCCAACAAAACACATAATAGTAATCCCTGAAAACATGGATAGGGAAGATAAAAATAACCATCAATATCTGATAGAGAGTGATAGAAAACATGACCAGGAGAAAGTTAGCCCCCAGAAAACCACAAACTTGTAATAGGTTAAACGGTCACTGATTTCTTAGTATGAAAAGTTAACGGACAAAGTTTTTCTTTTAATTTTCTTTTCATAAATATTAGGAGTTTATTTATGAGATTGACTAATAACATAAAGAAATATGCTTACCATTCAAGTAGAGTTTCATCCTTTAATAAATTTCTACCGCAAACTCATCTTTTCTTCAAACGATCAGTATTCATGATGTCATGGTCACCCCTGATGCGCTAGAATCAACTTCTAGAGAATAACATAATCCAAAAAATAAGAAATATATAGTTCCCCTGTCTTTAGAAATTATCCAAAAACAAAATGGTTTGTACAAGATTAGATAATCTCTAAAAAGGATAATCCTTTATAAAAAGAAATACTACTCTTAATCTCCAAAATTCAACAAAAAAACCCCACTGTTAAACAAGGACCATTAAATACACAATTATCCTTAAAATTATTCAATTTAATCCAAACTAATATTGAAACCCAAAACATAGAATGATTGGATCACGTAGTCTTCCACAGTAAATCTTAACATTTATCTCCAAATAACATCCACTATTCTTAAAGTCTCATACTGAAAAAGTAATTAACCAAATCACATATTCTCTATGATAGGTTAATAATTTCCCCAAATAACCCAAATCACCGTATATACAAAATAATAATATATATTATTCCAAAATAATATTTTATCTATTACTCCACAAATTAAATATCATACTATTCTATTTTCCTTAGGTGTATAAGTTTTTTCAAATGACCGAACGTCTTCCAAAATAACCTTTATCACTTAATCACCAAATCATTTTCCTATAATAAGGATATCCATTTGATAAATCATAAGATCTAAAATCAACTTATTCTTGATCAATAAAATCATTTAACAAAAAATAATAAGTAATACTAACTAGGGACTTCACATAGGCCAATGGTCAGTGATGCACCCGTGTCGCCCTACGGTTGTAGGTTCGATTCCCATGGCCTTTCCAGATGTGATGGGCTGTCACCAATCCTGTGGGTTGTCCTTTTTCTAAAACCATATCATTCTTATAACATTATCAAAAATAATTTAACTTCCTCAAAAATAACCATAACCTATTTTATCCTCAAAGGTTATCTAATACCTTTCATTGTGCATCCCAAAATATAATAACCATTTATCACCTTGAAAACAAAAGATCTTATGAACCCCTAAGGTTATACATTATTTCCATAAAAGAAAATATAATTTTTTCTTGAATAACATTTTCACATATCAAACGTCAGGGTTACACATACTAGAAAAATGTTTCCAAAGTAATCCCATCATCAAAAGAGACTTAATAATTTTAAGCATTTCAGCATCCTAAAATCTACTATGACTCTTGAATCCCTTATATGTAGACTTCTTACTCATTAAATGTTCTTCATGATCCATTAAAAATTATTTTTCAACTTATTCTGTAATACTTGTTTCTTACAAACAAAATCATGAATCATATCCTATGATTCAATAATGTCAAAACATCAGCTAAAAAATAATCCATACCTTTCATTGTTCAATTTTGGTTTCCTCATCCTCAATTGGAATGGAATTAGGTATTGGTAAACATATATTTATCAGGTCCAGTTGATCCCATTATTGTTCCTTTTTCATAGGATATCTATTTTTATAATGACCATGCACACCACATTTAAAACATTCAATTGATCCCTTGGAAAGAACTTATTTCCCTTTCCTAGAATCAAATAGACAATTCCTTTTTTCATGGAAGTTTCTTTCTTTATAACCTTCATTACCACATCTATATCATATTCTCATCCCTTTGAATTATTTTCTTAGGTGTTTCATTCCACATCCTTGACACATAGGTTTTTGAATATTCATACCTTTATGATTATTACCTGAACATTAATAGGGAATTTCTCCTCGCATATACTATGCCTTATAAAAATCACCATGGTTTTAGTGGTCAATCATGACTCCAAATAGTTGGTTGAGAATAACCACAAGATTTCTAATTGAAGCTTTTTTTCATTCAGCGTCTTATTTAGAAAAACATCACAGTTTTATTCACATCCATTATTACTTTAGTGCCGACTAGATCCAACCATTTACTAAAACCAAAAAGGTTAGTGTGATTATATCAGTAAAATCATCATATAATATCTTATGAGGAGGGAAAATACTAAGATATACTTATTCATGTCATCTTAAACACATTAAATTTATCTAAAATAACTATGAATCTTTCAAATATACTAACCATTATAGTAATGTCACTTATCCTTAAAGAACACATTAACCTATAAAGTTATTGAAACTGATATCTGATACCAATTATAAGGCCCCAACCTTAGAACATTACTTAATATTGAGTTAAATTAATAATTCATATTGAGGATCTTTTCAGGTTTAGAGTTTTAGATAATTAGGCCATACCTATTACATTACATCTCAAATATTACAAAGTATACACTTCTACTCTAACCAATTTTTTCAAAACAATATAACTCCTTAAATAAAACAATAATTCTTTTCTTGATATAAATCTTATTAAGTTTTTCATTTCTCTTACCCTTCCTTATACCATATGAAAAGCATTTCAAAAACTTGGGATGGGCATAAAAACCTCAGTAAGGTTAATAAAATAAGTAAAGATAACATTAGTCCATAAATTCATAAAAATAAATGAAATTATACTTTTCACTCATATAACATGAGATCTTTAACATACCTCGTGATATCATTAGATTTATGAATAACATATTGAAGTCATAAATCATAAGGTAACTTGTGGCATCCATAACATACTTAAATTGTAGCTTTCACAGCTATGTAGGGAGTTATGTTTGGAATACCCATCATTATATATTCCTTAAATCTCTTAGTAGAACCATTAACGTTTACCTCTTTCATGTTATCCAACGCATTTAAGAGATATCACGGGCTCACCCGCCCTAGTTTATCAAAAAACCACCCATATATGGAATGAATGACCAAGAACCATAACATAATCAGAACACAAAAAATAAGCATAAAGGAAATATAAAATTTCTACATTTTATTAACAAGATATCGATTCATGATATTGACATAAAAAATTCATTTAAAACATTCAAAAAGAAGTGTTTTGAATCAAAGTGTCCCATACCACTCTAAAAATTTTATAGTAATTAACATTTTAAAACATTAATGTAAATACAAAAAAATCCTTAAAACCAATTTTAAAACATGGAAATTAATAAGAATTATTTATAATATTAAACATTTAAAACTCGGTTTTAGTTAAAGATTCCCCTACCTATAAGGCCCCATCCTTAAACATTACTTAATCTTGAGATATTTCAAGAATACACCTTGAGGATATTTTCAGGTTTAGAGTTTCAGAGAATTAGATCATAAAACATTCATTACATTCCACATTTAAACAAAGTGGTTACATAAAAGATAGTATTCATTTTTCCCATCAACGGAAACATATTTAAAATAAAACATGGATTCTTTCTTGACACTTCCTTGACACTATCATCATATCATGTACCCTTCCCTTGACCTGTGAAAAACATTTCAAAAACTTGGGATGAGCATAAAAAGCTTAGTAAGGGATATAAAAATATGGAAAGTAAACATGAGTACATGTATACACAAGAATCAATGAAATCATACTCTACTCATAAAACATAAGCAATTTAACATACCTCATCAAATCATGAATAAATCATAGAAATCATAAGACATAAAGGTAACTTGAGGCATTCATAACATTCTTACGTAGGGAGTATCCATCTTGGTTACGTTTTGAATACCCATCACAGTATATTCCCTAAATCTCTTCAGAGAAACCTTAACGTTTAGCTCCTTCACGTTACCCAATTCATTAGAGATCTATATCGGGCTCACCCACCCATAGTTTATCACGGAACCACCCGTCTTCATAATAATGCCCAAGAACCATAACATAATTGTATCACATAAAACATGCATAAAGGAAACATAACATTACCACTTTTATATCACAAGATATCAATACAAAACATTTATATAAAAACATTATGAAAGCCATTTTCAATACCAAAATAAAAGAAAAATAAAACATGGTATTTATTTTTCATTTAAAAAAAGGTATGGCTTGTAGAGGAATTCAAAACTCAATTAATGGTCACGACGGCGGAGAAGTCATTGTCGCCGCATACGTATGATAAAAACATTCCCTTTTTTCCTTTAGTAAAACGCTTTATATAAAAAAAGATTCCTTTTGGATAAAAGTAAAAGTCAAAGGTGTTTATACACCGTATAAAAGAAGGTTGTGTATAAAACAAAATATGCCTCAATGAAAGGAGATTGAGACGAAGTCCCATACCTCGGGTCTGACTTGAATCGATCACTCTTTAACCTCCTGAATAATAAACATGAGTTAATTTCTACTTGCTTAAGAACCTTTTTCAAGTTAATTATTCCTTTTATATCACTTATTACCATGTCATGAACACTATGTAATTATTTAAGTTAATAACGGTCATTTTATCGATCATTGGTACTTGAGTCAAAAATAAACTCTTTATAATGACAAGTTGTTCATGTATCCATTTTATCCAGAGTTATACTCATGATTTAGATATCATATATATCATATATATCCAGTATATACATTAATTTATAATATTACATAACGTTTAGAGGTAAGAAATGAAATTCACCGTTCATGGAGACGGTAAGTCGTACGTACGCATGAACGCTACTTTCATTTATATTTCGTATTTTATGGAATGGAATCATAATGATATAAAGGTATATTATAATTCCATTATAATATCATATATAATATCATTAATTACATCCTTTATACGTCCCATATATGGCATTAACGAATCAAATCACTTTGAGGGGGTGGTAGTCTGCACTTCCTAAAATAAAGATATCGCGTTTACTCATAATGGTAACCATAAAGATATGCCATAAATGAAAAATACAGAAGCTTGAGTAAAAAATAAACATATTATATATAATATATAAATATAGTAACATCTTAATGGACACCTTTTATGGTGATATATGAGTGTTGAACAATCATCGTTTCGTGAGGCAGAAATTCGCCATCCATGGAAACAGTATGTTCTTTAACCATTAGATGTCGGTGTGTGTAAGTGTAGCTCAAATACTTATTATAAACACATCCTAGTATATTTAAGAAACTTGTGTTGTTACAAAATAAATTAATAAAAAGAGTTTAGGGTGTTGGAGAAGCAAAATAATACAAAATAACACAATAGAAGACACTACCTTTAAATCGGGTAACTCTTTTTGATTTGAGCTCAAAGGCTTCCTTGGGAAGAATTATGACCAAATTGAGGCTTCTAGGAGTTAGAAAGGGATGTGGAGAGGCAAAATGGGCAGGGGTTGTCTGATCCAAAGGCTTTGGGAGTGTGGGTAAGGAGGTATAGGTGGGGGCCTTTTATAAGAGGAGAGGAGGGGCACTCTTGGAAAGTAAAGAAATGTTACTTTATTTTAAAATTAGTTTCATATTTAAAAGGTCCCACATTGATATGATTCGAGTATAAGGTTATAAGGGTTCTAAATCCACCCATAAAATAGGTTTTGGACATGTTTAGGTCATATATTTTACATTATCTTTTCATTTTATTTAAATCGTTAAATAATGAGGTAATCGCTGCATCATCATGGTGTCATAACTAATTTAATTTTTTTTAATGTTTAAAAATTATAAAAAAAATACTGTTAAGTAGTAAATATTTTAGCTTTCCAATGACTATTTTTAGTCAAAAAGTGGACTTATATAACCGCATGTAAAATTTTTTTTTAGTAAAACAACTCATGTTTGTGTCATTTTTATTTTAACATTAAATAAAAACATATTAAAGTCATTTTCCTACCAAAGTGGATCCATGGGGTCCCCAAGTTCACCCATGAATTTTCTTGGTCTGCCATGACACATCCAATAATGTTAGGACATGTGTCAAGCTCATCTCATATTATTAAAACATTATTCTTACCTTAAATTAAACTAATTACCTCTAATCGCGATTAAAAACTTAAAAGTTACTATTCACAAAAAATTATTTTAATCCCATTGAACCACATTTTACATCTTAATGACAACCATGTATGTCGGATTTTTGAAATTCAAACCACAGAGGTGGTAAAATTTCATTTAAACGAAAAAACAGTTTTTATAAGTACCACTTAGTGGTTTCACTATTCATCAAAAATTAAAGTTTTCTAGAAAAAAACAAAAACGTCACCCTAAGCTATATTTGATATTCCGAATTAAAAAATGATATTTATTTTATAAAATTCAAAATAGAGAAGTTACATTAATTAATTTAATAATTAATTCCCACTGTCAGAGCAAATTGTGTGTTTTTATGAAACAATAAGTATCAAAATATTGACACTAGTTTAAGTCCAATTTCAAAGTGAAGTTAATTCCAATGACCACTATTGTATTAAATGGTAAAAATATATTCTAATAGAAATTTAAAACCAATTAAAAAGATAATCGAATCATATAAATAAATTATATTAAAAAGAGGTTTTGAATTAAAATACTACATTTTTCACTATTCATTAAAAAAACATTTTCAGAAAAATGCCATAAATTTATCCAAAGTAAATTTCAATGTCCCAATAATAAATAATAAGATTATTTTGACAAATATAGCTTATAAAATTTTCAAAATATAGATTTAAAAATAGTTTTCCATCAAAAGGCAGCAAAACAATCTTTTAAAAATATTAGTGTATTCCATGCTTAAGATTGGATTTATTATCATTTTAAGCCTCTAAAACACTATATAATTCATTAATAGACATAGATAAAAGTATCTATTATTCATTACCTACTTGGGATGTTAAATCCTTCCCCCCTTTAGAAAATTGCGTCCCCACAATTTATTTACTTATCGAATAAGTGGGGGTATTTATCCCTCATTTCATTTTCAGATTCCCATGTTACCTCTTCAAACATGTGGTTTTTCCACAAAACCTTTACTTGATGAATCGCCTTATTCCGCAACACTTGTTCCCTATGATCAAGAATCTGAAACGGTTGTTCCTCATAATATAGATTCTCTTCCAACTGAACTACCTCTGGACTCAAAACATGATATGGATCTGGTATGTACTTCCTTAACATTGAAACATGAAAAACATTGTGTACCTGAGATAAACTTGGAGCTAAATCCACTTGGTAAGAAACTGATCTAACTCTCTCCAGAATTTTATATGGTCCAATGAACCTTGGACTCAACTTTCCTTTCTTACCAAATCGCATCACACTTTTCCACGGTGAAACTTTGAGAAAAACATGATCACCTACCTCGAAAGATAGATCCTTCCTCCTATTGTCTGCATAACTCTTCTGCCTACTCTGAGTAGTTCTCATTTGTTTCTGTATCAACTAAAATTTTTCTGCCAACTCTTCTACCAATTAAGGTCCCATCAACTTCCTTTCACCCACTTCATCCCAAAAAGCTGGAGTTCGACACCGCTTCCCATATAATGCCTCAAAAGGAGACATATGTATACTGGAATGAAAACTGTTATTATATAAAAATTCAACCAAAGAAAGAAGTTGGTCTGAACTTCCCTGATAATCCATCGAACAAGCACGTAGCATATCCTCTAATGTCTAAATTGTTCTTTCTGACTGCCCATTTGATTGTGGATGAAAAGCTGTAATAAAATTTAATTCAGTACCCAACGACTTCTGAAGGCCCTTCCAAAAGTTAGAAGTAAACCTGGGATCATGATCTGATATAATGGATAGGGGAACTACATGCAACCTGACTATCTCTTTAAGATAAAATCGAGAAAGTTGATCTAGAGAGAAAGTATCTCGAATAGGAATGAAATGAGCAGATTTAGTCAAGTGATCAACAATAACCCAGATTTCATTATTACCTCGAGGTGTATTTGGAAATACCACAATGAAGTCCATGGATATACTCTCCTATTTACACTCTGGTACTGTTAAAGGCTGAAGCATCCCTTTAGGTAACTGCCGCTCTGCTTTAACCTATTGACAAGTCAAACATTTCACTGTAAAATCAGCAATATCTCTTTTCATTCCATCTCACCAGTAATACTCCTGCAGATCTCTATAAATCTTAGTACTACCAGGACGAACTGAAAACGGGGAACTATGAGCCTCACATAACAACTCTCTCTTCAACTGTGAATCACAAGGCACACACAATCTCTTCCCAAATCTCAAAACACAATCATTATCAATGTTGAATTCAGGCAACTTACCCTTCTAAACCAGCTCTACCTTTTTATGAAACTCACTGCCTTGCTTCTGTGTTTGCTTGATTCTGTCGGATAGAGAAGATTTCACTGATACTTGAAACAAAACATAAGAACATCCTACACCAACAAATTCTATGCAAAAGTTCATCAAATCCTTAACCAAAGGATCACGTTCCAAACGCAACATTGTTAATGAAGCATTACTTTTTATAATCAAAGCACCAGCCACTTTATTTTCTTTTCTCGTATGGTAATGAATTGTACAATCATAATCCTTGATTAATTCTAGCCATCTCCTCTATCTCATGTTCAATTCTTTCTGAGTTAATATATACTTTAAACTTTTGTGATCGGTATATATTTCACACTTTACTCCATACAAATGATGCCTCCAAATTTTTAAAGTGAAAACAACAGAAGCTAATTCCAAATCATGTGTAGGGTAATTTACCTCATGAGTTTTCAACTGACATGAAGCATAAGAAATTACCAGATCATTCTTCATTAGGACACAACCAAGTCCTTTCAATGAAGCATCACTGTAGATAAAAAACTCCCCATTCCTGGAAGGTAGTTCCATAACTGGAGCATTCACCAATCTTCTTTTCAGTTTTTGAAAACAATCATCACATTCTTTTTTCAGATAAACTTAACACCCTTCCAAGTTAGTTTCGATATTGTACTAGATAACTGTGAATATTTATAACAAAACTTCGGTAATATCCTTCTAATCCAAGGAAGCTATGAATCTCAGTTACATTTTTGGGTTTTGGACATTCTCCCACAACCTTTGTTTTTACAGGATCAACAGTTATTCCATCTTTAGAAACAATGTGACCAAGGAAGGAAATTTGTTGCAACCAAAACTCACACTTACTGAATTTTCCATACAATTTCTTTTCCTTCAAGGTTTTCAAAATAACCCTTAGATGTCTTTCATGCTCTTATTTACTTTTAGAAAACACCAAAATATCATCAATGAAAACAACCACAAACTTATCCAAGAACTTATGGAAAATTATATTCATTAAGTCCATGAATACAGCAGGTGCATTGGTTAGCCTAAAAGGCATTACTACAAATTCATAATGGCCATATATTGTACGAAACGTAGTCTTCGGAACATCTGCTTCCTTTACCTTCAGCTGATGGTACCCCGATCTCAGGTCAATCTTTGAAAAATACTGAACTCCCTGGAGCTGATCAAACAAATCATCTATATGAGGCAAAGGATATTTGTTCTTAATAGTGATGTTATTCAAAGCTCTATAATCAATGCAAAGTCTCATAGAACCATCTTTCTTTTTGAAAAATAAAACAGCAGCACCCCATGGTGATGTGCTAGGTCGAATGAAACCTTTCTCTAATAAATCTTGCAATTTCTCCTTCAACTCTAAAAGTTCAATTTGAGCCATTCGATAAGGGGGTTTTGAAATTGGATTAGCATCAGGAACTAAGTCAACAGTAAACTCAACTTCCCGATCTGGTATTATTCCAGGAAACTTGTCAGGAAAAACATCAGGATACTCATTTACCACTGGAACATCATTAATCTAGATATTTCCCTTGTTTTCAACAATATGTTCAAGGTAACATTCATTTCCATCTTTTACAAGTTTCTCAGCCTCTTGATATGTTATCAACAGTAAAGTTTCATTCTTGTACACAAACTGAAAGTCTTTCTGAAAAGAAACTTCTTTAGCTCTATAATCAATCTTAGCATGGTAAATAGAGAGCCAATCCATACCCAGGATAACATCAAACTATATTAGAGGTAAAACAATAAGTTTCGCAAGTAGGTTCTTTCTGCGGATAAGGATAGGAAGATTCTTATAAATTCTTTTTGCCTCAACATTTCCCCCAGGTGTTTTTACCACAAGTTTAGGAGTCATTTCTTGAGATGGTATTCTCAGTTTACTAGAAATGGTTTCAGAGATGAAAGAATGTGTAGTCTCTGAATCAAAAAACACACTGTCATAATCTGAAGAAAAAAAACAAAGTACCTGATACAACTTCATTTGATGGCCCGAAATCTGCTGAAGTAGTTACAAAGGATTTCACCACCCCTTTCTGCTTGTACTCTAACTGCTTCCCATCACTCAAGCTCTTTGTCGGACACTCATTTTCATAGTGACCCATCTCATTGAACTTAAAACATTTCACTAACTGTAAATCAAATTTTCTCTTACCATCACCCTGATCTTTTTCAGTGCAATAACGAGCCTTATGTCCCATCTTACCGCATCGGTAGAACTTTCCAAAATTCAGAAGACATTCCCCAGCATGACTTTTCCCACATTTATCACAAACTGGAAACTTAGTTTTCTTACCATCAGACCTTTTTGAAGAATTCTTCCCTTTCTCCTGCCACCTCGGTCTCTTCTTCTGCTGGTTGTTATAGAACACTTGATCATCGGAAAACTCCATTTCCACCTTCTCAGCACATCGAACAAGATTTTCATAACTTTTGAACCCACGAGAAGCTAAAGACCTTCGATATTTTGGATTTAATCCTGAGTAAAAAGTTATTGATTTTACTATCAAGGTCTCGGGTAAAATTTGGAGCATACCTTGCCAATCGAGTGAACCTTTCTTCATAGGCAGCCACTAAGTCTTCCTCTTGCCTCAATTCCAAGAATTTATTTTCCATCCTAAGTCGAACAGCCTTAGGAAAATACTTCTCAAGAAACATACCTTTAAATTCATCCCAGTAGAGAGTATAAATCTCATCAGTGTCTTAGATATTTCTAACCATCGACCACCACTGATCTGCTTCACCCTCCAAACGGTAAATAGAAAGACTAACCTTTTGATTGTCTAAACACCCCATGACATTGAAAATCTTCTTTGGTGCTTTAATCCACCCTTCAGCTAGCATAGGGTCAGATGATCCTCTGAAAGAAGGGGGATGTTGCCTCAGGAAATGTTCCACCACTTGCATGTTCCTCTGTGGTTGATCTAGCTGATCTCGTGCATGGATACCGCCACCATTTAACGCTTCAGTAAACTGCGCCATTACTGCAACAAACTGTTCAGTTCCAATTCCGACCATCTCAGGATGCTGATTCGGAATGTTATTTTCTTCTGTATGCCTTCCTAACACTGCTTCCATGTTTCCTTTACGGAAAACCATTCTGAACAAACATGTCTTAGATAAAGCAACATGGTAATCTTCAAATTCTATATCATTTCAATTTCAAGATAAAAAAATATTTTTGGATAATCATTTAATAAAATTCTAACTCCTAAAGTTATCTAAACCGACCTCTAATACCAACTATAAGGCCCCAGCCTTAAACATTACTTAATCTTGAGATATTTCAAGAATACACCTTGAGAATCTTTTCAGGTTTAGAGTTTTGGATAATTAGATCATAAAACATGCATTACATTCCACATTTAAAAAAAAAGTGGTTATATAAAAGATAGTATTAATTTTTCCCATCAACGGAAAGATATTGAAAATAAAACATGGATTCTTTCTTAACACTTCCTTGACACTATCATCATATCATGTACCATTCCCTTGACCTGTGAAAAACATTTCAAAAACTTGGGATGAGCATAAAAAGCTCAGTAAGGGATATAAAAATATGGAAAGGAAACATGAGTACATGTATACACAAGAATCAATGAAATCATACTCTACTCATAAAACATAATCAATTTAACATACCTCATCAAATAATGAATAAATCATAGAAATCATAAGACATAAAGGTAACTTGAGGCATTCATAACATTCTTACATAGGGATTAACCCTCCTAGTTACGTTTAGAATACCCATCATAGTATATTCCCTAAATCTCTTCGGATAAATCTTAACGTTTACCTACTTCGTGTTACCCAATGCATTGGAGAGCTATATTGGGCTCACCTACCCTTAGTTTATCATGGAACCACCTGTCTTCATAATAATGCCCAAGAACCATAACATAATCGTATCACATAAAACATGCATAAAGGAAACATAACATTTCCCCTTTTCAATCACAAAATATCAATACAACACATTGATATAAAAACATTATGAAAACCATTTTCAATACCAAAATAAAATAAAAGTAAAACATGGTATTTATTTTTCATTTAAAAAAGGTATGGCTTGTAGAGGAAGCCAAAACTCAAATAATGGTCACGGCGGCGGAGAAGTCGTTGTCGCCGCATACGTACGACAAAAACATTCCCTTTTTTCGTTTAGTAAAATGCTTCGTATAAAAAATATTTATTTTGGATAAACGTAAAAGTCAAAGGTGTTTATACACCATATAAAATAAGGTTGTGTATAAAACAAAATATGCCTCAATGAAAGGAGATTGAGACGAAGTCCCATACCTCGGGTCCGACTTGACTCGATCGTTCTTTATACTCCTGAATAATAAACTTGAGTTAATTTATACTTGCTTAAGAACCTTTTTCAAGTTCATTATTCCTTTTATATCACTTATTATCATGTCATTAACACTATGTAATTATTTAAGTTAATAATGCTCATTTTATCGATCATTGGTACTTGAGTCAAAAATAAACTCTTTATAATTACAAGTTGTTCATGTATCCATTATATCCAGAGTTATACTCATGATGTAGATATCATATATATCATATATATCCAGTATATACATGCATTTATAATATTACATAACGTTTAGAGGTAAGAAATGAAATGCACCGTTCATGGAGACGGTAAGCCGTACGTACGCATGAACGCTACTTTCATTTCTATTTTGTATTTTATGGAATGGAATCATAATGATATAAAGATATATTATAATTCCATTATAATATCATTAATTACATACTTTATATGTCCCACATATGGCATTAACAAATCAAATCACTTTGAGGGGGCGGTAGTCCGCACTTCCTAAAATGAAGATATCGCGTTTACTCATAATGGTAACCATAAATATATGACATAAATGAAAAATACAGAAGCTTAAGTAAAATAAAAACATATTATATATAATATATAAATATAGTGACATCTTAATGGCCACCTTTGAAGGTGATATATGATTTTTGAACAATCATCGTTTCATGAGGTAGAAATTCACCATCCACGGAAACAGTATGTTCTTTAACCATTAGATGTATGTGTGTATAAGTGTAGCCCTAATACTTATTTTAAAAACATCCTAGTATATGGAAAATACTGGTGTTGTTACAAAAGAAATGAATAAAAAGAGTTTAGGGGGTTGGAGAAGCAAAATAAAACAAAAGAACACAAGAGAAGACACTACCTTTAAATCGGGTACCTCTTTTTGATTTGAGATCAAAGGCTTCCTTGGGAAGACTTCTGCCCAATGTGAGGCTTCTGGGAGTTATATATGGATGTGGAAAGACAAAATTGGCCAGGGTATTCCGAGCCAAAGGCTTTGGAAGTGTGGGTAAGGAGGTAGAGGTGGGGGCCTTTTATAAGAGGAGAGGAGGGGCACTCTTGGAAAGTAAAGAAATATTACTTTATTTTAAAATGAGTTTCAGATTTAAAAGGTCCCACATTGATATAATTCAAGAATAAGGTGATATGGGTTCTAAATCCACCCATCCAATAGGTTTAGGACATGTGTAGGTCATATATTTTACATTATCGTTTCATTTTATTTAAATCGTTAAATAATGAGGTAATCGCTGCATCATCATGGTGTCATAAATAATTTAATTAATTTAATGTCTAAAAATTACAAAACAAATACTATGATGTATGAAATCTTTTTATCTTTCCAATGACTATTTATAGTAAAAACTATGACTTGTATAACCCCATGTAAAAATTTATTTAGTAAAACAACTCATGTTTGTGTCATTTTTATTTTAACATTAAATAAAACGATATTAATGTCATTGTCCTACCAAAGTGGCTCCATGGGGTCCCCAAGTTGACCCATGGATTTTCTTGGTCGTACATGACACATCCAATAAACTTAGGACATGTTTCAAGCTCATCTCATATTATTGAAACATTATTCTTACCTTAAATTAAACTAATTACCTCTAATCGCGATTAAAAACTTATAAGTTACTATTCACCAAAAAATTATTTTAATCCCATTGAACCACATTTTACTTCTTAATTAAAACCATTTATGTCATATTTTTGAAATTCAAACCACATAGGCGGTAAATTTTCATTTAAACGAAAAATCAGTTTTTATAAGTACCACTTAGTGGTTTCACTATTCATCAAAAATTGAAGTTTTCCAGAAAAAAACAAAACTTCACCCTAAGCTATATTTGCTATTCCGAATTCAAAAATGATTTCTATTTTAAAAAATTCAAAACATATAACTTGGATTAATTAATTTAATAATTAATTCCCACTGTTAGAGTAAATTTCGTGTTTTTATGAAACAATAAGTATCAAAAGATTGACACTAGTTTAAGTCCAATTTCAAAGTGAAGCTAATTCCAACGACCACTATTGGATTAAATGGTAAAAATATATTCTAATTTAACTTTAAAACCAATTCAAAATATAATCTAATCATATAAATAAATTATATTAAAAAGATGTTTTGAATTAAAATACAACATTTTTCACTATTCATTAAAAATAGAACATTATCAGAAAAATACCAGAAATTTATCCAAAGTAAATTTAAATGTCTCAATCATAAAGAATAAGTTTATTTTGACAAATATATCTTAAAAAATGGTCAAAAGATAGATTTAAAAAGGGGTCGCCATCAAAAAGCAGTAAAACAATCTTTTAAAAATATTAGTGTATTCCCTGCTTAAGATTGGATTTATTATCATTTTAAACTCTAAAACACTATCTAATTCATTAATATACATAGATAAAAATATCTATTATTCATTTCCTACTTGGGATGTTACACTACCACTTGAGAAAATACTTGAATAAAAATAGTTAAATAATAATATTACAAAAACTTATAACATTGTGATAATATGGATATTCATGATATAATATATCAGAGGGAATTATATACACCCTAAAGGATAAAAAGGTTCACAAGATCAAGATATTCCCCAAATTAATGGATATTGAGACGTAGTCCCTTATAAAAATTCAATAGTCTAACAACGTTACTTTAGAATCCTGAAAGTGAGTTGATGAGAGAGAAAAGGATCTCTCATTATTTGGACATAAAATGTACAGAAATAAGGATATAGAAGAATGTATTAAAACATAATAAAAAATAAATTAAAGTCAAAATATAAAATAATTATTCTACTAGAATAGGAGGGTGAAAGGATCTCTTACCTCGAGTCTGACTTGTCTCGTATGTTCCTTGTTCTTCATAAATAATAAAATTAAGGTAATTTATACTTGATTAGGAACCTTTTTAAATTTTATTATTCATTTTATACCACTTATTACTTCTCTACAACAATTAGTTAATTATTTGATTTCATGTCAAACATTTTGTCGATGTTCGGAACTTGAGTCAAAAATGAACCTGTTTTAATTACAAATTGCCCATTTGGTCAAATGTACATTATATACAGATTTGTATTAATGATTTAAATATCATATATATTCAGTATATATGTATTTATATTCAGTATATATGTACTTATTATAGTCCATAACATTTGAATATAAGAAAACAAAATGTACTATTCATGGAGACGGTAAGTCGTACGTACGCATGAATGCTACTTTCATTTCTTTTTTTTCATTTTTAAAGAAATCAAAACTAAATTATAGATAAGTATATTATAATTAATTTATAATATCTATGTTATATATTTTACATAAGTTCATTAATTAAATTCTTTATACATTCCATGTATAATGTGAACGAGTCATATCACTTTGAGGTGGCGGTAGTCAGCACTTCCTCAAATGAAATTATCAAATTTATAAAAAAATAGAAAGCATAAAGGTATGTTCTAAATGATAATTAAAGAAGAATAGAGAAAAATTAAATATCATAAAAATTATATATAATTATAGTTCCATCATAATGGTCACCATAAGAGTTGGTAGGGGAATATTTAACAATATTCATTTTCTGAGACAGTTGTTCACTGTCCACAGAAACAGTATGTTTTATACCCATTAGACAGAGGTTTGTGTAACTGTATTTAGAATAATTCTCATAAAAATACTAGTATATTTATGATACTGGTTTTGTTATGTAATAAAATAAAAAAATTATAATACAGAGTGAAGAAGTAGAATAATTTAAAAGAATTTTAGAGAAGACGTTGCCTCTTAAAACGTGTTACTCTCTTTGATTTGAGCCAAAAGGCTTTCTTGAATTGTATTAAACCAGAGGGAAAGCTTCTAGGAGGAATAGTGGGATGTTTTTATATTCTTGGAGTAGATTTTTTACTATCTAAGGGACTTGAGAGGTGTGTCTAATGGTTTATAGGTTGTGGCCTTTTATAAGAGGGAGGAGGGCCTCTTTAGGAATGTTTGAAAGTATTATTTTATTATAAAATTATTTTCTTTTTCAAAATGCCAAAACTCATTAAATTTGAATTTAATATAAATATAAGTCTAAATAAAATCATCCAATAATTATTTTATTGGTTTTGGATATTTTTTAATCCTTATCATTTTTATTTAACCCTTTTTTTCAATTACCGTTTTATCAAGGATTTAACAAATTGAGAACCAAAATATTTACCAAAACATGAAAATTATCCAATTAAAAAGTAAATAATAAAATTTAGACTTATTACAACCATTTTGAATAATATTTGTTTTTTTTATTTTAAAATATTTAATAAAATATTTTATATTTTAAAATATTAATTGTGTCAATTTTGACACTATTCATATCACGACTTTTTAAAAAATCCAAAACAATATTATTTATTCAAAAAAACATTATTAATGCAAATATAACATGTAACTATCATCCAAAAAATTTTTTATGACATCAAAATAACAAAATTACATTTATTTTAACATTTATAGTATCATTTAGTTAAAACATTCATTAATAAGTTAATTAGAAAATCATCATTGTGTCATAAATAAATTTATTTATTTGATGTCTAAAAATTATAGATAAAATACCATGATATAGTAAATTATTTTATCTTTCTAATGATAATTTAGATTTGAAAATCACTTATATAACCCCATATAAAAATTTTTTTACTAAAAGATATATTTTTATGTTACGTTTTCCTTAACATTAAATTAATTTTTATAAAATGTCATTTTTACTTACAACTAGCTCCATGGGGTCTTAAAATAGACCCATGGATTCCTATGGTCGGACATGTTTCATACAATATTTTTAGGACACATGTTAGGGTAATTTAATATTATTATAATATTATTTTTACCCTTATTTACTAGATTTACCCTTTAACCATGGTAAATAAAATAATTACTGAAGTTACTATTCATAATGCCTAGAAATAAAAAGGTTCCTATTTAAAAAATTTGGACCTTATGATTGTAAATATAGAATCCATTTTTCTAAATTAAAAACAGGTAAGTTGCATAAATTAATTTAAAATTAATTCCCATTCTCAAAACCAAAAAGCTTTTTTTAGAAGTAAAAACTACCAAAAGATTGACATGTGTTTTTGTCCAATTTCAAAGTGAAATTACTTCCGATTACCAAAATTGGATTAAATGATAATAATTTAATACATTTAAACTTTAAAATGAATGAAAATTAAAATCTAACTATATAAATAAATTAGATTAAAAGACCATTTTGAATTAAAATTCAGTATTTTTCACTATTCATTAAAAATGAAATTTAACAGAAAAAATGCCAAAATTTCATCCAATGTAAATTTTCATATCCTTCTTATAAAAAAGAATATTATTTTTTCAAATTTAACATATAAAAGTTAAAAAAATGGATTTATAAAGGGTTCTTCATCAAAAGGCGGTAAAACGACCATTTAAAAATGTTAGAGTTTTCCATGCTTAAAAAAGGATTCATTCTTATTTTAAGACTCTAAAATTTGTTGGATAAATATAAATACATTTAATAATAATATTTTACTTAGTTACATTTATACCCTCCAATACAATGGCTTGGCATTAACTACTTTTTAAAATAATAATATTTTGATATTATTTTTCGGTATAACTCAAAGTTGTGTCCAATGTAACATTTCAAAAAAACCATGTTATTGCGTGTTGAGTACGCTATCAGACATAGCATCCCCTTGAAATTAAAATTAATATTTAATTCAAAAATATTAATAAATATAAAAATTAATTTTCATTATTTACCTGAGATGTTACATATTTTCTTTTTTCAAAGGATCATACTCATTAGTTCTGATTTAATAGACAAAAATTATGCTATGAAAATCATCCAAAAATATAGCCATTGGATATTTTTCCGCAATCACTGAAACCTTTATATTGAATTGAGGTGAAAACATTCTCAAAATAAACATTAAAATATTCGATTTCTTAAGTGATTCACAAATTGTTTTCATATATTCCACAATCACATTCACTATATCAAAGAACACATTAATGGATTCATTTTAGTGCATCCAAAATTCCACATACTTATTCCATAGAACATTAATTTTTTACTATTTTTATTTTGATTAACCTTGATTAATATCTAGAAATTTTTTTCACATTTAATTTGTGGATTTAAATAATATCACCTTTGTGTAGATTTTAGTGGAAGCTCACCGTAGAGCATTCGTCCCTTTGGAATTTACATCCAATTCTTTACAATATATTTTTTTGAGCACCCCACCTTACATATTCAAGGATATTCCATGAATGATGGTCATGAAAACATCCATTACTAATGATCAAAATTAGTGTTTATATTATTCTTCTATAGTATTTTTTTATCAAAGATTGGAATTATTTTACGATTAATTCAGGACTTTTAAAGAGATAAAACACCTCTGAAATTATATGTAATTATGAAATAATTAATGAATTAAAATATAATTTACTAATACATATTTTTGGTTCCAAAAAGGGAATATACCATGTGAGGGAGTGAATCATGTCATGTTAATTAAAATCTAACACCTTCAAATGAAATTGTTTCAAAATATCAAAAAATTGACATTGACTATATATGAAATAAGGAACATTGACACAAGTGATTTATCTTGGTTCACTGATATTCATTTATATCAAAATAGTATACATAAGGATATTTTTTTGGATTACCAAAAATTAATTAAATAATACTACTTATATAATGTTTGTGAAAAAAACTCACCCTCATAGTTTAGAAACACTCAAATGATTAAAACTCACTACTCTCTCACTCAAGAAGAATTAACTACCCCTCAACAGTAGAAATTTTGATCACATGAGTAAAATATTATTACACCACCCTTGGAAAATAAATACATCACTTTTTATTTATATTAATTATCTTCTATAGAATTGGAATGATGTATCAATGATAGCCAAAATCCCTTAGTTTTTCTAGATAAATTTATCTCTATAAAATTGTCTTCTTTTCTCATCCACCCTTTATATTATTGAAAATTTATATTTTTCATTACTTCATAATATATTGATAATTCTTCAGATATCTTAATTTATTTCAAATATTTCATAATATAGACACTTTTCCTCCACCCTTATTGGAAAATCCAACTCATCCACTAGGGCTATTTTAATCTCTTTATCTCATGTCATGGCCTCTAAGTTCATATGATATAAAAATCATCATAACATTAAAATAAAACTCATCATGTCACAATAAATCATGTTATAGCTTAATGCATTAAACAATATTCGTCAATTTAATAACCACAACATAATTAATTTCTAGTCTCTTAAAAATATGGTGTGCTCTACCTTTTGGAAGCATATATGATCATCTAATTATAGGATCACCGTAGCCATCACAGTGTAATCCAGAATTCATGACCCTCATTTAATAATTGAGAAAAAGGCCTAATTAAAATACTTTCATGGATATTTTAAGAAACTTTTACAATCAAAATATAGGGTCTTGTGGTGATGTGAGATTTATACATTTACATTTCACCAAAATTGATCCAAACGTAATATAAGATTCAAATAAATAACTTGATGAAATATACAAAACACATTATCCATCCTTATATGAAATATATTATGGTTTAATTTAAATTATATTCTAATATTATTTTTTATTCACTCATCAAAATATCTCTAACTACCTTCATACTTTACATACTCAAAAACATAAATTTAAAATGATTTTATAAGTAATTTGAAGTATTTTTTACTATAACTATATCAATAAAAATAACCCAAAATTCAAATATGGATTCTTTTCCAATAATAAGACATCAATTGATAAAAAATGTTCTTTAAATATAAATATAAAAGATTAATGAAAAATTCAGATGACGATTTTTCTACCTAAGTAGTAAGTCCATCAATAATAAAGAGAAGTCCTAAATAAATGAAGAAGAAGAATCTTATGTAAAGAATATACTAAAATATGAGATAAAACAATTTCATTATCAATCTTATAAATTTATATGTGGGTATGAAATGATTATTTATAAAGTAGTATTGGTAAATGAAAATTAATATGAATTCTTAAATAAATAAGGTGAATTTTTAATTAATATCATAATATAAAAAATTTATATTGTTAAACTTGATGAGATAAATTAATTACATGAAAAAAATATTATTTCACTATTAAAAAGAATATATAGATGTAAAATAAAATCATTTTGAGGCTAAATAGACTCTAAAATAATAGAATCTTGTTTTTGATAAAGTTGTAGAGATTAATAAAGAAGGTTCAATGGATACTGAGAATATATTTACTACCACTAGAAAACTTTATGAGTGTATTGGTTTTAAGAGACCTTATTCTATTATAAAATAACGATTTTAATTTTTAAAAGCGTTTCCAGGCATTGAATAAAAAATTATAAGTTAAATATTATTCCAAATTATTTAAAATAAATAAAAAAATTCTCTTATTAATTATATTGATTCAAACTCATATTATAGAAATATTTAGGTTGATAAATGTAAATATAAACCCATATCTATATCAAAGGATGGAAAAATGAATGACAGTATTATTTCTTCAAAACTAGTGAAAACATGGCTTATAATGTTATGAGAAAATATTCTAGCACAGCTATACAAAATAATTTATTGAAACAAATTCTAGGTTTAATGCATACTATAGGTGCTGGTGGATTTATGTATTCTCTCATCTATGTTTAATAATAACTATAAAGGGGCTGAATTGAGTTCCTTAAATTATTACCGAATAAATCAATCATTCTTGAAAAATTATCAAATTGATCCCTATCCTTTTAATCAGATATGCATTGGAAAATAAAAGAGAAAAAGGAGAAGGACATAACAAAATTTTTTACTAGTTCATAGAAACAAGAACTACAACTAATCCTCTCCCACAATTCTCAATGTGAGCTTGGTGATATTTATTATAGACCCCTTCCAAGGGAATCCATAGATAAATGTAAATAACATTCACTTAGTATAAAGGTTTCAATAAATTTTATTTTTCTCTCCATTTACAATAATTATCCATAATTTTTTACCACACTCGGTACTAGTATTGTTCACTTAGAGTATAAAATAGAATACATATAAAAAGAATAGAAGAAATAAAAAAATTTCAAGAAAAAACATATAGATGAAAAGAAATATTTCAAATAAGTAATAAGATTTTAAGGAGAATATATAAGAGGTTTCTTTAATGGTTTCTTTAATGCATACTATAGGTGCTGGTGGATTTATGTGTTCTCCCATCTATGTTTAATAATAACTACAAAGGGGTTGAATTGAGTTCCTTAAATTATTACCGAATAAATCAATCAATCTTGAAAAATTATCAAATTGATCCCTATCCTTTTAATCAGATATGAATTGGAAAATAAAAGATAAAAAGGAGAAGGACATAACAAAATTTTTACTAGTTCATAGAAACAAGAACTACAACTAATCCTCTCCCACAATTCTCAATGTGAGCTTGGTGATTTTTATTCTAGACCCCTTCCAAGGGAATCTATAGATAAATGTAAATAACATTCACTTAGTATAAAGTTTTCAATAAATTTTATTTTTCTCTCCATTTACAATAATTATCCACAATTTTTTACCACACTCGGTACTAGTATTTGTCACTTAGAGTATAAAATCGAATGCATATAAAAAGAATAGAAGAAATAAAAAATTTTCAATAAAAAACATATAGATGAAAAGAAATCTTTCAAATAAGTAATAATATTTTAAGGAGAATATATAAAAGGTTTCTTTAATGGTTTCTTTAATGCATACTATAGGTGATGGTGGATTTATGTGTTCTCCCATCTATGTTTAATAATAACTACTAAGGGGGTGAATTGAGTTCCTTAAATTATTACCGAATAAATCAATCAATCTTGAAAAATTATCAAATTGATCCCTATCCTTTTAATCAGATATGCATTGGAAAATAAAAGAGAAAAAGGAGAAGGACATAACAAAAAATTTTACTAGTTCATAGAAACAAGAACTACAACTAATCCTCTCCCACAATTCTCAATGTGAGCTTGGTGATTTTTATTCTAGACCCCTTCCAAGGGAATCCATAGATAAATGTAAATAACATTCACTTAGTATAAAGGTTTCAATAAATTTTATTTTTCTCTCCATTTACAATAATTATCCACAATTTTTTACCACACTCAGTACTAGTATTGTTCACTTAGAGTATATAATCGAATACATATAAAAAGAATAGAAGAAATAAAAAAATTTCAAGAAAAAACATATAGATGAAAAGAAATCTTTAAAATAAGTAATAATATTTTAAGTAGAATCTATAAAAGGTTTCTTTAAAGGTGGTATATATTCACAAAGAACAATAGGGATAAACATCTTCTTCTGGAATTTATAGCTTGAGTTTTTAGAGGAAATCAGTGGCTCATAAAAAGTATAAAAATATATTCAATGTGACAACCAAGTCCCGGTGACAGCACAGACACCCCGCTTTAACAAGGTCATCGGGTCCTGGCCTTCCGGGTACCACCAGTTGCCTCGCAGACATATGTGGGGCCCACCCCAGGGTCCACCCACATGCCCGAACGAGTTATCTGACTAATGATTGTCCCCACAGGCCAACACATGTCCTTTCCAGTGGGTTTTCCCTCACTCAAACACACCCTGGGAAACTTCCCAGAAGGTCACCCATCTTGATCACTACTCCAATCCAAGCACGCTTAACTGTGGAGTTCTAATCAGACAGGCTCCCGAAAAGGAAGGTTCACCTTGTTGACATGAGTCATATCATTTAGTCATTTAACCATTTATCATTTGGGGATGTTACAATCACCCCCCCCCCCCCTTTAGAGCACAACCACCCCGCCTTAACATGGTCGTCAGGTCCTGGCCCACTAGGTATCACCAGTTGCCCCACAGACACGTGGGGCCCACCCTAGGGTCCACCCACATGCCTGAACGGGTCATCTCACTAATGATTGTCCCCATAGGCGAACACATGTCCTTTCCAGTGTGCTTTTTCCTCACTCACACACACCCTGGGAAACATCCCATAAGGTCACCCATCTTGATCACTACTCCAAGCCAAGCATGTTTAACTGTGGAGTTCTAATCAGACAGGCTCCCGAAAAGGAAGGTGCACCTTGTTGACATGAGTCATATCATTTAGTCATTTGACCCTTTATCATTTGGGGATGTTACATTCAAATTACTATTATTATTAATATTTATTTTCAAACTTTATGTCATGTATTTATAGTATTGAGTATCAAAAATATTGTATCTGGTATCCTTTTTTTCTATCAAACTAACAGGAAAATATAAATTTAATATTCATAATTTTTATACAGGTTAATGGTAGTCCATAATATTCTTCTTAAAATTTTATAACCATTTTAATTATGGAGTATTTAGACTTCCTTAGAATAAGAAACTATTTGAAACTAATAAATAATTTCCCCAAAATTGAACAAAATAACACATGAGTAATTTCCTCTTAAAAATATTAATGGTCACGTTTTTATAAACAATCAAATTCATAAAAAAATTATAAGTTTTTAATTTATAATGATTTTATTCTCAATACGTAATGATAAATACTTAAATCTTTGTAAGAATCAACACTTTCTGTATAATCATTAATATATACTTCATAAGGATGATCATTGTAAGGATCAGTCTCCTTAAAATGTTACAATAATTCTTTGTGAGCATTAACTATAGACTACATAAGCATTATTTTCAACATTGTAAAAATATCATATTATCTTTTTTAAGGGTGAATCCTTCTACATAATCATGATTCTTTCAATACAAGGGTCATTATAGACCCCATAAAGATTATTCTTTCTACTTAATCATATTTTTTATTTGTGTAAGAATCAATACCTTTTCACTTGCATAAGCATCGTTATGTATTTGCATAAGGTTGATTTTGGGATTATGTAATGATCAACATAATTGAAAATTCCTTCAAGTTCTAATATATCTAGCATGAAATAAAAACACTAAATAAAGAAACAAATAAATAAAACATTATTTAGTAATCTAAAGATCACATAAAATAAACTCATTAGTAAAAATATTAGGGTTTTATGAGTATAAAAAATTATGATTAAGTTAGATATGATAGAATAAGATTAATGTGTCCAATATTATACCCCTTTTTTATGATCACAAAACCCATAAACATTAAATATAAAATTTTAGATATATTATAGATTACCTCCAAGGATTTAATTTCAAATGTTATATTTTATAATAATTTTAAAGTTAAAAATTCACAAATTTCACTTTATAGAATAATTTTAAATATTATATTTCATAATAAAATAAATAATTAAGGAATTTATTGGAATTTTTATTTTATAATATTTTACTCGTTGTTTATATCAAAAAGAAACTAATTATTATTTGGGATAATGTATTTAATATAGCACACTAAAAAAATAAGTTGTCAAACTATTTTGATGAAATGAATAAAAAATATATATTATAATTCTATTTAATAAATAATAATATATTTATAGTGAGAATAAAAAACAATTTGATCAATATAAACAAAAATATAATTCCCTCAATCTTTAGGGTTGGGATTTAGGTTGGATAAAGGGTCAGGTACTGATTCTGAAAATGGTGTTGTAGGAGAATCAATAATAGTGAACCATTGTAACACCCAACAATTTTGTGAAATATTGTTTTCTTTTTTTCAAATAAATTTAATCTTTTGAATATTTTCTATTATATATAACACTGAGTTTATCTTGTGTTACATGAAACAGTTTATTTAAACAAAATGTGACATATTATTACCATATTATAAAATAATAAATATCACTTAGTCATTAGAATGGTGGGTATGAATATGATTTACTAAATTATGAAAATATACTTTTTACACATGTATATAAAATGAATTATTTTTTGACTATTTAATTAAAAATTAAAATGAAAAACTATTAGAAATAAAAGAAAATATTTCTATGTTTTACCTTAATAAAATAAGAAAACACTTTTGGTGAATTATTTTATATAAATTTATATATTATATATCCAATAAACTCTTCAAAATTATTTTTATTTTTTACTTGAAAATGGATAAAAATAAATCCCATTTTACGCTTGAAACTATATTTTTGAATAAAACAGTTTTGTCACCTTTTAACTACTTATTTTAAAACTTAATTTTTAAATTTTACAAAATTTATTTGAAAAAATAAATTTTATTTTTTCAATTAGTATATAAAAATTATATTAGGGTTTATTTTTTATAATTTTCAGAAATGATTAATTTTTTTTGATGAGTAGTGAAAATTACTGAATTTTTATTAAAACCCACCCTTTTGTTTAAAATATTTATAAAAATAAATTCTATTTTAAATTAGTTTTAATTTAAAATTAATTTAAATATATATATTAATCCAATTTATTCCACTTGAATCATTTTTATATTGATTTTTTATATAAAAAAATTATAAACTTTTGAACATTGTCTCTTTAGAAACCCACTTTTTCATCACGTCTATAGGATTAATTTTAAATTAAAATTTTCTAATTTTGTAAATGTAAATTGGAAAAATGGATTTAATTTTTTTATAATAATATTTATATTATATAATAAGTTAAGCTTAATATTATACTATTATGAATAGTGAAAATATTAAAAACTAATTACCACGATTAAGGTAAAAATGGGTTCACCAGAGGTTACACAAAAATTATAAGGGTAAAAATAACATAAAATTTGTCTAAAATATATTTTATATTAATATTTATACACTATAATTTATAAGTATCAATAATAATCGATTTTTATCCTTTATTCTTTAGAAAAACATGCTTACACATTTTCCTTTTCAAAGAATTACAATTGTGTCACTCACTAGACTTATAAAAGTCTGCCCCTCTCTTCTCCTCTTCAAACATTAAAACCCATTTGGTTAAACCAATACCTACCAAAATACCTTCAAAAATACATTCGAAAATTAACTCTTCTCACCTTATAATCATTATTTTGGGCATAAATATATTTTAGTAAGTCTTTTGGTGAAAATATAAGGATGATACCCGAACAAGATGTAACATTCTTCAATAAACACTTTTATTTTCTTTCTTCCTCCACCTCCTTCAATTATTATTAAAATAGGTATAAAAAATAATTATCTTCCATATAATGATATTTTTATGTTATGTTCATTACCTATAACAATATACACTTTCATCAAATGATTTATCAAGTCATCATTTGTTTGTATGGAGGAATTCCACCTCGTGATCTGTTGTCATTCATTTTTACATCACCACCTATCACGATTGGGTATGACGATAGATACAAATTATATCTATGATATTTATAACAAAATTATATATATATTTATTATATTATATATAATTTTTTTACTTTCTATTATGTAGGAAATATATTAATTTTGTTCGTGTGTACGGCGGAATACCGCCTCATGAAGTGATGTTATTTATTTTCACAAACACTTTACATGGAAGATAATAAGGCTAAAATTAATGAATATTTCTTATATAAATGAAAAAATTATTATATTAATGACATATTTATCATTATAAAAATATAATATATCATTTTCCTTCTTACCTTCTCACTCATTTAAATATGATAATGTCGTTTGTGTACATGTGGATTGTTACCTTCACGAAGCGATGTGATTCTATATTTTCATAAAAAATAACATTTATGATATGTATAATTATATTAAAGGAATTATATTTTATTTATAATATTATTATAATACTAGAAATTTAAAATATTACTTACCTTATTTTCTTAATTATTGTTGAAAAATGGGAATGTTACTCATGTGTACGTATGACATACAATCTCTATGATCGTAACGTACTTAATTTCTCAAAATAATATTTCACGATTGGTCTTAAAATTATAATTTATTTTTTTATATGATAATTATTTGATTATTATTATTATTTAGGTTATGGAATTTTGACCAATGTAGGAGTACCAAAAATAAAAATCAAAACATATATGAAAAACAAAGTAGTTATCACCCGAAACATGATTTTAACAAGGGATTAGTAATAAACAGGTAATAAATTGTCATAAGTAAAAATATATGGAATAATATATAATCATAGTTATATAATATATTTATAATCTACTTATATTATATATATAAGAGTTTTTAATATGTATGATAGAAGTTGATACTTAAAGTAAGGGATTTATAGTCTCGCTTTTATTTTTGGGAGACTGTGCCAAATTCACCAATCATTTATTTTATATGGAATACATACTTCACATGAATGTATTTTATGATTATTATAGTGAAAATTATGTGGAATTAAATATCCATTATAGAACGTCTCTTTCAATATATTTATGATTCAAAAGTTAACAAAGTAGTAATGGATTTTTATATCAATTTTTCTTTTATGAGAGAGAAGTCATGTTATACACATGTATTATTTTATGATGTGTAGATATGTCACCTTGTAATTTAATATCATGAATTTATTTATTCTCATGATACTATTTTTTCATTTAATTTTATTATTCCATAGTGCATATGATTCAATATTACCAAAGTGGTAATGGTTTCATGATACAATCTCATCATTTATTCAGATTGTTTATGATTATGCTTCCAATGATAAAATATTATTATATATCTCTCAATAAACTAATTATTTTTCTCCTACTCTATTAATTTTATGAGAATAAATTTTTTCCATTAAGTTTCCTCTATTTATGAAATCATGAGCTCAAAATAATATTTTTAATAAAAAACTGTCTTTATTTATCTCTTAGATTGAAAACAAATTCTTCTAAAATCATGTTATTTAAAAATATTTTCAATTTTTTTAACATTATTAAAATGATTTATTAAATAATTATTTACCCATGTTTCAATTTTTCTAAAAAAAAGTAAATAAATCTTCATGTCATTTTCCAAACAATTCCCATTGTGATTTTAACAAAACTATGAAAGGAATATTTGTTTCAACATGTACGATATAAATGAATTTTTCACTATCATAACCATTATTTTCTTTGAATATTCCCTTATATTTTTCATGGATATTTTAAAATAAAATAATTTTCAAATTTTTTTATGAATTTTTAGATTTATAAAGAGAATTTAAAATAAAATTTATTTTCATAATGAAATGTTCCAAATGATCTTTCAAAATCATTCTCCAAGGATACTATTACTATTCCTTCTCAAAATGGTTTATCATGAAAATTTGTTTATAAAGAAAATTTCTCTTCCATGGGTTATACCATGATATAATTATTATGAAACTCACTTGTTTTTTCACAGGTTTTTCTATAATGAAATGATGAAATGATTATTAAATCTATATCTTTTACTTGGGTTATGATATTTTTTGAATCGGAAAACTCAACTATGTAATTCCCCAAATTCTTTTATATATGATCCTAGAGCGTACCTTGTTCCACAAGCTTCGATTTGATAGGTCTTAGGGCGCAAACGGAGTTACAGATCATAAGTTATGGCTGTTCGAAGTCGGGTTGCTGGAAATGGCCATCCAGGATGGTTTTAGGGAAAAGTAAGGATTTGTGGGTAAAAAGAAATATTGCACGCAAAAAGGAAATCTTGCATGTAAAAAGAGAATCTTGCATGTAAAAATAGAATCATGTGCGTAAAAAGGGAATCATGCGCGTAAAAAGGGAATCTCATGCAGAAAACCACATGCACATGTGGAATTTTACGTGCACCGCCTTGCGAGCATGGAATTTTATGCGCACCGACTTACGCACGCGGAATTTTATGCACACTGCCTTGTGCACGTGGAATTTTACATGCATTGTTTGACATGGAAAACCATTTGTGTGCGCGTAATTTTATATGCACCGCCTCACTAGTTTCTTCCTATAAATACACGTGCACCCCTTTCTTCCCGGGGGACCCCGGAGGTCGGCCACCGCTGTAATGCACGTATGTCCTAATTTTCTACGCCCATGTGAAAAACCCCATCTCTTGCGCTAAAGACATCACTTTTGCGCGAAAAGGGGCCAACCTGCCTAGTTTTTCTTGCAAAGCATTATTTTTCATGCAACTATGTCGTTGTGCACAATTTTGCGCGCAACCCTTCGCTATTTCGTGCAACCCTTCACTATTTCACACAACCCTTCTCTATTTCACGCAACCCTTCCCTATTACACACAACACTTCCCTATTGCGTAAAACACTCCCCTATTGCATGCAAATATCCTTTATTACATGCAAATCTCTCCTATTTCATGCAACCCTTCCCTATTACGTGCAATACCTCTTTCTTGCGCACAACCTATCATGTGTGTTGATCTTATTACACGCGACAGTGCCTAGGCCTATGCCCGCTGGTTCAAACCGCAGAGGATGAACCCCCGCACCCCCTATGAAGAGGCGCACTATGAAATTTTTGGGCCAGGATGTCAGGATTTTCCATTGCGCTCCCACCTTCAACCTATGGAATACCCTGATTTGCGATACTCCTCTGCACACCACGAAACACCTTGAGTCAACTTATTCCCCTTGGTTTCTTTCCGATGTCATGAGTTGACATTCTCATCATCAATTCCTTGAGTCCAACCATTCCTAAATTACTCATCCAAACCCCATCACTTGACTCCTATGTCAGGTTGAACTAGAAAGGGATGCCCTTCTATAATTCCCAACACCATCCATTGTTAGGCACCTTAGGCTTAATAGTCCAATATACATGACTTTAAATTGTAGTAACCCATATGTTTCAAACATAGGATGCCTCTTGCTCCAAATAAGAGATGACTTATGTGCCAAGCATAATATGCCAACAGTCCTCTCTACCAGACTATAAACTGCATTATGCCCTATCATTCAATAATACGATGCCTCTTGTTCCAAACAAGAGATACCTTATTCTCTAAGCATAAGATGCCTCATGTCATGTTTAGAGTATAATAATTTCAAGAGTGTTGGAATCTTTTCAAACATTCCATCACTCCACATCATGCTTTTCATGTCCTTCATTCAAATCTTCATCATCTTTCATGTCTGAAGGGATCCCCTAATGGCCTGGTCCCATGCCGCATCGGCTCACCTATCATCCTGGGCCAACACCTCGAAAGACTTTGGACGACACTTTGAGTCAGGTCCTGTGTTTCGAACACGGTCAACAATCCACCCTCATTTTTTTGTCCCCATTTTAGGCTAACATGATATGGATGTTGTGTTTCGAAAACGGTCAATAGTTATCCTCTATCGTCACACCACCCTCACCATGTTCTGAATGTCGGGAATGTAATTCAAACTATTAATCTCCCTTTGTTCGGAATGATTCCAACACCCCTTGGTGTTATCCCATTTGTGAACATGCGCATAAATTTTGGCCCCAGTTATATATCTCAACCCACCAGCGAGATGAGATGCCCTCATGACCAAACATGAGGAAGACACTCGGGCTTCTTCCTTGCGTAAGCCCCATCCATCATTGTCGCTCCTTAGTGGAACCCAGGCACGCTAATGGCTATTGATTCTTTGCATAGCCACGCTAACATGGATCCCTCGATGGTTCGCTCCATGACACCCCCTAGCCACAGCGTTGCCTATCCCTTCTCTTCACCAAGGTGCAGAGGGTACCGGTTATGTAAGTCCTGGGGGTGCGGAGTGAACCCACCTCATCTGAGCTACAAGATGTTAAACTGTCAAGAAACATCATCCTCAGCATATGATGATAAAATGTGACCTCTCCCCATGCATCCTACGCGGGGTTACCCATCTCGGACATTCTCTACACCCACTAGCCTCTATAGGAGTGAAATCATTCCTCACATGAAATGAGATCCCCTTTATGGGAGCAGCGTTTTTCCATGGGCACAGGGTGACCACCTTGGTGTAATCCCCTAACCTTTCTTGCATGAGGTAGCGCTGCTGCTCCTCCTTTCTTTTCCAGTGCCCAAGGCCAGAAAAGGGTGTGATGGGGATGCTCCTCCTCTATTTCATGCCAAATCCCTCTCCCACTGGGATTTTTCGCCATCGGGTCTCCATCATAGAGTAATTCCAAAACTTTTTGGGCTGCTTACCATGCATAAGCCCCTATTTCCTCCCTGGGTTTCGGACCACGCATAAGCCCATGTTTCCTCTTTGGATTGTTAACTACGTGTAATTCCCACTCCACTTCCCACAGATTCACCTTTTGTGACATGATCGTTAGGACTATGCTGCCTCTTGTTTATCACACTGATCATGACTCACGTGGGCTTATAGAAAGCACCGACCATGACATCCACCTTGGGCAGCCTAGAGTGTAATCCCCACCAACATCTCAAACTACGAGGTCTTTGATCCTTACTAAGGCAAGGTATGTAGGAAGCCACCATGAAGTTCAAGCCCATGATCCATTGGTCACTCCAACCCCCTTCATGTCGGTTCACCAACACCATGGGAAACCTAGAGTGTAAGCCCCACCACCATCCCAAACTATGAGGTCTTTGATCCTTGCAAACGCAAGGTACGTAGGAAGCCTCCACGAGGTTGAAGCCCAACATCCATTGGTCACTCTGACCCCCTTCAGATCAGTTCACCAACACCTTGGGCATCCTAGAGTGTAAGCCCCACCACCATCTTTGAACGACAAGGTATTTGATCCTCTATAAGGCAAGGTACATAGGAAGCCTCCACGAGGTTAAATCCCACCATCCATTGGTCGCTCTGACCCCCTTCATGTTCATTCACTAACACCTTGGGTAGCCAAGAGAGTAAGCCCCACCCCCAACCATGAACTAAAAGGTCTTTGATCCTTGCTAAGGCAAGGTACGTAAGAATCCTCCACAGGGTTCAAGCCCATCACCTCGGTCATTTCGACCATCTTCACATCGGTTCACCAACACATTGGGATTCCTCAGATCATAAGCCCAAAATTCCCCCTTCTGAACTACATGGAATTTGATCCTTGCCCAGTCAGGGTACGTAGGAAGCCTCAACGAGGTTCAATCTAAACCCTCAGTTGCTCTGACCACCTTCACGTCAGTTTGCCCCCGTCCTGTATGACATTAAATTGTGGACCCCGATCAGTGGTAAGTCATTGTTTCCCCAGTCACCAGTAATTCGTTTCACACAAAACCCATCCTGAACAATGAGTTATTTGATCCTTTCCAATGGAAGGTACGTAGGAAACCTCCCTGAGGTTCAATCACAACAACCATTAGACCCCAGGTCCTCCTTCACGTCGGTTCACCGACCCCCCCCCCCCCCCTGAACTGTGTGGTCTTTGATATATACTAAGGCAGGGTATGTAGGAAGTCTCCCTGAGGCTAAATCCCACCATCCACCAGTCATCCCAACCATCTTCACGTCAGTTTGACCCCATTCAGTGGTAATTCGTTGTGACACAATCTAGCGGTAATCCGTTGATACTATTATCCAGTGGTAATCCATTGTGACCCCATCTAAAGTTAATCCATTGAAAACCTCAATCAGTGGTAAGCCGTCATCAGATAAACTATGTGGACTTTGATTCTCTGCCATGGGGATACATAGGAAACCTCTTCGAGGCTCACGCCGAAAACCATCGTCATCCTCATGATGGATCCATCCCATTCACCATCAACTTCATACATGGTCCATCATCTATCCTAATTCTTATCTGGGCTGCCAAATCCCGGTGAAATCATTCCATCTCATTTCCCATTCCCCTCAAAAGTGATCGGGAAGTCAACCATATGTTGGCCCCAACATCAGTGTCCCCTCCAGGGGTTGCACCCATCTGATCCACTCTAGTCAGTGTTATGATCAGTCCGGTCCATCTCCGTTAGATGTTAAACTTGCGATATACCCCCTGTTATACTTGGGAAGCTGAGGAATACCTCAGAAACATGCATATGGAATATAATTCCTCGCATTTGACGCGAGATGCCTCAGGCTTACGCGCCCTCGATAAGCCCTATAATAAGGGGAAGAAACCAAGACGTGCTGGTGTCCCAGCGTCTAGACACGCCAATAATGTCTAACGTGACTACTCCCCTGACTGAAGGTTGCTGCCCTGACCAGACCCCTTGGAATGTCCCAATAGAAGCAGTGTAATTAAGTGGTGTCCACAAAGATATGGCACTTGGAAGAGTTTCATGAACAACATCTTAAATCTATAAGGGGGGCCCGGACTAGGTGACGAATTCCAAGGAGGAATCCACAGAAGGAAGAACTGACATCCCATTTCCCATTTCAATTAAAGAGAAAATTTCCCTGAAAAAGTGATGGATAACACCCGCCTATGGAAAGCGAGAATGTGGGGCAACATCCGCGCGTCCCCCACAGACGGATGTGCGCGCCCCGGCGAAAGCGTCGGAATCATATATGAATAAAGTTTTATGAAACCCATTTTATTTTCTAGGTTATTATTTGATGAAGGTTTTATGATCTTATGTCACACGTACATATTATTTTCATAATGTAATATGTGGGACATATATTTCCTACTATTGCATTAGGTAAATATGGATAACTGATGAGTAAATATGTTATGTGTGAACCAGATTACATGTTCACAATGTTATTTATGAACGTTATTACATGTTCAAAATGTTATGTATGAACCTGATTATATTTTCACAATGTTATGTGTGAACCTAATTATATTTTCACTCAGTTATGAATGAAACTGATTATATGTTCACAATATTATGCATTAACTTGATTACAATTTCATAATGTTATGAATGAACATGATCAGAAGTTCACAATGTTATGCGTTAAACTAATTATATTTCCATAGTGTTATGAATGGGATTTTCTTTCATGTCCATAATGTTATGTGTGGACCTGGTTGTATAGCCATAAATTAATGTGAGGTATTGATTTCATATACTTAACATAATGAGTGAACCTATCTTTATTTATACATGATCAAAATGCTATAAGCTGATGTGCATTCCACAGATATATGTATTATTCTAATTTTACTCTCTTATAGATCTTGGTATTTGATTTATTTATGATTTGTGTCTTATGAACTTCTAATATTTATGTCATGACTCAATATTATTATCTTTGATATGAAAGGTATGTTTTTAAAATGTTATTATCATTTTCTCATACCCTTATGTTCATGTTATGATTACGTATCTCCCCTGTTTACCCATACTAAGCATCTGAGCTCACCCTTTATTATTTTTCCTTTCCCTGGGTTATGAGGAAAGGTTTTAAATAGGGTATATTTGTTAATATAACTAATATTGGAGATATTTATGGGATACATTAAAGATTCCTCCCCAAATTAGGAGATTATGTACCATGTATCCAAATACATTAAACTATTATAGTTCTCAAGCATGTTTCTATGTAATTTATTGAATATTAATATAAAAATATGTAATATATATGTATGAAAATATTATTTCTCTATAGTTGGTAACATAGGATAGGTTTAGTTAACCTTTGAAAACTAGGATGAGAAACTTTGTCCAGATCCCTAGGGATATTTCTAAGGATATTTCTAGAGATTTCAAAAAGGATAAGTCAAAGGATGACTAAAAGTATAGGAAGATGTCCATGAATATTTCTAAAGGATATATTAAGTGGTTTCCCATAAATTACATCTCATTAAGGATACTATAAGAGAATTTGGCTCTAGAAGAGAGGTACCAAGGGGTAACTTCAAAAATGTTCTATTGATTTAGACTCAATCATCACCTCGGGTATGAAAATGGGTCTTTCAACACTTCTAGTATGACACTCCTAGTGTATATTCTTTGTATGTTTACAAACTTTTTTGGAACGTTCCTGAATGATTTATATAGTTGATTACAATGAATAAACTAGGATAAACCATTGGTTTCATAGATTAAAAATAAGTTTTCATGATTTAGATATCCTATAAGTGATTTTTTCATGATTATGTGGTTTTTTAATATGATTAGTGTTTTTACACGATAATTTTTTGTATTATTCAATGGTAAAAACTAGAAGAACTAGGTTAACATTGAATGTGATAGAAAATTTTCTGATGATCATATTGTGATTATACATAATAGGTTATCATGGAACATGATTAAAAATTTCAACCATAACCAACTCTTGGACTCATAAAATAAATGAAGTATTTATTTCATTGAGATTTTGGATAGTGGAGACCATGGAGGAAAGAATATTAATTACCTATATATTGATAATGTTGGAAGAATCACTCATGGGAATGTCTCAAAGGGACAGGAAGATGTTTTGGGTGTAGAAAATTAGGATACAAAGCAAGTAACTTTAATAAAAAAAAATAAAAATTTTGGTTAACACAATGGATGGAAATATTGTTTACCCTAAATTATTATCAATAGATGAATGTTTTAAATGAGGAAGGTTTGGGAATAATGAAAATAGATGTCCTAGAGAGAAATATAATGTATAGAATTAGAAATTTGGTATGAGTAATATTTATATTCTTGATGATAAATAGACTACAAATGACATACGAAAGGAAATAAATGTTAAGTAATAAGACAATTAATCCTAGATAATGGTTTGAGAAGGAAGTTGGATTATTAAAGCATTAATGTATTAAAACTCATAGATTATGTTATATTATAATTTAAATATATAAGGACTGTTCAGTATAATTTTTTCATTAAGAATATGCAAGAATATATTAAATTGTTCTAATGAACTAGAAATTGGATTAATGAAAATGTAATATTTTTAAGGAAAACACATTATTAAGGGAAGATAACCCTTAATATGTTTTTATGGTTGAAAAAATGGTGTTTAGTTTAGATAAAGAGATTATTTATATGGATAAATAAAATTATATAGTATTGATGACCTCAAAACTAATAAATGATCTTTTGAAAAAGTGGAATATGATATCATTGAAGGAGTTTACAACATTATCAGGTCTATGGAATATGTTTAGTATTATACGGTTTTATTCAGGGAATGAGGAAGTGTTCATTTTTTCATTGAGGTTTTATCGTAATTCTGGTTATTATCATTCTTTATTTGTAACACCCGAATCTTCCACGGTAAGCATTTCTTTGAATAATATAGTGGTGTGTGTTGTACGCAACTTCGAGTTCTAACACACCATAACCAATGAAACTAGCCTTTATGAATAGTAATACCCACTTTCTGAAATTTTATAAATTTTTTCTATCAAAACGTACATCATTTTTGGATTTGGAATATCGAAATTATCTTAGGGTGAATTTATGGTATTTTTTTGAAAACTTTCAATTTTGGATGAATAGTGAAAAACACTAAGTTATAGTTTAAAACAAAATTTTTCTTTAAATAATTATTTATTTTATTTAAATTTAATTTATGTCAAAATATATACATAATACCTATATAAGTTTAATGTAATTAATTGGAATGATTTTATAATAAGTTTAGATATATAAAAATTGTATTGAACTTTTTACTGTCTTTTACCCACCTCCTAGGAGAATTTGAGAATTTACATAAAACATAATTTTAACACTATTGTGAGTTGTATTTCAAAAATCCAAGAGACATGTTTGATATGATTAAGTAAAAGTTTGTTCAATAAGATGAAAATAATTTTTGGTGAATAGTAACTTTTACTTTTATTTACCACGGTTAAAAGATGATAGGGTAATTAAGGGTAAAAATTATATTATTATTACCCTAAAACATGTCCTAATTCTATGGGATAAATGTAATTAGACCAAAAACAACCTTAGGAATAAATTATGATCCTTTAGGTCCACTTGGATTAGATTTGGACATTTATTATTATTTAATTCAAAGAAGAGTTAAAAGTGCTAAATTCAAAGTTTAATAACTAAAACATTTTTAATATAGGGTTACACATAAGATAAATTCGACTATAAATATTCATTATAAATCTAAAATCATTTCCTACATAATGGTATTTTATTTATATTTTTTAGACATTAAATAATTAAATTTATGTATGAAACAATGATGATGCAGTGATTACCTAATTAATGAAATATTAAAATAATTGATATTATAAATATCCAAATAAATGTAATTTGAGACTTTTTATTAATTCCACAAATTTTATATGTTCATAGTACATGTTATGGTTGTTTATTTTAAATTTTTTTTGAAGTAATAATGTTGTTTTTAATTTAGAAAAAACAAAATACCAAATAGTGTCAAAATTGACATAAAAGAGTTTTTAAAAAAAATATTATATTATTAATTGATATTCTCTTCATAAAAATCTAATTTTCTGCCAAAAGACTTATATAATGATAGTTTTATCATTAATTAACCAATTGGGGATCTCTTGGAAGATTATCGAAAGTTTATTAACCATATATTAAAAAAATACAAAGAGACATGGTAAATGTAAAACTATTTAACTAAAACGTAAATCTACAAGATAAAGTTTATATAATGACCCAAACCTGTCTAAAAGATATTTTTTGAGTGTTTTTTGACCCATAATTACCTTATACTTTAAATAATTCATTTTTGAGCCATTAGAACCCGAAAATTATTTTTTTATAAAATAATATTTCTAGCTTTTCCTAAGGTGCCCCTCACCCCTCTTATAAAAGGGAACTCCCCCTTCTCTATAATTCACACCTTCAAAGCCATTTGGGTCGGCCAAACCCTACCCAAATACCCTCTAAACTGTCATAAATTCATATTAGAGGCCTTACTTTAGTCATTAAGACAACCTATATATCCCTTTTGATCAAATCAAAAGGAAGAACTCAAAGAAGAGGTAAATATTTCATCAACTCTTTCAAGTTCCTTTCTTCTTCCACTTCCTCTTTCTTAGTTGTTTCCATTATAAGTTAAAAACTATAGTATATTATATATACTGTGATGTTATTATAAATATGGTATGACCATATTCATTAATCTATCCATCCTTTGAATGACATGTCACCATACGTGCATACGTACAGCTTACTGTCTCCCCGTCGTGGTGTAATTGTTATTCAATAATTTATTATTTTGATGGGTATAATAATGATGTGTAATTTATTTAAATAATAAATATATCATGATAATTATTCTTTATATTTGATATACCATACAATTATATATTATTTTAATATCAAAATAACGATATTCTCACTCGTGCGTACGTACGGATTATCGTCTCAATGAACGTGATGAGATTCATTCCCCATCGTATCAATTCAAGACTAATTTTCATTAGATGATTAAAAATAATGTTTAAAGACTTAATATCATCTTGAATATGAATAAGATACATATTATAAATAATAAACATTACTTACATAACAAGTCATATAGAGGAAAATGAATCAGTTAACATCCAAACCGATGATAATACTAAGATATTATTAACAAAGCAATGGTAAAAGATCATATATGATATCATATTAATGTATATGATTATTGTATAATTTAATAACAATTATTTCACCATTATTCAGGATATTAACCTACCCTAGACCAAGTAAAAGTACATGGTAAGGGTTAATTTCACAATCTCTTTATTATCCAAGGTTGTTTTTACGTAAGTATCTATTGGGACATCTTTATCATCCACATCCATGTTTCTAAAAAATGTATTTCAAAACATTATTACTATTTACTAGAATATGGGTTAAAGTCATTTATACCCTTATTTGACCTTATATATTTTTAAAGGAATCTTTTTTTCATTTTCCAAACAAGGTACTTTATGACCTTTTTGACAATATTAAGGTAAGAATGTTTTTTTAACTTATACGGAGGGTGCAGTTATTTTCCGCCGTTATAACATCATCAAATCTTCCCTTAAAATCTTATAAAAATATTTTCAAAATAAATTTCTTCTTTATAATTATTTGACTCTTAAATTATTTAAAAATATAAATAGATATTTCTCTAAAAAAGGTTATCATTTCATCTATGTCAACATCCTTTAATGGATTTTAATTTTATTTGAAGTTGATTTATTATGATACAAAACTTTCAGATTTTATTGAAGGTTTGGTGATATTTTTTATTGTGGATGTGATATTTTTATACCATTCATGGTTTATGGATAAAGTATTGACATTTCGTATGTTAGTCTTAATACGAATGTTTATGTTATGTTTAAAACTTTTCATATGATGAATGCATTAGACTTACTAAGTGATGGGTGGATCCTTCTATAGCTCCTCAATGCATTGGTAGGTCTCAAGTGACAAACTAATGTCTTGGCACAAGGAATTGACAAAATCTTATTTTTAGTCTTGACACAACTCCTTGACTATGTGGTTATGAAAGTCTGTAATTATGCATTCCATCATTATGAAAGTGGATATTGATATCGTATGTGATTATTTGACTAGTAGAATATCCATGTGAGTAAGTAAATGGAATTATTTTGATTTATATTTTACATATTATGATGAATTTTATGTTGAAAAGGCTTTTGTTTTAGTTTTATACATTTCCTTAAATGTTTATGCTTATTTATGAAATTTTCCACTATATTGTTATCCTTACTGAGCATTTGAGCTCACCCATTTCTATGTTTTATTTTTTCCAGGATGCGGAGAAGTTTATTATGAATGACCTGCAGGGATAGTCTATGGGATATCAGTGTTTTCCATGGAAACAATGTTGTTCTAGTTTTCCATTTTATGATGTAATGTAAACCTTAGGAATGTATTTAGTACTTCCAAGGCTACAAAAGTAATCAAACTTTCGAGACTTGATATTTTGTGAGTATGCCAATATTATGTAATAATACACCAACTCTGGGTAACTAGGGTTGGGGCATTATAGTTGGTATCAAAGGAAGTTTAGTACAAACCTTGGAAACTAGATATAGATAAACTCTAATTAGAGCACATATCCCTAAGATAGACTTTGTGGATTATTATAGAAGAACTTCCAAGAATTTTGGTATTGTAGAGATTTTATGAGTTTTCCAAGAAATAAATCCATATCTGGATACAAGAAGGTAAAGGCGGCTCTGGCACTGATATACCTATGGGTAAAACCCGAAAACACCACTTTGACCTAGACTCGAACGAGAACTAGTGCACGAAAATGGGCCTTGATGCACTCTTGGTTATGACACTCTTGGGGGATAATCTTAGGATAATTATAATTTTATTTAAAAACCATTATAAAGGGTTTATGAGTATATAATTCCTCAAAGAAAACCTTTTTATGATTATGGATTATATCCATAAACTGTTCAATTTATGTAAGTGTTTTCCCAGTTTGGATTTATGTATTGCAATTCATAAACTAATCTAGTGTATGCCATTGTTTAGAAATGGATCCTAGTGGAAGGAATGGAAAATGTATCAATTCATGCACTCCATATAGGAATTTCCCTCCTACTCAAGATAATTATAGTGGAGCTAGTGATGCAAGTGGTGCTGATCAGCTAATCACCATACTGGGACAACTCACTCAGGTTATGAATAATAACCTTACCTGTATAGAGAACCCTGATCCGCAGCATGGATGATCAATGTTAGATCACTTCATGAGGCAACAACCACCATCATTCAATGGTGGTATATATCCACCAGTATCTGAGCAGTGGATAAATTCCTTGGAGAAAATATTGAATGCCTTGGGGAGTAGCAAAAGGGAAAAAGTTGTCATGGCAGTTTACCACCTCACTAGAGATACTGATCAATGGTGGTCATTGATTCAAAACAAAAATAATATGTTTACGTATAAAATATGAAATGGAGGTAGTTTAAAGAAATTTTCTTAGAAAAATAATTTCCTCATAACCATCGAGCAGATATGGAAGGGCAACTTTTGAGTCTGAGGAAAAAGGAGGATGAGAATGTCGCAAAGTATGAAGCTATCTTTACAAGGTTAGTGAGGCATGCTGCAGATTATATACATAACCCAAAGTGTAATATTGATCGTTTCTTTGATGGGTTAAAACCATTTCTTAGTCAATCATTAGTCTCCCAATCCTTCTCATCATACGAAGATATTTTCTCATGTGCTATCAAGACAGAAAAAGAATTCTCTATGTCTTATGACTCTAAAGAAAAGCAAGAGAAGAAGTGATCTTCTGAACACTCTAGAAATGGAAATAAGGGGAAAAGGGGGAAATTTGAATATCCATTCTGTAGTAAATGTGGGAATAAATACCATGGTACTTTCTTGAAGGGAATGGGAGTCTGTTACAAGTGTGGTGAAAAAGGCCACCAACCTCGTGATTGCAAGGGGAAGAAAGAGGTTGTAGATGTTGAATGCTTTAGTTTTAGAGAAAGGGGGAATTATGAAAATGAATATCCTAAGAGTCTGGAGAACTTACCTTAGAAGAGACCAAGGGATCAAGGTCATGCTTATGCTATCACTACTACTGAGGTTGAAGCTTCAAAAGAAGTGGTGGCAGGTAATTTAATGTTTTCCTCAAGTTCAGTCAACGCTTACTTTGATTCTGGATCATTGCATTGTTTTATATCTTCCTAGTTTCCTAAGAAAATTAGATATTTCCAATTTGATTTAATAAGGGATTTATCAGTCAAAACTTCTAAGGGAAGTATCATTGCCATAATGTTTTGTTTATCAGTCCCCATTAGGGAATATAAATGTTATTTATCTGGTGATATCATCATCATACCCATGATTGAATTTGATATAATACTTAGTATGGATTGTATTTCATACCATGATGCAAAAATTTATTATAAGAAGAATGAGGTTACTATTTTTGATGAAGATGATATAGAATACCTTATCTTTAGAGTTGAATCATCACCACCTAATTCTTATCTAGATCCACCCCCAGTAGCTCAACTAAATTCAATTATTGAGGAGGAAGAGAATGAAATAACTGTGGGTGAGGAAAGGAATGTTCAAATATATGATGTACCTATTGTGAAAGAATATGTTGATGTGTTTCCAAAAGATTTACCTGGACATCCTCCAGAATGAGAAATTGGGTTTTCTATTGATTTAATTCTTGGATCAAGGCCCATAACAAAGACCGCTTATAGAATGGCCACTGTAGAATTAGTGGAACTAAAGAAACAACTAGATGAATTGATTAATAAGGGATTTATTCACCCTGGTGTTTCTCCATGGGGAGCCCCTATCCTTTTTGTTAAGAAGAAAGATGGATCTATGGGGGTGTGCATAGACTACAGGGGGATAAATGCTATAACAATAAATAACAAGTATCCTATACCTCACATTGATGATTTATTTGACCAAATTCAGGGAGCTCAGTAAGTTTCAAAGATTGACCTTCGATCTGGATATCATCAGTTGTGTGTGAAGAAGGAAGACATTCCAAAAACAGCATTTCGAACCAGGTACGGGCATTACGAGTTTACAATAATGCCTTTTGGATTAATTAATGCCCCCTCTGTCTTCATGGATCTAATGAATATAGTTTTAAAGTAATATCTTGATGAAATTGTAGTGGTATTTATTGATGATATCTTGGTGTACTCCAAAATATACAAAAATCATGAAAATCACTTTCCCATTATTCTAAAGACTCTTAGAAGACACGAATTATATGGGAAGTTTAGCAAGTGTGAATTCTGGATTCAAACGATTTATTTTCTTGGCCATATTGTCTCTAAGAATGGAATCTATGTTGATCCTTCTAATATAATAGCAATCCAATAATGGCCAGCACTGACGAGTATAACTGAGGTACACCATTTTATTGGTCTAGCAGGTTATTATCGATGTTTCGTCCAGAATTTTGCCCGGTTGGCTAACCCGTTAACAAATCTCACATGAAAAGGGGTTTAAATTGTTTGAAAAAAAGAGTGTAAAGAATGTTTTGAAGAATTGAAGACAAGATTAGTCAATGCTCCTATCTTGATTCTACCATCGGAGAATGATTGGCTTGTTATTTATAATGATGCTTCAAATAAAGGACATGGTTGTGTCCTTATGAAAAATGATAGGGTTATTGCCAATGCATCCCGATAGCTAAAAAATCATGATCAAAACCATCCTACTCATGATCTTGAGTTACCAGCTATTATATTTTCTTTGAAGATTTGGAGACACTATCTCTATGGTGAAAATGTGAGATATATAATGATCACAAGAGTTTGGAGAATATTTTCTCACAGAAATAACTCAACATGAGGAAAAGAAGATGGCTTGAACTACTCAAGGATTATGATTGCACTATACACTACCACCTGAGGAAGTAAAATAAGGTGGAAGATGCTTTGAGTAGAAAGGATCATGTAGTTTTGAACAAGATGATAATTGAAAAGGATCCTATATACATGGATCTAGTAAAGATGGATATGGGAATCACCATGGAAGGTGAAACATCAATACTTTTTCAAATGGTTTCCAAACCATCTTTACTAGAAAGGATAAAGTGTTTTCAGACGGATGATGAATAGTTTCAAAAGAATATTAAAGATGTGAATTATGGGAGATTGAGTGAATTTGTGTATGAAGATGGAATTTTGAAATTTGGGAAGAGACTTGGTGTTCCCGATATACCTGATCTGAAAAGGGAATTATTGGATGATTCTCATAGTTCCAATTTATCTATACACCCTGGTAGCCCCAAGATATATAGAGATTTGATAGAACATTTTTGGTGGGACAACATGAAGAGGGAGATTGCTGATTTTGTGTCAAGATTTGTGGTTTTTCAACAAGTGAAAGTTGGAAAGCAACAACATAGAGGGGTCATGAAACCTCTTACCATCCTTGAGTGGAAATGGGATAATATTATGATGGACTTTGTCATGGGACTACTGAAGACTCCTAGAAGGAACGATGCAATAATTGTCACTATTGATCGTATTACCAAGTCATCACATTTTATTACAATAAGGGATGATTTACCACTTGAACATTTAGAAAGAATATATATTAATGAAGTTGTAAGGCATCATGGAGTACCACTATCTATTGTTTATGATCGTGATCCCCATTTTACATCGTGATTCTGGAAAATTATTCAGAAATCCATGGATACTGAACTTCATTTGAGCACTGCCTACCACCCCCAAACTGATTGAAAATCAGAATGGGCTATTCAAACCTTAGAAGACATGATGAGATCATGCTCACTTTACTTTCATGGTATGTAGGATCAATATTTACCTCCGGTAGAATTTTCCATTAACAATATCTTCCATTCAAGTATTCAGATGGCACCATATAAAGTGTTATACAGAAAGTGACATCGCACACCAATATATTGGGATGATGTTGGTGAAAGAAAACTCATAGGACCATAACATGTGGAGGAAATGATGGAATGGTGAAGGTAATCCAAACCCACATCAAAGCAGCTCAAAGTAGGCAGAAGAGATATAATGATAACCGAAGGAAGGATTTGGAAATTCAGGAAGGAGATCATGTTTTCATGAAGGTATCTCTATGGAAGGGTGTTATACATTTCTGTAATAAGGGAAAATTGAGTCCCAGGTACATCAGACCTTTTTAAATTCTAGAACGAATTGGGGTTTTAGATTACCGTTTGGCAATGCCGCAAAGTCTTTCCAAAGTTCACGATGTATTCTACATATCACTATCGAGAAAATACATGTCTGGCCCAACGGATGTACTCACCTATGGGTAATTAGAACTAGAACCTGATTTGTCTTACTGCGAAGAGCCTGTCAAGGTTTGTAGTACAAGAGAACAAGTTTTGAGAAATCAGACGACTCGTCTGTTAAAGTTCTATGGAGAAACCATAAGATGGAAGAGGCAACGTGGGAAATCGAGGAACTTATGATGAAGAACCACCCAAGTCTTTTTATGCAGTAATATTATTGAAATTTTGAGGACAAAATTATTTGAAGGAGTGGAGAATGTTACACCCCAAGCTTCCACGGTACGCTTCTCTTTGAATAATATAGAAGTGTTTGTTGTACGCAACATCGAGTTCTAACACACCACAACCAATCAAACTAGCCGTTAAGAATATTAATACCCACTTTTAGAAATTTTATAAATTTTATCTTTCAAAATGGACTTCATTTTTGGATTCAGAATATCAAAATTATCTTAGGGTGAATTTTGGGTATTTTTCTGAAAACTTTAAATTTTTGATGAATAGTCAAAAACACTGAGTTATAGTTTATAACAGAATTATTATTTAAATAATTATTTATTTTATTTAAATTTATTTTCTGTCAAAATTGATACATAATACTTATATTAGTTCAATTTAATTCATTAGAGTTAGTTTATAATAATTTAAGATATATAAAAAATTTATTGAACTTTTTACCGTCTTGTACCCACCTCCTAGGAGCATTTTCAAATTTACATAAAACTTAATTTTACCACTTCTATGAGTTGAATTTCAAAAATCTGAGAGAAATGGTTGATATCATTAAGTAAAATTTGGTTCGATAAGATGAAAATAATTTTTTGGTGAATAGTAACTTTTTACTTTTATTTACAACGATTAAAAGTAAATAGGGTAATTAAGGGTAAAAATCATATTATTATTACCCTAACACATGTCCTAATACTATTTGATAAGTTTAATTCGACCAAAAACATCCTTAGGAATGAAATATGATCCTTTAGGTCCACTTGGATTAGATTAGGACATTTATTATTATTTAATTCAAAGAAAAGTTAAAAGTGTTAAATTCAAAGTTTAATAACTAAAACATTTTTAATATACGGTTAAACATACGATAAATTAGACTATAAATATTCATTAGAAAGATAAAACAATTTCCTACATAATGGTATTTTATTTATAATTTTTAGACATTAAATAATTAAATTTATTTATGACACAATGATGATTTAGTAATTACCTAATTAATGAAATATTAAAATAATTGATATTATAAATATCCACATAAATGTAATTTGAGACTTTTTAGGAATTACACTAATTTTATACGTTAATATGTCATGTTAGGGTTGGTTAGATGAATTTTGTTAGAAGTAATACTGCTTTTATAAATTTATAAAAAACAAAATATCAAATAGTGTCAAAATTGACATAAAAGAGTTTTTAAAACAAATACTATATTATTAATTGATATTATGTTACTAAAAATATAAGGTTCATCCAAAAGACATATATAATGATACGTGTATCATTAATTAACCACTTTGGGTTCTCTTTAAAGTTTATAGAAAGTTTATAAACCATATAATATAAATATACAAAGAGAGATGGTAAATGTCAAACGATTTAACTAAGAGTTAAATCTAAAATAAAAGTTAATATAGTGACCCAGACCTATATGAAATATATATTTTCAGTACTTTTAGACCCATAACCACCTTATTCTTTAAATAATTAATTTCTTATCCATTATATATCGAAAATTATTTTATTATAAAATAATATTTCTAGCTTTTCCTAAGGTGCCCCTCACCCCTCTTATAAAAGGGCACTCTTCCTTCTCTCTAATTCACACATTAAATGCCATTTGGATTGGCCAAACCCCGCCCAAATACCCTATAAATTGTCCTCCATTAATCCTAGAGGCCTTAATTTCGTCATAAATCCAACCTAAGGAGCCCTTTTTATCAAATCAAAAGGAAAAACTCGAAGAAGAGGTAAATATTTCATCACATCTTTCATGTTCCTTTCTTCTTATACTTCCTCTTTCTTTGTTGTTTCCATTCTAAAATAATAACTCCATTATCTTCTATATACTTTTATGTTATTATAAATATGGTACAACCATATTCATTATTCTATCCATCCTTTTAATGACATGTCACCATACGTGCATACGTATGGCTTGCCGTCTCCACGTCATGGTGTAATTGTTATTCAATAAATTATTATTTGGATGGGTATAGTAATGATGTGTAATTGATGTAAATAATAAATATAACAATATAATTATTCTTTATATATGATATAACATCCAATTATATATTATTTTAATACCAAAAGAATGATATTATTGATCGTGTGTATGTACGGATTACCGTCTCCACGAACACGATGAGATTCATTCCCCATCGTATCCATTCAAGACTAATTTTCATTAGATGATTAAAAATAATGTTTAAAGACTTAATATCATTATAAATAATAATAAGATACATCCTATCCATAACAAACATTACTTACATAACAAAGCATATAAAGTAAAATGAATCAGTTAACATCCAAAACAACGATAATACTAACATATTATTAACAAAGCAATGGTAAAAGATAATATATGATATCATATTAATGTATATAATTATTATATAATTTAATAACAATTATTTCACCATTATACAAGAGTTTAACCTACCCTCAACCAAGTAAAATTACAAGGTAAGAGTTAATTTCACAATCTCTTTTTTATCTGAGGTTGTTTTTATGTAAGTATCTATTGGGACATCTTTATCATCCACATCCATGTTTCTTAAAAATGTATTTCCAAACATTTTTAATATTTACTAGACTATGATTTAATTTTATTTATACCGTTATTTGACCTTATATGTTTTTAATGGAATCTTTCCATCATTTTCCAAACAACGTACTTTATGACCTTTTCAACAAAATTAAGGTAAGAATGTTTTTTTAACTAATATAGCGGGTGTGGCTATTTTACACCGTTATAACATCATCGAAGCTTACCTTAAAATTTTATAAGAATATTTTCAAAATAAATGTTTTCTTTATAATTATGTGACTCTTAAATGATTTCAAAATATAAAAGAGATATTTATCTAACAAAAGGTTTTAATTTTATCTATGTCGACATCCTTTGATGGATTTTAAGTTTATTTGAAGTTGATTTATTATGATACAAAACTTCCATATTGTATTAAAGGTTTTGTGATATGTTTGACAGTGTATGTGCTATTTTTATATCATTCATGGTTTATAGATAAAGTATTGACATTTTGTATGCTAGTCTTAATATTAATGTTTATGTTATGTTTAAACCTTTTCATATGAGGAATGAATTGGACTTACTAAGTGACAGGTAGATCCCACTATAGCTCCTTGATGCATCGGTAGGTCTCATGAGACAAACTACTGTCTTGGAACAAGGCCTTGGAAAAATCTATTTTGTAGTCTTAGCATAAGGCCTTGACTATGTGGTTATAAAAGACTAGAATTATGCATTCCATCATTATGAAAGTGGTTATTGATATTGCATGTGATTATTCGACTAGTAGAATATCCATATGAGTAAGTAAATGGAATTATTTTGATTTATATTTTCCATATTATGAGGAAGTTTATATTGAAAAGTCGTTTGTTTTAGTTGTATACATTGCCTTAAATGTTTATGCTTATTTATGAAACTTTCCATTATATTGTTATCCTTACTGAGCATTTGAGCTCACCCCTTTCTATGTTTTATTTTTTTCCCAGGATGCGAAGAAGTATACTATGAGTGACCCGCAGGGATAGTCCATGGTATCTCATATTTTTCCATAGAAACAATGTTGTTTATGTTTTCAATTTTATGATGTAATGTAAACCTTATGAATGTATCTAGTACTTCCAAGGCTACTAAACTAATCGTTCTTTCGAGACTTGATCTTTTGTGATCATGCTAATGTTATTTAATAATGAACCAACTCTGGGTAACTAGGGTTAGGGCATTACGTTAATAGAATATATGACTAAGGTATTCACATTTAGACATTAAGATATTCTTAATGATATTTTGAGAATAAATTTGAGTTTAGTAAATTTAGTGACCTTTATCATAAATTTTTAGTTTTTTAAGGGTCTAAATGATAACCATTTATAGATTGGTTTAAGTTAAACATTTGATGATGTTTTATAGGTTAATATATCAAATCACCAAATGAAGATTTATCCATATTGGATAACTTGTTTTATCATTCTTCAACTAGAGATATAAGGAATTATTTATCATTATTTTAGGGAATTTATTTAGTGATTTAGACATAGACAAAATTCATCTCTTAAATTAAGAGATAAAGTGGAAATTAATTTAGGAACAACCAAAATATTAAATTGTGCCTATGAAATAAAAAATTATTGAGTAAGTGTAATTTCATATGTTCTTAGTCTAGATGGAAAAGGAATTCCACAGCATTAAGAAAATTATCTTGAAATAAATTTTAGTCCTACTAACATCATTTTCGTAGATATTAATGGCCTTTTTTATGCCTATTTATATTGTGGTTTTTAGTTATTAACCTTCTCTAGATCACCCACATTTTTATGATCAATTATCTATATCACTATTTATAATTATTTACACTTTTCATCCATACCAATGTCCTCAATTTCAACTTATGTTCTAATATTCAGAATCCTAGTATATGTTATTCCATATGAATTTCAAACAACCCCTTCTCTTTTTCAATATTATTTTTATTAACCATTTTATGATGTAGGATTCTATGAAAGAATTTTCAAATGTTAAACATTTGATGGATGAGATAAATTTCATGGGTGAAATTCATTTTAAGAAGGGTATAATGTAACACCATAATATTTTGTGAAATATTTTTAAATTATCTTAAAAATAATTTAATCTTTTCTATATTTTTTATTTCACGTAGTGTTGGGTTTATCATGTTTTACATGCAGTATTGAGTTTAAAAAATGTGATATATTATTAAAATATTTTTAAATAAAATATATCAACTAGCCATTAGAATGGTGGGTATGAATAGGATAAAATAGACTATGAAAATATATAGTCAACACATGTATATAAAATGAATTAATTGGTGACCATTTAATTAAAAATTAAAATAAAAAACTATTGGAAAATAAAGGAAATCTTTCTTTAAAAAATATTTTTATTAAAACAAACACATTTTACCTCCATAAATTAAACAATAAACTTTTAGTGAATGGTTTTAATGAAATTTAAATGATATATAACTAATCTAATATTTATCATTCATCTTATATGTTTTCCTGAAAATAGAGAAGAATAAATCTAATTTTACTCTTAAAAATTGAATTTTTCTAAAAAATAGTTTTTTCACCCTTTTGAGTGAATATTTTAAAAATAATTAATAAAACTTTTAGAAATTTTAAAAAAAAAATTCATTTTTTAAATCAATAGATCAAAATTATCTTAATTTTATTTTTTGAGAATAATTTGAAAAGGTTAATTTTTTTTATAAATAGTTTAAAAGACAGAATTTTAATTGAAAAATAAACTTTTGTTTAAGTTATTTATAAAGTTAAATTATATTTTAAAATAGATTTAAAGTAAAATTAGTTCAAATAAATATATAAATTAATCCAATGTTGTTCATTGGAATCATTTTCATATTGAATTTTGATATAAAAACTTTATATCCTTTTGAACATTTTCTCATTGAAAATCTATTTTCTCATCGCACCTAGATGATTAATTTTAAATTAATATTTTCACCTTATATAAATAGAATTTGAAAAAATATATTCCATAATTTTAATTAGAATTATTTATATTATCTAATCATTTAAACATAATTTTTGACCAAAATGAATAGTGAAAAATTAAATACTAATTACTTCGGGTAAGGTAAAAATGATTTTACCCAGGGTTAAACTAAAAATATAAGGGTTAAAATAACAGTAAAAATTTTATAACTATTTTATGGAAATATTTCTACTCTATAATTGATAATTATCTATAATACTTCTTTTTTTACTATTTTTCCATGATAAAAACATAGGAACACCTTTTTCTTTTCATAAAATTACAAGTGTGTCACTCACCTCACTTATAAAAGGCCACCCACTCTCCTTTCTTATTCCCACCTTCAATTCATTTTGGTTAGGAAAATCCCTACCCACATACATCTCTAAAATCAATAATATCATCCTAAAATCCTTAATATGGGAATAAATCCAACCAAGGAAGGCTTTTGGTGAAAACCTACGGAGGATACCTAGAGAAGATGTAACATTCTTCAATAGGAATTTTTATTTTTTTTTCTTCCTTCACCTCCTTGAATTATTATTAAACAATGATGATATAACAAAATCAGTATGATACATATAATAATATTTTTGAATTTAATATAATGACCTAAAATTATCTCCACTTTCATGAAATGTGTTACAAAATCATCATTTATGTCTATGATGGACTAACACCTCACTAACTGATGTCATTCATTTTTCCATTAAAAGATATCATGGTTTGGTATTATGATGAATATAAAGTATATATATTATATTTATAATATAATAATACATATTTATTCATTATATAAAATATACCTTTTTAAATTTCCATTCCTTATAGGATATGATAATATTGTTCATGTTTACAGCGGACTACCGTCTTGTGAAGCGATGTGATTCGTTTTCACTAACGCTTAAAATGGAAGATAATAATGATATAATTAAAGAATATATATGATATTAATTAAAAATTTATAACTATTAAAAGATAATATATCATTTTATTTCTTACATCTTCACTCACTAAAAGATGATAATTTTGTTCGTGTACATGTGGACCACCACCTTCACAAAGCAATGTGGCTCTTTATTATCATCACCAAACCATGTAGATGATATGTATAAGTATATTTAAATGAATAATATTTTATTTATGAAATTATTATCATTCTATAAATATAAAATATTTCTTACCTCCTTTTCATAATGATTGTTGAAAAATGGGAACATTACTCAGGCATACGTAGGGTCTACCATCTCCATGATCATAACGTATTTCATTTCTCAAAATAATTCTTCATGATTGGTATTAAAATAAATATTTATGTATAAATATTATAATTATTTAATTATTATTATTACTTAGTTGATGTATTCTAGATAAATGAAAGTTTAATGAAAATAACAAATCAAAACATATACGGAAAATAAAGCGAATTTTACCCAAAATGTGATTTTAATAATAAATTAGTAATAAAGTGGTAATGAATGATAATAAGTAAATAATATATGATAAGATATGTATAATTATTGTTTTATAATAGATTTATAAGAAAATTTTATTTATTATATATGATATTCAAACTTGTATGAAGGAAATCTAGACTTAAGGTAATAGATTTCTATTCTCACTTTTATTTCTAGGAGACTTATGCCAAATTCACAACAAATTTATTTTTTAAGTTTTATATAACTAACACAAATGTATTTTATTATTATTATAATGAAAATTATTTTTATTTTCAAATCCATTTTAGGACCTCTCCTTCAATAGATTTATGGTTCAAAAGGTTACCAGAGTGATAATGGATTTTTGTATTAATTTTTCTTCTCGGAGAAATATGTTATTTTATACACCATTATTATTTTATGAAGTGTATATACATTGTATTTGACATGTAATATCATTAATTTATTTATTATATTGATAATATATATTTATTTTTATTTTATTCTTTCTTGGTTCTTATAATTCAATGTTACTAATGTGGTAATGGTTTTATTAAACAATATCAACATTTCTTGGGATTGTTTATGATTATTATTACAATAATAAAATCATATGATATATCTACTTTTAAATCCATTATTTTAATTATCCTCTTATTATGTCATGAGAATACATTCTTTAACTTCAATTTTCTCTCTTTATGTACTAAAGAGTTAAAAAAATGTTTTTAATAAAAGACATATTAATTTTTCTCTTCAGTACAACCCCATTTTTCTTCCAAATCCATGTTTTATAAATATGGTTTCAAATTTTTTTTAGCATTATTAAAATTATTTATTAACTAAAGTTTTACCCATGTTTCACTTTTTATGAAAAAAAATTAAATGAATCTTCATGTTGTTTTCCAAACATTTCCCAGTTGTCTTTTACCAAAAATGTGCAAGGTATATTGGTTTTAACTTTTATGAAATGAAGGGAATTTTACAACATCATGAACATTATTTTCTATTATGATTCCTTTATTTTTTTCAAGTTTATTTTAAAATAAAATTATTATAAAGTATTTTATTTTTAGTTTTGAAATGTAAATTTTGAAGAGAAGTTATTTTCCTTAAGAGTTGTTCCAAGTGATTATTCAAAACAATTATCTATCAATGATGATATCCTTTGATGTAAATGACGTGTTTCTATAGATATGGACCAAGTATAAAATTATTATTCTTTCTCTTAATGGTTTATCATGAAAATATGTTTATGAAACATGTTTCACTTCCATAGTTTATTCCATGATAAATTTCTTATGAAACCCACTTTTTTTTCATGAGTAATTATATGATGAAATAATTAAATGATTATAAAACATGTCTCTTTTCCATATATTATGATACGAGGAAATGTTTATGGAACCAATTTAATATTATGGGTTACAATATGATTGCTTTATTATGATATTGTGGAACACATACATATGATTTTCACTATGTGATGGGTGTGAACTATATATCCCTCCAATGCATTGGGTAATGATGGATAACTCCTGAGTAAATATGTAATGTGTGAACTTGATCACATGTTCAAAATGTTGTACATGAACTTGATTACATTTTCACAATGTTATGTGTGAACCTAATTACATCTTCACAAAGCTATGTTTGAACCTAATTCCATGTTCACAATGTTATTCATGAACCTAATTACATGTTAACAATGGTATTTGTGAACATGATTACATGTTCATAATGTTATACGTGAACCTAATTACATGTTCAAAATTTTATTCTTGGACCTAAGTACATGTTCACTATGCTATGTGAGGGCCTATTTTTCATTTCCATAATGTTTTGTATAGACTTAGTTTTATGTCCATAAGTTAATTTGAGGTCCTAATTTCTTGTTTTAAACTTAATGAGTGAATATTTATCTATTTATACATGTTTAAAATGTCATAAGAATATTTTTATGCCACAAATCTATGTCTTGTCCCAATTGTATGCTATCATGGCTCGTGTTTTTTTATTTAATTATGATTCATGTCTTATGAACTTCCAATATTTATGTTATGACTCAATATTTTGATCTTTGATTTGAAGGGTGTGATTTTTAAATATTATTCCCATGTTTACCATGTTTTCATGTCTAAATGTCCATGTTATGCTTACGTATCTATCTTGTTTACCCTTACTGATTATATGAGCTCGCCCTTTTTTAGGTTTCCTTTCCACGGGTTATGATGAATGGTTTTAAGTAGGGAATATTTGTGAAGAGTAATAAAGGGGAAGATATTTCTACGGTGTATTTAATAGCTTTCACAAAACTAGAAGATTGTTTACCTAGACTCTAAAGACACTAACATTTTATGGTTATTAAAAGTGTGTTTGTGTAATGTAATGAATATTCATCTAAAAATAAGCAATATATATGTATGAAAATACAAGGTTTCTATAACCATTAGGTAAATAAGGTCAACTTTTAAAGACTGTAGTTCTATGTATAAATTGATTAGGTTCATCTTTAGAGGCTCTAATGGTTGTCTTGTCCCTTCTAAACAAGGTTAGAATAGAAAATATCTCTTCCAATAATATTGTAGCTTTGGATCTATCAAACTTTTCAATTTTAGAGGAATATAAATTAAAAACTATATTTAGAGATGATCTTAAACTTGTGGCAGATGACCTTAAGATTGTAGAAATATATTTTATAGTTTTCTCATTAATATATCTTGGAGGTAAATAATACTCTCTTAATATTACTCTTAAATCATCTTTTATGACTATAGAATTTGGACTAAGGGGAATTTGGACTCCTATTTCAAATAAGGATTCCCCACACACCTGTAATATTTGGACTATTTCATCCTTACAAGAATTAAGTAGAATTGGTTAACCCTCTCTAAGAAAATAAACAACAAAAATCTTGTATCCTATAAATATTTTCCATAGTAACAAGTTCTACCATAGTATTATTTAAAAAAACTAACTTATCTATAGAAACTAATGGATTAGTAGAAGATCCAAAATGTTTCTCTCTATAAAAAATAACTTATGGGACTTCATAGTAATTCTTTTAGAATTAACTTCCACTCTCTCAGACACTCTATAATATGATTTAGATTCTATAACTAGACTATAAATAACAATCATAATCTCCATTTGATTATTACCAAAACAACTAAAGTTGTGATTAAAATGTGAAGTTTCAATAGGAATAATGATTTTTTTTCAATGTTCATGTTAATACATTCCAAGGAGGAATAGGTGATGGATTTTGTATCCACCGATTATGTAAAGCATGGAGTTATTTCCCACATATTGGGTATAGTTTTATGAGTATTTGGATGGTTTAAATACCTGGCTAGATAGATTAATAGTATCCCTATAAATTAAAGGATTTAATTATCTGATCTTTATGTCTATAAAAAGATCTGAAGGTAAATAGCCTTGTCTTCAATTTTTTAAGAAAAATCTATTGCTACCTATAGATATATAACGAGACATATTCTTGGAAGTGGAAAATATATATGAAAGATGAAAACCCATCCTAGGAGAATAAATATTTTTTAGGCTAAAATAAATGGTTATTTTTTCTTATACACTCCTGAATGAAGGTTGACGTGAATTGATATAAATCAGGATTGATTTTAGAATAGTCAAAATTGAGCTGGTTGAGGAACATGAGGAAACACTCATAGTTGAGTATTTTATATTCTAAAACACCACATAAAGTTATTGGTAAGATTTTATAATTATTCAAATAATTCCAAAAAACAATTTGATAAGATTCAAGATGATTTGAAGAGGTTGGAGTATCTCAGGAAGAAAAAAAATGTTGTTTTGAAGCTTACTATAGAAATCTTCATTTTGGATTTCATGAAAAATTTACCAAGTTATAAGCCTAATTATTTTCATAAATGTCATAATACTTAACTCAGAACATAAGACTTTATATGTTGAACATAAATCCTTTAAGTATACAGAAGATTGAAAAAGGAATTATCGTATGGCTTCATTTGCATCATATGTCCTGGCGATAAGAGTTCACAATGAGACTTTAATCCCACTATATGAATTTTATGAAATGTTTTCATTTGAACTAATTTTAATTATAACTTTTCAGTACTAATAATAAGTATCTATAATAATCTTTTAGGTGTATAATACTATGAAGTTCCCAGCATAAATCTTTGGTTAAACATAAATCTTTAAAACATAGTGAAATTTTCAAAAATCTACTTGTTGAAAATTAAGTACATGGGGAATAATATAAAGATTCATTGAAAGTATTTGTGTGTTTGTATATGTAATGTACCTAGTGTAATACTTAAAGACATATGAAAACTTTGATGAAACTACTAGATGAAAATTGAGATTCTAGATATTAAATATGTTGAAAACTCAGTGATTTAGGATAATGAAGGAGCTATTCTTTTAGGTTATAAACATTATAAACACCAATATTTTTTATTGATTAAAACTTGATAAGAAATGGTATTTGATCATCATCCATTGATTGGGAAGATTTAAGCACAATGAAAAATAAATTTACCAAAATTATTTAATTTTGAGGAAAATTAAATATGATGATAGAAATGTTGTGCTTTAAAGTAAAAAACATCATGATGATTACTTAAGAAATGATCTGATTCTATTTTTAGTAAGACGAAAGGATAGGAACCATTTCATATGTACTATAATTATTATTTGATTTTTTTATGTTTTGAATAATAATACTGATGAAAAACTGTCAAACCGTGATCTTCTGTCAAATAAATCCTACACCATTTTGATTAAATTTTTTTAATGGGTTAATGAGTAACTAATATAGATGTATGTAAATTATATGAAAACTTTATAAATGACAATACTTCAATATTTCATGTATCTAGAAAATAATAATAATTTCCACACAGCATATAAAGTGCTATATATTATATGCAACAGTAAAAATTTAAAAAGTAAATTTTATTATAAGGTTTTGAGAAGAAGAGATCATTTATAATGTAAATTACTTATAACGATCTATTAGGACAAGTTTATTAATTAATTCTAATAAATGATGGAATTTATTGAATCTCTTTTCGTTTGAAAACTGAAGTGCATGAAAATCATGAGAACAAAGGTGGGTATTTGATGATACCACTTTTTGTATATCATTAAAAAAAATAAGGTATTATGTTAATGGATATATAAAATAAACAAAAGTAATTCAATTAATCCACTCACACACATTAGAAATTGAGGAGATCAAGGAGAATGAAATAAAAAATAAAGAATCATTTCTAGCTCGTATGAGGTGAGAAACCAAGAGTTTGATCCAAAAGTGTGTGTCTAAGATCTATAGAATAAAAAGAAGAAGTATATCCAACTGTATTATATAGAAAAGAAAAGGAGGAAAATTTATTTATCATTCTAAGAACAATTTTAGGGAGAAAATGTTGTGATTGATAAATCTAGGATAATAGATCAATTGAAGAGTTTTGAAACTGAGATGGTGCTAGGAACTGATTTTCATGCATCTATGTTGAATAAATTTAAGCATTTAAAGATATTATGTTTATAATAAGGATATATAATATTTTATGTTTTGATATCCTTGTACCATCTATATATCTACTTCCAAGTAATTTCATTATCTCAAAATTTCCATATATATAGTGGGACACCATATAACATGTGTGACTCAGGGTATATATATAGATCACCATTTGAATCAGTTACAATAGTGTGAAGCAGTTGTGATAATTCTAATGTGATTCTTGCAAGATAAGTCTTATAAGAAGCATCCAGGTGAAAATTTTATGAAACATTGTGTTGGTGTGGGAAACACCACCCTTAATAATCAATATCATACTATAGTGGAGAATTCTATATTGGGGAAAATAACTAATCATATAAAGGAGTAGGTATATATAAAAAAAAATTATATTTTTGTTTTCTTTGTCACTAGTTTACATGCATTAATAAAGTTTATTTTTATATGTAAAACATTAACATATTCAGTTTAATTTACTAAAAACTTAGTTTTAATTCCAAAGGGGGTAAAATAATTTTATAAATGGAAAAAATTGGTCAAAATATGATTCATCCCACCTCTTGGGTGTCTACACTGGTCAATTGGGAACTAAAAATGATATAAAAGGGAAATTTTCCTCTGATTGATTGTATTTTTTAATAATTTTTAAATAAAATTTGGGTTATGTTGAGAGTATTTGAGATAATTAAATAACATCCTTTCATGGAAATTATGGTTTTATATCTTTTTATTATTCATACCAAAGACCCTTCCAAGACTCTAGAAAAGGATTAAGATTAAGTCTAAACAAGTGAGAAAGCATTGAGAGTATATATATGGTCACAAACTAGGTCAAAGTAATCATAGTGGTTTGTGATCCATCAAAAATTCTTAGATAGTTTCATCATATGAATTTAGTTCAAGATTTATAAAAATTTAAGAGATTAAAAATGATAAATCACTTCATGATTTGTATTTTGAAATTAAGGGGTATTTTAAAATAGTCCCCATTGAATTTATTATACATATATTGACTTATATAAAGGTACTTCATAATTATAAGTCATGGTTGTAAGAAGAGACTATTTAAATGAAAGATGGATTGGCCAAACATGTTGAAAAACCAACACTCTTTCAAAAGTAGTTAAAGAAAAATATGAATCAATTTCACATTGAAATGAAATATATGTCTTGGGAATATGAATAATTTTAATGTGATTATTATGAGATTTTTTTTATTAAATAGTTGTTCCATGTACTTTATAAACTCTATAAAACTTCTATTGTTTTCAAATAAGACTAGTAGGATGTGAAATCCAAGAGAGTAAAATAGTTTTAATGTTCATTGGTGGAATCAAGAAAGTTACACTAAGATAAATCATAAAATATTAAGAGCAAATGGAAGATATATTTAAGTTAGTTAATATAAAAAACCTACAAAAAATGGAATGTTTGAACATGTAAATGAAACCTAAAAATTTTTAATCTAATTAATCTAGATCTTTCCAAAAAAAATGACAAGGAATATTCCACCACAGAATGTTTATATATTGGAATTCCTGTAAATGTTACCATACTAGTGGTAAAACATTCTTGAGATCAGTTGAAGATGACTTTACCTCATGAAAAAATAAAATCGATCCCACAACACATTTCATTTAGTTAGTATTAAATATGGATGGTTTGAATGTGTAAAAAACAAAATTATATAAAAATATAGAAGAATAAAAACATTTGGACACTCAAAAATATGTCAATGAAAGAGGTGAGTATTTAAAATAAAAATAATTCGTCAAATGGAGTTCGAAAGGTTGGGATTCTAACCCAAAATCATCAGGCATAAAAATATAAAAACAATTACATTCACTAAAAAGGGATCAAGATTAATTGGAAGGTTTTATTATTTTTGGATGTTTAGGGACAGAGAAATTGATTACTATCACAAAAATTTCGTATTTATAAGTGTTAAAATACCAAAATTTTGGAGAAGAATTAAATATGAAAACAAAATTGCTACTCAAAATATAGAAGAACAAAAAAGGAAACTCTATCTTAAAAAAATATTTTAAGTATTGTAAAAATTTCTATGACATGTGTAGTATTTATGATTATTTTTATGATAAATTCTATTACAACCATTATAGGTGTTACTCACATGATTAATACAAGAATGAATCACCACAAACCAAGTAGTAGGTAAATGATTTTATGTTGAGGAGTTATCAAAAGAATAGAAATGATAAGAATGTAACTCCCAATAAGAAACAGATTATAGCTGAGAAGTTTCCCAAGAATAGCAGTAGCGAAGAAAAAAATTGTTTGTAGCTTGTGAAATAAAGATAAACACACACCAAACCAGTGTCTGAATAATCTATCAAAATATATGTAGATATTAAATAAAAATGTAAAACCACCATTTTTATTTAGTGACAAATTTATTTCTATAAAGTAGTAGTCCACACCAAATAAAAAGGTGCATTATCCAAATGATTTCTTAATAATATAGCCTAGTCATCTGGATATATCGATGAATTTGGATCAATAAATAAATATTTAAACCAAAATTATATCTCAATAAAATATGCCATTTCTAGATAATAATCAACTTGAAAATGAAAAAACATTACTTGTATACTCAAGATGTTATAATTAAAAAATGCAATCGGGATGCAAGAACGGAGTTGTTGAGGCATTTCATAGATTTAGAGAAAAATGAAATTGGGTTTATAAAGAAGTATTATCCCTAGCTCTACGACTATGTAATTGTGTAATGTACACCTTATTCACTAATAACAAGTGTTTTTGTTTCAATGGTAATGGTTCAACGTGAAGTATGAATGAGGGATAGCATACTCATACTATCATAAAGGATATCCATCATGGTTAACTGAAATTTTAATTGGTGTTCATTTAAAATTTGTATCAATCACCAACTGATATTACATACTAGGAGTTATTTCTATATGAAAGTGAAAATGGTGATGAATAATTCAGTACACCCCTTGATGGGGAGCATCTAAATAAGTATAGGTAGTAAGAAATTTCTTAAATTCATAAGAATTAGAAATCTTTATAGTCCCGGCATTAATGAAGTGTGAGGTATGATATTTACACACATTTCATTATTATAGTGTGTACATGTTTTACATACCAAGGGGTAGTTTTCTAACAAAAGGTAAATCAATTTACTTGTAGCTGAACTTTATGATGTGTGATGGGAAGATGAGTGTAGGTTTATAAATTGTTTTTAAGTATGATTTATATATCCCCTAAGAATTGAATATCTATGTTAGTATAACATTGAAAATTTTAATAAAAAAATTTAGTATCTTGGTTATGAACTTTTATTTTCATCATCAAGTTTTCCAAAGTAGATATGGATTGATTAATTGATGTCTCATTAATAAGGATTACTTGGTACCTACCTTGTCTAAAATTATTTAAAGAACATTGGGAGAATAAGTGGTATTCCAAGTGGATGAGAGCACCATTACACTAAGTGGGGGATATATTTTTCCAACCATTTAAATTTATTTTCATTAAGGGGGATAGGAAAAGTGAACTTTCTTTGGTAATTAACTTGCATCAAATGTGTTTGAATATTTAATGTATTGAAACAAAAATCCAAAGGAAGAGATTGAATTTCTATTTGTATTATTAATTTTGGTTATTTTTAATGCACATATCAATACATTTATGATAGGAATATATTATAGAGTGTGTATTCAACCATTACATAGATATTGGTACTACATCCCACATATTAGCTAAATTTTTATGAGGTTTATACTTGGAATATCTAGCTAGATAGATTCATATAGGCCCTGTAAATTAGATGACTTAAGGAGATGATCTTAATGTTTATGACAGGTGCTAAAGGTAAAGAGCCTTATCTTCAACAGGTTGAGTAAAAGCGATTACTACCTATAGATATCTTTCAGGATTTCTTCCATGTAGTGGTTAAGCTAAATAAAATTGGAACCCCCATATGAAAAGAAAACCCCTATTGACTACTAAAACCAACGGTTATCAGTTTTTGTAAACACCTATATGAAGGACTGTATGAATAGAGAGGTATCAGGATTGATTTAATAAGGGCCACATCTGAGCTGGCAGAGGGACTCAAGAAAATGATCTTAGTTGAGTATATTATATTATAAAAAACATAAAAAAATGTATTATAAGGAGTTTTTAATTATTCTAATAATTAAAATATTCATTTGTAAAAGTATTGATACAATTTTAAATGGTTGGATTTGTACATTATGTAATGGGAAGCCATTCTGGATCCTACTAAAAAAATATGCATTTTGGAGTTCAAGAAAAAATGGCTAGGTATTAAGAATCAAACATTTTCTACTGATCATAAAAATAAACTACGAACATAATACATTAAGCATTAAACATAAGGATTTAAAGTCTAAAACTATTAAAAACTGCATGATCTCATGACTTTAGTTGTAGTATATGTCATGATCATATTACTTTACTATAAGTCTTTTAGCCCAATACATGACTTTACTGAAATTTTTGACTTTGAAAAAATGAATATTATTTCTTCTGAATACTATGAATAAGTATCTATAGTAATACTTTGTGAATGTAAGACTCTGATGTTCCTTGTGTAGATTTTTGGTTAGGAATAAATATTCTATACATAGAAATTTTTTTAGAAATGCTGGTGGATGGAAATGATGTTCCTAGAGTAGAATTTAAAGTTTCATCATAAGTCTTCATAACAATAGGTATTTGATTTCCCCACTGTAATACATAAATACTTTAGAAAATATTGAAGTTTCTATAATGAAAAATCAAGGTTTATATTTTGAATCCCATGATAAATAAAGTTTTTTAAAATGATTTAGGAATTGTTCATTCTAAAGGACCCCGGGACACCCTGAGAGGGGAGAGGTTAATCAGGGTGACAACTTTTTCTTTTAAAGTGATGGATCTTGTTCCCACATTGGTAGGAACTTTTTGAACCTGTATGATTAATATGATCAGAATGAAATCAATCAGATGCACAGAGAAGACACAACACTTTTTACTTAGTTCACCACTAAGGGTTACGACCAAGGATCATAGGCCGAAAAGTTTTCGGTCATACCAAATTCTGCTAATCTTTACTAGCGGTGGATTGCAAAGGTTCGGGCACAGCTACTCTTTCCCAGGCTCACTGCCTTTACAAAGGTTCAGGGATAGCTGACTACTTCCCTCGGGTCACTACCATTGACTCCCCCTGGCACACTTCCCATGGTGATGTCACACTCAGATTATAGACATGAAGGTCTCTTCATCATTGCATAAGAATGAATCCTCTGTTGTATGTAGATGCTCCGTTGAAGTAAAACTCTCACCAGTAGACTAATCTCACTTTGAGATGTGGGTACCGGGCGATCTTCCAGATTTCGTGCAGCTTCAAAATGGACAGATGTACTTTAACAACCCTGGCGCACTTCTCCAAGCCCAGCGCACAAGTATCAATCCTGGCGCGCAAGTCACTTGTGTGGTACAAATTCGGTGCATAGGTGACACCAAACCACTTGCGCAACACTGCCTCCTTCAACTCCAAACTTGCGCGACACTATGCCTCTAACTCCCCAGCTACCTTGATTTTGAAACCAACTATCGGAGCGCATCCTCTTCTTGCGTCACCAAACAACAACTTGCACGACTCAACCACTTGCGCGATGAGAGCTCCAAAAATCTATAATTCTTGAACTTCGTTACAAATGATGAGGGTTGGTTGTCTATATATAGGCAAACTGGACCCCCTGCATGGTGGCGCGCAAGTCTCCCCTCGGCGTGCAGGTTCTGGCATGCAGCTCATCCTCCCTAGCCTCTGTCGCGCTACTCACTTGTGCGACCACATCAATAATTGTGAGAACTTATTTCCTTTGCCATATTTTGAAGTTATGATCTCGAAAAACAGTAGGCGCGCAAGTTTCCAATCCTCCTAGTCATCAGCGCGCAAGTCTCTTCACGACGCGCAGGTCACTTGCGCGACCACCCCAAAACATGCACGACCCTTATCCCTTTTCCATTTTTCTATGTTCTGATCTTGAAAAACATATGGTGCACAAGTTTCCTCTCCTTCAAGTACATGGTGCGCAAGCCACTTTTCCAAAAACACTTTTCTCCATTTGTCGATTTTTAGGCCCAAAAATTTGGAAAACACTGGGAAACAGTTCCACCTTTAATACTGTTGTCTGCTTGAACTGTATGATTTCTTTGCTGGTACACATTCTAAACTTCCACTGATAATTGACAACAAACACAAACCATACTCCAAATCATGCATATAAGACCATGTTTTGAACACATTCATGGTATAAACATCTAGATTGGTTTGTGATCCATGCTTGAAAATAAACAAAATTTTATCTTCATCCATGAAGAGGTAATATCAAATCACAAAGAAAAATATAGTTTCCAAAATTATTCAATTATGAGAAATATTAAATCTTATGGTGTCAATGTTGTGCTTTGAAGTTCAAAACATCATCATGTTGACTAATACCATGATCCAAGACTATTTTAAGGATGAATAATTGAGTAGAACCACTACATCTATTCTTTAAGGATTGAATTATTTTAATTATTTTTCATGAATAGGGAAAATTAATAACCAACAAACCTCAACCTATTTTCTAAAAAATCCTTGACTATTTTGATTCATGGGTATTTGAGTACTCATGAGTAACTAATATGGAAGTATGAGAATTCTCCAAATACTTGAGAAATTTAAATATTTCTAGATTCAAGGAATATATAAAAGAATAGAAAGTTACAAATTTTATATAATGTCATTTATTTTATATACAATTGTGAAAAATTGAAAAGAAGATTCTTTTGAAAGGTTTTGAGAAGAAGTAGTCTTGTCTATTATAAACATCTTATGAAGATATTTTGGGAAAAGAATTAAGAATGATTTGAAATAAATTAGGGTATTTATAGAATGTCCTTTGAGTTAAAAACTAAATTAAATTAAAAATATTTAGAATAAAATAGGGCCTTTTATAATACCACTTTTTTAGAATGATTTGAAAATGATTCAAGGTATTCTATTTAAGGATATTTAAATGAAAGAAAATATTTAATGTATCCACTCATTCACATGAGAAATTTAAGATATTATGGGGAAAGAAATAAAAAAGAATAATGTTTTTCTATTTTGATTTGAGAACTGATATATGGAGCAAGATGTATACACCTAAAATATATATATGAAAAATAATAAGTGTACAATGTTGTATGCTATATAGAGTAAGAGGAATAGGAGTCATAAATACTTCTGAGATTAGTTGGGGGGGTAAATCTATGAGTCTTAAATCTAGGGGAACAAATCTATTAAAGAGATGTGAAACCGATTTTATACCAGAAACTAAGATTCATTAGTTTTTATTGAAGATATTCAATCATTTAATGAACCTATGTTGAGGAGAAAGAGATATACATTATGGATGTTTTGATATCCCTATGTTTTCTTGATATACACTTCCAAGGAAAGACCTCATCAAAACCCTTGTATATATATGGTGAGACTCTATAGAGCATATGTGACTCAGTGTATATAGGGAGATCATTGTGGGACTTAATGACAACAGTTTGATGCTTATATGATAACTCTAGTGTGATTCTATAATGAGATATCTTGTGATAAGAAATAAATTGTAAATATTGTGGGAATTAGTGTTGGTGTGGGATACACCACCCATTATTATCAACTTTATATTATAGTGGGGAGTCCATCATTGGGGGAATAACCAATCATGTTAAGGAGTGGTTCTTTGTACTAAACCTTGAAAAAATATCATGAACATATTTACTACTTTTCTTTAATGCATATAGTTTATTGTTTCTAGGTAAAACATTTATAGATACAATTTAAATAATCAAAAAAGGTTGTTTATTTATAAAGGGGGTTAAATAATTTTAGAATTGATAAATCTTATTCAACACCTGATTCACCCTCCCTCTCAAGTGTCTGCATTTGTCTATTGGGTACTAAAAAATATACTTTTAATTTCTTTAATCGCTTGAAAATATTCTTAAATTCTCTAATATTCTCCACCAAAGTCTCCTTAAAATATTTTAAACTCTCTTAAATAAAACAGATAGTATCAATCAATGATCTCTTATGAACTTTAAGTCTTTTCTTAGTTGTTGACTTGATGTATTTAATTTTAGGATTTAAATATCTTCTAAACTCTTTAATAGTTTCCAGTAAGATTTTATAACACTATAAGAATTAAAATTTTTCATTCATCATATATAGAGATAATGAAACAGCTTTCACATCATCCTTACTAGATTCTGAAATTGAAACTGTAACTGGTGCAACAAAGTGAGAAGGAAGAAGCATTTTTATATACTCAAACTATGTATAAATCATCATCTTCAACATATCAAAATATATTTTATACATTATCAAATATTTCAGGTCTAAAAAATAATATTTTGAAACCTTTTGAGATTTTATTTCATCAATGTCTGATTTTTTTCGTAAGACGAAATTTAGAGATAGAATTCTTCTTTAAGACTTTTATCTCTTCCCTAGAATCCTTGAGATTGGAATTCTAACCATAATTCTCTTCCTCTAAATGAATAAATTTAGGGGACATTTCTAAGGTAAAGATTCCAATAGGATTATCAAAAACAAACCTTTCATTATATATATTAGTAGAGGACACTTCTTCTCCTCCATCATTCTCAGAATGAGAATGGATTTCATTAGACACTACTTGTATGTTTCTTATCAATAGAAGAGTTTCCAAACATTTTATTTAGTCAGCATGTTCATCTCTAACATGATCAATAGACTCATTTCTGGCCTCCTAGTGAGACTATACATCCACTAATTCATCATCAATTAGATTCTAAACATTTTTTTTTGTAACATTAATATCCCCAAGTTCAGTATATTAATAAAAATATAGCACATTAGCTTCATCTAGTACATAAATAGATTACTCTTTATGATTTAATTATTCCAATTTAGTTGAAGGACCAATTTATATACCTATAGTATACTTAGTTAAGTCAACTGGATCATCATTAACTAACATTTTGACTTCATTTGTACTTACTTCCCCAAATTTTAAATCAGGTTTATCCACCTCATCTACTGCAGGTATACCCAACTCAGTTAATGGTAAGTTAAGCATTATAGAAGAATACATTAAATTATACCCATAAAATAGAGTAAGGATTTCATCCTCATTATATTTCTCCTCCACTTCCTTATTAATCACTACAATATATCTCAAAAAATCATTTCTCATGAAACTAAAATTCCTCAGCTAACCAGCTTACAATATGGAGTAAAGAGGCAATTTTTTTTCTAGCTTATTTGTATTTACATCAATTTTATCAAACAGAAGGGTTAATACACAAATATAAGAATAAAAACAAACTTTATTTTACCTATGAGTGTAATGATACATGTGCCTCATCATATATCTGATAAATTTCACATTCTCATCCTTCATCATAATGTAAAGAAGACAATTTATTAAAACAATATTTTCTCAAATTATCCTGGTCTTTGGGAAATCCCTATCTTAATGAACTTGGTAAGAAATTTTTTTTATAGTTTCAAGTATTCAATAAGAATTTTATTTAAATTATAGGTCCAAAATAAAAATAAAACATCATCTCCAAGAATGAATGAAACCTCATTCTCTATATTAGTGTTAAATGTGAATTTCCCTTCATGAGGGTAGTGGAAAAATTTCAACCAATTCAATAGAATAAATTAAAAATTCAGTATCATTCACCATAATAATAATAAATTCCTCCTTTATAATAAACCTTAACTGAGCATTATCATAAAAATATTGGACTTCCATTTTAAAGAAAATTTCTATTTTCATTTCATCAAATATTTATTCTCATCAATGAAATATCAATGAATTATTCAATGGAAACTATATGTGATTCAATCCAAAAAAAGTCAACAACTTTACCTACAAGAAATAACCACTCAAAACTTAAAACATTTTCATTTTTCAAACGTATATAGGTACCTTCCTCAGTCTTTTTAAACTTCCCCATATCTGATTTTGGCTTGAAGTTTTTAGGTATTGAATGGTTTGATGGTTTAATACTAGTAATCAAGAAGGATAGAAGGATATAGATTTGAATGTTTATAAATTTGTATTTTCGAGCCAAATATTGATATATACATAACTTGAAACACTAAGGGCCACTTAAAGTGGAAGGATAATTAAAATAAATAAAAAGAAATTTATAAAAAGTAAAACTTATCAATAAGTGGGAAAAGAGAAAATAAAGAGAAATTTGAATTCTTATTTATAATTAGAATAATATCACTTAAATTCAAACAATCCTAATTCACTTATAATAAAATAAAATATATAAATTATATGATTCTTAGTAAATATAATTTCGAATTGATTTTTAGTATATGAATTCAATAGAAATGTCACATTTTGTGTGCCATTTATTATTTAAGTTATTCTTTAATTCATTATGTTAAATTCATGAATGGATTATTGGGTTTTCTAAATTTTTTGATATCACTTGTGCCATCACATTTAATATGTACATTATCAAAATTGAATCTAAAGACCATCAAGGTGTGTTTCATCTATAACACATCTACACAAAAAACTACTTATTTCTTTATATTCAACCTATGTGGTTTATAATACAACATATTATTGATTCTTACTTGAATAAGAAACCAAATATTTACCTAATAAGTATTATGTTCTTGTGGTTATTTTTATTTATAATATTAAACAATATATATTTTAATGAAAGTATAAAAGTAAATTAAGTATATATGTTTTTATAAAATGTAAACAAAGGGAAATATTTCCTTTAAAATGTGTTAAAATTATTTTACCATCTTTTAAATAAGATTATTTAGGATGTTCTTGAAATCTAACACAAAAAGTATATATTATACATAATATATGATCTAATATCATTTATATACAACCAAATTATTATTATTCCTCTATATAACAAATTATCCACCAGTTTCCCAACTTCTTAAAAATCATGTTTTATATTAGAACTCTTAGAAGTTTCATAAACCTCACTGTTTTCAATTAAAAAAATTTTAAGAAGGTTTTTTAAGTATTTTATTTTATTTAGAATATTACCAAATTATTTTTGATAGATTTGAGAATCCAATAATGAAATTTAACTCACCAACCTTGATCATTTCACATTATTTTTTCATTATTATTAAAAATTCATTTAAAATTTTCTTGTTAGTTGAACAAAAAATTACATTATAAACATATATTAAACAAGTAAAGTATCATAAGTTGAATTTTTATTAAATAAATTAGGCTTATATATATAAAAAAAATTGATAAATTAAATGAACTCATTCTTTCAAACAAATATTTTGGTGGTTTTTTTTAAAACATAATAAGATTTAGTAAGTTTAAAAATAAAAATATAAATATAAGGATTTTCAAAACCATGGGCTTGTTCAACATAAACTTACTCTATAAGAAATCCATTTGGAAAAGAAGATTTAACATCAATCTAGAAAAGTTTAAAATTTATATAAGATACAAAATCTAATAAGATCCTAATGGGTTCTAATATAGCTATAGTAGAAAAGGTTTCCTCATAATCTATTCCTTTATCTTGATTAAAACCTTTTGTGAAAAAACCTATACTTTTTTTCCAATTATTACACCATAATCATCTTGTTGATTTCAAAAGACCAATTTAGTTCCTATAAAAAGGTAATTTCTGGGACAATAAACTAATAACCAAAACATTTTACTCTTGAATGATTTAAATGTTTATTTCATTACTAACACTAAAATATCATCAGTCAAGACTTTTTCTACAGTTTTAAGATAAATTTGGGATAAGAATGTTGAAAATTCATCAAGGATTTTAGCACTTCTTATAGTCCTAGATCCTTCATTATGTTTTTCTATAATAATTTATAAATAGTGGTCTTCTATGGTCCTAGGCTATCTAAACTGCACACTTTTAAGTTCATCATATTTTAACACTTAAGGAATGGATTGTTCTTGATCATGTTCTATATAAGAATCTTTTTTATTACTAAAAGTGTCATAAAGCCTAAATTTATCTAAAAAATCACTAAGATCATCAATTTTAGTTTTATAAAAATTAAAGGTATCAATTTAATCAAATTTAACATGAGTTGATTCTAGAATTATCCTTGACCTTTTTTTTGAAAACTATATAGGTTTTAAAATTTCTATAATGTCTAAAAAGGATTCCATAATTGTCATTTGGATTGAACATGGTAAGATTTTACTTGGTATTCAAGATGTAAACTTTTCATCCAAAAAATTTTAAGTATCCAACATTTTATTTTCAATTATTCCAAACCTCATAGGTAATTTAATCAAGATACGTCTTAATAAAAATTTCATAATGGAATAACGTGTTGTGGTAATAGAGTCATCCCAAAATGAGTAAGCATGAGACATCACATAACATTATTCTTGAAATTTCTTTTAAATTATTATTCCTCCTTTCAACAACACACTTCTATCAAGCTATCCTAGGGGAAAAAAATGTATGTTTAATACCATGTTTTGAATAAATTAAAACAAATTTGTTATTCTAAAACTCTCCCTCGTGGTAACTTCTAAATAAAAAATTGGCATCTTTTTCATTTTGTTTTATCCTGATCATTATAAAAAATAATATTCACTCTTAAGTATTTAAAAGTAAACCCATGAAAATCTGGAGAAATAATAAAAAAAATTATAAAATATTTTCCAATAAGGTTTTCAATTTTAAATAGTCTAAAAAATAAATATAGATATGTTACAAGGTTCTAGAAGTAACAACCCCTATGATAGATTTAAATAAATAGTTTTGTCACTTTACCATTTGACATGAATCACATTTATTCTTTTTATCTAGATTAAGTTGACGAAAATATAAAATCATATTCTTATTATATAACTTTATCAAACAATAAATATTATAATTATGAAGTATTCTATTATAAATACATGATTAATTTATTTAATCAATAAAAAAAATTAAACATTTTTATATAAATAATTAATATCTAATATATATAAATTTTCAATTCTAGTTGATTTTCATTTAAGAAATGGTTCTTTAAAAAAATAGGAATTAAGGGGGAAATAAATTAAATAAAAATCATAAAAATTTCAAGATATACTTGTCTATTTATGATTTAAAAATTCTACATAGAGAAATTAGTTGATGAGGATAGAATATAGATCTCTAATAGATCAAAATCTAGTAAAAATTATTTTATAAATGTCATCAAACACTACTACAAAAACATCCTATATCAGCGCTCAAAATGGGCTTTAACAGTGCTAAAAAATCATTGTAAATCTCAGCACTAATATAAGAGGGTCCCTTTTATCAGTGCTAAAAAAGTGATGATAAACGACCCCTTTATCAGCGCATTTTTTTAGCACTGATAAAAGGGAACTTTATCAGTGATTTTAAAAAGCGATCATAAAAGTCAAAAAAATTAAAAAATAAATAAAAAAGAATCAAATAATGCAGGGAGATTATTTTAAAGCACTTGACCCCCCCCCCCCCATCATCGTTAGGAGGTCTCCTGCACGCTGCCCTATTTACGCATCCTCACACGCACGCACCCCTTTGCGCTTCCAACTAAACTCGAACCCGCAACCTCCCCCCCCCCTTTCACGACTGCACCCTTACCATTAATCTAGTTCATTTGTTTCTCAATTTAATGATTTATCATTTTATTTATATATATACTGTTATATTTATTCATATATTGATATAGATTCAAATTAATATAAATATATTTATTCATATATTAGTATATATATATACTGATTTGTATATTAATATTTATTTATATTTATTTATTTGTATATATATTTTTAGTTAAAAAATTTTATCCGTATATTTATTTTTATATTAATATATACGTATAATATAAGTTTTAAATACATTTATGAAATATGTTTTTTATGGGTGTTTATAATTAAATAAATAAATACATACATACATATATACAACACACACACACTGACACATATATTTACAAATAAATACATATATATATGTATTTGAAAAGCCATAGAATGTTAAAAAGATAATAACTTATAATATAGAATCCCGTTTTAACTCTACAACTAGTAAAATCAAAGAAAATGAAACAATACTCGATATGATATGTGGTACAGCGCTAACGGACATCTAGATTAGAAGTTATACCCGTTTGAATGTTAACAAATCGGGATATCCCAACTAAAAACTCGGTTTTAGAGGCCTTATGAGCCTTCTTTGGACTCAAAAAATGTGACAGAGGCTTCAACTCAGTCACCAGCGTGTAAATCCCATTGCAGGATTCGATTTGATATGTTGTAGAGCTCTAATAGATACCCGAATCAAAATTTATACCCATTTGAAGATTGAGTTACATTTTCAACTTATTTTAGATCTTTTATTAATTGTTCTAATTTTTTGTGTCTTCAAATTGTTATTAAATGATTTTTAATCGATAATAATTAGAAAATTATTAATTAATAATATTTTTTTAAATATTTTAAAGCCATTTTCATTAAATTTCTTATATATTAAATTTAATAGTATATTTATACATATCTAAAACATATTTAAAATATATATATTATATTTATATTAGTATAAATATACTTTTATAATGATAATTTATTTTTCCTGGTTTTTTTTAATCAGAAAATTTATCACAGGAAGAAAAAAGAGCTGATAAATCCCTCTCTATCAGTGCCACTATAAAAAGTTCTAATAAAGGGGTCCCCTTTATCAGCACTAAACAAAAAGCACTGATAAAGGGGGCCTTTATCAGCGCTTTTTTAGAACTAATAAAGGGGTAGTGCTTCCCTTTCCTATTTTTGTAGTAGTGAAATGTGATATAGATTTCATCAGTCATTAATAGTGTGTGTAAATTTGAAAAATATCCACGCATATGCCTTGAAATTCCATTATCCATGTACAAATTTATATTATTGTCCTTGTGGTGTTTTCCCTAAAAAATAAATTAAACAAATAATCTTTTTTGGCACCCATATTATCTTGGGTAAAGCTAAGTTAGATACAAAAAATTTGGGTATCCAATTCAATCTACAATGACTAGAAGATTCATCCCTAAACTTAGATAAATTTATAGAAACATAATCATTCTGAATTAAAAAAACTTAGGAAATTTTTAAGTAGTAGTCATCATCATAATGTATAGAAATTAAATAATTAAAACATAAAATATTAGAAAAAAATTATTAATATTTTTAGTCACAAATTAGTTTTTATATAGATTATTCCTTGACTAATTATAACCTATGAAAATTTTTTCATTTTTATCTTTAATATTTCCAAGTATTTGATTGAGGTAATCCTCCACTTTGTTAAAAAAAATACATGTATTGTTTTCTTATGGATTTTACCTCAGATATTAGTGCTTTAATTTTGATTTCATGTATAACACATATAGAAACAAACTTATCTAAATCAGATTTTAATTTTGAAATTTTTTTAGATAAAACATATTTTCATTGGTGATAGCATCATAATATTTTTAAGTTTCCTATAATTTTTATTTAGAGAATAATATTTACCCATTATCATGGATCAATATTCATTTAATTTCTCTGAAGAATAACATTTATACTCATACTTATATCCAAGATCATAAGAATGAAAATATTACAACTATGTTTGATCTATGAATCATATATTTTCCTTTTAATTTAAAGGATCATTCTATAATTAAAAATAATTGTTATCACTATAGACTTAAGAATAACTCCATGTGTCTTTTATATCCTTTTTTCCTTCCATTACTACAAAATAGGCCTTTAACAGCACTATAATTGGCTTATATCAGTATTAAAAAGGTACCGATTATCGAAGCACGGTTAAAATCCATATGATTTTACAGATCTAGAAAAATGATGATAAAATACCACATTTATTAGTGTTTTTGTTTAGCACTGATAAAGTCATCCTTTATCAGCACTGATAAATACATTGATAAAGACATCCTTTATCAATGCTACTAAATTAATTGATATAGGCATCATTTATCAATTATTAAAAAATCACTAATAAATGAACCATTTATTAGTTCTTATAGAAGAACTGATAAAAGGGTACCCTTATCAGTGATTGTAGGAGTGCATATAAATGGTTGATTTATCATCACTTCTAGAATCACTCATAAAGGATTCCTTTAGCAGTGTATTTAGTAGCCCAGATAAAGGGGAGTATTGCAGTGTGTTGTTATAGAACATTATAGTTCCATAAAAAGGAAATATTATAGTGTGCTATAATATCACAATGTCGCACTAGAAATAGCACCCAAAATTATCAAAATTAGATACAAAGACAAAATTTAATTGAAATAAAATTCACAAGAGAAATACAAGAAAAAAACTACTATAGAGAAAAAGAATCCACTAGTATAAAAGAACAAACCACCCCTTCTCAAGAAAAATAATGAACATATATAAGAAAACAATTCTTATGTTTGTAAAAATATAAAGGAATAAATTAAATAGAAACTATTAATTTTAAACTAAACATTGAGTTATACCAGGAACATTGTGTATTATATTGAGTTGTGGTTTATTCTTTCACATCACAACATTTATTGTTCAACTTCAACAGTTATCTCTGTGAAAATTAACTAAATAATAATAAGATAAAATTGATAAACAAATTAATTAATTAATATAATATAATATATAATGAAAATAAAAAATCTAACCTTGTTTTCTCAGTGTAGGTGATGTGATGCACATTTTAAACTAAAATGACACTAATATATTGAAAAGATGCACTTGGAGTCATACCTGTCATTAATTTCATCTTATTGATGTGATAATGATTCATATATATCCCAAATGACTTATGGATCATTTTCTTAATGTATCAAAACAATCTAAATGCATTTCCTTAGATTTGTGTACGTCACTTTTGTTTTTTACTAAAATGTCATTTTAAATTAGAAACATGAACTTTGAATCATACAAGTCAATTTATGGGTGGGTTTGATGTGAGAATAATTCATACACATCAAAATTGAATTATGAATCATTTTACTAAATTATCCACACAATCCGAGTACATTTTCTTAGTTTTAGTGAGTGACACTTTTTTAACTAAAATTTCAACTTTAAATTGATAACAGATATATTGAGTCATACCAGGAACATCATGTATTAGATTAAACAGAAGATAATTCCTACACATTAAAAATTACTTATGGATCATTTTTTCTAAATTATCAAAACAATATGGATGCATTTTATTGATTTTGAGTATGTCAGTTTTCGTTTTTACTAAATTTAATGTCATATTTAAATAAAAAGATGCACTTAGAGTCATACCATGCATCATATTCAGGTTTGGATTATTCTTAAAAATCATAAATGACTTATGGATCATTTTACTAAAGTATCAAAATAATATGAATGTGATTTTTCTATATTGAGAACACCACATTTTTTATTAAAATTAAATTTTAAATTGGAATCAAATGCTTTGAGTCATACCAGTCACATCATGTGTGGGTTTGACGTGGTAATAATTCCTACACATCAAAAATGAATAATAAATAATTTTTAAAAATTGTTAATAAAATATAACCTTATTTTCTTGATTTTTAGTGAGTGATACTTTTTGTACTAAAATGTAAATTTAAAACTCATAATGGGCACTTTGAGTCATATTGGGCCCATCATGTATTGGATTGAGGTGCGACTGATTCCTACTTTTCAAAAATGACTTATATATCATTTTACTAAAGTATCAAAATAATATAAAGGTTCTTTTTAGTTTTGAGTATGTCAGTTGTCTTTTTTAGTAAAATTAATGTCAATTTTAAATAAAAATACAAAATCTGAGTCATACCAATCACACTGTGCATCAGATTGAGGTTCAGATGATTTCTACATATACCATATGACTTATGGATTTTTTTGATAATGCATTAAAACAATATTAATTTTTTCACTTATTTTTTAGTACATAAATTATGTTTTTTATTAAAATTTCATTTTAAATAAGAAACACACACTTTGAGTCATACCTATAACATCATTTTTTTAGTTTGATGTGATCCTAATTCATACATGTCACAAATGACTTATGAATAATTTTCCTAAATTATCAAGAAAATCCAAGCATGTTTTCTTAGTTTTCAGTGAGAGATGTTTTGTAAACTTAGATTTCAATTTTAAAATGATAATGGACACTTTTATTCATACCAAGCACAAAGTGTATCAGATTAAGTTATGGTTGATTTATACATGTCACAAGTGACTTTTGGATTTTAATCCTAAAGTATCAAAATAATATTAATGTGTTTTTTCAGTTTTGAGTATGTGATGTTTGTTTTTCACAAAAATTTAAATTATAAACTGAAAACATACCATTTGAGTCATACTAGTTACACCATGTGTCATATTGACATATATTTTAATGAGTATATAATGTATATTTTTCCTTCAACCAACTTCACCAATCAATAAAATAATGAAGTATTCCATTTTTTATGTAAGAAAAACCCCATTCTTCCAAAAACGCCTCATCCAAAAGCACTATGTTCTATCTTTTCTAGCTTGTTTTGAATGATTGATGAAAAAAATATGAATTACGAAAAGGTATATGAAAAAAAATTAGATAAAAAAGATAAGGAAATTAAAATAAAAATAAAAGATAAAATGGTAAAAAATTAACTAAATGAGTAGTGGGAATTCACCATTTCATGATGGTTGTATACATTGTTAACCCATTTCCTTGTTGTTGTTATCTCAGTTATAGCCTTGAAGTCCAATATCTCATGGGAACAAGCAGCATTGAACAAACCAACCCTACATGAGCAAAATAATCCACTTGTATGATAAAATTATTAATATTTCAATAATTCTATAAAGAAATAAATTAAACATAAATATAAAATAATAAATTAATAAAATTTCAATTATAAACTGAAACCACAAAATTTGAGTCTTACTGGGTACACGGTGTATTTATTGGAGGTTTGGTTCATTCCACAATGTCTTTTTATCTAATAGTGAATTCAACACTCTCAGTCATCTTACAATATTAAATTTTAATAACCCATAATTTTTAATTCATTATAGAATAAAATTAGAATTGTATCATCATGATTGAATCATCCTTATTGAATTCATGATCATGGTAGAGTAATGAATCATCCTTGTTTACGAAGTCATTTTTTCCTTGAAAAAATTATCCATTAGTTTAAACCTATCAGAATTCATTGATTGAACTAAAATAAATATTTAAATATGTGTTTTTATAGAATATAATAAAACCTATCTTACCATTTCACCATTATAGAGAGTACAAAATCCTTGATAAACGATTTACCTTATTTGATGGAAAAAATCCAGTGCGACCCATTATGTATTTTCATAAGACATTAAAAATCCATTATAAATTTTTTACCCCATTTTAACTATATTAAACAACAGTATAGCCCTTTATAACATACAAATTCCTAGTGCATATATTATGTGTTCCTGAATTTTTCTATCGATTAGTATATCATTTTCAATATTCTATGTGATGATAAAATCTAACATGACTTCATAATTGTTTTTTAATAAAAATTGAAATGTCCTTATTCTGATGTATTTTTTTTTAGAATAGTGGTGATTTTTTTATTAATGATCATGTGAACATGGATCATTTTATATAATGAATGTTTACATGCATAATGAATGTTACTTGTATGGATTTCACAATCATTTGTGATATTATATCATGCATCCAATAGATGATCTAGTAGCCCAAATAATTCCACTACCTTCCAATGTGAAACAGCTATATTTTTCATTTATAAAAATTCATGATTCAATTGATGAAATTTTTTATTCCTTTATTTTTTAGAGATTTCGGATTAAGATACTAGATTCTTTTTCAAATGGGTCTTTGTTTGGATTTTTTTCTTCATGATTTCATTTGAAGAATGTTTTCTAATTTATAGGATTTCTTTATTAGGAAATTTATTTTCATTTGATGTCATTTTTCCTTTAACACTATCCCACCTTGATTACTGTGATCTCTCAATGTTTGTTTTCCTATAATAGTTCACTTATACACCTGATAGAATTGTTGGTTGATTACACACATATTTATTGAACCATTTGAGTTAGATTATATACTTTCTTGATTATTTGATTGGTTTTGTATGACTCTCAAGTGAATATTGGCTCCACTACTAAGACCCTTTCATTGCAATATAGAGAAGTCATGGGTATGAAACTGCATCTATTTTGTTGTTGTTTTCCAATTTGATCCTGTTGAGGGGTTGCTTTTACACATCAGTAATATTTGATAATACTTGGAATGTGATAATATAAATTATAGTATATGATAATTATATTGAAATAATAAGCGGTGTTTGTTTTCTTTCTGAAAAAAAAATTACTCTGCTTAAATTCCTATATAAAATTACATAAACAAGTGGTGAAAAACATTTTTTTCAATAATCTACCTAAAAAACATGCACAATGTTTCTTATATTAAGTGACAATTGTTGAGAACACTTTTCAACAATTTTTCTTAAACACAACCTATGTTGTATCCACATTCTACTCTATTTCCCAACATATTTATTCTTTGAAGTTATCACATCATCTTCTCCTTCACCTCTACCTCTTCCTCGACCTATGACTTTTCCTCCTCCAATGCCTCAATCTCTAACTCCAACTCCACGTATTCCTCCACCTCTGCCTCCCCCTCTTCCATTTACTAAAAATTTTATTGTTTGAAGGTTATCACTTCTTAACACATTAATTTCCTCTATTATACTTATCCTTGAGAAACAGATCAAAAATAATATATAATCACTATAACTCTAAATCTTCTCATCCCAAATATATTTCAAAGGTCACAGGTCGTACTATATCACAAAAATAGCAGTTAATCACCTAAATTTGTTGTTGGAAAACATTCTAACAACATGTGTGCTGCCCAATAATCCTTAAATAGATTTAATTCTTCTTTTGAGTGTAATGGTTGTCAGTAATATTGATAGAATTGGGAAAATATAGACAAAAATATATTAAGAAATATATTTCATGAAATTTCAATTACATTTGGGAAATTACCTATTGGGGGAATCTAGTCTCTTCATTCATTATGGTCTCTCTTATAAATTTAAAACACAATATCCATAATTGTTTCCATTATCTTACTTCAGACACTATATAAACATTGACCAAAAAAGTAAATTTACTTTTAAATATGTTTTTATAGTTAAATATTTCTATGTATACGTTAATTTGTTTACATTTTTAGTAATACATGATAATTATATGTTTAGACACTGACTTTATTCTAGGATTTATCATATATTTAGTGAATGTCCTATCATAAAAAAATTATTTTTAGAACACATAATGAAATATATATTTCAAATTTTATCTATAAAATATTTATTTTAGTGTATTAAAAATTCACAATAGAGATCTTGTGTGGTTGGTTTTTTTGTTATCCATGCATTGGATCCAGAAAATAAATATTTGGGTTATCTAGATTAACTGTGATCAAAATTTATTACTTCCTAAAAATAAAAAAAATGACTAATGAAAAAATTAAAAATATATTTAATGTGATTATATTCTATATTTTTAATTCTTCATTATAGGAATCAAAAAGAGTATGTCATATGATATTTTTTTCTCAAAATATTTGAGTATCTCATCTCTTTTCTTCTCAATTTATTCATTATCTAATGTAAGTTTTCCCATGGAAATAATACATGGATTAATGAATCCAAATCTTTCTTCACATGATTTTCCCTTTATATAATAGTAATATAAACACCTTTATAAAATATGAATAGATATTAACTTTAATAAAAATATTCTCTCACTCTTTGGATAGAAATATTTTGATAATGTACCTTATGTATGTATTCACAACTGATACTCTCATCTATTCATGCTTGAGAATCTCATTTATAGTCTTGATACCAAATATATCTCTCGTGAAAGTTCCATATATTTATATTTCATATGGAATATAAGACATATTTTCATCTTAAAATTTTGTCACTTCATTAATTTTTTATGATAATAAGTGTTTCTATAGAACTAGCAGGGAGAAGGTACTCTCGGAAATTCATTTTGATTTCATGGTATATTCACTAGATTGTCTTGATCTGACCTTCCATGTACCCATCACTTTATCCATCTGTAATATCATAAATCACTTAAAACATTTTTTAATCAACTGTTATATGTTTTTCATATAAAAAATTTTTAAATACATACCTCATGTATCTTTATAAGATTACATTGCCATGTTATTAAAGTTCTAATAGAATTGTTGACATTTGTAATATCTGGACCATCAAGTGGAATGGGAAACATAGAAGTCGGATCATAATCTTCCACAATCCCCACTCTCATATGATCTTTTGGGAGTTATTTCTAGTGTATATTGTCTCCCGAGATATTATACATTGTACCCCTCACAAAAAGGTGGTGTGTGGGTGTTGATAGATAAAAATCACATTCAACTATACCCTGTAGAATTTTAGTAATATAAAGTTATTGGAAGTTGTTTGATTAAAATTTAGGGTAAATGGAAATGACAAAATCAATTACCTTGGATAAGGTATGTGATTGAGGGGAATGACTAGCCTCAAAGCTAGTGGGTTTATTTGGTTCATGTGTAGATATTTTTTCCACTACTGGTTATCTTTAATCCTTTCTCATACATTGGTATTCAAAACTAAACCAGAGAATAATATATTACAAATTATCTATTTGTTTCTACAATACTTTCACCATCTTATATGTATACTCATGTGGTATTATATTTTTGAAATATATTCTAGTACACACTTCAATACCTTATCCTCTTACATAACTATATTATTTTAGTCGTTTCAAAGAAACTAAAAGTTTTTTTCTTATAATGCAATCATTATCAATTTTTGTATCTAAACCATATAAAAAATATGAAAATAAATAGATATTTTTATTTAATATTGTTATAAAGCATAATTAATTTCTATTATGTCATACATACATAGGTTTCCTATACTAATTTTTTGTTTTCATCAACTAGTTTACCCTTCTTATTTATGAGAACCTCCTTCTATAGCACATGATGTGGGTTGGAAGTGGATTCAGATTTTGCTTCATCAATATGCATATAAAGAAAGGAACGTGTGTTGTTTCATATCAAATAAAACTTTTATTTTTTGATTTAAAATAAATACCAATTTATTCTCTAGTTATGTGTACCCCGTATTTACTTTGAGATAGGGGTACATAGGTTTTGATGTGCATTATTTATATTAAAAAATCCATTTCTATTTCATAAATTATCAATTTCGAATCAAATTGGGTAAAATAAATAATGTAAAATAATATATTATTGACTTAAATGAACTTGAAATTATTTCTCATTGTTATGACTAGTGAAACTAGTCCATGTTTCCTTATTTATAATGCATGTATAACTAACTGGTGGTTGGGGATTTACTTTACCCTCAGCATCCTTAAGATATAACATAGTAAGAAGAGTCTGAAAGCCTCTATGGGATCTTCTAGTGACCATAAAGACAAATTTATTATGGAAATATTCTAAAATAAATGAAATTTGTAAGGAATAATGAAAATTAAATCAACATTTCATTATATAATTTTCAGTAAAATAGAAAGAGTATATTATAACATTACTGTTATATATTTCCAAAGGGTTTTCTTTATTATAGACTAGAAATAGAAGCATAAATTAATATCAATCTACACATATATCCTCATTGTGGCCCCAACATAACTAATTATCATTGACTTATTGGGGTCAATAGGTTGGCTACCTTGATTCCAACCAACATGAAATTTTATACCCTGAATTCTTGCCTTGATTATTTTATTCAACACTATGATGTTATTTAGTTGTTATTTTTTTCATAAACATGATGTTGATCCCTTAATGATTCTTCTTATTTTCTTCCTCGGGATTGGTAACATAATCTTGTTCATGATTCATTATCTGTATGAGTAGTCAAACATTTAATTTTTCTTGAATAACAACAACATAAACATGGACAAAGGATATGATAAGGGACGTATGCATGCTCAATTGAAAACTCGATGAACTATTTAACTCCATATTAATAATATTTTTTCAGATGATTAGTGTGCATTTATTTTACGTAAATTAGTAATGGAATTTAATTAAATAATTACTCCACTATGTTAGTTGTTATCATCTGAATTTGTGTCAAAATGATAAAAGGTTCTTAACACTTCCATGAGAAAAAAACTCATCCCTACTGAGTTATACTGACTATAATCTATGTTAATAGTCAATTTCCATAACCTATATCTCATATATAATAGATCTATTTCTACTAAGGTTCACATGTTGGGTGTGAGTATAAAAATAAATAAGTAAATACTAACTGGGCCCCTAAAATATACAACAATGCATATATTTGAGTATATGTTCAAAGTAGTAACACTCAAAATACACATGTATGTCAAGTCATTCTATACTAACCATAACACCGTGATAATCAAATTTACCTACTTCATTTCATACCAGCGAATTATACTAATCATACTATATGTTTATACCATAGTTTTTCCCTGAAATTCAAATCATTTCAATAATAAGAGTTTAAAATTTAAATCATAGGAGGATAAAAAATATTTTTCTCCCTCTGGAAATAATCATATCATAGGTACCATGAGACTCGACCTCAAACCCCTAGCATCCAAGACTATCCCTTAGGGATAACCATCACATGTACTTGTTGCATTTAAATCATGAAATGGGTATAACATAATCATTTTTCATAGGAAGTGCATTTTAAATATGAGAAATTCTTAACATAATTGGTTCCCTTAGGAAACAACCACAGGATGGGATCCACAATATATTAGTTAATCCAAAATTCTGAAAACCCATAAATAAGAACAAACAAAAACACAAATGTCACATCACACTCACCCTTACCCTCGATGAATCTCTAACATGTCTATAGAAACTCACATTCTAACATACCATACCTAACCCTCACATAATACACATCGTATTCTAATATATGATAAAAATTATTTTTATCACATCCACACATGTATTTATTATAGAAAAATTTTGTAATCATAAATTGAGAGGTATATTAAAAAAAATTTCAAATAATATAAAGAGATTATGAAAAGAAAATATAATAAGAAAATATTTATCAAAATTTAACAAACAAATTAGTTACGTATTAAATTTAATACAATAATTTATAAAAAATACTCTTGAGAACAAAATATTAGACAAATAAACAAAAAATAGTTAAAAAATTAGTAAAAACATGTATAAATATAAAAATGAAGATTTACTAAATAAAATGCATAGAATTTTTCAATTTCTTAAAATTATAATGTCTTGAAAAAAATCATGTTACATTTCATAATAATTCATATATTTCCCTCAGTCGAAAATTATTTATAAATGTGTAGTGGTACATTTTAGAATATAAATATTATTAAAACTATATTTTTGTATGATTAGAGTAAAATAATTTAAATAATTTATTTATCCTATCAATATATATATATAATAAGAACTATTTCATATGAAAAATAAAATATTAAATACATATATATAATATAACTAATCTAGTATCATAAACATAAAATTCATTAATTGAATAATAAAACCTGATAATCACTTAGATATTTTTATTATAGCATGTGTAATACATAATAATTTATCAAGATTCTATATAAACCATGTTTTCTCAAATATAACATAATTAAAATCATTCATTTTCGTTTATTATGTTCAAAATCAATATAAACCCCTAATCAATGGAGTTATTTAGTTAGTATTGAATTATTTAAATCACGAATAAGATGTTTCAATGGTTAATAAACAATAAATATTCTATTTTTAAAAAATACTCTAAAAGATATACATTATAAACTCTTACATATCCTATGTGATCTAAATATTGTGAAATTAATATAGATAAACTTATCCTTAAAAGAAATTATGATTTAATTTATATATTAAATGAGAAACTATTTTTTATATCTAACTAAAAACAACTAAAGACAAATTTGATTCAAAAACAAAATAAAACCTAGAAAATATTATTTTTAAATAATATCTTTATCCCATATATACTTTAAACCCACGCATATTTAAAAAAACTAAATAAATTTTAATTATGAATTCTAACACATTAAAATTCAAAAATATAATTCTCTAAACATAAGTGTTTATTTTTTATCACTTTAATAAAAAACAAACATATTTTAGAAAATGACATAAAATTAAATAATAGAAGGTGAGAATCAATATTGTTAGAACCAAATATTTATTAAAAATATTACATTAAATTGAAATTCATGTAATATTAACATATGTATATAAATAAATATATCTATAAATGTAGAATTAATTTGAAAAAAATTAAGGAACATGTGAAATACAAATCACGGTGGCCTATAATATGTAGTTTGAGGGAAGTTGCAAATACCATAATGATGGACAGAATGAGTCCCCAAAAATCTATGTAAATCATACAACCCATTTCCATTCTTCATCACTAAATGATCCATTATTATCAAATATGATATCGATGATATGCAGTGACCATGTAGTATAAGGGGAATGATCAGAGTGAATGTTTATTAGAGAAATTGGGATAGTGGTGATGGTGATAGTGATAATGCTAAAAATGGAAAGAGACATGAGTGAAGGTAGTGATAAGAATGAAAAAAATGAAGAAGAATGAGAGAGATCAATCATGATTAGAGTTATAGGAGAATAGAAATAAGGTTCTTCATGGTTGAGAACACCTCAAAAAAGAAAACCGCGAAACCCAAACAAGCAATAAATGAGAGAGGAAATGATGAAAATAACATACATTAGATTTTAGCCTTCATTCATCTGAGAGAACATAGAGAAGGAACATCCATAGGAGGGGAGTTTCGCCAGAGCTTGAGAATCGTGACTGAATCAGTTGCGATTAGGGTTCTTTTAAATTGATCAGGGACACTTTTATCAATGCTTGCAAAAAAAGGCTGATAATGATACATTTTATCTGTGCTAAATTGATAAGTATTGATAAAAGGAAACTTTATTAGTTTTTTTTTATTGATGATAAATATCAAACTTTATAGGGGAAAAACACTAATAAAATCCACCTATGTTAGTGTTGATATTTTAGCACTGATAAAGATGCCTTTTATAATTGCTTTTTTAATTCTGATAAACCTCTATCTTTATCAGTTCTAAAGAAACACTAATAAAAGGAACTATAATCAGTGTTAAAGCTTTAGCACTAATTAAATACTTATAATTATAATTATAAATAAAAATGGTAAATATATTTTTATAATTATATATTTATTTATTATAATTTCATAATTATTTAAATATATAATTATTTATTAACAATTACATACATACTTTTTTTAAAAAAATATATTTTTTATTTTTAATTATAAATATATAATTTATAAATATAGTAAATACACATTTATAAATATATTTGTAAATATATTTATAACTATTTATTTATAATATTAATATATTTAAATCATTATATATATTTATATAATTATATATATAATAATAAATAAATATAAATATAAATATAGTAAATATATTCATTATTTAAATATATTTATTATAATTTTATAATTAAAAATATATTTATATCATTAAGTATATTATATAATTATATATTTATTTTTTAAAAAAATATAAATAAATATAAATATAAATATAAATATAGTAATTATGTCCATTATTTAAATATATTTATTATAATTTTATAATTATTTAAATATATAATTATTTATATATAAATATATGAATACATCTAAAAAATAATATTTATATATTTATATATTTATATATATTCATATAATTATATATTTATATAATAAAAATTTATATATATATATAGTATATTAATTATTTAAATAAATTTATTATAATTTTATAATTATATAAATCTTATTTTTGAAAATAATATTTATTTATTTATAATAATGATAAATTTATAAATTTATAAGTATAGTAGATATAAATTTATAAATATTTTTATTTATAAATATTTATTTATAGATATATTTATAACATTATTAATGAATATATAATCTTAAATACATGAATTTTAAAAATGAATGAAATTAAATAATTAAAAATGAGTGCACTTTAAAAATATTGAAAAAATGGATAATTTTTATTAATTAAATATAAGTTATTAAAAAATATAAATATATATTGAAGTAAAGATGATTACATATGGAAGATACTAAAAATAGTATTTATATACATATAAATAAATAATATAAAATTATTAAATTCAAATAATAATATTAAAAATGAAAAAATAATACCAAACTATAATAATATTAAAAATAAATAAATAAAATTGAAAAAATAAAAGCACAATAAATTAAATGTATCATGTTATAATGAAATTCTAAAATATACTAAAATTTCAATAAAATGCATAAATATTATGTTTATGTGTTTCTATATAAGATTTCATTAACTTCGTAAATATCTGTGTATGTGCATTATATATAAAAATTCATTACTTACATATATGTACGTGAAATCAATGTAACACACGTTTAATATATGTTAAATTGAAAAATCAAATAATATTACAAATGAATAAGACATTAATATGTTTTTAATTATTACAGTTTATTCATTTCCAGTATATTTATCTTTAATATATATTATTTATTACTATTTATAATTAATATATATATATATATAATAGATTTATTCATTTTTATTAATAATTTTTTCATTAATAATTTTTTTAATAATTTTGTAATATATTCAATTTTTATTTTTTTAATTATTATAATTTATTAATTATATATACATATATATATAATATATAATATTAATTAATATTTATAATCTATATATATGTATATTAATTTTATTAATTTTTATCAATAAGTGTTTATAGAATAAATTTTTTAATTTTTTTCCTTAATTTACTCATTTTTAATTTTTATTTGTTTAATAATTTCGATTTATTTATTTTACATATCTATATATTTAATATATTTTATTTATTAATATTTATCATTTATATATATATATATATATATATTCATTTTATTCATTTTTATCAATAATTATTTAATTAATAAAATTGTTAATATTTTAAAAAAAATATTTGTTTAATTATTTCATTTTGTATTGGAACTTTATCAGTACTTAAAAAAGCACTGATAAAGGGTACCTTTTATTTTTGTTTTTTTAGCAGTGATAAATGATACAATTTATCAGCGCTTTTTTCTAGCGATAATAAATGCCTGCACTGTTAAAGCTCTGTTTTGTATTAGTGTTTTCGTCGGTAATTTTATTTTCATTCAAAATTCTTACCTAATTCCTTATTCTCTTTGATTTATGGATAATTTATGTGTCGAAAAAGATTTCATTCATAGCATCTCACTTCCTTTTCATTATCATTTGAATTATTATAATTATTTAAGGATTTCTTAAATCCACTTTTTTCTATATAGCTTGTTAAAATTCTTCACCATCTTGGAAAGTTGTCACTATAATCTAAACAACTATAATCTACTTCATTAAGTGAGTAGGAAAATAAAATTTCCTTAGCTTTCTTCTCATTATTTGAATTAGATTCATTTGGAGAAGCAATTTTTTTCTTAAGCAGTTTATGATCATTAGATTCCACCTCTATTTCTACCTCATACAACATGATATTCCTAATAGAATATTTCAGATTAAAAACATTCATATGTTCAGATAACATGATGGAAGCTAATATCGCAATCAATTTTGAGGGGAAAATCTCAAAACTTTTAAATCTTAATCAGATTCGGGTATAGTATCTTCCAAGATTATAGCATTGTTTACAATTTTGGTGAGTATACCATCCATCTAGGTAATTCTTTCACCATATATCATTCTAAAGGTGTCATACATAAGTTTTCCAATATTTTATCTTAACTTTATGACATTTTTTATCCCTTCATATTAAACAATAATGTTTTCCCAAATATCATGGGTAGTAGTACACAGAGAAATCCCATTAAATTCATTAGGGTTTAGACTATAGATGATATCATTAATAGCTTTATAGTTTAGATCATATTCTATATCTTGATCATACTTCCATATATCTAGTTATCCAATATAAATCTATAAAGGTTTAACAAATTTCATCTATAATTTTAGACTAATATTCATTAAATAGATAACCATCTAATCCCTTCAGAATCGACGATTTTCTTTATTGAAAAAAGGGACTCTCACTATGGAAATTACTTCTCTCACATCATCCATTATTTCAACTATAAAATTAAATTTGAAATTAAAATTATAAAATTTGAGAACTCAAAAGTTTTTTCTTTGATACCAAGTGTTGTCCTAGTTATGTTCTATGAAAACTCAATACGGTGTGAATTGAGTTATTTGAATTCTTACAAAGTAAAAAAACAACCCTATTAAAAAAGTATTGAAATTATCCCTCTCCTTTTAATAAAATATGAAGTTGAAAATAAAATAAAATAAATATAATGAAACAATATATTTTTATAGTGTTTTATGGAAAAAATGACCCCTAATCTACTCTACCAATGTTTTATATAAGCATGTCAGTTTTTATTCTAGGGATTTTCTTAGGGAATACACTGCAGAATATAGGAAGCTACTATTTTCTGAAAAAGTTACAAGATCTATTAATGATCACTCACTTTATAAGACCTATCCATGATCCTTTTCTGACACCAATTCAAGGAATGCACACTTACAATAGTAAGGAAAATATATAGAAAAATAATAAAAAATCCCACAATTTCAAGTAGCAACTGAAAAATGAATACAAAAACTTCTATAGAATGAATAAGTCTTTAAGAAGTGGATGTAAATGGTTTATTTGACTAAAGTATATATTAATGAAGTACGGAATTAATAAACTTATTCTATTTAAATGAACAGTGTGAGTATTCATAAGTAATTCATGGCTCATAAAATGTAAGAAAATATTTTCAATTTATTTCATGTAAAACATTAATTCATGCATTCTGGGATGAGAATATCAAAAATATTGTATTGGGTATCCATGTTTTCTTAATGAAAAGTCATGCTGATATAAATAATATATTTTTAATTTTTAATTCAATCAATGGAAGTCCATAATCTTTTTATTGAAAATATGTAACCATTTAAACATTGGAATATTTAGTATTACTCAGAATCATTAACAACATGAAAGTAAGAAAATATTTCTTCAAAAACAATAGAAATAACCCATTATTAATTTCTTTTTAAAACAACAACATGTCATGTTTTTAAAAAAAATAATTAGAAGAAAAAAAAAATAACTCCTCACTTTGTTAGGATAGACTTATAACTTTGTATAAATTAATACTTAGGTATTCATAAGGATTAAAAATTACCTATATAACCATTAATCTATATTTTGGAAGGATGATCTTGGTAAGGATCAATATTCTTACTGTGTAACCATCATTATTCATAAGCATCAGCCTTGGACTCCATAATGATACTTTGAGAAGTGATCATATTATCCTTCATAATGATGAATCCTTTTACAAAAGCATGATTTATCTTATGTAAGGATCATTTTATAATCAATAAAAATCATTCTTTATATATGAAAATATTTCTTATCTATGAAAGAATCAATAAATATGAAACTTCTCGCTTGTTTAATCATCATTATGAATGTGTGTAAGGATGATTCTGGGCTTATGTAATGGTAAAAACTTATGAAAACTTCTCCAACTCAGAATACAATCAACATAAAATAATAAAAATTAAAATAAATAAAAAATTTAATAAAAAATAGTTATTAACCTTAAAATCACATAAAATAAACTTATTAGTAAAACAATAAGTGTTTTTTTATCATAAAAACTTATGATTAAATTGGATGTGTGGGAACAACATTAATATGACCAACATTATAGACAAAAATACTATACTTTTTTTAATAAATCCTTTGTGAAGAAAATAATAATTTATATTTTTATGGAGAGTCTTCCTAAGATAAAGTGAAAAAATGCCAGAAATAAAAATTATTATTCAAAGTTGAACATAAAAAATAACTTTGATTTTCTTAAGGAAGTGTGTGGGATATTAGATCGATTTGGTTATGGAATTGAATATTTTATTATCATTTGTCATAAATATTTATAATAATAAAGGGTTTCAAAATGAACTCAAAAAAATAGAATAGTTAAAAGATAAACAGTAATGGAAGTTATTTTGAAAGACTTTATAATGTACAATAAATGGATAATTGACAATGTTTTTTCCTAACACATGATTAGAGATACAAAAATTATGAATTATATGGTGATTCATAGTAGAGATTAAATGACATTTCTAACTATATATTCCTTAAAAACTAAAGGTATATATACTATTAAAATTTAATCTCGTAAGTATTGTTCAAATGAAGTAATATTTTTATCAGTTTAAGAATTATCTATTTAATATTATATAATTGTGTAACAATGTTAATGGATTACTTTTTAGAAACAATTTTTTCATTATCTTATGTTTAAATTATATAAAATTTATCAATAATAGTGAGAGAACTGGTGACAATTTATTTCTATATAATTTTTTTTATTTTAGGAAAAATATAATAATAAATTATGGAATAGAATGGTTAATCACCTTGACCCAAGGTGCATGTGAAATACCAATAGGAAAAAATTAGAAACCTTCCCATTATGAAGATAAAAATAGATATTATTTTTGAAACTTCTCAAAAAGGGAATATAGTGAAATTAAGTCAAATGAGAGTGGGGATTCAGTCCATGAGGCCACTCTAATTAATTCACTCAAAAATGTTTAAGTTAATGATTCATCGATTATAAACATATAATTATTTCATTATCATGGATATTGATGGTTTTAAAATAATATAAATTGTGATTTACAGGAATCATAAGTCATATTCCCCTAGGATATTTAAAAATATCAAAAGAGATGTTGAAAAAGAGTTGGGTTTTCTATTAAGAAATTATAGATTGATAATGACAAAGAATATAAATCTAATTATTTTTAGAACTATCATGAAAAGCATGAAATGAAACATTATTTAAACACTTCATACTCTCCTCTAAATAACAAAGTAACTAAGATGAAGAATGAAAGTTTATCTAAAATGTAAAAAATTATGTGGGATAATTCTAAAATTTCCAAATAGTTTTAGAGAAAATTTCTGTATTTACTAGTTCAAATTCATAATAGATGTTTATTGAGTAAAAAATTAAATAAAACTAATGTTGATATGTGTCTAAATAAAGAGACCATCAATGAATTATTTAAAAAATTTGGAAAATTAAATATTAAAATTATTATATTGATGAAGTTAGGGAAGGTATTATCATGTGATATTTAACAAATAGAAAAGACTAAAAAATATATAAAAAATATTTAACAAGGTACTAGATTGTGTTGATATCAAAATAATCTAAATGTATACCATGGTGAGTGAGATACATTAAGGATAATTAAAATATTATAATAAAAAATATGTATAGATTTATATAAATGATTCTGGGGAAAAAATTTAAGATGGATAAAATATTATTAATGTTGAAAATGATTAAAATAGTTATGAATATTTTAAAGGTAGTGAATTAAAATGTATTTATACAAGGATGAAAAAATATATTGATGTTGAAAAAATTATTGATGATTAAAATGCATCAACCCAAATATAAAAAAGATTGAAAATAGGTTGAAACATGTATCTTCTATCAAATATTTAGTAAATTTTAGTTGAATAAACTATTCATTATAAATAATTAGTGAGTTTAATGATTGAATAATAGATTCTTATTGAAATAAATAATACTTTATAAATTTTCCCTAGACTAAAATAGATTAATATTTATTAAAATATGTTGTTATTCAAGAATAAATTAAATGATAAAGGTTAGGTTTAAAAGAATAAAGTGTAGTCAATGTGAAATGTTTTTTATCGTGTAAAAGGAATTGGATTTAAAAAAAATATTTTCTACTCTTTATTTATTTGATGTTTTAAAAATATTCCTAGAAGTTATAACAAAAATATAATATAAAGTGTATCAAATATATGTTAAATAAAAAATCATAAATGGATAATTTAAAGTTTATAAGATTATAGAACAACTTAAAGGTTTTATTCTTTCTAAATATGGAAAAAAAGGGTTCAAATCGAAGAAGGTTGTAAATAGACTAAAAACATCTCCAAAAAACTGATATTTTAAGTTAGATAGATATTTTATAAAGATAAATTCCATGACATACAAATTGGAAAGTAATATATATGTGACAAAAAAGAACACATGTACTATAGATTTAATTTTATATATGGATGTCATTATTAATTGAAGGGATGAGTAAATATACAATGATTTTTCTAAATAAATGTAGAAAAAATTTGAAATTTCCATTTTGGGTGAGATGAAATTTCTCTTATGAATGAAAATATAGAAAAATAATTATTATATTTTCCTCTATCAAGAAAAATATTATATAGAAATTTAACACCCCAAGCTTCCACGGTACGCTTCTCTTAGAATAATACAATAACATGTGTTGTACGCAACTTAATGTTCTAACACACACCACAACCAATCAAACTTGCAGTTATGAATAGTAATACCCACTTTTTGAAATTTTATAAAATTTATCCTTCAAATTGGACTTCATTATTGGATTCGGAATATCGAAATTAGATTAGGGTGAATTTTTGGTATTTTTATGAAAACTTCTAATTTTTTTTGAATAGTGAAAAACACTAAGTTATAGTTTAAAACCGAATTTTTAATTAAATAATTATTTATTTTATTTAAATTTATTTTAGGTAAAAATAGATACATAATACCTATATAAGTTCTCTGTAATTCATTGGATTCAGTTTATAATAATTTTAGATATATAAAAAAAATTTTGATCTTTTCACCGTCTTTACCCATCTCCTAGGAGAATTTGAAAATTCAGATAAAACTTAATTTTACCACTTTTGTGGGTGTAATTTAAAAAATATGAGAGACACAGTTAATATCAAGGAGTAAAATTTTTTTCAATAACATAAAAATAATTTATGGTGAATAGTAACTTTTACTTTTATTTACCACGGTTAAAAGTAAATAGGATAATTAAGGATAAAAATGATATTATTATTACCCTAACACATTTCCTAAATATATTTTCTAAGTATAATTCGACCAAAAACAACCTTAGGAATAAAATATGAACCTCTTTAGTCCACTTGGATTAGATTAGGACATTTATTATTATTTAATTCAAAGAATAGTTAAAAAGAGTTAAAATCAAAGTTTAATTACTAAAACATTTTTAATATAGGGTTATACATATGATAAATTAGATTGTAAATATTAATTAGAAATATAAAAATATTTCCTAAATAATTGTATTTTATTTATAATTTTTGGACTTTAAATAATTTAATTTATTAATGAAACAATGGTGATGCAATAATTACCTAATTAACAAAATATTAAAATAATTGATATTATAAATATCCAAATAAATGTAATTTGAGACTTTTTATGAATTAAAATAATTTTATAGGTTAATATGACATATTAGGGTTGGTTAGATGAATTGTTTTTGAATAAATAATGTTGTTATGAATTTAGAAAAAACAAAATACCAAATAGTGTCAAAATTGACATAAAAGAGTTTTAAAAACAAATGTTATATTATTAATTTATATTCTATTTCTAAAAATCTGAGGTTCGGAAAAAAGACTTATATACTGATATTTGTATCATTAATGGACCACTTGGGGTCTCTTGGAAGTATATAGTAAGTTTATTAACTATATAATATAAAAATACAAAGAGACATGGTAAATGTCAAACTATTTAACAAAGAGTTAAATAAAAAAGATAAAGTTAATATTGTGACCCAAACCTATCTAAAACCTATTAGTTGAGTGGTTTTAGACCTATACCCACCTTAAACCTTAAATAATCCACTTTGTATCTATTGGAAACTGAATATTAATTTATTATAAAATAATATTTGTAGCTTTTCCTAAGGTGCCCCTCACCCCTCTTATAAAAGGACATTCCCCCTCCTCTCTAATTCATACCTTCAAAGCCTTTAGGTTCGGCAAACCCCTACCCAAATATTCTATCAACTTCCATCACTTAAAACTAGAGTCCTTAGTTTGATCATAAATCTAACTTATGGAGCCCTTTTGATCAAATCAAAAAGAAGAACCGGAAGAAGAGGTAATGTTTTCACCACCGTCTTTCAAGTTCCTTTCTTCTTCCACTTCTTCTTTCTTTTTTATTTCTATTATAAAATAATAACTTCAGTGTATTCTATATACTGTGATGTTATTATAAACATGGTACAACCATATTCATTATTCTATCCATCCATTGAATGACATGTCACCATACGTGCGTACGTACGGCTTACCGTCTCCACGTCGTGGTGTAATTGTTATTCAAAACATTATTATTTGGATGGGTATGATAATGATGTTTAATTGAATTAAATAATAAATATAACATTATAATTATTCTATATATATGATATACCATCCAATTATATACGATTTTAATATCAAAAATATGATATTGTCGCTCATGCATACGTACGGACTACCTTCTCCACGAACGTGATGAGATTCATTCCCCATCGTATCCATTCAAGACGAATTCTCATTTGATGATTAACAATAATGTTTAAATACTTGATATCATTCTGGATATGAACAAGATACAACCTATCCATAACAAACATGGCTTATGTAACAAAACATATAAAAGAAAATGAGTAAGTTAACACCCGAAATGACGATAATAGTAAGATATTATTAACAAAGAAATGTTAAAAGATCATATATGATACCATATTAATGTATATGATTCTTGTATAATTTAATAACAATTATTTAATCATTATATAGGAGGTTAAACTACCCTTAACCAATGAAAAGTACAAGGTGAGGGTTTATTTCACAATCTCTTCATTATCCGAGGTTGTTTATACATAATTATCTACTAGGACCTCTTTATCGTCTACATCCATGTTTCATAAAAATCTATTTCAAATCATTCTTACTATTTTACAGACTATGGGTTAAATTCATTTATACACTTTTTTGACTTTTTATAATAAGTTTATAAAGGAATCTTTCCATCATTTTCCAAACAAGGTCTGTTTTAACCTTTTCGACAGAATTAAGGTAAGAATGTCTTTTTTTTAATTTATATGGCGGGTGCGGCTATTTTCCACCATTATAAAATTGTTGAATCTTACCTTACAAGATTATAAGAATATTTTCAATGTAAATGTTTTATTTTATAATTATGTGGATTTTAAATGATTTCAAAAAGAGATATATTTCTCTCAAATAGTTTTGATTTCATCTATGTCAACATCATTTGATGTATTTTAAGCTTATTTGAAGTTGATTTTTTATGATACAAAACTTCCATATAGTATTGTGATATTTTTGGTTGTGTATATGTTATTTTTATACCATTCATGGTTTATAGAGAATGTATTGACATTTTTATGCCAGTTTTAATACGAATGTTTATGTTATGTTTAAACCTGTTCATATGAGGAATGCATTGGACTTAATAAGAGACGGTTGGAGCCCGCTATATCTCCTCGATGAATCGGTAGGTATCATGAGACAAACTAGTGTCTTGGCACAAGTCCTTGACAAATATTATTTGTAGTCTTGGAACAAGGCCTTGACTATGCGGTTATGATGGTCTGGAATTATGCATTCCATCATTATGAAAGTGGTTATTGATATTGCATGTGATAATTCGACTAGTAGAATATCCATGTGAATAAGTAAATCACATTATTTCATTTCATTTTTTCCATATTATGTTGAAGTTCAAGTTTAAAATGATTTTTTTAGTTATATATTTCTTTAAATGTTTATGCTCATTTATGAAAGTTTCCTCTATATTGTTATCCTTATTGAGCATCTGATCTCACCCCTTTCTATGTTTTGTTTTTACTAGGATGTGAAGAAGTATTTTATAAATGACCTATAGGGATAGTATTAGGGGATATGAGTGTGTTCTATGGAGACAAGATGTTGTTGTAGTTTTTCACTTTATGATGTAATGTAAACTTTATGAATGTATCTAGTGATTCTAAGGCTACTAAACTAATCGGTCTTTCGAGAATTGATCTTTTGTGATCTTTCCAATGTTATGTAATAATGAACCGACTCTAGGTAACTGGGGTAGGGTCATTACAGTTGGTATTAGAGGAAGTTTAGTACAAACCTTGGAAGCTAGATTTAGATAAACTATGATTAGAGCACATAGACCTAAGATTGAATTTGAGGATTAGTATAGAAGAACTTCCTATAATTTTGGTATTGTATAGATTTTCTGAGTCTTAAGAGAAATACATACCTATCTAGATACGAGTAGGTATAGGTGGCTCTGGAACAGACATACCTAGGGCTAAAACCTGAAAACACCACTTTGAGCTAGACTTGAACGGGAACTGGTGCACGACAACGGGCCTTACTGCACTCTTGGTTACAACACTCTCGAGGGATATGTTTAGGATAATTCTCATTTTCTTTACAAACTATTATTAAGGTTATATGAGTATATACTTCCTCAAAAAAACATTTTTATGATTATGGATTATATCCATAAACTATTCAATTCATGTCAAGTGTTTTAAAATTATGGATTTATGTATTGTGATTCATAAACTAATATAGTATATGCTATTGTTTAGAAATGGCTCTTAGTGGATGAAATAGAAACCATATAAATGCATGCACTTCATGTAGGTATTTCCCTCCTGCTCAAGATAATTATAGTGGAGCTAGTGATGTAAGTGGTGCTGATCAACTAATCACCATACTGGGATAACTCACTCAGGTTATGAATAATAACCTTAATCGTATGGAGCACCCAGATCCACAGCGTGGAGGATCAATGTTAGATTGATTCATGAGGCAAAAACCACCAACATTCAATGGGGGTACAAATCCACTAGTAGCTAAGAAATGGATAAATTCCTTAGAGAAAATATTCCATGCCTTGGGGAGTAGTGAAAGGGAAAACGTTATTATGGAAGTTTATCGCCTCACTGGAGATGTTGACCAATGGTGGTCATTGATTCAAAACAAAAAGGAGGATTATGAAGTATAAAATATGTAGTGGAGGTAGTTCAAAGAGATTTCTTAGAAAAATACTTTCCCCGTGACCATAGAGCAGATATGGAAAGGCAATTTCTGAGTCTGAGACAAAAGGAGGATGAGAATGTCACAAAGTATGAGGCTAACTTTACAAGGTTATCATGGCATGCAGAAGATTATATACATAACCCAAGGAGTAGGATTTATTGTTTCTTTGATGGTTTAAAACCATTTCTCCACCGAGCACTAGTCTCACAATCCTTCTCATCGTACGAAGATATTGTCTCATGTGGTATCAAGACAGAAAAGGAATTCTCTAAGTCTTACGACTTTAAATCAAAGCAAGAGAAGAAGAGATCTGTTGGTCACTTTGGGAATAGAAATAAGAGGAAGAAGGGAAAATTTGAATATCCATCCTGTAGTAAGTGTGGGAAGAAACACCTTGGTACTTTCTTGAAGGGAATGGGAGTCTATTACAAGTGTGGTGAAAAAGGACACCAAGCTCGTGATTTTAAGGGGAAAAAAGAAGCTACCGATGTTCAATGCTACAATTTCAGGGAAATGGGACATTATGATAATGAATGTCCTAAGCTTCAAGGTAACTTACCTTAGAAAATTCCAAGGGATCAAGGCCAAGCTTATGCTATCACTACTGCTGAGGTAGAAGCTCTGAAAGACATGGTGGCAGGTAATTTAATGGTATCCTCAAGTTTAGCAAATGATTTATTTGATTCTGGATCATTGCATTTTTTCATATCTTCTTAGTTTTCTAAGAAAATTATATATTTTAAATTTGATTTAACAAGGGAGTTGTTAGTCAAAACTCTTAAGGGAATTATCATTACAACAAAGATTTGTGAATCAGTCCCCATTAGAGCACATAAATGTTCTTTATCTGCTGATCTCATCGTCATACCCATGATTGAATTTGATATAATCCTCGGTATGGATTGGCTTTCAGACCATGATGCAAATATTTATTGTAAGAACAAGGAGGTTACAATTTTTGATGATGATGATAAAGAACCCCTTATCTTTAGAGCAGAATCGTCACCACCTGATTCTTATCTAGATCCACCCCCAGTAGCTCAACTAAATTCAATTATCAGGGAGGAAGAGATTGAAATAACTATGGGTGAGGAAAGGAATGTTCAAAAAGAGGATATAACTATTGTGAAATAATATGTAGATGTGTTTCTGGAAGATTTACCTAGACATCCTATAGAACGAGAAATTGAGTTTTCCATTGATTTAATTCCAGGTTCAAGGCCCATATCGATGACCCCTTATAGAATGGCCAGTGTGGAATTAGTTTAACTAAAGAAACAACTATAGGAATTGATTAATAAGGGATTTATTCACCCTAGTGTTTCTCCATTGGGAGCCCCTGTCCTTTTTATTAAGAAGAATAATGGATCTATAAGGTTATGTATCGACTACATGGAAATCAAGGCTATAATAATAAAGAACAAGTATCTCCTACCTCACATTGATGATTTATTTGAACAACTGCATGGAGCTCAATACTTTTCAAAGATTGACCTTCGATCTGGATACCATTAGTTGTGTGTGAAGAAGTAAGACATTCCAAAGACAGCATTTCGAACCAGGTACGGGCATTAAGAGTTTACAGTAATGCCTTTTGGGCTGACTAATGCACCCTCTGTTTTCATGGATCTAATGAATAGTGTTCTAAAGGAATATCTGGATGATTTTATAGTGGTATTTATTGATGATATCTTGGTATACTCCAAAATCTATGAAGATCATGAAAATCACTTGCGCATTATCATGAAGACTCTTATAAGACATGAATTATATGGTAAGTTTAGCAAGTGTGAATTCTGGCTTCAGAAGATTTCTCTTCATGGCCATATTTTCTCTAAGTATGGAATCTCTATTGATCCTTCTAAGACAAGAGAAATACAGGAATGGACAACACCAACGATTATAACATAGGTACGTAGTTTTGTTGGTTTAGCAAATTATTATTGACATTTCGTCCAGAATTTTGCTGGATTGGATAACCCATTAACGAAGCTTACATGAAAAGGGGTTAAATTTGTTTAGACAAAAGAGTGTGAAGAATGTTTTGGAGAACTGAAGAGAAGATGAGTCAATGCTCCTATATTGACTCTACCATCGAGGAATTATGGGTTCATTGTTTATAGTGATTCTTCAAAGAAAGGACTTGGTTGTGTCCTTATAAAGAATGATGGGGTTATTTCCTATACATAATGATAGCTTAAAATTCATGAGCAAAACTATCCTACTCATGATCTTGAGTTAGCTACTTTAATCTTTTCTTTGAATATATGGATAAATTATCTCTATGGTAAAAAATGTGAGATATATATTGATCACAAGAGTTTGAAGTATATTTTCTCATAGAAAGAACTCAGCATGAGGAAAAAGAGATGGCTTGAACTAATAAAGGATTATGATTGCACGATACACTACCACCTGGGGAAGGAAAATAAGGTGGAAGATGCTTTGATCAGAAAGGATCATGGAGTTTTGAACAAGATAAGAATTAAAAGGGATCCTATTTTCATGGATCTAGTGAAGATGGACATGGGAATAACCATGGAAGGTGAAACATCGATACTTTTTCAAATGGTTTCTAAACCATCTTTACTAGAAAGGATTAAGAGTTCTCAGACCGATTATGAAGAATTTCAAAAGAAGATTAAAGCTGTGAATGATGGGAGATTGAATGACTTTGTGTATGAAGATGGAATTTTGGAATTTGGGAAGAAACTTTGTGTTACCGATATACCTGATCTAAAAAGGGAATTTTTGGATGATACTCATAGTTCCTATTTCTCAATACACCCTTGGAGCACCAAAATGTAAAGAGATTTGAAGGAACATTTTCGGTCGGACAACATGAAGAGGGAGATTTCTGATTTTGTATCAAGATGTATGGTTTTTCAAAAGGTGAATGTTGGAAGACAATGGCCTAAAGGAGTCATGAAACATCTTACCATACCTGAGTGGAAATTGGATAATATTGCAATGGACTTTGTCATGGGGCTACCAAAGACTCCTAGAAGGAATGATGGAATATGGGTCATTTTTTATCATCTTACCAAGTCATCACATTTTCTTGCTATAAGGGAAGATTTACCACTTGAACATCTAGTAATATTATATATTAATAAAGTTGTCTGGATTCATGGAGTACCCCTATCAATTTTTTCTGATCGTGATCCCCATTTTACTTCAAGATTCTGGAAGAGTCTTTAGAAGTTCGTGGATACTGAACTTTGTTTGAGCACTGCCTACCACCCCCAAACTGATGGACATTTAGAACAGAATATTCAAACCATAGAAGTCATGTTGATATCATGATCACTTGAATTTCAAGGTATGTGGGATCAATATTTACCTCTGGTAGAATTTTCCTATAATAATAGCTTCCATTCAAGTAATCGGATGGTACCATATGAAGCGTTATACGAAAAGAGATATCGCACACCAACCTATTGGGATGATGTTGGTGAAAGAAAACTCGTAGGCCCAAAACTTGTGAAGGATATAATGGAAAAAAGTGAAGGTAATCCAAACCCACATAAAAGCAGCTGAAAGTTGGCAGAAGATCTATGTTGATAACCGAAGGAAGGGTTTGAAATTTCAGGTAGGAGATCATGTTTTCTTGAAGGTATCTCCATGGAAGGGAGTTATACGTTTCGGTAAGAAAGGTAAATTGAGTTCCAGGTACAAAGGACCTTTCGAAATTCTAGAACGAATTGGGGTTGTAGCTTACTGTTTGGAAATGCCACCAAATCTTTCCCAAGTTCATGATGTGTTCCACGTATCACTGTTGAGAAAATACAAACCTGACCCAACGCATGTACTCTCCTATGAGGAAGTAGAACTGGAACCGGATCTATCTTATTATGAAGATCCCGCCAGGATTCTTAATACTAGAGAACAAGTGTTGAGAAACCGTATGACTCATCTGGTAAAAGTTCTATGGAGAAACCATAAGATGGAAGAGGCAACGTGGGTACCTGAGGAACTTATGATGAAGAACCACCCATTTCTTTTCATGAAGTAGTATTCTAGAAATTTCGAGGATGAAATTATTTGAAGGAGGGGAGAATTTAACACTCCAAGCTTCCACGGTATGCTTCTCTTTGAATAATACAGTTGCGTGTGTTGTACACAACTTTGAGTTCTAACACACACCACAACCAATCAAACTTGCCGTTATGAATAGTAAAACCCACTTTTTGAAATTTTATAAATTTTATATTTCAAAATGGACTTTATTTTTGGATTCGGAATATCGAAATTATCTTAGGGGGAATTTTTGGTATTTTTCTGAAAACTTTCAATTTTTGATGAATAGTGAAAAACACTGAGTTATAGTTTAAAACCGAATTTTTATTTAAATAATTATTCATTTTATTAAAATTCATTTTAGGTCAAAATTGATACATAATACCTATATAATTTCTATGTAATTCATTGGAGTTATTTTATAATAATTTTAGATATATAAAAATTTTATTGAACTTTTCACCGTCTTTTACCCATCTCTTATGAGAATTTGAAAATTCACATAAAACATAATTTTACTGCTTCTATGAGTATAATTTCAAAAATCTGAGTGACACGGCTAATATCAAGGAGTAAAATGTGGTTCAATGTGAAAAAAATAATTTTTGGTGAATAGTAACTTTTACTTTTATTTACCACGGTTAAAAGTAAATAGGGTAAGTAAGGGTAAAAATGATATTATTATTATTACCCTAACACATGTCCAAATTATATTGGCTAAGTATAATTTGACCAAAAACAACCTTAGTAATAAAATATGAACATCTTTGTTCCACTTGGATTAGATTAGGACATTTATTATTATTTAATTCAAAGAAGAGTTAAAAAAGTTAAAATCAATTTTTAATTTCTAAAACATTTTTAATATAGGGTTATACATAAGATAAAATCAATTGTAAATATTAATTATAAATCTAAAAAAATTTCCTACTTAATGGTATTTTATTTATAATTTTTAGACATTAAAGAATTTAATTTATCTATGACACAATGGTGATGCAGTAATTACCTAATTAATGAAATATCAAAATAATTGATATTATAAATATCAAAATAAATGTAATTTGAGACTTTATATAAATTACACTAATTTCCTAGGTTAATATGATATATGTTGGTTAGTTAGATAAATTTTGTTTGAAGAAATAATGTTGTTATGAATTTAGTAAAAACAAAATACCAAATAGTGTCAAAATTGACATAAAAGTGTTTTTAAAACTAGTATTATATTATTAATTGATATTCTTTTCCAAGAAATCTGAGGTTTGGCCAAAAGACTTATAAAATTATATTTTTATCATTAATGGACCACTTGGGGGTCTCTTGGAAGTATATAGTAATTTTATTAACTATATAATATAAAAATACAAAGAGACATGGTAAAGGAAAAACTATTTAACTAAGAGTTAAATCAAAATGATAAAGTTAATATAGTGACCCAAACATGTCTAAAACCTATTTTTTGAGTGGTTTGCGACCTATACCCACCTTAACCTTTAAATAATCCACATTGGAGCCATTATAAACCTAATATGAATTTATTATAAAATAATATTTCTAGCTTCTCCTATGGTGACCCTCACCCCTCTTATAAAAGGGAACTCTCCCTTCTTTCTAATTCATACCTTCAAAGCCTTTTGGTTCGGCCATCCCCTGCCCAAATATTTTCTAAACTTCCCTCACTTCAACCTAGAGACTTTATTTTGATCATAAATCCAACCAAAGGATCCCTTTTGATCAAATCAAAAGGAAGAACCTGAAGAAGAGGTAATGTTTTCACCACCCACTTTCAAGTTCCTTTCTTCTTTCACTTCTTCTTTCTTTGTTATTTCCATTATAAAATAATAAATCCAGTATCTTATATATACTGTAATGTTATTATAAATATGGTACAACCATATTCAGTATTTTTTCCATCCTTTGAATGACATGTCACCATACGTGCGTACGTACGGCTTACCGTCTCCACGTCATGGTGTAATTGTTATTCAAAACATTAGTATTTGGATGGGTATGATAATGATCTGTAATTTAAGTAAATAATAAATATAACATTATAATTATTCTTTATATATGATATACTATCCAATTATATACGATTTTAATATCAAAATAATGATATTGTCGCTCGTGCGTACGTACGGACTACCGTCTCCACGAATGTGATGAGATTCATTCCCCATCGTATCCATTCAAGACTAATTCTTATTTGATGATTAAAAATAATGTATATAATTCTGTATATGAATAAGATACAACCAATCCATAACAAACATGGATTATTTATCAAAACATATAAAATAAAACGAGTAATTTATCACCTGAAACGACGATAATACTAAGATATTATTAACAAAGCAATGTTAAAAGATCATATATGATATCATATTAATTTATATGATTCTTGTATAATTTAAAAAAAATTATTTCCCCATTATACATTAGGTTAAACTACCCTATACCAAGTAGAAGGTGAGGGTTTATTTCACAATCTCTTCATTATCTGAGGTTGTTTATACGTAATTATCTAATGGGACCTTTTTATCATCCACATCCATGTTTCTTATAAATGTATTTCAAATCATTCTTACTATATTACATACTATGGGTTAAATTCATTTATAACCATGTTTTACTTTTTATAAGAATTTTTTAAAGGAATCTTTCTGTCGTTTTTAAACAAGGTCCGTTTTAACCTTTTTGACATAATTAAGGTAAGAATGTCTTTTTTTAACTTATTCGGAAGGTGCGGCTATTTTCCACCTTTATAAAATCGTCAAAGCTTCCCATACAATCTTATAAGAATACTTTCAAATTAAATTAATTATTTTATAATTATGTGTCTTTTAAATGATTTTAAAAAAATAGATATTTTTCTCAAATAGTTTTGATTTCCTCTATGTCCACATCCTTTGATGTATTTTAAGATTATTTGAAGTTGATTTATTATGATACAAAACATCCATATAGTATTGAAGGTTTTCTGATATGTTTGACTATTGATATGTTATTTTTATACAATTCATGGTTTATGGAGTAAGTATTGACATTTCGTATGCTAGTTTTAATACGAATGTTTATGTTATGTTTAAACATGTTCAAATGAGGAATGCATTGGACTTAATAAGTGACGGGTGGAGCCCGCTACAGCTCATCGATGAATCGTTAGGTCTCATGAGACAAACTAGTGTCTTGGAACATGGCCTTGACAAAATATTATTTGTAGTCTTAGCATAAGGCCTTGACTATGTGGTTATGATAGTATGGAATTATGCATTCCATCATTATGAAAGTTGTTATTGATATTCCATGTGATTATTCGACAAGTAGAATATCCATGTGAATAAGTAAATAGAATTATTTCATTTCATTTTTTACATATTATGCTTAAGTTCATGTTTAAAAGGCTTTTGTTTTAGTTATACATTGCCTTAAATGTTTATGCTCATTTATGAAAGTTTCCGCTATATTGTTATCCTTACTGAGCATCTAAACTCACCCCTTTCTATGTTTTATTTTTCCCAGTATGTGAAGACGTATTTTATGAATGACATGCAGGGATAGTATGAGGGGATATGAGTGTGATCTATGGAAACAAGATGTTGTTGTAGTTTTTCACTTTATGATGTAATGTAAACTTTATGAATGTATCTAGTGATTCCAAGGCTACTAAAATAATCGGTCTTTCGAGACTTGACCTTTTGTGATATTACCAATGTTATGTAATAATGCACCGACTCTGGGTAATTGGGGTTGGGGAATTACAAGAAATATTAAAAAATTTGGAATGGGTAATTTCATAGAAGTTTCTACATATAAGATTGTTAGTGTGAAGCTGGGTAAAGATTATGAAGCTCATAATATAAATCAAATGGAATACATAATATTTATTGGATGTTTATTCTATTTTATAGAATAAATTTATGACCTTATATATATTGTAACCATATGATTTTTATTCCAAGGTGACCTAAAAGAGTCATAGATGAAGGCTATAGGAATAATTTTAAGATATTTAAAAGCTATAGTGAGATATGTATTATTTAATGAATCAAATAGGTAAATGGATCATGTTTTAATTATTCGTATAGGGAGGTAAATTTAGATCACATAAAATCCATATCACGTGGAACAATGTTTTTAGTAAGTGTGTCAGTTTGCATTATAATAATAAAAATTTAGTGACATTGAGGTCACTAAAATATCATATCTTATTGGACATTCATTTTATGATGTCTGAGTGATACGGCCCAACTCCCAGGATCCCCATGTATTCTAGAAGTAAGTTGATATTTCCACCATAAGCATATCTCTAATAGGACAAGTACTGGTGACTTTCATCGAGTTGACATATCTCACAATATGGGAGGCCTTAGCCTAATGTATCTATGCATGATTATCAATATCTACAAAAGATTACAATAATATAATATCATATAAATAACTAAATAAAATATTAATAAATTCTTGTGACTCATCCTAAGATTCCCAAAGGAATGAAAGGTGCATAAAATATACAATAAAGGTGTAAAAATACATTCCCAACCAATCTAAATGGAATCCAACATAAATCAACAAAGTAGAGTGAACTCTATAATTAACTAACACCAGAGACAAATGTCGTCCTCTAGCATCACCTCCAGGGATCACATAGCTCTTGTTACACTAATACTATATCCACCAAGGTCACCTATAAACTATCCATCATATGTATAAGACATTACATATGAGAGTGAAAACCCCATGATGGGGTGAGTATATACATTCCCAATAGAAAACTAAAAACCAAAAAGTGTAAACATATGTGTTTTTAGATAAAACCCACATTGGTAGATAATAACCCACTTAGTGAAAAAGAATGCAAAAAAAATGAATCATTGATAGTATTTTAAGCTAGTGATCCATGTAAATAAAGTTTGACTCACCAATACCCATTCTTCTAAAAGAAATACATGGCCCCAAGAAGCTTAACAATTTGAGATACCATGATAAACCAAGACTGCATCATTTCACTGACTACAGTTGTAGGACCTCCCTATTCCAAGATAATAATTAACTGAGGGAGTACGAACCCTTGATGGAGGAATAATTCCTTATAAAATAGATTCATCAAATGAGGATGATCCTAGCTCCATCAATAAATTATTTTTACCCTAATAAATCCTAGAACACGAATCGGGGCATTACCAAACACTTTTGACCTTATAGAGGACCCACAACTTATCGAGTTCATGAAAATACCATCCATATTTTAAAAATAAAGAGGAAATCAACCCCATGAATGTAGGGTAGTAAAAAGCTATAAAACCCTATAAGGTACATGTAACATATAATTGACATGAATCCAAGGGAGTACCTAACCCTGGGGTATGCTCTGATCATCACATGTAATCCCAATCATTATACATGGGAATCAAAGGATAATAAACTACCTAGACAATCTTGTGACTCACCTTTTATTCTAAATACGGATGTAGTATCACGTTCCACATAAGAAAGGACTCAGGATAGGATAACTCCTCACCATAATATAATATAAAGTAAAAAATCTACTTATATGAATGTTAAGGGGTAAATCTTGTTATTTATCTTTAGGGATTGACACTATAATGGTGTGAGTCATACTACCATATAGGAAAACTTCACCCACTGTTTTTACACTATAATGAAACTCCTCACACTATAGTCAATTCCGACAAACACCTTTACCAAACTAAAATCCTACATCCACATTTTAGTTACCACCTTTGCATATCAACCAGAACTACCACACTATGATATATATTACATTGTATTAGCTCAAAAACTCATGGACTATATGCAAGATACATCATTACCCCCACACAGAGACCCCTTTAATTCTTACATACCACTGGGAAGGGTGGGTTATAATGCATCATTGAGTGTTATGGTGTGATCCTGACATGAAATCTAAGGGAATGAGACCATACATTATAATGTGACATACCTTATCATAGTGAAACCCCCTAAACATTAAAAAATATTATATATTCATAATTTTCATATGGTATTATTGCCTTTAATTCATACCTTTTCTATCGTACACCAACACAAAAATCTTCCATCATAAGGGAACGTGGATTCCATTTGATCAAACCAAAATAAGGAATAATGGATTTAAGGGATAGATTCAACTACATGACATCGAATATGAGAAACTAATAAATAAAGGATCATTAATAGAATAGGTAAATTGTCCAAAATATAGATAGGGATTCACAATAGTGATATCATAAGAAAAAATCAAATAAAAAATTGATAGATTCAAGATTATTTCATATAATAATAGATAATCAGATGAGAAGAGTCTAACCTAGTATTTTGTTAATTAATTTCAAGAGTTCCAAGGGATATCCATGTAGTGACATGTGTTTTACCTAAGTGAGGCTCAAATAGATTTTGAGTTTTAAATTACTAATACCTTTATATGGGTAAAATGGTAAATTTACCATATTAGATAACCTTATAGTTTTTTTAAGGGTTTTGCTGGTTCTGAATTATGGGGTTTACCACTAGGTTGATTCAATGTGTAAATGATATTTCCTTGGAACTTTTTAAATAATATAATAAAAATGATATATTATTTTTCATTCACACACAATTGTTTTTAGAGAGATGATTATATCTCTTAAATGGGACATCAACTTAGAAAAATAATACCTTGTTTAAATCTATAATGGGTTTTTTACCATAGATGTGGTATAAGACTCAATTTAATTGGGGTTCTCGGGTGTTCCATGTTACAGGTGAGTTAATTAAATAATTAAATTTTTTAATTAATTGCTTACTAAAGGGAGAAACCCTATAATATCTCTATAATAACCCAACTATGAATATCCTATAGGTTTAGTCACATATATCATTGGAAACCCTAGACAAAAGGGAGTTGGGAGAGAGATAAAGAGGGGTGAAGTTGGACTAAAGTGGCATTGATTGCAGATCAAGTAATGGGAATAGTTTTGTAGTAGTATCGATGATTTAATTGCACAACAGTGAATAATGCAACCACAGTTGCGACATCAAATAAAATTTATGTTTGTTGGGCTATGAGGTAGGGATTTTTTGTTTATTTTTTTTACCTTATTCATTATATTATTTTTTTTTAAAAGGTTAAAGCTTAGGGATCAAGGAACTTAACAACAATTTATTAATGAAAAAGTAAAAAAGAAAGAGTAATAGGGTTAAACATGACAAAAGTTCCCTCATATAAAATAGAATAAAAAATTAATCATAATAAAGTTGTTTATAAACATAATACTCCTCACCAGGATCATCATCTAATTCATAGAAAAGTAAATATGAGTGAGACCTAGTTACCAATGTTGTTTTTCATTGATATTAGTCTTTCCTCCACCAAGATTTTCTAGGAGAGATATTTTTCAAGACTTCATTATTTACTGAGGGTTATTTTCCTTTATTAAAATCTTTCATGTATGTAAATACAATTTGATAAATATCATAGTATTAATATTCAATGTCGACCCATGTTCCCTTAATGTTATTAATCACCATCTATAAATTTATTTCCTTCTAGATCAAAGAATGATCATATTCCAGGCCCTACACTTCATGTCCTAGAGTGATGGCCTCGTGGAATAACTTTTTCTCTTCTTTGTCACCTAAGACCTACCCTTTTGTGACCATCTAATGACTCTACCCTAGCTCCCCTTCCCTAGTAGCTTTTTCAAACCCTTCATTGAGACACTACTGAAAATTTATAGGTGTAGATTAACCATTAATACCTTCTGTTTATCCAGGAGCCTACTCTAGACACCCTTGAACCTTCTTAAGAATATCTTACCTCTCCCCAGAACTAGTTTCTATTTGTTCTAAAATTAATTTAATTGAAATATCCCTCCCTTTAGAATCATCACCTGGAATACCATAATCAGATCCCTTCTTCATATTAGTTTTATCCATTTATTGATTATGATGATCCATCCCTCTAGAAGAGTTAGTTTTAGTGTCATTGTTAGAAAAACCAATTCCCTGTATAGGCTCTTTCTTATTCTTCTTATGATAGCCCAGATGATCATTCCCCTTATAAGGAAAAAAATAAGAAGGCCAATTTCATTCTATATTTATATTTGGAATTACTTATAGAAAAACAATGGTTGAAAAATAAAGGCAACCTGGCTTATTTTGATTTCAAATTAAATTCATCTTCCGTAGTAGATAACAGAACCCTATCAATTAGAGTGTTTTTTAATTATAATTCCATAATAAATCTTGAAATATACCCATACTGAGCATCCTTGGTTTCCTTGTTCATATTAATGTGAATACCAATTGTAGAAGCAATTTCAAACAAGATATATGGGTTCCATAAAATCTAATTCCTTTCAAAGATCCTAACCTAGACTTTTACATAAGTGATTTTAATCACAAATGGACTGAATCAAAGATTTTATACCAATATAAAAAGAATAACAACCTTAATGTCTATGGATACATGACCCCATGCCTTCGTCTTAGGGTTATCCAAAGGAAACAGTATATGATAATAGCCTTATCCCATAAATATACACTTCCAATCACTTAAACCCCATATTATGGAGAGAAAATGTGAAAGATATTGTAAATTAAAAGGATTTCTACCCACCAGTACTACCATTCAAGAAACAATTGATAAATCATAGAGATTATAATTTTCCAAAATCACATCATGGTTAGTGGTAATGTGATCTGTAGATCCCCTTTTCATGATTTTACTTGGAGACACATCTTTTAAAGAATTGATATTTATCTAAATTTAAGGTTTTGTGCCTGTAAACCTAGAATTGGGAAAATAATCCTTTTATGGAACTTACCTATCCTTTTTAGAAGTCCTATAATATAGAAAAAATCTAGTGAGAATACCTAATATAATAAATCGAGCTCAGTCTCTAAAATGAAATCCATTCTAAAACCTAATCACTGTGGTAGAGACAACTCCTGACCTTCATCACCATCATTAGAAAGAGAACATCAATTCATAATCTTGATGTTCTCAAGGATTAATTTCTATAAAATTGATTCCATGATAAAAAATTTCCTAGCTATATTATTATAAAAATGTTGGTTGAATTTTTGAATTGTGATTTTTTTTGTTGGAACATGTTATTATTTCTTCATTCCTTTGAATTATGAAATCATATATGATAATACTTTGTGTATGATCAATTTTGACACTCACCTTTGTAGTCTTCTGGTTTTTTCCCTTCATTCTTCACATTCATTATTGACTTTCAATTCTTTTTCAGTTCTAAGGTGAGTTCATGATTTGGTGATGGCGAGGTTGTTTGGTATCTCGATGGTTTTCTGTTCGGATTTGGTCCTCTATGACAATGACTCTGATGTTTCTTATGTTGGATATAATGAATCCATTCTATGGTTTTGTGAATGATGTTTCTGTGATCTAAATACTTTCTGGTGTGGTGTTGAAAGGGTAAAAGATGACGGTGCGGTGACTAATGAGGGGATGGGTTGACATTTGGTTTGGAAAGCAACGGCATGATGATGACGGTGGTGCTGTAATGATGCAACGATGCATGTTTCCTAGGCGGCAGAGTAATTTGCGGGATTTTCCAGTTTTTGAATTTTTAATATGGGGCCTAGTTTGAATTTTGAATATGTAAGGTGTGATCAGTTTTGTATGGTTCCCACTTTTCCCTCAAAGTGGCATTATCATGAAAATAACAAAAAAAATGATTTTGAGGCATGGATGAGATCATTGTGTGATTTGTATCAGTTTTGAGGATAATTTTTTTGTATTCAAAATAAAATTTTATAGATCATAAACTTTAACACCCCAAGTTTTTATGAATTTATTTTTTCCAAATAAATTAAATTTTATTGATAGCTTGTGTTACACGCAATACTGAGTTTTAACGAACTGCAATAAACTGTTAATATTTTTATATAAACAAGGCCATTATTACCAAGTTGTTAAACATAGATATATGAATAGTAATAAATATTTTTTAAATATGAAGTATAATTTTTTTATATAAATAAAACATATTGATAAAAATGTACTTAATTTTTTGATAAATTCTTTATATGTTTCAAAAATATAATTTTCTCAAAAAAATATTTTTTGATTATTTTTGTGAAAAATAATGAAATTAATTTTAGACACTTTTAGAAAATTTATTTTATAAAATGAAATTCATTTTTTAAATCATCATATGAAAATAACCTTAGGGTGAATTTCATATAATTTATAGAAAAGGTTTATTTTTTCATGAAGAGTGAAGATATTGGATTTTTATTAAAAATTCATTTTCATTTAAATTAATTATAAAGTTAAATTTTATTTAAATTTTATTTAAAGTAAGATTATTTCGATAATATATATATTAATCCAATTTATTTAACTAGAATTATTTTCACATTGAATTTTTATATAAAAACTGTGTAAACTTTTAAACATTTGCTATTTGAAAACTTGTTTTCTCATCGAGTTTGATGGATTAATCTCAATGTAAATTTTGAATCTTATGGTATTTTAATTTTGAAAAAAAATGATTACATATATTGAATAATAATAATTTATATTATATAATAATTTCAAATTAATTTGGAAACCATAAAAACTATTTACCACGGTAAAGGTTAAAATGGGTTTAGCAAGGGATAAACTAGAAATATAAGGGTTAAAATGACATAAAATATTTTCTAAAATCTATTTTTTGAGATTATTTAGACACTATATTTTCTAATTATATATAATGATAAATTTTGGATCTTTTTTTCATGATAAAAACATGGGTACATCATTTTTAGAAAAAAAATACATGTGTGCCACTCACCTCACTTATAAAAGGAAACCCCCTCTCCTCTCTTCTTCACACCATAAAAACCATTTTTTAATCCAATACCTGACAAAATAACTTCCGAAATTCCCTCCTACCATACTATAATCCTTATTTTGGGAAACAATACAACCTAGTAAGCTTTTGGTGCAAACCTATGGAGGTTACCTAAAGAAGAGGTAACATTCTTTAACGAGCATTTTTATTTCATTTCTTACTATACCTCCATTAATTCATATTAAACCATGATGATATAATAACATCAATATCATATATATAATGATATGTTTTTTTGTTAATTTTATGACCAAATAACATGTCCTCTTCTATCAAATGGGATAAAAAATCTTCATTTGTGTGTATAGTGAACCATCGCCTCGCGAACGGATGTCATTCATTTTTCTATTACCACCTCTTGTAGTTGGTTATAATGATGGATTAAATGTTAATATTTGATATTTATGATATTATTGTGCTTTTTTAATCATAATATCATATGTTCTTTTTTATATTCCATTCTATGGGAATATAATAACATCATTCGTGTGCAGGGCGGACAATCGCCTTTCGAAGAGAAGTGATTTGTTCACACTATACATGGAAGGTAATAAGGAAGGTTTAAATTAAAATATCTAATATATATGAAATAAAAATTATTCTATAATTTTATTATATTATTTACCATTTTTATTTCATTCCTTTGGGAAAATGGAAACAACATTCTTGCGTCCTACGGCCTATCATCTCCTTGAACGGTGTATTTCATTTTCTATCTCAAGCTTTTATGGATCACTATAATTAAATATATAGTAAATATATTTGATATTTTTATCATGGTTACCATTATATATATGATTTAACCATGATAAACGTAAGAGTTTAGAAAATAACAAATCAAAACATATAGAAAAAACAAAGCGGTTATTACCCGAAATGTGACTTCAATAAGGAATTATTAATAAAAGGGTAATAAAAGGTAATAAGTAAATCATATATGGTATAATATATATAATTATGGTTCTTTAATATATGTATAATAAAATTATATTTCTTATACAGTATATTAAAATGTGTAAAAAATAATTTGATACTTAATGTAAGGTATTTTTATCTCAATTTTCCTTCTTGGAGACATATGTTATGTTATACACCTATATTTATTTTTAGAGGCGTATATACAGCCCCTTGGAAATGTAAAATCATTAATTTATTTATACTCATGATATTTTATGTTTCATTTAATTATTTTCCTTCTTGGTTCTTATGTTTCAAAGTTTCCAAAGTTGTGATTATTTTATGTTATAAACACATCATTTATCAGGATTGCTTATTTATTTTTATTTTTTTTAAAAGAGCCAACATGAATTGGTCACCCAATTCATGTCGAAATTTATTAAAATCAAAGAGTTCAGTACAAGAACAAGGTGTAAATAACTTATGCTAGCAGGGAGTAAAGGGGAATAAAAATGAAAAACCTCAACAACAACAAGAAGAAGAACCAGCTCTAGGTCTTCAAAAAGTAAGGCATTGAGGTTGAAGTCCAAATTTGGTAGGCAACCAGGAAAACGCTTCAGTTCACCTCAACTATAGAAAGTAGGAAGGGACCACCGGCTTGGCCTTGATCAAGAATGGACAGCACAGGTTCTGCAAGATAGATTCAAGTAAAACATCTCTTCATTGAAAAACTCATAAAGAACATTAGTGCAAACCTCAAAATAAGCAATACCAAACATAACCAGGCTACACGGTACTCCCAAAAGAAAATCAAAGCAGCGAAAAACATCCCTCCAAGGACTTGAATAGCCACATATCATTTGACCAAAATAATAAGCAACTTGAATCATATCTTATGATTCAAGAGAGGAAGTCACTCCCATAGTATTGCCTTGAAGTCAAAATCAGGATTTTTTTTATACTCAGTCAACATCCTAATAAACATGCGCTTTCTGATTTCAAGGTATTTATCAATAGTAATGGGACCATCTTGATATTTCTGGAATGTTATTGTATCTTGTTCATCCATCCATTCCTCAGCTGTGTCTCCCACTACCTCTTCATTAAAGTAGGCATCCCTGTATACCGGATAGGTAGTCCTTCTATCATATTCTTCAACTGAGCTAGATATTGCAATATGTTGATAAACCACTGTTGGGATTGAATGCTCTTTCATAGTGATGTCAAGAGACCGTGTAACTATTGTTCTTTTGAGGTTATAATAGTCTCAACGATTCTTCATTTTCTTAGGATATGGGGTAATGAAACCATCGGCGTCCACCATTGGTTTTTCCCCTTTTTAGTGCTTGAGTTGAGAAAGTTTTATTCAATCTAACAAGTATTGTCATCATCTGCAAGCAAGAATTCACTAGCACCAGAGAGTTCCCCTTGCTCCTTCTCTTCTGGGTCATATGATTCAATTTGATTCCCTTGTTCTTTTATCAGGGTAGGAGGATAATTACAATCGCCAGTGGCATTAGGAAGAGAATCCAGAAATCCTGACATATCTATAGGATGGATCACATGTTGAGAAGAATGAGAATTAGGTATCAAAGACTCCTTGTTGACATCATAATTCAGCTCTGCATTATCCAAAGGGCTAACATTTTCTACTTGACCAGTATTGCTCACATCCTTTTCAAGAGACAGCATTCCTTTTTCAATCCAAGAAAATTTATTTGGCTCATTACATGCATTTATAGAGTCGCAGTCTTTCTGGTCATGCCCAAGCCTAAGACAAGCATGGAAGTAATCAGGTAACCTTTCATAAACAACATCCTAGAAGAAACCAGATTCACCATTCTGAATCCAAATTTGGGTAGGAAGACTCTTAGAGACATCGATTTCATCACATATTCTAGCTATTGAAGGTCTGGAGAGATGTGTCGTCACTGAATCCATCCTTAAAAGAGTGCCAATAAGCTGAGAAATTAGAAACAGGGCTTCATGTTTGAAAAGGTGAAGCGGCAGACAAGGGAAGCCGATCCAGATTGGGACTATGGGAGGTTCAGTGTAGGGATTTAAGTCAGGGGTCCATTTGAGAACACGCATAGAACAACCTCCAAAAGACCATGATCTTTGTGTCCAAAGTCTATAAAAATCACCTTCGGAGGAAAATCGAAGTACAAAATTCGATGCATTCAAAATTCCGAGATGGAAACCCGAAAATATAATAGATTCAGGAGCAGTTCATAAGTATTTCAGAGATGGTCTGTGGTACGGGAATCTTCCAAAAAGCACAAATTTAAAGTCATAAGCAAGAATTTTTACCTCATTTTCAGAGAATGAAATCAACGACAGGCCATGGTGGCGAAAGTGTAGGGGGTTAATAGGAAGTCCAGGCACCGCGACATCATGCACTCTAGGATCTGAAGATCTTCCGGAAACCACGTCTGTGAAGGTTCTAGGTGCTGGAGTAGGGAAACCCGGTGGAGTAGGGTTTCGCGCTGGATTAGGGTTTCTCATTGGAGTCGCCATCCAGTCACATAATTTCTTATGATTATGTTTCTGATGATAAAATTTTGTGATAAATATATAAATAAACTCATTAAATTTAACCTCTTGTGGTTATTCATGATATTAATATCACCATTTTCCACACTTTTGTACTTATATTAATTGAGAATATTTTAAAAACAAATATGAATTTATTTCTCTCTTCAGTGAGAAATCCATTTTATTCCAAAAACATGTTCTCTACAAATGTTTTTAAAAATGATTTACTATTCTATAATTATTTTTAAAAGAAATTTTTACCCATTTTTTATTTTTAAAAAAAATGAATGGAATATTTAGGTTATTTTTTAAATAATTCATGTTTTTACCAAGAATGTGAAAAAATCATCGTTTTAATGTGTATGAAATGAAAAAAATTCCCATTGTCATGAAAATTATTTTATTTGAATCTTACTTTATATCTTTTAGAGGTTATTTTCAAAGAGAAAAATTTTTTAAAAAATGTTTGAAAAACTTTTTTTTCCAAATATGAAAGGATGTTTTCCCCAAGAAATTTTTTAAATGATTTTATTAAAGCTCCCTTTATAAGTTCTTCATGTTTTTTTTTCAAATAAAATGATTTCCAGAATTTTTTATTTTTAAAAATTGATTTTTATAGAAACATTTATTTCTCAAGAAATGTTCCATGTGATTTATCTTTCAAAATCCCTCTCTATCTAATATAACATAAATTGATTAAAATTATGATTTCTTGGGGATATGAACCAAGGATAACGTTCTTGTTCTTTATTTTAATGGTTTATGATTAAAATAAGTTTATGAAAATAATTTATATTCCATGTATTATACCATGATAAAATTATTATCAAACCCACTTCTTTTACCACATGTTCTTCTATGATGAAATAAAAAAATTATGATGAAACCTATCTCTTTTATATAGGTTATGATATGGTAAAATGTTTATAAAACCCATTTAATTTCATGGGCTATGATATGATAAATGTAATATGATATTATAGGACACATGTATATTATTTTCATTATGTGATGGGTGTGACATATTTCTCCCTCCAATGCATTGGGTAAAGATTTTTATCTCATGAGATAGATAGGATTGGAATGGGGAGTGAACCACATTTAGTAAGGGACTTTCCCTAATATGATGGTCTTGAGGGTGAACCTTGACTACTATAATGGTTTGACTAGTGAACCCATTCCACTATGATAGCCTTTGTAGTGATCCTTGATGACTATGGAAATGATTTTATGTGCTTATTTTTATGCCACAAATCTGTGACTTAAGTTAATGTTATGCCCTCATGGCTCGTGTCATTTGATTATATTTTGATTAATGTCTTATGAACTTCTAATATTTATTCCATTACTCAAGATTATGATATTTAATATGAAAGGTATGGTTTTCAAATTTTATGCTCATCTTCTTATACCCTTATGATCATAGTATTATTACATATCTCACTTATTTACCCTTACTGAGCATCTGATCTCACCCTTTCTTATGTTTCATTTACCCAGGTTATAAAGAATTGTATTATGTATGATTTTTTAGGAAGGGTTATAGTTATTAAGAATATAGTGAGAGATAATATAGTTAACATATGAACTAGATGTTTTTGTTTCCGTGTTTCCAAAGGCACTATACATTTATGATCCTCAGGCATGTTTTTTTTAATGTAATAAATTTTCATCAAAAATACTATAATATATATGTATGATAAGCATGGTTCTCTATATTTTGTATTAAAGGATAGGTTTAGTTAACATTTTTAAAGTAGGATGATAAAACATTAGTGATATCCATAAGTACATGTTTAGGGATAATTCTACAGATGTGTCAATGTATAGGAAAATCTCCTAGAATTTTGGTAAAGGATAGCGAAAGTGGTTTCCAAACAATTACACCCCTATCTGGATACTAAAATGGGATGTGGCTATAGAAAAGATTTACTTAGGGGTAATAAATCCAAAAAAAAATGCATTGGGATGGATTTTATCATCACTTGTTTCATGATAATGGGCATTGCTTCACACCTGGTTTGAAACTCCTGAGGGATATCTTTTGGAAATTCACAAACTCTTTATGAACTATCACGAAGGATTTAAAAAGAATATGACTGTCAATAACCTATCATAAACCTAAAGTATCAATGATTAGAAATTATTTTTAACTATTTAGACATCCTATAAGTTATTTATCATGATTGTGTGGCTCGCCACTATGATTATTGTTTCTTAGACTATACTTCTTATTTTTAGTCCATGGCTAGAAGATGAAGAGACCATGTTAATGTTGAGTGTGATGGCAAATAAAATGATTGTAATGATAGGTATCCAAATATTATGTGATATGGAATTAGAAATCTCACTTATATTTTCACACAACTTTCTCAAGCTGTGAATCATGTCAGACTTCCAAACAAAGGAGGGAGAAATATTCTACTGAGTCTTTCATGATTTGACATCCACCTTATTTCAGTGGGACTTTTAATCCACTAATTGTTGAGTAATGGATCAGTACCACTGAAAATCTATTTTCTTCTCTCTAGTGATTGAAACATGAAAATGTATTTTAGATATATATAATTTGGAATGGGAAGTGGATCAATAGTGGACTCTTATAAAATATATGAGGCAACATGATGAAATTGTATCCATTGATTGGGATGAGTTTAAGAAATTATTTTTCAATAAGTAATTTACTTGTATTCTTTATATGAATATGTAGGAGTTAATTGTGCTAAAGAGAAAGGGTTATGAATTCATTGGTACCTATAAGGAAAATTTTACAAAACATTCAAGATATGAATCTGGTAATATCATCTAACCTGAAGGTAAGGTTTATTGATTCTTAAATGGATTAAAATCAAGTACCCAAAGGCTGTTATCTATAAGAGACTATAATATCTATGAAGATATTTTTTGATGTTTAATAAATGTGGAAATTCAAGTTGGAGTTATGTATTAATATTGTGGTTTTTATAAGAATAGAATAATGGAATTCAAAGGAAATTATAATAACCATATATAGAAGAATATGAGATTTTCCTTATTCTCAATGTGTGTGACGAAGCATAGAGGGAATTTTCTTAAGTTTACTAGTAAATTTTTAAATTATGGAATGGAAGTTCATCTAAAAATTGATTTTTAAACTGACGGTAATAAGTTATCTAATGATGAAAATAGAGATAAAGTTGCACAGAATGAACCAACCAAACTCCATTGTTTAAAATTCTAAGAGTATGAGAACTATGCTAACCAGTGACCAAATATGAAGGTTAATGATAATTATTGATTTCATGAACCTATTAATCTAAGATACAAATGGAAAACTCATGTGATCACTATTTTTGATGAGGGTGAAATAATTACATAGTGAATAGTACACTTATCATCTACTCTAGAACTTCTAAAGTACTATTTGACTCTAGATCTACCCATTTCTTTATATCTAAATTATTTTCTATGGGTATCAAGATTACACCCAAAATATTAGATATATAATTATTATTTAAATCCCTACTAGTATGATGATCACATATCAAGTGTATGATTCCTCTCTTATTGACATAGGTGGGAATGTGATTTCTTAAAATATTTTCATTCTTTCTCTAGTTGAATTTGATGTTATCATCAGCATGGATTGTATTACACTACATAAATCCCACATAAATTTCCAAATAATTGAAGTCAAATTTGATATTCCAAACCAACATATGATCATTTATCAATTTGATAATAAATATGTACATCTAATGGAAATAACATCCATTATATGGGTCTTAATTCCTATTTGGTAGGGGTGTTTATCTGAAATGGTTGGGGAGAACTTCACATAGATGATATGGTTATTATGAGGGAATTTTTTATGTATTTCTAGATTTGTTTCCTAGCCTTCCAAAAAAAATGTGAAGTTGAGTTCTCAAAAAAATGTATACTTGGTTCCACACCAATTTTAAAGAATCCCTAGAGAATGGCCTTGATTTAGTTGCAAGAATAGAAGAAGCAACACTAAGAGAACCATGAAAAGGATTCATTTATCCAAGTGTGCCACCATTGGGTGAACCTATTATTTTTTTAAAAGAAAGATGGATTTATGTGACTCTACAATGATTACTGAGAGCTGAATAAGATAAAAATTAAGAATTACTATCATCTCCCCTGTATTTATGACTTGTTTGATAAAATGCATGAAGCATAATAATTTTCTAAGATTAAACTTCATTTTGGATATCATCAATTGAGGTTAAAAAAGGATTTTTTACCCATGAAAACATTTCATGAAAGGTTTAGACACTATTAATATATAGTGATTTCATTTTTTTCTTACAAATTCCTATGTTATCTTCATGGATTTAATGAATAAATTCTTAGGATATTACCTTGATTAGTTTGTGGTTGTCTTTATATATGATATTATTACCTATTAAAAGAGAGAGGAAGAGTATGAATATCACTTGATAATTAGAATAAATACCCTAATAAAGGAGAAACTGTATGAACAATTTAAAACGTGAGAATTTTGGCTGTAAAAGTGTTCATATCTGGGTCATATAATCTCAAGATATGGTATATTATTAGATCCATCAAAGAAGGGGGTTATTTAGTGTTAGCCCAGAATAACCACAATGACTGAGGTCTGTAATTTTCTTTGTTTAGTTGTATATTGTCAATGGTTTGTAGAGATTTGTTCAAAAATATATAATCCACTCACTATGTTAACTCAAAAGGGAGCCAAGTTCCTATAGAAAAAAGAGTGCAAAGAAAATTTCAATGAACTTAAGAGAATATTAGTTAGTGCACCTATTCTTACATTACCCTGTAGTGGTTAACGGTTTGTAAACTATAGTGATGCATACAATATGGGATTGGGATGTGTTCTTGTTTTTAATTACATGGTTATAGCTTATGCAACATGCTAATTTAATATTCATGATAAAAAAATTATCATATCATGATTTGGAGTCAGTTGAGGTAATTTTTTCATTGAAGATATGGAGGAATTTTATTTATGGATAAAAGTGTGATATATATGCTGATCATAAAAGTTTGAAGTATATATTCATATATAATGAATTGAATATAAACTAGATTTTGTGGTTAGAGATAATTAATGGTTTTGACTGCTCAATACATTACCATCTTGGGAAAGAGAACAAGGTGGACACTTCTTTGAGATGAAAGGATCGTGATATCTTATCTATGATGAGGATAAAAAAAGATCAAGTATTCCTAGATTTTCAAAGGATGAATCTATAAATCTTTAATGAATGGAAGAAATATTATCTTTATCAATTGAATGTTTAACCATATATCCAATTGAATATTAAAGAGGTGTAGAAGAAAGATGTAGTGCTGAAAAATAAGGTTAGAAATGTTCATTATTTCAAACATAATCATGATGGAATGATAATATTTAGAATTTGTGTATATATTATATCTATACTAGATCTAAAGAAGGATTTTTTAGAGGAAACTCATTGTTCTTCATTCCCTATTCATCGTGAAAGTTTGAATATGTATAGATATTTGAAAATTTTGTAACACCCCGACCCCATTTACCCATAGTCGGTGCAATATTACATAACATTGGCATGATCACAAGAAAGATCAAGTCTCAAAAGACCAATTAGTTTAGTATCTTTGGAATAACTAGATACATTAATAAATATTACATTACATCATAAAAAATATCTTTTTTTCATATCCCCTCAATACTATACATGCAGGTCATTCATAAATTACTTCTTCACAATCATGGGAAAAATAAAACAATGAAATGGGTGATCTCAGATGCTCAGTAAGGATAACAATATAGCAGAAGCTTTCATAGATAAGCATAAACACTTAAGGCAATGTATAAGTAAAACAAAATCCTTTTAAACTTGAGATTCAACATAATATGGAAAAGATAAAATGAAATAATTCCATTTACTTATTCACATGGATATTCTACTAGTCGAATAATCACATGAAATATCAATAACCACTTTCATAATGATGGAGTTCATAATGACAGAGTATCATAACCACATAGCCAAGGCCTCGTTCCAAGACTACAAATAAGATTTTGCCAAGGCCTTATGCCAAGACACTAGTTTGTCTCATGATACCTATCGACGCATCGAGGAGCTATAAGTAGCTCAACCCGTCACTTACTAAGTCTAATTCATTCCTCATATGAACATGTTTAAACATAACATAAACATTGGTATTAAAACTAGCATACGAAATGTCAATACTTTAACCACAAACCATGAATGGTATAAAAATAGCACATACACAGTCAAACATAAATCATTCGATACACTATGGAAGATTGTATTGTATCATATTAACCTTAATCGATAATAATCAATGATATTGACATAGATTAAAATAACCATCAAAACTATTTGAGAGAAATATCCCTCTTTTCTTGAAAACATTTAAAAGTCACACTATTTGTCAAGAATCCATTTAAAAATAAATTTTTGAATCAAAGTGTCCCATACCACTTTGAAACTTTTAAAAGGGGTTTTAATTTTAAAACATTAATGTCCATATAAATAAATCCTTAAAACCATTTTTTAAAACATGGACATTAATGAGTAATATTTAGAAGAATAAGTATTTAAATATTTAAAAATGGTATTTTAGTTAGAGTTTCTAACCAAAAGAGAGACACTTGAGTACAAATAATTGAGGTAATCAAAACATTGTAATATAATGAGAATAAATGGATTCATGATATACTATGTTAAAGTACATTATATACACCACATAAAAGTCATTTGGTGTATAACAACAAAGAAGTCTCAATGGAATGTAAATTGAGATGAAATATCTCATAAAGGTTGTATCCTTAGGTTAAGGATAAATCAACGACATAGTTATGTTTGAAAAATATAAATACACTAAATATTATTGGATATTCAGTGTAAAACAATCTAAGGACATTCACACATAATCTTGTAAAAACAACCCCAATGAATTGGATGTTTAACTCAACAAATGGAGATTGCATAAAAATTACTCTTATCAAGTTCATACCGATGACGTGAGAATTTATCAATGGAGTGATTATGTGTATAAAAAGTATATCCACATAAAGGGGAGTGTAAATTATGACATAATCAAATGAATAGTGATTCTACACATAATCTTGGAGTAAAATAATCAATGAAGTATGTGTAAAGACGAATGAGTGGAAATTGAAATTTTAAATTCTCTTGTTGATTTGGAAACATACAAAACATACACCCATTAAATAGGGATCATAAAATGATTATGTAAATATACATGAATAAAATTATATTACACAATGAATACAACCATGGGCAGTACACACACCGCATGTAATAAATAAGTGGTGAACAATGGAATTCTCACGGAATTAAAAGTAAGAAAAGAAACCCCTTACCTTGTACTTTTACTTAGTTGGGGTAGGTTAACCTCCTTTATAATGGTTAAATAATTGTTATTAAATTATAAAATAATCATATACATTAATATGATATCATATATGGTCTTTTAACATTGATTTGTTAATAATATCTTTGAATTATCGTCGTTTCGGGTGTTAACTTACTCGTTTTATTTTATATGTTTTGTTACATAAGACGTGTTTTTCATGGATAGGTTGTATCTTATTCATATACAGAATGATATCAAGTACATATATACTATTATTAATCATCAAAGGAGAATTATACTTGAATGGATACGATGGAGAATGAATCTCATCGCGTTCATGGAGATCGTAGTCCGTACGTACGCACGAGCGATAATATCATTCTTTTGATATTAAAATAATATATAATTGGATGGTATATCATATATACAGAATCATTATCATGTTATATTTATTATTTGCATGAATTTAACATCATTATTATACCCATCCAAATAATAATTTATTGAATAACAATTACTCCATGACGTGGAGACGGTAAGCCGTACGTACGCACGTATGGTGACATGTCTTTCAAAGGATGGATAGAATACTGAAATATGGTTTTACCATGTTTATAATAACATCAAAGTATATATAATATACTGGAGTTATTATTTTATAATGGTAATAACAAAGATAGAAGAAGTGGAAGAAGAACGGAACTTGAAAAGGGGTGGTGAAATCATTTCCTCTTCTTCGGGTTCTTCCTTTTGATTTGATCAAAAGGGCTCATTAGGTTGGCTTTATGACTAAAGGAAGGCATCTAGGATTATGTGAGGGAAGTTGAGAGAGTATTTGAGAAGGGTTTGGCCAAACCAAAAGGCTTGAAGGTGTGAATTAATGAGAATGAGGAGTGCCCTTTTATAAGAGGGGTGGGGGCACCTTTGGAAAAGCTAGAAATATTATTTTATAATAAATTAATATTCGGTTTCTAATGGCTAAAAAGTATATTATTTAAATTTTAAGGCGGGTATGGGTCGAAAACCACTCAAACAATAGAATTTAGATAGGTTTGAGTCATTATATTAACCTTATCTTTAAGTAATAACTCGTAGTTAATTAGTTTCACTTTTACAATGTCTCTTTGTATTTTTATATTATATGGTTAATAAACATACTATATAAATCCAAGAGACCCCCAAGTGGTCCATTAATTATACACCTATCATGATATATGTCTCTTGGCCAAACCTTACATTTTTAAAAATTTAATATCAATTAATAATATAATATTTGTTTTAAAAACTCTTTTATGTCAATTTTGACACTATCCAATAATTGATTTTTTATAACTTATAACAGAATTATTACTTCAAAAAAAGTTTATTAAATCAATACTAACATGTCATATTAACCTATAAAAGTATTTTAATTCATAAAAAGTCTCAAATAATATTTATTTGGGTGTTTATAATATCAATTATTTTAATTTTTCATTATTATGGTAATTAATGCATCATCATTGTGTCACAAATAAATTAAATTATATAATGTCTAAAAATTATAAATAAACTACAATTATGTATGAAATCTTTTTATCTTTATAATTAATATTTTTAGTCAAAAATCCAACATGCATAACCCTATGTAAAAATTGTTTTTCTAAAAGATATATGCTTATGTCATTTTTGTATTTATTTTAACTTAATTAAAATAAAGTGTCCCTATTATCTACAAGTGGATCCATGGAGTCCCAAAATCGACCCAAAGATTCCCATGATCGGTAATGTATCCAAAAATAAGGTTAGGACACGTTTTAGGGTAATTTAGTATTATTATAATATTATTTTTAAACCCTTATTTACCGGATTTACCCTTTAACCATGATAAATAAAATATTTACCGAAGTAATTATTCAAAATGTCTAAAAATAAAAGTTACCTATTTACACAATCTGGAAATCCTGATTCAAAATATGGAATCCATTTTTCCAAATTCAAATCACATAAGTGGCAGAAATTAATTTAAAATTAATTCCCGTTGTTAAAATAAAAAACGTGTTTTAAGAGATAATAACTATCAAAAAATTGGCACTTGTTTATGTCTGGTTTAATTGTGAAATTATGTCCAATGAAAAACATTGAATTAAATGGTAAAAAATATTTCTAAATATACTTTAAAACCACTAAAATTCATAACTTATCGATATTAATTATTTCAATTAAAAAAGTTTCTTTTAATTAAAATTTAGTAATTTTCACTATTCATCAAAATAAGAAAGTTATTTGAAAAGTACCAAAATTTCACCCTAGTATAATTTTGATATTACGAATCCAAAAATGAAGTCCATTTTGAGAGATAGAATTTATAAAATTTCAAAAAGTAGTTATTACTATTCATAATGGCTACTTTGATTGGTCAAGGTGTGTTAGAACTCGAAGTTGCGTATAACACACGCTACTGTATTAATAAAAGAGAAGAGTACCATGGAAGATTAGGATGTTATATTCTCCCCTCATTAAATAAATTGCGTCCTCTCAATTTTTAAATTTGAGCATTGGAATATAATGGAAAGTCCCACATCGGAAAAAGATGCAATAAAACTGTCACTTTAAAAGAAAGAAAGATAAGTACAAAGGTTACCTGAGATAACCTATACTAGGATTCCATGTAGAAAAACATGGATATGGATGATAAAATAAGTGTCAAGTTCTAATGGAGAGGGATATAAAACATGATCAGGAGAAATTTAACAATAAGAAAACCAGAAACTTGTGATGGGAAAAACGGTCATTAGTTTCCCAGTAGGAAAAGTAAATGGACAACATTTTTATAATTTTTTTAAGATACACTACATAAAGATGAAGAATTCATTTCTGAGATTGAATAAAAACATAAAGAGATATACTTTTTTTTTGGAATGTTTCATTCTTTAATAAATTCCTACTACTAACTAATTTTTAAACGATGAGTATTCAAGAAGACTTGGTCACACTGGAAGAGATATAATAAACTTCTTATAGAATCACATGATCCACAAAGGATAAGCTATGTATTTACCTTGTCTTTATAGATTAATCAAAACCAAAATGGTTAATGTAAGATCTGATGATCCCCCAAAAGGATATTCCATTAGATAAAGAAAGACTAATCTTAATTTGTAAAATTAAACCCACAATACCCCAAAGTTAAATAAATAACATTCAATAAATAATTGTCCTTAAAATCCTTTAATACAATCCAAAATAATATTTAAACTCAAAACATAGAAGAATTTGGTTATGTAGTCTTCCACGTTAAATGGTATCTCCAAATGACATCAATTACTCTTAAAGTCACATACTTAAAAGTAATTAACCTAATCACATATTCTCTATTATAGGTTAATCATTTCCATAAATAACCCAAATCACTATAAATACACAATAAAAACATAGATAAAAATCCACCATTACCCCTCAAATGAAATCCTATAGTATTATATTTTCCTTGGGCATATAGTGTCCCCAACAAAGTGAACATCTTCCAAAATAACATTTATCACTTAATCACCAAATCATTTTCCTATACTAAGGGTATTCACCTGATAAGAAATAATATCCCAAATCAAATTATTATTGATCAATAAATTCATTTAACTAAAAAATAATAGTCACATTAACCAGGGACTTCACGTAGTCTAGTGGTAGATGATAAATCCCAATTGCACTTTGGTTGTGGGTTTGATTCCCACAGCTTTGTCCGACGCGACGGGTTGTCACACGGTCTGCGTGTTGTCCTTTTTCAAAAACTATATTTTACAACATTACCAAAATGAAATAAATTCCTCAAAATAATCATAACATAATTTAACCACAAATGTTATCTCATACCTTGCATTTTCATCCCAAATTATAATAACTTGTAATTGCCTCAAACCTAATGATAATATAAAACCAAATGGTTATTTATAACTATATCCACAAGAGAAAAGATAATTCTTCATAAAATATCATTCTCACATGGAAAACTGTAGGGTTACAAATACAAGAGAAAATTATTCCAAAGTAAACCCATCAACAAGGTGCACTAATACTTTTTAAACATTTCTCCAACCATATATTTCCACATAGCTTCTTCTTTGTCTAAGAAAATATCCTATAGAATAGGGCATTCACTCGGGTAATGGCCAGGTCCCCTACATTTATGGAAAATGATTGTAAATGGATTCTTGGGACCATTTTTATCTTCTTCCATAGTACTCTTCATTTTTCTTCGGAAATTCTTCACTTTATGTCCTTCCTTCCCTCACATAAAGTGTTTCTTTGTCCCATTGAGACACTTTCTTGGGTGTCTCCTTCCACATTTCCTGTATGATGGAAATTGAGGATTTCTTTCTCCATGGTCTCCACTACTAGAGCTCTTATCATTCATCACCTTTATCTTCTTTTTTGAGTCCGATAATTGGTTAATATATATATTGTTGATTATATTTTTGGAAAATTTATTTTTCATAAAGACGATATATTTTATGCCTATCAACATTCCATTTTGTTGCTCATTGCCACCACTGTTCCCACCTTGTACATCATTCTCAAAGTCACTATGACTTCCTTGGAATACATCCATTGACTAAACCCAGAAATCATTGTTTGAGTAATTGTAGTCATATAATCATTTAGAGATTAACATGTCACCATATTCTCAATTTTAAACACATTAGGATTAACCAAGGTCATTTACTCTCATCTTATATATATATTAATTCAAATCGGTTTGTAAGGAAAATGTAAATTATCCTAAGCATATCCCACAGGAGTGTTGTAACCAAGAGTGCAGCAAGGCCCGTTGTCGTGCACCAGTTCCCGTTCGAGTCTAGCTCAAAGCGGTGTTTTCAGGATTTACCCCTAGGTACATATGTTCCAAAGCCGCCTCTACCTACTCGTATCCAGACAGGGATGTATTTCTCAGAAAACTCACAAAATCCCTATAATACCAAAATTCTAGGAAGTTCTTCTATACTAATCCTCAAGTTTCATCTTAGGTCTACGTTCTCTAATCAAAGTTTATCTAAATCTAGCTTTCAAGGTTTGTACTAAACTTCCTCTAATACCAACTGTAACACTCTGACCCCAATTACCCAGAGTCGGTGCATTATTACATAACATTGGCATGATTACAAGAAATATCAAGTCTCGAAAGACCGATTAGTTTAGTAGCCTTCGAATAACTAGATACATTAATAAATTTTACATTACATCATAAAAAACATCTTTTCTTCATATCCCCTCAATACTATCCCTGTAGGTCATTCATAAATTACTTCTTCACAATCCTGGGAAAAATAAAACATTGAAATGGGTGATCTCAGATGCTCAGTAAGTATAAAAATATAGATGAAGCTTTCATAGATAAGCATAAACACTTAAGGCAACGTATAACTAAAACAAAATCCTTTTAAACTTGAACTTCAACATAATATGGAAAAGATAAAATGAAATAATTCCATTTACTTATTCACATGGATATTCTACTAGTCTAATAATCACATTCAATATAAATAACCACTTTCATAATGATAGAATGTATAATTCTAGACTATCATAACCACATAGCCAAGGCCTCGTGCCAAGACTACAAATAAGATTTTGCCAAGGCCTTCTGCCAAGACACTAGTTTGACTCATGAGATCTACCGATGCATCGAGGCGCTATAGCGGGCTCCACCCATCACTTACTAAGTCCAATGCATTCCTCATATGAACATGTTTAAACATAACATAAACATTGGTATTAAAACTAGCATACAAAATGTCAATACTTTAACCATAAACCATGAATGGTATAAAAATAGCACATCCACAGTCAAACATAACTCATTCGATGCAATATGGAAGATTGTATTGTACCATATTAACCTCAATCGATAATAATGAATGATATTTACATAGATGAAAATAACCATCAAAACTATTTGAGATAAATATCCCCCTTTTTTTGAAAACATTTAAAAGTCACACTATTTGTAAAGAAGCCGTTTAAAAATAGATTTTTGAATCAAAGTGTCACATACCACTTTGAAACTTTTAAAAGGAGTTTTAATTTTAAACCTTTAATGTCCATATAAATAAATCCTTAAAACCATTTTTTAAAACATGGACATTAATGAGTAATATTTAGAAGAATAAGTCTTTAAAACATTTAAAAATGGTATTTTAGTTAGAGTTTCTAACCAAAAGTGAGACACTTGAAAACAAATAATTGAGGTAATAAAAACATTGTAATATCATGAGAATAAATATATTCATGACATACTATGTCAAAGTACATTATATACACCACATAAAAGTGATTTGGTGTGTAAAAACAAAGAAGTCTCAATGGAATGTAAATTCAGATGAAATCTCTCATAAAGGCTGTATCCTTAGGTTAAGGATAAATCAACGACATAGTTATGTGTGAAAAATATAAATACACTAAATATGATTGGATATTCAGTTTAAAACAATCTAAGGACATTCACACATAATCTTGTATACACAACCATAAGGAATTGGATGTTTAACTCAACAAATGGAGATTGAGTAAAAATTACTCTTATCAAGTTCATACCGATGACGTGATAATTTATCAATGGAGTTATTATGTTTATCAAAATAATATCCACATAAAGGGGAGTTTAAATTATGACATAATCAAATTAATAGTGATTCTACACATAATCTTGGAGTAAAATAATCAATGAAGTATGCGTAAAGACGAATGAGTGGAAATTGAAATTTCAAATTCCCTTATTGATTTGGTAACATAAAAAACATACACCCAGGAAATAAGGATCATACAATGATGATATAAATATACATGAATAAAAGTATATTACACAATGAATACAAACATGGGCAGTACACACACCACATGTAATAAATAAGTGGTGAACAATGGAATTCTCACGGAATTAAAAGTGATATAAGAAACCCCTTACCTTGTAATTTTACTTGGTTGGGGTAGGTTAACCTCCTTTATAATGGTGAAATAATTGTTATTAAATTATAAAATAATCATATACATTAATATAATATCATATATGATCTTTTAACATCGATTTGTTAATAATATCTTAGAATTATCGTCGTTTCGGGTGTTAACTTACTCGTTTTCTTTTATATGTTTTGTTACATAAGTCATGTTTGTCATGGATAGGTTGTATCTTATTCATATCCAGAATGATATCAAGTCCATAGATACTATTATTAATCATCAAATGAGAATTATACTTGAATGGATACGATGGAGAATGAATCTCATCGCGTTCGTGGAGACGGTAGTCCGTACATACGCATGAGCGACAATATCATTCTTTTGATATTAAAATAATATATAATTGGATGGTATATAATATAGAAAGAATCATTATCATGTTATAAATATTATTTAAATGAATTACACATCATTATTATACCCATCCAAATAATAATTATTTGAATAACAATTATACCACGACGTGGAGACGGTAAGCCGTACGTACGCACGTATGGTGACATGTCATTCAAAGGATGGATAGAATACTGAAATATGGTTGTAAAATGTTTATAATAACATATTGGAGTTTTTATTTTATAATGGTAATAACAAAAATAGAAGAAGTGGAAGATGAAAAGAACTTGAAAAGGGGTGGTGAAATCATTACCTCTTCTCCGGGTTCTTCCTTTTTATTTGATCAAAAGGGCTCCTTAGGTTGGATTTATGACTAAAGGAAGGCCTCTAGTATTAAGTGAGGGAAGTTGAGAGAGTATTTTGGCAGGGTTTGGCCTAACCAAAAGGCTTGAAGGTGTGAATTAATGAGAAGGAGGAGTGCCCTTTTATAAGAGGGGTGTGGGGAACCTTTGGAAAAGATAGAAATATTATTTTATAATAAATTAATATTCGGTTTCTAATGGCTCCAAAGTGGATTATTTAAATTTTGAGGTAGTTATGGGTCGAAAAACACTCATCAAATAGAATTTAGACAGGTTTGGGTCATTATATTAACCATATATTTAAGTAATAACTCTTAGTTAATTAGTTTCACTTTTACAATGTCTCTTTGTATTTTTATATTATATGGTTAATAAACATACTATATACATCCAAGAGACCCCCAAGTGGTCCATTAATGATACACCTATCATGATATAAGTATCTTGGACGAGCCTTAGATTTTTAGGAATTTAATATCAATTAATAATATAATATTTGTTTTAAAAACTCTTTTATGTCAATTTTGACACTATCCAATAATTGATTTTTTTAAAACTCATAACAGAATTATTTCTTCAAAAAAAGTTAATTAACTCAATCCTAACATATAATATTAACCTATAAAATTATTTTAATTCATAAAAAGTCTCAAATTATATTTATTTGGTTGTTTATAATATCAATTATTTTAATTTTTCACTAGTAATTACTGAATCATCATTGTGTCACAAATCAATTATATTATTTAATTTCTAAAAATTATAAATAAACTACCATTATGTAGGAAAGATTTTTATATTTCTAATGAATATTTATAGTTGAAAATCCAACATGTATAACCCTATGTAAAAATTGTTTTTCTAAAAGATATATGCTGTTGTCATTTTTCTATTTATTTTAACTTAATTAAAATAAAGTGTCCCTGTCACCTACAAGTGGCTCCATGGGGTCCCAAAATAGACCCAAAGATGCCCATAGTAGGTCATGTATCCAAAAATAAGGTTAGGAGACATTTTAGGGTAATTTACTATTATTATATTATTATTATTTAAACCCTTATTTACCGGATTTACCTTTTAACCATGGTAAATAAAATATTTACCGAAGTAATTATTCAAAATGTCTAAAAATAAAATTTACCTATTTACACAATTTGGATGTCCTGATTCCAAATATGGAATCCATTTTTCCAAATTTAAAACACATAAGTGGCAGAAATTAATTTAAAATTAATTCTCGTTGTTAAAATAAAAAACGTGTTTTTAAGAGATAATAACTATCAAAAAAATTGGCACTTGTTTATGTCTGGTTTAATTGTGAAATTATGTCCAATGACAAACATTGAATTAAATGGTAAAAATATATTCTAAATATACTTTAAAACCACTCAAATTCATAATTTATCAATATTAATTATTTCGATTGAAAAAGTTTCTTTTAATTAAAATTTAGTAATTTTCACTATTCATCAAAATATGAAAGTTATCCGAAAAGTACCAAAATTTCATGCTAGGATAATTTCGATATTACGAATCCAAAAATGAATTCCATTTTGAGAGATAGAATTTATAAAATTTCAAAAATTAGGTATTACTATTCATAACGGCTACTTTGATTGGTCGAGGTGTGTTAGAACTCGAAGTTGTGTACAATACACGCTACTGTATTAATCAAAGAGAAGCATACCATGGAAGATCGGGGTGTTACAACTGTACTTCTGGTGGGATGACATAAAGGGAGATATTGTAGAGTTTGTATATATTTTCTTGGTATGTAGAAAAATTAAGGTTGAGATACAAAATTCTAAGGGGATAATACATCAATTACCCATACTAGAATGTAAATGATAAATCATAACAATGAATTTTTTCATTGGACTCCCCAAAATGTCTAAAGGTAATAAGGTTATAGTGGTTGTAGTAAATTTCCTTAAAAAATTAGAACACTTAATCGCTAACAGAGAATACATATCTCTAGATCATCTTGATAAGATATATGTTAATGAAGTGGTATGTTTTCATGGAGTACCACATTCCATTGTGTGTAATTGGGATCTAAGTTTTACCTCAATGTTTTGGAAAATTCTTCAGAAAGATCTTGATAAAGAGTTGAGTTTCAACACTCCGTATCATCCTAGGATAGAAAGATAGTATACGAGAATAATTAAAAACATATAGGATATATTGATATCTTTTTCCTTATATTTTAAAGGTGGTTTGGATCAACACATTTCTCTAGTTGAGTTTTCTTATAGCAATAGCTTTCACTCAAACATTCTGATGGCTCCTTATGAAGCCTTTTATAGAAATAAGTGTAGAGATCCAACGTGTTGGAATAAATATAGAGGAAGAAATATATTATGACCTGAGAAGAAATGTAATAAATGTTTAGATTTATTCAGAAACACATCAATCTAATTCCGAGTTGGCTAAAAAGTTATGCTGATAATCACTGATCTGAACTGTAATTCTATGTTCGTGATAAGGTGTTTCTAAGAATTTCTCCATGGTAGAAGGTGATGGGATTTGGGAAGAAAGGGAAACTAAGACCTAGGTGTATCATTACCTTTGAAATTATTGATCATATTGGGATAGTATTCTATTTATTGGGGCTTCCACCAAACCTCTCCTGTGTTCATGATGTGTTCCATGTTTCTCTCTTGAGGACTACATACATAATCATTCACATATAATGAACTCATAGTTTATAATACTAGAGAAAGATATTTCTTATGATGAACCATTGGTGTTTTTTATGGATCATGCCAATAAAGTTCTATGAAACAAGGCTACTCACCTAGTCAAATTTTTGTGGTGAAACCACTAGTTTGAGGAAGATATGTGGGAACTTTAGGATTTGATGACATGGAAGTATCCTCATTATTTTGTATCATAGTGATGAATTGTGAGGTAAAAACTCATTTTAATGGGGTTGGAATATAACACCATGATTTTTTATTAATTTATTCTTTCTAAATAAATTAAATTTCTTTGATATCTTGTATTACACACAACACTGAGTTTTAAAGAACTATAAAAAACTATTAATATTATTATTTAAATAGTACCTTTATTACCTAGGAATTAAACTTAGTGATATTAATAGTAATAACAAATTTTTAAATATTAATTATAATTATTTTATATAAAGAAAACATATTGATAAAAAAGAACTTAATTTTTCAATAAAGTCTTGATATGTTTAGAAAATATTATTTTCTCAAAAAAATAATTATTTTTATGAATAATAATAAAATTATTTTTTAAATTTTTTTGAAAATTTATTTGAAAATTTAAACTTCATTTTATAAATAATCATATAAAAAATAACTTAGGTTTCATTTTGGATAATTTTAGAAAAGGTTAACTTTTTAATGAATTGTGAAAAATATTGAATTTTTATTGAAAACTCCATTTTCATTTAAATTATTTTAAATGTTAAATTATATTTAAAATTAGTTTTAAATTAAAATTTTATAAATTTTATATCTATTAATCCAATTTAGGTCATTGGAATCATTTTCACATTGAATTTTTATATAAAAACTTTGTAAACTCTTATACATTATATGTTTGAAACCCCGCTTACTAATCTCACATGTGGGATTAATTTTCAATTAAATTTATACACTTATATGAATTGAAATAGAAAATAATCATATTTTAAATCATAATAATTTATATTATATAATACGGTCAAATTAATTTTTGACTAAAATGAATAGGGAAAATAATAAGAATTATTTAACATAATTATGGTAAAAATGGGCTTACCTTGGGTTAAACTAAAATGATAAGAGTTAAAATGAAATAAAAACTTTTATAAAATATATTTTCTATCCATATTTAGACCCTATATTTTTTAATTTGTGAGAATAATCCATTTTGGATCCATTTTTCATGAGAAAATTGTGAGTACTTTATTTCTTTTCAAAAAATTACAAGTATTCCACTCACCTCACTTATAAAAGGCTGACCCTTCTACTCTCTTATTCACACTTTAAGACCCCTTTTATTGGATCAATACCTACCCAAATAAATTCTCTCATCTTATCCTAGAATCCTTATTTTGGGAATAAATACAACCTAGGAAGGGTTTTGGTGAAAACCAATGGAGGTTACCCAAAGAAGTGGTAATGTTATTCAACACACATTTTGATTTTATTTCTTCCTCAACCTCATTAAATTATTATTAAACCATGATTATATAATAACATAATTATCTTCCATATACATATATGTTTTTATGTTAATTTCAATACCTACAATTATATCCTCTTCAACAAAATGGGCTATGAAATCATCATTTCTGTATATGATGGACTATTGCCTTGCGAACAAATGCCATTCATTTTTCTATTAAAACCTATCATGGATGGTTATAATGATGGAATAAATATTTTTATATTATATTAATGATATTATTATTCCTTTGGAATCCTAATATCACATTTTCGTTTTTTACTTTTCATTCTATAGGAATACGATAATGTCGTTCGTGTGTATAGTGGACTACGGCCTCACGAAGTGATGTGATTCATTCATGCTTTATGTTGAAAAAAATAAGGATGTTTTAAAAAAAATCTATGATATATATGACATAAAAAATATTTTTAATATAAATATATTATTTACCATTTTTTCTTTCTTTCCAATGGGAAAATGGAAACAACGTTCATGCATACGTATAACCTACCATCTTTATGAATAGTGTATTTCATTTTCTATATTTAAATTTTATGGATCACTCTAAATAAATATATAATGGGTTTATATTATATTTTTTTCATTGTTAATTTTCTAGATATGATGAAACCATTATCAAATTAAGAGGACTAAAAATATCAAATCATAACATATATGAAAAAATAAAGAGGTTATTAACCAAAATGTGAGTTTAACATGGAATTGTTAAAAAAGGTAATAAAATAACAAAAGTAAATAATATATGGAATAATATATGTAACTATGGTTCTTTAATATATTTATAATAAACTTATATTTATTATAATGGAGGTTCAAATTTGTATGAATGAAGTTGAGACATAAGGTAAGGGTTTTTATCTCACTTTTCCTTCTCTGAGACATATGTTATATTATGTATCAATCTTACATTATTATGTGTATATGAATAACATGTAATAGGTAATATCATGAATTTATTTATACTCCGGATATTTCACATTTCATTTAATTATGTTCCTTCACAGATCATATCTTTCAAATTTTCCAAGTGGTAAAGATTTTATGTTACAGTCTCATCATTTATTGGAATTGTTTATGATTATGTTTCTAAGGATAAAATATTCTGATCTATATATAAAAAAACTCATAAATTTTATTCTCCTATTTTTATTCATGATATTAATTTTACCATTTTTTCACTCTTTGTTACATAAAATAATTGATATTTTTTTTTTAGAAAATATGAATTTATTTTTCTCTTAATTTGGAAATATAAATTCTTTCAAAACCATTTTTCAAAAAATGTTTTGCAAAATTTTTTAATATTATCCTATTATTTTTACAAGACATTTTCACCTGTGTTTTATTTTTTACAAATAAAAATTAAATGAATCTTCATGTTATTTTCCTAACAATGATCATTTGGATTTTATCAAAAACTATGAAGGAATCATTATTTTAATGTGTATGGCATGAAAAAAAATTCATTATCATGGACATTATTTTATATGAATCTTAATTTATAATTTTTCAAGTTTATTTTCAAATAAAATTATTTTAAAAATGTTTTAAATTTTTAAATTTGTTTTTTTAACTAAAAAGATATTTTACTCATTAAATGTTTTAAATGATTTTTTAAAATGTTCCTTTTTAAGTTCATCACATTTATTTTCAATGAAATGGATTTCTAAAATATTTTTAGTTTTAAAATTTAGTTTTTAAAGAAAATTTATATTCTACAAGAAACATTCCAAATGATTTATCTTTTAAAATCATTATCCATCTAAGATGACATTCTCTAATTAAACTTATGCTTTATTTGGGATATGAACCAATAATACCATGATTATTATTTCTCTGAATTATTTATAATAACAAGATGTTTATGAAACAAATTTTACATCAATAGTTTATACCATGATAAAATTATTATTAAACCCACTTTTTCCACTAGATTATGTTATGATGAAATGATGAAAATATTATGAAACCAAACTCTTTTACAAAGGTTATGATATGAGGAAATTTTTATGAAACCTTTTTCATTTAATGGGTTATTATATGAGGAATACTTTATGATCTTATTTCACACATATTTATGGTTTCCATTATAAGAATGGTGGGACCTATATCTCTCTCTAATGCATTTGGTAAAGATTTATATCTCATGAGATAAATCGAATTGGAATGTGGAATGAATCTGATTCACTAAGGGACTTTTTCCCTAATGATGCTCTTAGGAGTAAACCTTGACTACTATTATGGTTTTGGGGGTGAACTCATTCCACTATGATAGACTTGGTAGTGATCCTTGACTACTCTAGAAATGATTTTCAATTCATAGGTGTATTCTAAAAATCTGTGATTTATATCAATTTTATACTCTCATGGATCATGTTATTTGATTATACTGTGATTCATGACTTAAGAAAATTTAATATTTATTCCATAACTCCATATTATAATCTTTGATATGTAGAGTCTAGTTTTCAAATTTTATACTCATTTTCTCATACCCTTATGATAATGTTATTCTTATATATCTCCCTTTTTTACCCTTACTAAGCATCTGAGTTCACCCTTTCTTATGTTTCCTTCCCTCAAGTTATAAAGAAATGTATTAAATATGTTATTTCTAATAAGGGTGGTAGTTATGAATAACATACTAGGAGATGATGTATTTTACTTATGAACCAATTGTTTTTGTTTCCAAGTTTCCAATGACACTATACCTTTTAGATCCTCAGGCATGTGTTTTTGTAATGTAATAAATGTTCATAAACAATGATGTAATATCTATGTATGATATTCCTGGTTCACTATATGTAAAATAACTAATGATAGAGGAATCACCTAGAGACAAATTGTGGGTTTCTTAATAGGTGGTAGAGGTGTACATAATTAATGGGATTCAATGGAAGATCATTGTTCTAATGATCTATATTCAGAATTTGATCTCTAATTGTGGTGAAACCTTATATGATATAGTTATCATAGATTTGGGTGAGATTTAGTTGGAAGTAGAGGTATTGGAGAAGAGTTCGTGAAAACACTTTGAACGTGATTTAAAAACCTAACTACATAGTGTCTAGTTCTAAAGAACACACATCATGTATTTTAGGTTTGTGTCACTAGGGTTTCTAGGTCAGTTAAATATCACACGGAGTGTGATTTTAGACTGCACTTTATGTTCACCCTATCAGATATCTCGACATGTATAGATGTTATGCAACTAGGAGACTATTTTTTTCCTAAATATCATGTGGGTTAAGACCAAATGATGTTTATTTCACTTATACATTCCATGGGTGGCTCCATCACTTGAGTTGGAAACCATTATGGGGCTATATGTTTTTCACCCTTGGAGACATGTCATGTACTCTTCCTAGAATCAACCACTTCTTGTGTCTCATTGTTCGAGTTGATTTTTGAATATGAGAATAATCTGTTTTAGGTTCTTTATATATAGAGCATAATGGTGTCCTGATCATCGATATCATAGATATGGTATAAGGTGATAAAATTATGTTTAAACACTATAAATTTTCTTATAAATACAAATATGTGATTCTATATAAATAGGGTGGGATCAAGCATGGAATTTTAGAATCCTATATTGGATCTAGAACTTCTTGGTGAATTTCAAACCTCCTAAAAGCTTGGAGTGTCTCTCAACACTTATTCCACTATATATGGTAAATAGTTGGTAATTATCCCAATTTGTTGAGTGTTTTCATGGGTCATGGGATCATATAGGCTTAGTATTTCAACTCAATTTTATAGGCATGGGATACAGTATCTATGGAGTCGGTATCTCCTCCTTTGATAAGATATTTTATGGTCTTGAGATCCTACAATAAAGTAGGTATTTCTTCTCAACTACATGGGTCTATGATCCTCTATTACAAAATAAGATAGGTTACACTGGTTGATAGTTTCCTTGGTGTAGAGACCTTGGAAGTCATACAAAATTCTTTTTGAGAACCTTTTATCATTATATTAGGGTTTATCTTCTTTCATTATGTAGTGTGTGCCACCTCAAAAGTCAAGTACGCTTCAGGGTTGAGATAGCTCCCCTTTTGGATTCTATCATTGGTGTGGCTAAAGTAATCCAATATAGTATAGACTTATGCAACATTATTTAATCCACAACACCTCAAGCATTGATTTTTATATGTGGTATATAGTTGTACATTGACTTTAGAATTTTTGGACTATTAGGTGTTCTGATAACCTCTAGGTTATCATGAGAGGTGGGTTCAAGGATTGGTGCTATAATAACCAATAATTATTTACATCCCTAATACTTCTATTCAATGAGAATATATGGATAATTCTTCTTGACTTCCTTTAAACTACTATTTATTGTTTTAATATTTGATATTACATGTTTTTTGTTCTTATTTGTAGTTTTGGGGAATCTTATAGAGTATTTTTATAATCACCTCTATATAGATCTTATTCCCACACATGTTGTGTCTATAAAAATAGTGAAATAGTTATAGGTGGTTGGATTTAACATTTATTGTTCATAGATGACACCTATAAAACATAGGGGATGTGATGTTGGTGGAGCTTGGTAGAACTAGGATCTGATAGTAGTAGGTGATGTTCTTGTTTGGATCTAGCTTGCAAAAAAATACTCTTTATGCTAATTGGTTATCAATTTATTTATGGTTGTTGAGTGTGAATTTTTTCCCTTATAACATTATGTTATTCATGTCATTTATTTATGTAAATCACAAAATATGAATCATTCATGTGTTATAGTTATTTTATTGGGTTTTATTTATATATCCTACTAGTATTTTTTATTTCCATATGCATTGGAGATATATATTTGTTATAGGTTGATATAGGATAAGGCCTCACATATTTTGATATATGCCTACTAAGTGCTAGTCACTATCCATTCACCTATTATATGTGGTCCTGGGGTGGAAATTTTGGATTATTGTCAGCTTGAGTAAGTCCCAAGTGGGTTAGGTTAGGTCATATTGTTATTATAGAGGGTTTTTCATAGGGGTGGTGTTTTTGAGTTAGTAGTCATGTGTGGACTAGTTAAGGAATTTAGGGTAATGATGTTATAAGAGTCTTGAGTACGGTTAATGAACCAAGGAAAAAACATAGGTGTGTTGGCCAATTTATCCTTTATTTGGGACTCTAATAACTTATTTCACAATCAAACACCCTGAGATATTGATTTTAGAGTATAGGTACATTTGTACATGTATTATATAATGGTTAGTTATGATATTTGATATCCTTCTAATTTTAGCTCATACAAATATCCTCTAACCCATGAGAGTGGATCCTATTTATTTTAAGATGATAAATAATGATAATAATATTTTATGTAGATTCAAGGTTGTAATGATATCATGTGTTTATTTATTCCTCTCACCATTGGATAGTGACCAATAAGGATATGTTTCCAAAGTCTTAATTGTGAGGTGTTCTCACCCCGCATTCTGAGGAAATCTCTCTTCCCATTCACTTAGTTTGGATCTTACTCATAGAGAATATGGTAGTCCCCACTAGGCTAGATAATAATAATGATAGATTTGTTACACAATGTGTGTTTAATGATCTATCTTTAGATGTTTTGAGGTGAACTTGATCCTTGGGAAATATGGGGTCAGCTAGAGTCTTAGACTCGTATTTCCATTTGGTTCAGTATTTTTCTACCCAAAATTCAGTTCATGTACTGAGATCCCTAAATGGAACTTTAGGTTGTTACTAGATAAGGTATTTCTTAAACACAATATAGGACAACTCTACTATATTTTGAGTTTGATCACTTGTAATAGTTAGAGTTTTTAATAGAGAATGTTGAACTTTTTTCTGTGAAACATGCCCATATTTTAGTTCATATCGAGCATGAGGGATTTGTGAAGGGTTTTCTGGGAACATTTTATAGAGTTATTTTTTGAGATAATTGATTCTAAAAGACACTAGATGATGTTATTTTGATATGTTCATGATATTTCTTATGACGCCACATGTTTTTGATTCACCTGAGTCATCCTTGTTAGATTTCAAATCTTAGAAGAGTTTCACCCCAACTATAGGGGTAGGTTATTTTTTCACTTAAATATTTTTAGAGTATTATTGTGTGTGATATTCCACATTATGAATGGTAAATCTGAGAATCTCTTTGTTATAGACCCCAATGTTTTTTAGAGTTTTTGGTAGAGAATTGGTGATGAGAGAATCATTGGCATTGGGTGATTCATTAATCTTCCCCATGATCACCACCCTTTGGTTGGATCTTAACCAGAATGGAGTGTTGATGGCCTAAGTTGTGGAATAAAATTCATAGTGGAAGAATATACTTAGGAATAAGAATATTTTAACTGAACTATGGCTTATGTTTATTTCCTGATAGATCCTCGACATTTTTATTATATGCACACATTGTTCACCTAGTATCATTTTTTAAAAGTTTGAGATTTTAATGGAACATTGGGCTAGATCCTATTAATCCATAAATCTTCCATTGATAATGAGAATTATTCACACACCCTTTTGTTAGAGTGATTTTACCCCTAATGGAAAAAATAATTCAATGAGGATGTACCTTCATACTAGAGAATAAGTTTGGTGGTAACCATATCGATGTGAATTAGTTACCCATTTATGTTATCATGTGGTGTTAGTGATTATGTTGATGGGGTGGGTTCTGTCTTCAGTAGTGAGCAAGACCCCTTAGGTGGGTTAAGTAAAGCTAACCCTGTAGATGTTATGTTAACTTCTCATCAGTTTTTCGTATAGATTCATTCACTTTGAACATGGAGAAGACATTTCACTCCTGTGAATATCTATGAATGTATAGATTATTCAAAAGTGTTAACTATGGTTGACTCTTGGTAAGAATATACTTTATGCCCAATCCTGCTTACCATGGATTATGAGAACCTTTATGGAGTTTTAGTGTATTAAATTGAATCTCCCCTTGATATGATTTGTGGTTGTGACTTTAAGGAATTTAGGCTGTTATAATGGGAAATTATAATTTATAAATTGGATTGTATCTTCATGATATGTTTCCATGGAGGCTTGGGATATCAAATTAATACAGTCATGGAATGGTGATTGGAATTCTTCAAAAGAAGACTCTGTGTCTTGGATATGGTGGGTGTATGTAAGTGGTTGTGTTTGGGAGTTTTATCCATGTGACAACCTAACTTTAGTAACCTAGAACTAATTTTTACTTTATTATATTAGAATAAGATACAAGGGAACTCACCACATAGGATCTATTAGTTGAGATGTCATGAATTAGAAGATACATACATGATTATAATATTACATTGGAAATATAAAAACATTTGATAGTATAAATTATTTAATCCATGATATCTTTAATATTATCCTTCTTTATATCATGGGTAATGAAAAAAAATAAAGGGTGAACTCATATTCTTTGTAAGGCTTATGTATAGTGGAAGTTATCATGTGTAAAAAAGGTTAAATCAACATGGAAGAGTGGATAATCAAAACATGTTCTATTCAATAGACAACATTAGTTCAATGAGAATTCAGGGCTAATATCATCATACAAAACACATGGATACTAAAAATTTAATTCTTAATAAATGAAATGAATATTTCTAGGAATCCATGATAAAGGCATCTAAACAGATATATCATGAATCTTACCATCATGGCCACTCAACCAAGACATCATTCTTAATAAATGAGTATGTGTAAACTAAAAACCAATCAAATATGGAATGACTGTTCTTTTTTATCATGATACATATTGATTCATCAAGTGGATATCTTTCACTAGACACCACCCATCACTTACACATCCTATACATTCCTTGTATTTTTAATGATCTATAAAACTCATTCTTAAAATTCCATATAACTAAAAAATCATCCATATTGAATAAAAAATATGGGATATAAATATTTCTTCATTATAAACCATCCAAAGGAATAATAAATATTGTATCATTGGATCATATCCCCTATAACATCAATTGGATTTTTAATATAATAAATTACCTTTAAAATATCACTAGTACATTTATTGAGTAAAATACCCTTTTTATTTTGAAATCACATATTTAAAATAAAAAATATATACAATATTTGGGAAAAAATATTTAAAAATAACCATGGAAACTTATAAAATAGTATTCAAATAAAATATTGGACAATATGGTAGGAAAATTTGTTCATGTGGTGTATATCAAAACAGTGATTCTATTCACACTTTTGGTAAAAGGTACCACATTCAGAAAATGAAAATAAGATACATTTTAAACCTTTAATATGAAGTAAAAAATGGGTAAAATGAATAAAAAGTGTCTAGAGAATATTCAAAGTATTCTTGAAAACATTTTGAAGAAATATGCACAAGGAATAAAAATATTTGGAAGGAAAACTTCAAAATATGATTTTTAATAGACAATACCTTACATGTAACTTACTTGTTGATTCATGATTAAAAAAGAGAGGATATATAGAATAAAAAATTAAACCATAATAATAAATGGAGAATAATAAAATGTATGAGTCTTAAGAGGTTAGTGTTGTGCCTGTATTTTCTCAACAATACTCTATAAATAATAATGATTTTGATGCTCACAAATACCCCTGTTTGTTTTAATAATGATTTTATTTTGAGTGTATTTTAGGAAATTTTTATTCTCTATAGATTATTATCTTGAAATAATATTCAACTATTTATTTACGAGAAATATTCATTAAAGTGTTTGGAACACTCTTAAGCATACTCTAGAAACACCGTTCACCATTGGTCATTTACTAGAAATATTATCCATTCAATACATCGAAGAGAGTAACGTATGGAAAAAACCTTAAGTTTATGTTTAAAGATAATTGTGTATGGTTAATAAAACTTACATTTGATGAAACATATGGTCAAGGAACATTATTTTTGGATAATAACCATACGTTTTCTAGAAATAAAAAATTACATTTGAAGAACACTACGTAAGTATGGAACTTTACAAATGTATGGATCATCAACCTTACTTTTATGATCAACTTTACATTTTAAAACTTACATTTGGAAAAGTGTATGAAAGTATAATCAATGTTACGTTCAGAGATCTTTATTTGTGTGGATAAACAAATGGATCATAAACCCTATGTTATGAAGTTTAACCATACATTTTTTATTTTTTTCATTTTATAAAGGAACCTTACATTTGACTTTTCAACATCGAAAATTTGAATTTACGTCTTTGTAGGAGAATTTTGAAATAGTCTTTGTGGAATTTCAGGGTGATTTAAAACATGATTTCTATTTATTCAAAGTTCATTTTAAATGATTTTATGAGTCGTCTATAGCCGACATTTTCTACCCTATTCTTAAGGGAAGTTACAATTACTCCGATTTGTATTCTTTGAATTTGAATTCACTTGATTTATCAGGCATCTTTTGCGGATCAAAAATATTGCTACAAGATATATTGTTATATATATCTTTCTGTGTGGGATATTTTTGATATAATGATCTGGAGATATCTTGGTTCTATATATGATTCTTATTTTTCAATATTTCTTGTTCAAATTAATTCACTACTACATCGATCAAGAATCTTAGAAACAAGGACTATATTTTGGAGATATACATGTTCAAATTAGTAATAATGATTCTTTGTTTTTGTTTTTGTTCTTGAAATCAAAGATATATTGTATAACCTGATCTCTTAAGATATATTTTTTCCAGATTATTATTATTCTGAAGACAAGATTCATCTTTTATCATTTGCGTGTTGCTGCAACTACGAGATACATCTATCTGTTACCAAACTACATTTTATCTATCTTGAGTTTCGACTGCTTGTATTCAGTCATGATAGAGTGTCAACTTCTCATACTAAGTTGTGGTTTTATCAGTTCTGTATAATAGAACTAGAAAGATCTTCTTTGTAAACCTTTGTTTGTAAGGGTGACAATTTCCTGCACTCATTTGTTGATCGGTCTTATGATACGATGACCTTACTAGTGAAATTCACCAAGCCCATGGAGAGGGTGATTGGTGGAGTGGACTAGGGGATCTTCGTGCCCCAAACCACTGTAAATTGTTGTGCCTTGTACTATGTTCATTATTCGCTATATATATATATATATATATTCTCATACAAAAATGTCACCAGCTCTATCTACTATTTATGTGAATTGACAAAATTGTAAAATTATTAAAAGAACATAATTCACCCCCCACCCCTCTTGTGTTATCACTATAGTTATTCTAACCTAAAATTTGGTATTATAGTGTGTTCTTTTCAATAGAGCTATAACAAGCTAAAGTCATAAGATATATTTTGGTGATGAAAATGGATAATCTCAAGGAAGGAATGTAAATTGTTCATGCTCCATATTTCAATGGTGAGAATTATGGATGTTGTAAGTCATGAATGATAATATACTTAAAAATGGGGGATTTAGAGTATACTCAAAGATTTATACTCCTACCACAGTTCTTAAAAAAACTAAAACTTGGTCTACTACTATAGAGGCTGAGTATGATATGAATTCAAAAGAAATGAATTCTATTATTTGTGGTCTTAGACCAGATGAATTCAACCGTGTATCATAATGCCCAATAGTCTATGAAATTTGTAGATAATTGCAGTATCCTATGAAGGTACTGAAAATTTTATAAAAATGAGATATGCTGTAGCAAAATTAAAGTTTCATACTTTTATAATGTATGATGGATAGATCATCGCACAAATGAATGGAAGGCTAACATAAATTGTTAATAATACAAAATCTTTAGGTGAGCCTATCAGTCAAACTAATCAAGATTTGAAAGTCCTAAGAGTTTTACCATAAAAGTGGAATGGAATTTCTGCTTCCATCCACCAATCAGCACCTGTTAAGAATATGACAATGAGAGAATTTATTGGAACCTTAATGATGTATGATACTTAAATGGAAGATGAATTTGAAGACCAAAAAGTTATAGTAAAAAATAATAACACTTCTTTAAAAGTTGTATCCCAAAATCATAACAGAAAACTGAAACAAAAAGAAATAAATTCAAACTCATATGACTCAGAAGTACAGCTGGCTCAAATAGCTAGAAAATTTAGTAAATTTTATAGGAATAAGAAAGGATCAAAAGAACCTTCAAAAAGGATAAGAAAGACTCAGGGGAAGTATGATGTTATGAGTTCAAAAAATTGGATCATATAAGACCTGACTGTCCTCAATTGAAAGGAGAAAAGATAAATACATAAAAAAAATATCAGAAGAATGTTTATTTTGATAAAAAGGATAAAATAGCTATGAAATTCACTTGGAGTGTTTCTGAAGACTCTAGCAGCCCATCAATCTCTAATTCAGAGAAGTAATAATCAAATCTAAAATCTAATATATTCTTTAAGGCTGAATAATATAAGTTATAATTCTATTATTCATCCGATTCTAATTCTAATTACTCAAATGATAAAATGAATAGATATTTTATTATGCTTGAAGAAATATATGACTCTCTATTAAAGAAACAAAAATCTTTAAAAAATATTCATAATGCTATTTTAGGAGAAAGGGATACTTTACTAAAATAGCATCAAGAATAAATTGAGAAATTAAGTTCATCTACTACAAATTGTACTGACCATGAAAATAAGCATAAAAACTACATGATGAAGTAGAAACTTATAAAAAATTTTATCGTATATTTTCCAAAGGAGAAAATATACTAAATGAAATTCTTGGTAAAATGTAATTAAAAAGGAAATATTTGGTATAGGCAGTAAGGGTGAAAAACACAAACTGTACACAAACTATTTTGTTCTTGGTTTTAACAGAAAAATAATGAGTACTATTAAATGTTTTTATTGTGGTACAAATGGACATTATGATAATGACTATTATTTAAGAAAATCTCAATTATGTGGTTTCAAACATGTTCACTATTCAAAATATTTATCTAATTTTAATTATAACAGTTTTAATCAAAATAGATCTGTTTAGATTCCTTAAGTCTTTGATAGCTATCACTGCTAGACCCAAAAATATATGGGTACCAAAACAAATCTTTGTTTAGTTTGACCTTGTAGGTAATAGGCCAAAGAAGAGAAAAAGATATATAGTAACTGAACAGTGGATGTTCAAGATATATGAGTGGAAATTCATCAAACTTTTTTACTTTGACTAAAATAGATGGAGGCCTAGTCACCTTCAGTGACAATGTCATAGGAAAAAATATTGGACTTGGAACATTTGGAGATCCAGATACTATCTCAATAAATCAAGTACTTTATGTAAAATGATTGAAAAATAATATGATAAGTATCTCTCAACTCTGTGATGATGGATACTATGTTTATTTTTTTAATAATTACTATTTGGTTTTTAAAAAGAATTTACTTAAATTCAGAGCACACAAAATAGATAATGTCTACACTTTGAATTCAAATTCTTTGTGTTAAAATAAATTGAACTGTTTAACTGCTAATGTAAATGAGTCATGGATTTGGCATAGAAGAATTGTTCATTGTAATATTTTTTATTTACATATGTTATCTAAGAAACAATTAGTTTTAGATTTACCTAGTCTCAAGTTTGATAGTGATATATTATGTGATGCATGCCAGATTGGGAAGCAACACAAATCCTCCTTCAAAACTATTAATAAAATTTCTACTTCAAATCCCCTACAACTTATTCATATGGATTTGTTTGTACAATATAGACTAGAATGTTTTGATAGTAAATTATATGTATATTTTTTAGTTGATTATTATACTGGATGAGTATATTTTTTAAAACTCAAAAATAAATATATTTCTGTTTTTGAAACTTTTTATAAAAGAGTTGAAAATGAAAAAGGTTTTAAGATGATTTTATTAAGAAGTGATCCTGGTGGAGAGTTTTAGAATCAATAATTTAATTATTGTTTCTCAAATATTGGTATTAAACACACCTTCTATCCACCAAGAACATCTCAACAAAATGGAATTGGTGAAAGAAGAAACAGAATTATTCAAGAAATAGCTATAACAATACTAAATGAATACATTCTTCTAACCTACTTTTGGAAAAAAATCTATAAACATAGAATGTTATATTATAAATAGAGTTTTAATTCGACTTATTTTCCAAAATAATCCTTATGAACTTTGGAATAATTGAAATCCTAAGGTAAATTACTTTAAGGTTTTTGGATGTAAGGTATATATATTGAACCCCAAGGATAATCCTAGAAAGTTTGATCCAAAATCTAATGATGGAATATTCTTAGTATATTATGTGACTTATAAATATTATATAGTATTTAATAAAAATTCAAGGATCATTTAAGATTTAGTTCATGTGAATTTTGATAAAACTGGTACTTTTAATAAAGGAAAATATCAAACAGATGAAGTTGATGATTCTTCTAATAACATGAGACTTGATAACATGAAAAATGATTTTGAAAATATAAATAAAATTCAGTTCAGTTCAGAAAAACATGATACTGATGAACCTAAAAGTGATCTACCTAGAAACACTAGAATCCTAAATAATCACCCTTTAGAGACTATTATAGGAGATATAGACATAAGAATAAAAAATATAAGAAGTGTATGAAACCTAGTGGAATTTTATGCTTTTGTATCTCAGCTAGAGCCTAAGTCTTTTGAAGAAGCCTTAGAAGATGAAATTTGGTTGTTAGAAATGAAAGAAGAGCTAAATAAATTTAAAAGAAACAAAGTATGGAAATTAGGGGAAAGATCATTGAATTGTCTATTTATAGGAACTAAATGGGTCTTTAGGAATAAACATGATGATCAATGTATTATAACTAGAAACAAAGCTAGGCTATAGCTAAAGTTTATAATCAATATAAAGGTATAGATTATGATGAAACCTTTTCTCCCATAGCTAGACTAGAAGAAATTAGAATTGTTTTATCCAAGGAATATAATATGAATTTTAAATTATATCAGATAGATTTAAAATCTATTTTTTTACTGGATATTTAATGGAGGAATATTATGTTGAGAAACCTTCTAGTTTTGAAAATTCTCAAAAACCATATTTTGTTTCTAAACTTACTAAAGCTCTATGTGGCCTAAAACAAGCACCTAGATCTTGGTATGAAATATTATGTTCATTTATTTTGAAAAATGGTTTTACTATTGGTTTGGAATACCCAACCCTCTTTAAGAAAACAGTTTGTTCTAATTTATTATTAGTTCAAATCTATATTGATGATGTTATTTTTGGATCAAAAAATAAAAAACATTACAATGAATTTTCAGAAAATATGCAAAAAAAATTGTAAATGGTCATTATGGGAGAATTAAATTTCTTTATAGGAACTCAAATTTATCAAAAATATTTTAGAAATTTATTAAATCAAAGTAAATAAATTAGTGATTTATTGACAAAGTTTGGTCTTGAGAACAGTAAGACATATTAAACTCTCATGTGTACTAATATTATACTTGACTTGTATTTAGTAGTAAAACTATCATATAACAAGTTATATAGAGTTATGATTGGAATTTTACTATATCTCACTTATAGAATATCTTATATTATGTCTTCAGTATTTCTTTGTGCTAGATTTCAATCAAATCCAAAATAATCCCATCTTGCTGCTGTAAAAATTATTTTTAGATGTTTAAAAGTAATATTTCTTCAATCTCTTCTTTATCCAAAAACTTATGATTTTAATTTATTATCATATTCAGATGCAGATTTTGGAGGATGTAGATTAGATAGAAAATGTATTTCAGGAACCTTCCACTTTTTAGGAAAATCATTGGTGTCATGGTCAAGTAAGAAGCAACACTCAGTTGCACTATAAAAATTTGAAGTAGAATATGTATCTGCAGGTAGATGTTGTGCACAAGTGTTTTAGATGAAAAACACTCTAACAGACTTTGGACTTAATTTTAATAATACACCTATTTTATGTGATAATTAAAGTGTTATAAAAATTTCAAAAAATCCTATAAGTCATTCTAGAACTAAGTATATTGATATTAGATATCATTTTCTTAGATATCCATGTTCTTAAAAATGACATATCTTTAGAATTTTGTAGTACTAAATATCAATTAGCTAATATTTTTACTAAACTTATCCCCACTGCTTGTTTTGATTTTATTAAGGGGGAGTTAGGTTTATTTAATTTTCAATTAAATGTTTATTTTTTTATTTTATTTTGTTTTATTTTATTTTTATTTAATTTATACCTAATTTATTTCTATATTATTTACTTTTATTATTATTTATCTTATGGTATTTTAGTTAATACATATTATCTTAAATTTATTTACACCACATAATTATTCAAAAATATTATAATTACTCTGCAATACAGGAAATGAGGACAGATGTCATTTTTTAGAAACCATTCATTTTCCAAACTCATCATCATCCAAATCCTATTTACCCAAAAAAACGCTCCGTCAAACCCTCAATCTTCGTTCGTCCTTCCAAATGCTAAAAGTTGAAAACCTTAGATTTTCAGATCTTCGAGAATGATGAAAACCAAGATAATTGAAGAAGGAGAATCATGTGAATCGAAACGTCAAATAATTTCAAGTAGAAAAATTCTCTAGGGAAAGGTGATTGATTTGGAATAGTTATACAAGACGAACTCGCTCCTAAAACAAGTGTTGGATTTTCAAGGTCTTGAGACATCTTTCAATGACATAAACTCAACATTTCTATATGAGGTAGAACTGAATTATTTTTATAATAGTGTGTAGTTTATTTTCAGAGACACAAAGGACATGATTTTTTCTAGTATCGAATATAGGAATTTCTTTATTTCTTCTTATTGAGGTAGCATAAATTTTTAAATATCCACATGAATGCGTTTTCCATTTTGACCTTAAGTCAATTAGAGATAAGGATTATTCTTCCAAAGATATTTTTCCCTTTTTTCAACTCAAAACACATCAGAAAGATGTTTTTTAAGGATTTAGAACCTTATCATAAAATTTTAATAAAATTTATTCAGAATAGAATAACGTAAAGGATGGATGAGATGGAGAAAATCCTTTACCCAGACATGTATATCATGTTTATTTTTCTAAGTGATATGAAATTAAATTTCCCAATGTATTTATTTATATATCTTAATTTATGTTTTTCACCAGATGTGAGAATGAATTTTTATCTATATGGACGGATAATTTCAAGAATGTTTTTTAAAAGGATGTGATTAGACTGGTTGAGGCAAGAGTAAAATTTCATCACAGTAATGTGTTGAATGTTGTAACTTTATGAAGAATTGGTTTTTTCTAGAGCACTATGAATGTAAAAAAATTACTTGTTGGAGATGAGGAAGAATAGAGCTCTGGAACCTTTGCTTAGGGGGAGCAAGTAGGTGTTCGAAAGGAAGAAGTAGCTAAATCTCGAACAGATGTAGTTTGACAACCATCCAAGAGGAGGATTAGATTTAACACTAAAGAATATGAAGTGGAAGAACAGAATTAGAAAGGACATTTTATGAAACCTATAAAAATATATACTCCTCAAGGTGAAGAGAAAAGGTTGGATTTTAGAAAAGCAACATGCTCAGTTCATTTGGAAGAGACTATTGTTAAAGGGGAAGTTTATGTGGAGAGTCAATCTATAGAGCTTTCGATTGTGCCTTTGGTGAGTGAAAAAGTACAAGAAATAATTCTGGTGGAAATAGTTCAAGAACCTAATATTCAATATGAAAATGTTCAATCAAAGTTTGTTAGTGAAGAAGTTACCGAATAAAGAGATGTTGAAGAAGGGCAGGTTTTACTAGAATCAGTTAAAGAAATTCAACCTTTAAGGGTAGATCAGACTGTGGGATAGTAAGATCATATTTTTGGTGGGAAAACTAATGTTTTGGATAATCATCCATTTTCTTGTGAAGAATCTATAATGAAAATAGTGGCAGATCCTTTGCCTCCAGAATATGAAAATTAGGATATGAACGCAGATGAGGAGACATCTGATTCATTATCTCATCAAGTTGAATAAGTTGTGATGAAATTCAATAAGTCTCAAGAGGAGAATTATAATATGTTGCAGGAACTATAAATTGAAAAGAAAAAAGCTTCAGGAGCTTAATGATAATACTATTTCTAGAATGAATTTTGATGCCTTCAAAAGAGACGTGTTAAATGAGATTGGGAATATCAGATCTGAAGCTGTGTCACAAATAGATTTTACAGAATTAAAATGGTACTTGGGAAGTTAGTTTGAATCTATGAAAGGTTCATTGAATCAGGCTAGTGAATCTACTCCTTCCCATGCAATAGGTCTATACTTAATCAAAATATTTCAGTCCATTACATCCGTTATGGAAGATATGAATATTCGACTTCAGGATCTTGAATGAAATATTTCTCCTCTTTCAGTTTTATTGGATAATAAAAAACTTCTTGTGTATCGATTATGTCAAGGAGAACCAAGCATTATATTGATTTTGAGTAAGTTTTTAGAGATATTGGAGTTGTTCATGAATTAAGAGGAATGACTTCATGAGTTTATGAAAGTCAACATTGTGGAGAATTTGTATGTCAATAATGATGCCAGGTATTTGATAATTCAGCTAGGATATAGTTTAATGAAGAAGTTGAGATTGCATATGGATAATCTGAGTAACATGTTTGAAGACATACGGAATTCTCATCCAGCCAATACTTAACCTTATTTTTCTTTCCTACCTTTACCCATGGCAATGATAGTTTTTGTTTCTTAGTCATAAACTCTATTGTATTCATGTCTTTATTAGTCAATGAGTTTGTCTGCCATCTATGTGTTATATTTTTATATATTCTTTTATATTTTTTTTCTGATAGAGAAAAACCATTTATCTTTATTCATTATAGTTACATATAACTTTCACTTCTCATTCTGTTCAATATTAAATGTGATTTAATCTATTTCTAAAATTTATTTTTGATATCACAAAAAGGGGGAGAAATTAGATAAACACAAAATTTCTTTTATTTGAGAAATTGAAATATTTGTTCTTTATTGAAATAATTCATAATTTTATTGGGGAAAAATTAGATAAACACAACTTTTCTTTTATTTAAGAAATACAAATATTTATTCTTTATCAAAATAATTCTGTCAAATCAAAATTATTTTCTTTTAATGATTACAAAATTTTAAATTAATTTTTCTAAGATTGTAATTTTAATTTATGGATTTTGTGATCATCAAAATGGGGGAGATTGTTGGGAATGTATTTCCTCAACAATACTCTATAAATATTAATGATTTTGATGCTCACAATTACCCTTGTTTGTTTTACTAATAATTTTATTTTGAGTGTATTTCAGAAAATTTGTATTCTTTATAGATTCTTATCATGAAATAATATTCAACTATTTATTTTTAATAAATATTTGTTAAAGTGTTCGGAATGCTCTTAAGCATATTATAGAAACATTTTTCACCATTTTTTCATTTACTGAAAATACTATTAATTCAATACATTGAAGAAAGTAACATATGAAACAAACATTACATTTATGTTGAAAGATCAGTGTATATGGTTAATCAACCTTATGTTTGATGAAATGTATGGTAAAGGAACATTTCTTTTCGATAATAACCTTACGTTTTCTAGAAATAAAATTTATGGTTAAATAACCCTATATAATTATGGAACTTTACAAATATATGGATCGTCAACCTTACTTTTATGACCATCCTTTTGTTGTTAACCTTATGTTTGGAAAAGTGGATGAATGGATAATCAATGTTACATTCATAGATCTTTGCTGACATGGATAAACATATGGATCATCAACCCTAAATCATGAAGTTGAACCCTACATTTTTTATTTTGTCATTTTATGAAAGAACCTTACATTTGAATTTTCAATGTCATAAATTTTAATTTATGTCTTTATCATAGTGTTTTGAAACAGTCTTTATAGAATGTTAAGGTGATTTAAAACTTAATTTAGGTTGATTAAAAGTTCATTTTAAATGATTTAAAGTAGATATTTTCTCTCCTATTCTTAAAGGAAGTTACAATTACTCTCAGTTGTATTTATTGAATTTGAATTCACTCGATTTATTAGGCATTTTTGCAGATATGAAATATTTCTATGAGATATATTGTTATATATATCTTTCTGCATTGGATATTTATGATACGATGATCTGGAGATTTCTTGGTTGTATATATGATTCTTATTCTTTAAGATTTCTTGTACAAATTAATTCACTACTACAGCGATCAAGCATCTTAGATACAATTACTACATTTAGAAGATATACATGTTCAAATCATGAATCACACTACTCTATTTTTATTGTCTTTCTTAAAATCAAAGATCTATTGTGAAACCTGATCTCTTCAGATATTTTTTTTTCAATATTATTATTCTGCTGAAGATAATATTAATCTTTTATCAGATATGTTCTACTGAAACTGCAAGATTCATCTGTTTGTTACCAAACTACATTTTATCTATCATGAGTTTTGACTGCTCATATTTAGTTGTAGTGGAGTGCCAACTTCTCGCACTGAGCTGTGGTTTTATTGGTTCCCTGTAACAGAACCATAATTCTTTGGTTGGAATCCTTTGTTTGTAAGGGTGACAACTGCCTGCACACAGTTGTGGATTGGTCTTATGATATGAGGACCTTACTAGTGAAATTCACTAAGCCCACAGAGAGGATGATTGGGGGAGTATACTAGGGGACCATCGTGCCCCAAACCACTATAAATTTCTATTCCTTTTTCTCTATTCATTATCCACTGCATATATATATTCTCATACAGAAACATCGCTAGCTCTATCTACTATTTATGTGAATTTACATAATTGTGAAATTCTTAAAAGAACACAATTCACCCCCATATTGTGTTATCACTGTAGATATTCCGACTTAACAGTTAGTATCATATAATTTTCCCAAAGGCAATATTGATGTAAAAAATCTTAAAATAAAATTAGATTGTTAAAGAAATCCCTTAACAAAAGTTTGAATTTCCTAGAAAGTAATTTTAACCACCAATATAATAAATTAATATTTATTATAATTATATACCATAAACACATATAAACTTATAATATCATATATTACTAACTGGTGACATTACAACACCCGTTTATTAATAAATATTTTTTAGAATTGTTGTTTCCAAGCGTTAATTGTTTCATTCTTCATGTATGTCTTGGTATGGTGGTTTCAATAATTACATATTTATTAGGATTACATAATCTCCATAATGTAAATAATTATTTAAATATAATATATATTCATTATATAAATATTTATAATCATCCATGAATGGTATACAATAAAAATTAATCACATCTCTTTGTGAATGTGGTAGTTCACACGTACACACGAGCGACATTATCATTTTTTAATGAGTGGAAGGATAAAAATTAAATTATATGATATTTATTGGACCATAATTATGTCATAAATATCATATATATTCCTTATTTATATCTTTATAAACATCTATTTAATATGGTGAAGAAAAACAAATTACACCGCTACATAGAGATTATAAGTCATACATACGCATGGGCAATGTTTTCACTTTCCATAGAATAAAAAAGAAGTATAAAATGGTTTTACAATAATAATAATACCATATAATAATTTTTATGATACATTATTAATTTTTTATGATTTTTATAATATATTTAGAGGAAGTTTAAGAATAAATAAATTTTAAAGAGTCAGTAAAAATGACTACATCTTCTTCCTTTAGATCCCCTGTTAAGGACCCTTGTAATGGTATTTTAAGAACAAACTAACCTATAATATGTCTATATGTCTGTTTATAATATAATTGGTCAGTTCTTTATTGATCTAGGTGGATCAAAGTGCTGTAAATAAGAGATAGGATGGGTGTCCTTTTATAAGTGAGGGAAAGGACACAGAATAAATTTTTTAAAGTATTAAAATATTATTAAGTCATTTTCATGGAAAAGTGTCCCATAAATAATTAAACATGAACCTAAAATTATGATAGTATAAATAACTTCATCTAAAAATAATTAATATGAAAATTTGTTTCCTTATCAATTAATTTAAAACTAGGTTAACCTGATTTACCCTTTTATCGTAGTGACAAATTTTTGCTTTTTTACTATTCATTGTTAGAAAATATTAAGATGAATTTTTTTCATCTTATTAATTATGATGATTAAAAATATTGAATCCATTTTAAAATATTCAATCTCTATAATTTTCAGAAATTCATTTTAAAATAAACCCCCAAAACAGGATGAAAAAATATTTTCCAAAAAATACCATTTTAATTTTAAAGGTATTTTTATACCAAGATAAAGTATAATAGTGATACAAGTAATGTAAATTTAATAATTTTTAACAAAAATAAACTAATTAAATTTTAAAACTAGTATAATTCGAAGTAGTTCTTTGAGAATACTAGAAAAGAAAATATGGCTTTCCTTAAAAATTGGTCTTGTCACTATTCTCTGAAGAATAATTTTTTTCAAAAAAATCTCAAAAATTCACCCTATGATAATTTGGATATGATAATTTAAAAAATGATAGAAAATTTAGAAAAATAAATTTCTAAAAGTTTTATAAACTAATTTTAATATTCATGCACAAAATAAAATGAAACCCATTTTTGAAGTAAAAATATTTTTTAATCATAAAATGACTTTACTAAAAATTGAGTGTTTATTTATTAAGAATTAATCAATAAATTTTTATTGAGTATGTAACAACCCAAAATCTTATCAATGGAAACTCCCTTCATACAATTATTACATATAATATAAATAAAATAAATTCATATAGAGAACATAATACAAACTTTATAAATGAAGAATGGATGAAATAAGAGGTATTTTTAAATGTTAAGGAACCAATATCAATGGAATAGTAACTTGACCTTTGGAACAGTAATGTGACCCTTGTGAATATTAAACCATCCAATAGAATAGTAACCTCGCCTATGAAAGTATAAATAATATTTTGGCATCTTATCAATGGTAATATGATATAATAGTATAAGTAAATAAATGTGTTCGAAATTATTAATTCAATGTTTATATTTTAATAAAAAATAAATTTTTATTTTAAATTTTTTAATTAATAAAATTTTTTAAAGAAAATTTATTTCCATAAAATTTATTCATAAATAAATATTTTTTTGTCTTATGATTATAAGATAATTTTATGAGAGCTAAATTAATTTTTCAAAGAGTTATTAAATCAGTATTTTCCAAGTAAATAAATATATTTTTTAGAAATTAAATTTCTCATATTTTGAAAATTATTTCTATAAAATGGAGTTAATTTTTTAATTATACACATCAAAAAATCATGAGGGTAATTTTTTTATATTTTTCTAAACTACTTGAATGTTGTTGAATAGTAAAATACATTAATTTATAATAAAAGATAATTGCATGAATAATTGAGTCATAGATGATGTATGGATGATTTAAGCCTATAATCTAAAAAATATAATTCATTATTTTGATATAAATAGTGATAATTATAAAACTATTCATATTCTTGAGGAAAAATAATGAACTAATGAATAAAATAATGAGAATACACCCCTCTCCTCCCGTATAAATACCACCCCTTCTCCTCACACCTTTCAAGCTTTGATCCTAGTCCAAATTCTACCCAATAATCTTTAAAAGTATATCCCCCATTTCGAAGATACCTTTTTCTCAAAAACAAACCTATCCCCTTTTTCTAAGGAGTTTCTTAAGGTGGAGAAATTCAAGAGGTAAAATCCTCTTTCATTTTCTTTTAATTTCTTTTCAATTTCTTTTCTTTTATTATTATATCCTAACCTCCCCTTATATAAGTGGAATGAAAACTCTAGTATCTTATATATTTTTTAATTTTATCATGTTAATTAAATAATTTATCATAATTTCTCTTCCCCTATCCTTTTTTACTAAAAATGAAAACATCATTTGTGATGTGTTAATTTATCGCATTCAAGGATGAAGATGTTTTCAATTCACATTACCTCCTTTAAGACAGATCATAAAACTATTTTTATGATGAAAACAGATTATAATATATGTATTAAATCCCATTTGATGTTATGGAACCCTTTTATATATATAATATTAATTAATAAAACAAAACGAGTTTGTGATGATCGAAAAACCACCAAAATAATCTAACTGATTATCACTAATGTATATCTAATTATTCATCCTCTCCATAAATTACCAAATGATTGATATAACAATTTAATATTCTTTATTTTCATTAATAACATATAAATTCAATTTTTTACAACCATTCTCTTTTTACATGGTTTTCCGTACATGTATACAAGTAAACCGATCTTGAAAATCAAGGAAATGAATGCCCCTAAATGATAAAATTGAATCTCATAACCCAAAAAAATCCTTAAGTGAACATAATAAAAATATAATAAAATAAATAAAAGTATAAAAATTTATGAATTAATTAATTAATTAATTTAATCTGATTCTCTTAGACATTAATATCAAGTGCAGAACCATTTCAGACATAAAGTAAGGGATTCTTTATGAACCTCCATTTTTTCCTTTAGGTTAAAATTTCTCTTTCTTTTACCTAATGTAACACTTCTTTATTTTTATATAATTATTCTAAATTATGTTTATATTTTCCATAATAATCTATCTAGATCAGTTCAATTTTATTTTTTGGTGAAATACATGTTTTAAAAAGGTTACCTTCTCAATTATTCCTGATAAGCAAGCTCAAATAAAAGGAACTTCTCGATTTCATAACCATTTTCTATTGAAATCCATAATCTATTTTAATCCACCTTTAATTTTATAAAATCACTCATTTTATAAGGAAAAACAATCTTGGATCATTTCTTATATTATACTATCAATTATAAATTTTTACTCTTTAAATACTCTTTAATATTTATCTTTAAATCTCATTAATGTGGCTCATTTATAATGTTTCTTAAACACTTTTTTTACATGTTTATACTTTATATTGACATAACTTATCATGATATATTCCTATTTTCAATTATGAATCTCCATGTATGTTTTTAATCAATTATTTCATGGACACTTTTATGATACACCCATTTATTATGCTTCATGACATGATTACGATACTCATTTCTTTCCATGGGTAACCCTTATGTTTATATTTGACTTTTCATGTGGAACGCATATTAATAAACATGTTATTATGGGTGCACCTAGATAGCACCCCAATTCATTGGGTAATGTTTAGTCTCACGATACATCCTATTAGGATAGGGATTGAACCTGGTTCCCTTATGGAACTTTTTTCACCATGTGATAAAGTATTGGAATTTAGCCTTGATTCGCGTTTATGTCATGTTATATGTAATTTCCACATTTCTATGTTTTTATGAGGATATGTTCCCATGTTATACATGTTATTATTCCTTATGTTTATTCATGTTACATGCATTTTACGTCATCATGGTATGCCTTCTAACTCATATGATATGTTTTATTCAAATGATTATTCCCTTGCTTGTTTTTTTAGATCATCACTTTTATTCATATATTCCCTAGGTTATTCTATGTAGATATAAGAGCTCAATGGAAGTTAGCATCTCGTTATTGTGATTAAAGAAAAGGAGTTTTTATTTTGGTTTCATATTTTCAAATTATGTGCCTAATATTCCAAATACACTAGAATTTATGGTCCTTGGTTGTATTTGATGATCAATTATGCTTAAAATCATGTAATGATGTGTTTAAAAGGATAGGGTTTATATAGTTCTTATCATAAGAAGGTCTAGTTATTTTTGGGAGATTAGGATCATATCACTTTATTAAGAACCATATGGAAAATTATATCATTGTTGATAACCTAGATTGAAGCTTAGGGTATCAAAAGTTAGGATAAAATTTTAATTTACAAGTTTTTTCTTCTATGTTCAATGTTTTATTTTTATTTTCTTATTAGATAAGTATTGAAGCCCCCTAATTGTACTTTATTTTTCTTAGTTAATGACAAGAAATAGAATAACTCATGCCACCAATCAATGTGATAGGAAATGTGACTATTTCCCTAATGATATGACAAATATGATGGGAAAGGGTGCTCAAAACTTCATGAGGGTACTTTCTCAACTGTATCAAGTTATGAATAATAACTTTAATTGTGTGGAATTCCATACTTTTCTTAAGAAAGATAAATTTATGATCAAATACTTCATTTGACAAAGGCCTCCCATGTTTAGTGGATCTTTCGATCCCATCCTTGTAGAGTAATGGATTAACTCCATTGAGAAGATATTATTATTCCTTTAGTTCTTAAAAAAATAGAAAGTTGTGTTAGTGGTCTATTGTTTTGATGGGGGAATTTTATTAGTGGTGAAAACTAATCAAGAACATGAATTCTAATGGTGAAATTTTTTCCATGGAATGGGAAGATTTCATGAAAATATTTTTTCAATAAATATTTTCCCCAAACCATCCGTATTAATATGGAAAGGTATTTCCTTGGAATAAAGAAAAAGGAAGAAGATTCTATTAAAGTGTGTGAGGAAAACATCACAAGGATTTCAAGATACACATCAGGATTTTTCATGAACACTAAAGGAAAGGTTGATTGATTCTTTAGAATACTAAATAAGAGTCTACAAAAAAGCATTGTTGATTTGAGACTTTGATAGTTATGAGGAGATTGAACATTGTGACCTTAAGGTTGAAATCGATATTGAAGACTCTCATTGGTCTTTTGGTCCTGGTGACAAAAAGAAGAAAATGGAGTTTAATATGGGTTTATGAATAGATAAATCCCAGGATGAAAATAAGACCCAACATCCCACATTTCAAAAGTGTGGGAATAAGAAACCTTGAAACTACTTAAGGGGAACGAAGAGATGCTTCAAATGTTGAAAAGAGGGGTATATTCCTAATAACTACTAATGGATATGAAGAATACCAAAAATTTGGAAGGATAAAGGAAGGTTCAAAACAACACTCGGCCTATAGTGTAGTGTTTCAGATACAAGGTACATGGGAATTATGCAAGACATTACCCTAATCCAAGGGTTGTTGGAGGAAATCAACAACAAAAACCTACAAGGTAGCAAGAAAGGTAATATTATTTTACTACTACATAGATGAAGCCTGACAATGATGTGGCGACAAGTGTGATGGTTATTCATTCAATAATAGAAAATATACTATTTGATTCTAGTTCTATGCATTCATTCATATCTTGCAAGTTTAGTATAACTATTGAAACACCACTTCAAAATATGGAGCTTGAGTTATATATAAGAATAGGAAATGGGGAAATAATTTCATACAAAATATATAACTCCTCCTCAATTAATGTTTATGGACTTAACCTCCCATCAAATCTTGTCTTACTTCCTTTGGTGAATTTTGATGCTATATTGGTCATGAATTGGATATCTTTATAGAAAGATAACATCAACAGTTAGGAAATAGAGATCACTCTTCACATCCTGAGGCATCCTCCATTTTTTTTTAAGTATAAGGATGAAGATGAATCTACTTTATAATAATAATATCAATTTTCAAAAATATTTCCTTATGAGAAAGAGTATTTATCTCAAATGATTTATACAGAGGAGAGAATCATGCTTGAAGAAATGTCCATTGTGATGGACTACACTAACGTATTCCCTGAATAATTGTCAGGTCTTCTTCCAGATTCATAGGTTGAGTTCTAAATTGAATTTATTCCTATATCTTTTTCGATAAAAATACACCTTATATAATGGCCACCATTGATCTAGAAGAACTAAATAAATAGTTACAAGAAAGTTTGAAAAATGGTTTTATATGCCCGAGTGCTTCACCATGGGGTACATCGGTCCTCTTCATCAAAAATAAGGATGTATCAATGCGTCTCTACTATCACGACCCATCCTCGGCGCCCATGTCGTGACTACCCCACGCCCGCCTTCCATAGGCCAGTGGCTGGTGACTAGCACCAAAGGCATAAATCCCTATACTGGGAAGGCATTGCCTTTATGAAAGTAAACAAACACAACAAAGTACACAACTGAAGAAAGAACTATGTAAAATGAGTACAAAATTAAGTTCTGAAAATTAAATGGCCCAGTATACAAACCCAAATGAAAGTACAGTAAAACTAAAAAACTAGTACAACAGCAGTAAAGTAAACAACAACTACTTATTAGTCCTCTGGAAATCCCACCTAAAGGGTGGGTATAGATGGCGTCCTCAGCACCTTGGGTCCGGCCATCCACTCCATGTACGTCCTGCCAAGTGGTCCACCTCAGGGTACCGTCCAGCTCCACAAGCCTCCAACTCGATCAATGTTGTTCTTAGTCTGCATCCAACACAACGTAGTGCGGGCATAGTCCATGTAGGGGTGAGTATACGACACTCAGTAGGGACCCCGAGACCCCTGAAGGTCTCCCAGAATCCATGAAGTATAAATCACAAAGAAAAGACACAATCATGAAGTATCAACCAACTCTACTTAGGTATATTCCCATACATATACCTAAGTCATCAATCTCAATTCGGCTCCAACTCTCGAGCCCAATTACAACCCAGTCCACACAGGAAAGAAGTCAATCACATCGATGATAATGATTGAAAATCAAGACTCAGCTCACACAGGTGTAAATCCTTCGTAAAGTGTTAAAGATGATCAGATGCAGTCACTGATTCATCTAAGCCGGAAGAACCATGTAAGATACTAGTCTAGCTAAGTTGTCGGACCCACATAGGATACTAGACTAGCTACTTTGTCGAACCCACGTAGGATACTAGAACATAAGTCAAAATGTCGGACCCACGTAGGATACAAGAATAGTAATCATCACTGTCGAATCCACGGAGGATTCCAGTATAGTTTTCATCACTTCCGAACCCACAGAGGATTCCAGTACAGTTTTCATCGCTATCGAACCCACAGAGGATTCAGTCCAGTCTCATTGCTGTCGAACCCACAGAGGATTCAGTCCAGTCTCATTTCTGTCGAACCCACGGAGGATTTCAGTACAGTTTTCATCGTTTCCGAACCCACGAAAAATTCAAGTACAGTTGTCTCCACTACCGAACTAATGGAGGATTCTAATACAGTTTTCATCACTGCCGAACCCACGGAGGATTCCAGTACAGTTTTCGTCGAAGTTGCAGCCAGCTCTAGGGTTCCTGCACACAGCATGCTCGATTCTTGGAGGGTCCGCTCCTCAAGCAATGGGGTCAATACATCAAATATCACAAAGTCCTAAGTTGATGTATCCCTAAGTTCCGTCTCATCATAATTAACCCAAGGCGACAGATGGCGCGTCAATCGGACGCTCGGTCTGAAAGATATTGACTTCTCTGTTCCAGGGGCCCGGTTGGAAATATGCTAGTTCCAAACTCGGCCATTTTCCAAAGTCATCCAAAATTCACTTAAATCATCGCAAAAGGACAGCCTCATTGCAAGGATACCAGTTCCATAGATGGCGCGTCGATCGGACGCACGGTCTTTTAGATATTCTCCTTTAAATGGAAATGGGACCTGCCCGTTAAGCCCAGTGAGCCGATAGGTCGGGTAAACCCGGTTTTGACGAGTCCGACCTGGTGAATCACGCGGTCCGGCCCGAGGGACGCAGCCCGGCCCGAAGGGGCATGGCCTAGCCCGAGGGGGCGCGGCCCGGCTCAGCGAGGCGCAGCCCGGCCCGGCAAGGCGCGGCCCGGCCCGGAAGGGCGCGGTCCGGACCGGCGTGGCCTGGCCCAGCGCGGCGCGGCCCAGCCCGGCGTGGTACAGCCCCGCCCGGCAGGGCTCGTCCCGAAGGGCCGAGCAGTCCGTGGGGGGGCGCGGCCCCCCAGTTTCCCGAATCGGTGGCGCCAAGCAGCCCGCTCGAGCAGGCCGTGGACCGGCTGCGTGACACCTTTGGGTGCCTCGGATTCTTCACCCGGCCGGCCGAAGAGCCGGCCGGTTCGCCTCCAAAGCGGCCCACAGAATGTGGGCCACGGTCCTCCGCAGAACGGTGCCCCTTGTGGTGTCGTGGTCTTCCTTTGGCCCAGTCGGCTTCGGCCGGCCGGTTCTCCTTTGGCTGAGCGGCCCACGGTTGGGGGATGCGGTTCTTCCGCATGCGGCCAAGGCACGGCCTCTGCATATCCCATCACCTCCTCTTCCAATGCGCCTCAATCTCAAACAAAGAGACTGCGGAGGGTCGTCGGGCCGTGTGCGTTCGGCCCGCGCCTTCCATGTTAGGCGGTAGCAATTGGCCAAAGTCAAACCAAGGTTTCAAAAATGAACCAAGAACAATTTTAATCAATTAAAATCGAACATAATCCCCCTACCTCGAAAAGACGTCGCACGTCGTTGAGTTGCGGAAGACGAACGTTGCGGTAGTCGGGCATCACGGAAGAACGGTGTCGATTCCATTGACGTCAGAGTGCACTCGAAGAAGAAGCGTCGTTGGAGACTTCGCATTCTTTGAATCGTAGAGCATTCTTCATTGACGGAGAAAGATGTTCTTAATTGGAGGCGTTCTTCGTCGGGAGAAGAACACTTTATTTATCTAATTCTCCAGAGCTTTCTTAGGGTTTCCCCAACACAACAAAATCCCCAAACTAAAATAATAGCCCACCCTATTATTTTATTCACACATCAATTGCTTTTAAAATTCAAACACTTTAATTAATTAATTGTATAATCCCATTTAATTAATTAAAATGTGTTCTCAACTTAATTGCGAGGAAGGTTGTGAGGCTCCTCTTATTAATTGAGGGGGAGTTGTCAAAGAATTAAATAAGGGGGATTAATAGGGAGTTTAAGGGAGTTAAAGAGTAGATGAAAGGTTAGGGAACATGTGGGCCCCACCACACAAATATCCTCTCATGGGAGGTTATGTGAGTGTGGGCCCCACCACTAACTCCCCTTGGGATAAAATAACCACCCAACATAAATAAAATTGTTGACAACAACTTTATTTAACTTTTTTATTAAACCCCAAATATTAACTTCTCCTTCCGAGCAAACGAAATTGTGGTAAAGGTCCCCTTAAGTGAATACCGGTGCGGTAAGTGCATCGGTGTCCTCGGATTTCAATTCTGAGCACTGGTTCAAAAGATAGAAAAACTCACATGTACGTTTACTGAACGTACCCGAACAAAACTTCAGAAATTGATTCCTGGCACACCGGGCCTCAAAATCAGGCATCGTCAGAAACTGCAGACTCGTAAAAATTCCAAATAATTTAAGAAAAAAATTTCCTTCAAATTTTTTGGTCTTTAAATTATCCCCACATCAAGGATTTACGTCCCCGTAAAGCTACAACACACACTAGGGAAACAAATGGGGGTATTGAGCACGCTTCTGAGCATCACGCTCCCATGTACTCTCATGGAGGTTCCCGTGCTGCCAATGAATGCGCACCAGATGAATCGACCGTCCATGTAGGACCCACTCCTGTCGATCCTCGATCTCCATCAGAACCTCCGTGAATGTCGCCCCGTCATCGATGTCCAGCTCCCCGTGGTCGATGATGTGGGTCAGGTCATGCACGTATCTCCTCAGCTGAGACACGCGGAAGACGTCATGCACTCGGTGAAACTAAGGTGGAAGGGCCAGGCGGTAAGCCACCTCGCCTACTCTGCTGAGGACCTGGAAAGGCTCGATGAAGCGTGGAGATAACTTGTTGCCCCGACCAAATCTCCGTAGACCTCGTCGAGGTGAGACCTGTAGGAAGATGTGGTCGCCATCCTCGAACTCTAGTGGTCTCCATCTCCTATCAGCATAGGACTTCTGTCTATGTTGTGCAGTCTTCATCCACTTCTAGATGATCTACACCTTCTCCGTCATAGCCTGCACCATCTCTGGTCCTACAAGTTCTGAATCCCCTAGGTCAGTTTAGCACATAGGTGATCTTCAAGGTCGGCCGTATAGTGCCTCCCTGATTCACTGATGTAGTGGAGGAGTGACTATGAGGGACAGCAGAAAGGCTGCTCCATTTATATCCACAATGGATATCTACAACGCAGCTAGCTGCTCTGTCACCTCTCCTAGTAGTTGAATGGCTGATCTCCTACTGAGATTATATGCTTCAATGTTCCCCTTCCCAGGAGTATAGACTATCTCGAAGTCATAGTCCTGGAGGAACTCGAGCCATCGTCGTTGTCTCTGGTCCAGGTCCTTCTATGAGAAGACACACCTGAGACTTTTGAGATTACAGTAAACTGTAAACCGTTCGCTCAACGAACTATGGGTGTGACTATCCATTTATAATGAACTCGAATACACCCTTATTCGCTTATGTCCTACAAGAGCTGCTAAAATTTCTCCATTTCCCAAAAGAGAAATCTAATCTCATCCCCAGGATGAACCACGTTCCTTGCCTAATACTGTCAATCCTGACATGAACGGTACTATTTCATGTCGTGGACGACGTCGTAAGGCCTTGACGCTACTACCAAGAAAGCCAACCATTACTCTCACCTCCAAGGGTCGAGTCACATTGTCGGCAGCAGTGTGTGGTCACTGGGTCTCATTCAGCAGGAATCTCGAATGTGAGGGTCAAGTCAACAGTTTTAACCGGAACCTCTCAGTATCAACCATACAAAAATTACAGGGAATCAAATATCAAAAGCACAAGTGTCTTTTATTACTGCAGCTCAAAGTACAAAGACACAAAGCATCCACAAACAACGACAACAACAAAGCTATTCTCACTCATGTCCACTTTCTTCTCGATCAGATCCTCTGCCACGTCTGCCCGCTCCCGGCGGACCTCCACGGTCGAACCTATGTCTCTGCCTAGAATCTTCCTCTACTTCCTGCTGCTCATCTGCAGGACGGGTCGGGTAGTCTCAATCCATGTGACTATGCCCACCACATTCATAGAACTACCTGATCCTCATATAGCTGGATCTATTTCATGTACCCCGCACAACCAAACCTATATCCTGAGGTCACCCACCTGTTGGCCTAGTTCGCTTGGAATTCTGTGTCAACTGTCAACTGCCGGCTGTAGAAGACTCCTCTATGTGTCCTCCTACGAAGGGTCTCGCCGCTGGTGACTGCTCAGTGAGAAAACTCTCCACTAAATGGGATCTCTCCAGCACCCCTGCCTATGTCCGGATATTGAGGGAGATCATCGAAGCTCTGATCTCATGAATGAGTCCCTAATTGAAGGTCTAAGCCCTGAAGAATGGGTACTACACCATATCCGTGGAGTATCGCGAGAGGTCATTGAACCTCGCTGAGTACTGAGCTATTGTCATACTGCCATGCTGCAGATGAAGTAACTTCTAGATCTGCACCACACGAAGGGTGGCAGGAACAAACTCCGAGCGGAGGAGACTCTCTAAGTCTGTCCAAAGTAGAGATGCCTCATCATGAACCTAGAGAATTAAGATCCACCATCTACCTGCTGCTGCGTTCAGGAGACTCATAGTAAGGATCACCATAAGATAAGATGGTTTCCCTACTAATCTGAAAACCCTAACGATAGCCGCCAGCCAATCCTTGACTGCCTGTGGGTCCGTCTCTCCACGGAACTTGGGTGGCCTCTGTCACTGAAACTCGTGCAACTCACACAGGTGGTGTGCACTCTCTTCTTCTGGGGCTGGTAGTATCGGTGGCTCAGCGGGTAGCGGCACCGCTGGTGCCTTCGCTGTGATGGGTCCCTGCACTAAGGCCTAGTCGCTCAGTGGGCTATCATCTCATATGTAACTCAGAACCCTAGACGGCTGCCTTCGTGGGGCCATCCGGAAAAGGAACAGCTGTTCCATGGTTTAAACATTATACCTAGTGAGCTGACACAAAGTAATCACGAAGAAAACTTTTCAACGGAAACACACATGCAATCAGTGTTTTCGTGTACTAAGTCAGAAATTAGAGGTCAGGGTCCTGGTGTATGGATACATCGGTCACCGCACCAACACTGGACTCCTTGGACTGAAAATAACACTCAATACTCTTAACACTATTTCTTCATAGAAATAAATAATCAGATTCCTATGTTCTGCGGTAGAACTGACTCCTCTGATATTAATTTGTCACGACCTGTCCTCGGGGCTCGTGCCGTGACTACCCCAAGCCCGCCTTCCATAGGCCAGGGGCTGTCGACTAGCACCAAAGGCGTAAATCCCTATACTGGGAAGGAATTTCCTTTATGAAAGTAAACAAATACAACAGAAGAAAGCACTAGGTAAACTGAGTAAAAAAGTAAGTGTTGAAAAGTAAATGGGCCAGTATACAAACCCAACTGAAACTACAGTACAACTAAAAAACTAGTACAACAGCAGTAAAGTAAACAACAACTACTAAGTCATCCTCCGTAAATCCCACCTGAATGTTGGGTAAAGATGGCCTCCTCAGCACCTATGGTCTGGTCATCCGCTCCATGTACATCCCGCCAAGTGGTCCACCTATGGGTACTGTCTTGCTCCACAAGTCTCCACCTCAATCAGTGTTTTTCGTCGTCTGCATCCAACATAACGTAGTGTGGGAATAGCCCGTGCAGGGGTGAGTATAAGATATTCAGTTGGGACCCCGAGATCCCCAAAGGTTTCCCAGAATCCACGAAGTATTAACCACAAATAAAAGATACAATCACGAAGTATCAACAAAATATACTTAGGTATATGACCATACATATACCTAAGTCATCAATCTCAGTTCAGATCCAACTCTCGAGCCCAATCACAACTCAGTCCACACAGGAAAGAAGTCAATCACATAGATGATAATGATTGAAAGTCAATACTCATCTCAAACAGGTATACATCTTTCGTAAAGTGTTAAAGATGATCATATGTATCCACTAATTCATCTAAGCTGACGGACCCATGTAGGATACTAGTCCAGCTAAGTTGTCAGACCCACGTAGGATACTAGACCAGTTACTCTATCGGACCCACAGAGGATACTAGAACAGAATTCAAACTGTTGGACCCATGTAGGATACAAGAACAGTAATCATCACTGTCGAATCCTAGGAGGAATCTAGTACAGTTGTCGTTGCTGCTGAACCCACGGAGGATTCCAGTACAGTTGTTGTCATTGTCAAACCCACAAAGGATTCAGTCCAGTCTCATTACTGTCGAACCCACGGAGGATTCAGTCTAGTCTCCTTGATTTCGAACCCATGGAGGATTTCAGTACAGTTGTCGTCACTGCTGAACCCACAGAGGATTCGAGTACATTTTTCGCCACTGCCGAACCCACGGAGGATTCTAGTACAGTTGTCATCACTGCCGAACCCACAGAGGATTCTAGTACAGTTGTCATCGCTGTCGAACCCACGGAGGATTCTTGTACAGTTGTTGTCCTTGTCGAACCCATGGAGGATTCCAGTAAAGTTGTTGTTGTAGTGGCAGCCAGTTCTGGGGTTCCCGCACACAGTACGCTCAATTCCGAGAGGGTACGCTCCTCGATCAAGGTGTTCGATACATCAACTATCACAAAGTCCTGATTTGTTGTATCTCGAAGTTCTGTCTCATCATAAGGAACCCAACACGACAGACGACGCGTCAAATCGGACGCCCGGTCTGAAAGATATTGGCTTTTCCGTTCCAAGGGCCCGGTTGGAAATATGCTCGTTCCAAACCTGACCATTTTCCAAAGTCGTCCAAAACTCACTTAGAGAATCTCAAAAGGACCGCCTCTTCGCAAGGATCCCAGTTCCGTAGATGGCGCGTCTATCGAATGCACGGTCTTTAAGATATTCTCCTTTAAGTAGAAATGGGCCAGGCCCGATAAGCCCAGTGAGCCGACGGGTCGGGTAAACCCGGTTTTGGCAGGTCCAACCCGGTAGAGGGTCGGACCGGCCCAGTGAATCACGTGGTCCGGCCCAAGGGGCATAGTCTGGCCCGAAGAGGCACGGCCCAGCCCGAGGGGGAGCGGCCCAGCCCGGCACAGCACGGCCCGGCCTGGCACGGCCCGACGCGGCATGGTGCGGCCCAACGCGGAAAGTCATGGTCCGACTTGGCACAGCCCGGCCCAGTGCAGCGTGGCCCGGCCTGGCAGGGCGCGGTCCGAGGGGGGGTAGCGGCCCCCGCTTTCTCAAACCGGCAGTGCCAAGTGGCGCCACCCTCCTAACCAGAAGCTCGGCCTTCCTGGCGCAAGTGGCTCGCTCGGGCGGGCTGCGGTCTGGTTGTGCGGCACCTTTGGGTGTCGCGGCTTCTTCACCCAGCCGGCCGACGAGTCGGTCGGTTCGCCGCCGAAGCGGCCCGCAGAATGAGGGTTGCGGTACTCCACAGTGTGGCACCCCTTGTGGTGTCGCGGTCTTCCTTCGGCCCGGTCGGCTTCAGCTGGACGGTTCTCCTTCGGTCGAGCAGCCCGTGGTTGCGGGCCACAGTTCTTCCACATGCGGCCGATGCACAGCCGCCGCGTCTCCCATCTCCGCCTCTTCCAACACAACTCAATCGCAAACAAAGAGACTATGGAGGGTCATTGGGCCGTGTGTGTTTGGCCCGTGGCCTCCCTGTTAGGTGGAAGAAATTGTCCAAAGTCAAACCACGGTTTCAACAAAGAACAAAGAACAATTTTAATCAATTAAAATCGAACATAATCCCCCTAACTTGAAAAGATGTCGCACGTCGTCGAGCCACAGAAGACGAATGTCGCGGTAGTCGGGCGTCGCGGAAGAACAGTGTTGATTCTGTTGACGTCGGAGTGCTCTTGAATAAGAAGCTTCATTGGCGACTTCGAATTCTTCGAATCATAGAGAGTTCTTCATCGAGGGAGAAAGACGTTCTTCGTTGGAGTCATTCTTTGTTAGGAGAAGAACACTTTCATTATCTAATTCTCTATATCTTTCTCAAGGTTTCCCCAACACAACAAAATCCCCAAACTAAAATAATAACTCACCCTATTATTTTATTCACACATCAATTGATTTTAAAATTCAAACACTTTAATTAATTAATTAGAGAATCCAATTTAATTAATTAAAATGTGTTGGAAACTTAATTGGGAGGAAGGTGGTGAGGCTCCTCTTATTAAATGAGGTGGAGTTGTCAAAGAATTAAATAGGGGGGATTAATAGGGAGTTTAAGGGAGTTAAAGAGGAGATGAAAGTTTAGGGCCCGTGTGGGCCCCACCTCACAAATATCCTCTCATGGGAGGTTATGTGATTATGGGCCCCACCACTAACTCCCCTTGGGAGGAAATAACCACCCAACATAAATAAAATTGTCGAAAACAATTTTATTTAACTTTTTTATTAAACCCCAAAAATTAACTTCTCCTTCCGAGCAAATGAAACTGCGGTAAAAGGTCCCCTTAAGCGAATACCGGCATTGCAAGTTCATTGGTGTCCTCATATTTCAATTCTGAGCACCGGTTCAAAAGATAGAAAAACCCGCACGTATGTTTATGGAACATACCCGAACAAAACTTCAAAAATTGATTTCGGGCACACCAGGCCTTAGAATCAGGTGCCGTCAGAAAATGAAAACTCGTAAAATTCCAAATAATTTAAGAAAAAAAGATTACTTGAAATTTTTGGGTCTTTACATCTACATTGATTATTATGAGCTCAATAAAATCTTGATAAAGAACAAGTATCCCCTTCCACAGATAGATAACTTGTTAAATCAAGTACATGGGTCCAAGTATTTCTCTAAGGTTGACCTTCAGTCAGGATATCACAAATTAAAGGTGAGGAAGGAAGATATTCCCAAGGCTTGCTTTTGAATGAGGTATCGACACTATGAGTTCTTGGTGATTCCCTTCGGACTCACTAATTCTCTATAAATTTCCATGGATTTAATGAATATATTCTTTATATATTACCTCGAAAAAAATTTGGTATTATTTATTTATTATATTCTGATATACTCCAAGATAAAGGAGGGGCATGAGAAGTATTTGAATACTATGTTGAATACTTTATGAAGGGAGAATATTTATGAAAATTATAATAAATGTGAGTTCTGGATGGAGGAAGTATCATTCTTGGGGCATGTTATCCCTGAAAAATAATATCTATAGACCCTTCTAAGACAAAAGCAATCAAAGAGTGGCCCTGTATAATATCTATAATGGAGATATATAGTTTCCTTGGTTGAGCTGGGTATTATCAATGATTTTTTAAGAACTTATCATGATTTTAAAACCCAATAATAAAGTTGAATCGAAAGGGAGTTATGTTTTTCAAGACCATAGAATGTGAATACTGTTTTAAATAGTTGAAAAGTATGCTTATCACTGCACCAATGATCACACTACTGATAAGTGGGGAACTCTTTTTTATGTAAAACGTTGCTTAAAATAAGGTCTTAGGTTTTATACAAATGTAAAATGATAAATTTATATCCTACACCTTAAGAAAATTTCAAATCTATGAGGAAAATTGGGGTAGTTGCGGCACAGGCCCTGGGGGATGGGTCGTGATAGTTATGATATGAGTTAGGGATTTTTTATTTACTGGATTTACCATATTATTAATCTTGATTTAATCATAGATTAATTTCCCTAGAGACTCCTACATGATAATATTTGACGATTACGCACTAGTACTGGCAGTGTGAGCTTACTCTAGGAGGCAAGAGTTTCGGCTGGGATCTCCTAGTATCGGCATCGAGGCCTTACGACATCATCTTGGGTATGGACTGGTTATCTACAGTTCATGATCAGATAGACTATATTAGGTGCAAAGTGTGGTGTGTCCTCACGGATCGGACCAGGTTTACATTCACCGATGAGAAGGTAGACTTTGCAGCACAGGACGGACTTACCTGGAGGAGGGTGCAGCCAATCACTCATCAGTTGTCTTGCCTTACTCTCTGAGCAATTGATGTGGAGAGTTCGAGCTATCTTGTAGTGGTAGGCCAGTATGCGGATGTTTTCCCTAATGATGTCTCAAGTATAACTCCTCGTAGATAGGTGTAATTCTACATTTACATGTACCCCGGGATGGCACTGATATCTACACCAGCGTATCATATGGCTATTGCGAAGCTTCGCGAGCTGCAGGTATAGCTAGAGGACTTGGAGGGGAATGGATTCATCCGGGCCAGTGTTTCTCCCTAGGAATCCCCTATTCTGTTCGCCAAGAAAGTGTATGGGAGCTTGAGGCTTTGTTTCGACTACTGTTCCCTGAACCAGGTGATCGTGGAGAACAAGTACCCGCTCCCGAGGATTGACGACCTCTTTGATCAGCTGAAGGGAGAGCAGTGGTTCTCAAAGATATACCTTAGATCAGGATATCACCAGCTCAGAGATCGAGATGAGGATGTACAGAAGACGGCCTTCAAATGTCGGTACGGCCACTAGAAGTTCTTGGTTATGCCATTCGGTGTAACCAACGCTCCCGCATTGTTCATGGGACTCATGAACATGATATTTCAGTCGTACCTCAATCTCTTTGTCATAGTATTCAACGATGACATTCTAATCTACTCTACTACTAAGGAAGAGCATGCCTACCATTTGCGGGTAGTACTGGACACACTCTGAGAGTACCAACTTTATGGTAAGATCTTGATGTGCCAGTTTTGGATCTGAGAGGTTCACTTTCTAGGAAATGTCATCTCGGAGTCTGGAGTTGTAGTGGATCTAGTGAAAATTGAGGTGGTACTTTCTTGGGAGCCACCCAGGATTGTGATAGAGGTACGAAGTTTCCTGGGTTTGGCTGGATACTACTGGAGATTTGTACCAGACTTTTCCAGAGTTACAGCACCACTATCATCCTTGACGAAGAAGGGGAAACCCTTTGTGTGGTCGGATAGATGCTCGCAAATCTTTTAGGAGCTGAGGGAGAGGCTAACTGGTGCCCCCATCTTGACGCTTCCAAAGGAAGGAATTGGGTATGTAGTCTACTGCGGCGCATCAGGGACCGGTCTTGGATGTGTCTTGATGCAGGAGCAAGCAGTGGTCATTTATGGTTCACAACAGTTGAGACAGCATGAGTATAAATACACTACCCATGACCAGGAATTAGCAGTAGTGGTCTTCTCCTTAAAGATGTGGCAGCACTATCTGATGGGAGAGCGTTTTACCGTGTACTCTGATCACAAGAGTCTCAAGTATATCTTCTCTCAGAAGGATCTAAACCTGAGACAATGACATTGTCCTGAGTTCCTCTAGGACTATGACTTCATGATAGTCTATACTCTTAGGAAGGGGAACATTGTTGCAGATGCACTTAGCAGGAGATCTGGTATACAGTTACTAGGTTAGGTGACATAGCAGTTGGCTGCTTTACAGATATCCTTTGTGGATAGAGATGGAGCAGCCTTTCTTCAGTCTCTTACAGTCACTCCCCCACTTCTTCAGCGAGTCAGGGAGGCACAACATGGGGACCCTGACCACAAGACATGATGTGCTCAGATATCCATAGGGCAGGCACCTGATGGATTTTATGAAGTTGGGGAGCAAGTCATCCTCTTAATAGGATATACTTTGGTACCAATGGCACTTCAGGAGGACGTGTTGAGGTAGTTCCACACTTCCCATATAGCGGTACATCCAGGAGTGGAGAAGATGTATTAGGACCTCAGACGATAGCATTGGTGGCTAGGTATGAAGAAGGAAGTAGCGGAGTTTGTCTCTCGATGCCTCACTTGTCAGCAAGTGAAGGTGGAGCACCAGGTACCAGCAGGCTTGGTGTAGCCTTTAGAGGCCCCAGAGTGGAAGTGGGATGGGATATCCATAGACTTCGTGGAAGGACATCCATGTAAGTCCAGGAGACATGACTCTATCTGGGTGATCGTCAACCGACTCACCAAGTCGGCCCACTTCCTACCGATCAGAGAGCAGGGTACAGTAGAGAGCATAGGACGCCTCTATGTGGAGGATATTGTGCGTTTACATGGTATACCCTCGACGATTGTCTCCGATCGTGACATATGATTTACTTCCCCACTATGGAAGGGGTTGCAGGAGGATTCCGGGATACAGCTTTGTTTGAACGCCACCTTCCATACTCAGATGGATGTTCAGACTGAGTAGACCATTCAGACCCTCGAGTAAATGATGTGTGCTTGTGTCCTCGATTTCGGTCGCAGTTAGGAGGACCACTTACCTTTGGTGGAGTTTTCCTACAACAACATCTATCACTCCACCATAGGGATGGCACCTTTTGAGGCATTGTACGGGCAACATTTTAGATCACCTCTGTGCTGGAATGACCTAGGGAAGTCAGCACTAGTGGGACCAGAGATGGTACGAGCTACCACAGAGAAGGTTCAGATCATCCAGGATCAGATAAAGACTGTACAGAGCAGGCGGAAGTCATATGTTGACAGGAGATAAAGACCTCTAGATTTCGAGGATGGTGACTATGTTTTTTTATGGGTCCCACCTCGATGAGGTCTATGGAGATTTGGATGAGGCGACAGGTTATCTATGACATTCATCAGACCTTTTCAGGTCCTCAGCAGAGTTGGCGAGGTGGCATACCTATTAGCTCTTCCACCTCAATTAGACCAGGTGCATGATGTCTTCCATGTATCCCAGCTAAGGAGATACATGCATGACCCTACTCACATCATCGACCATGCAGATATGGATGCCGATGATGGGGAGACTTTTACGGAATTTCCAGTGGAAATTGAGGATCGACAGCAGTGGGTCCTTCGTGGACGGTCGATACCTTTAGTGTGCGTTCGCTGGCAGCATGGGAACCTCCAGGAGAGTACATGGGAGTGGGAGGATCAGATGCGTGCTCAGTACCCTCACTCATTTCCTTAGTTGTGAGTTATTGATTATGAGGAAATAGATCCCTGATGTGGGAGAATGAAAAGACCCAAAATTTCCATGTAATTTTTTTTAATTAAATGGGAATTTTATGAGTCCGTGAAAATTTACGGCGCATGATTCTGAGGCCCTGTGTGCCCAGAATCAATTTCTGAAGTTTTTTTCAAGTACGTTCAGTAAACGTACGAGCGGGTTTTTATAAATTTTGAACTGGAGCTTGAAATTGAAATCTGAGGGCACTATTGAACTCATAGCGTCGGTATTTTCTTAAGGAGACTTTCACCTCAACAGTAGTGGGTCGAGAGTGAAAGATAGTTTTTGTGTTTTTATTAAATGAATAAAATTAAAATAAATATGTGAAGCTTTATTTTTATTTTTTGGTTAAAAACCTCTATGTGGAAGTTGGAGGGGGGGACCACCACACCTTAACCTCCCATTAGAGTTTATGGTGGTGGGGCCCACCTGAGGTCTAAACCTCCTCTTCTTGTTTAATATGGTGGGGATCACCTGGGTTTTTAACCCCTTGAAACTCCCCATTAAAGGGGAGAAACCCTCCAAATTCCATTAAGTGTAGGGGAGTCTCTTCAACTCCCCTAACATTAAATTGTGCAAATCCTCCTCATTAAATTAAATTGTGACAACCTCATGAATTAATTAGTTGGAGCCAATTTCATTAATTCATCCAATTTGAATATTGTGCCAACAGATTAGTAGGATATCACAATATATTATTTTGGTTGGCATTTTTATTTTTGTTGAACTTGGGAGAATAGAGAAGCTTAGGGAGAAAATATCTCGCCAACGAAGAACGAAGAATGCATTCTTCCAACGAAGGACGCCAGTGTCGAGTGTCATTGACTTTCTTCTTCGGAACCCCCCTTTGACGTGGGATGTCTTCGACCGATCTTCCCTCCACATCATCGTCAATGAACCAACGCACGAGCTTGGATTGGAAGTGTGTGGTGGATGGGACGAATGATGAAAACATCGTCTTCTTCCTACGACTTCATCATTGAACAAAAAACAAAGGTAGGGGTTTAATTTCATTTAAATTCCATGTTCTTCCTTTACGTAAAAACAAAGAATGAGCATGCTTTCTTTTTGCGGGTGGATTGTTATGGTTCATTCTAAAGGACTGATTGCTATCACCCTAAACGCAGAGAGTGCGGTCCAAACTAACATGGCCCGACACCCTCTGTTGATCTCTTTTGTGATGTCCTTCGGCATGGCGATGAAACGACAAGGAGACGAAGGCGGTAAAGACAAAGGTCACGCTACCCGCGACCTCTGTGACCCACACCACCTCCGTGGTGACCCGCTCTGCCACCGGCCGAACCGGCTCCAGTCGAGCCCCCGCCGGCCTGCCTGGTCTCACCAGCCTGCCCAGCCACCTCCCGGCCTTCCCGGCCACCTCCCAGCCTCCCGTCGTCCTGCCCAGCCACCCCTCGGCCTGGCCAGCCACCTCCCAGCCCTTGCCATTTGGGCCGAGTTGTTCGAGCCGCGCCCCTCGCAGCGCTCGCCGAATCGGCCTCGGCCATCCGGGTTGAGTCGCACCCCTCACGGTGCTGGCCGAACTGGCCTTATCCATCCAAGCTGAGCCGTCGAGTAGTGCCCCATGCGCACCTGGCCGAGCCTGCCTTCCACGCCCCTCATGATGCCTCCGGCCTGAACCTCCCTTACACTGACCCACATCCATTCTGCACCCTCGCGACCAGTCTGTGCCCTCACGCTACTCACAGCCTACTGGGACAATCCCATCAGGACAGGATGAACCCAATGGTTCAGCTCAGACTAAGTCGTGCTGGGTCGGACCGGACCTGGGCCCACTGCGACCCCATTACTTTCTTCGGCCATATCTTTGGCACTGGAAGTCCATTTGACGAACTATCTACGGTGCTGGAAATCTTGGGGCGTGACGGTCCCTTAGAGTATACCCCACTGAAGTTTGGTGTATAGTTGAGATAAGATCAGGTTGGATCGTGCATGAATCCAACTGGGCCCCTAGGACTAAAAGACTAATAACTCTGAGACTGGGCATTCGATTGACGCGTCGTCTGTCACGATGGGTATCTTATGGCAGGACGAATCTTTTGGATACATCAACTTGGGACTTTGTGGATGTTTATCTATCAACACTTGGCTTGAGGAGCGGACCCTCCCAGAATCAAGCATTCTTTGTGTGGAAACCATGTGGTTGGATGCTCTCTAACTATTGTTCATGGATCCGGTGTGGGTTTGACAGGTCTAACTACTATTCCAAGATCCTGTGTGGGTTCGACACCTCTGACTACTGTTCTTGGATCCTGTGTGAGTTCAACAGCTCTAACTACTATTCCTGGATCCTATGTGGGTTCGACAGCTCTGACTACTATTCCTGGATCCTGTGTGGGTTCGACAGCTCTGACTACTGTTCCTGGATCCTGTGTGGGTTCGACAGCTCTGAATATTGTTCCTGGATCCTCTGTGGGTTTGACATTTCTGACTACTCTTCCAAGATCATGTGTGGGTTCGAAATTTCTAACTACTATTCATGGATCTTGTGTGGGTTTGACAGTTTTGATTTCTGTACCAGGATTCTACATGGGTTCGACAGAATAGATGATTTAGTGGCTACATTTAATCATCTCTAACTCTCTACAAAATTTTTATACATGTGTGAGCTAAGTCAGTAACTTTTGTGTTTTCCTCATGATTGAGATAGATTACTTGATAACATAGGTATATGTATGGGCATATACCTAAGTGGGGTTATCTGTTGATTTCATACTTTGTAGTTTATCCTTGTTGGATTTCTTGAGACCTTGAGGGTCTCGGGGTCCCTATTGAGTATCGTTATACTCACCCCTGCACGGGTTATGCCCGCACCTCGTTATGTTAGATGCAGATGATGGATAGCACTGATCAAGGCTGAGAGTACCAGGACTGGATGGTACCCAGAGGTGAACCTTACGGCGTGTTGATACACAGAGGAGATAGACGGATGTGGAGTGCTAAGTAGGCGATATGTACCTACCCTTTAGGTAGGAAACTCAGAGGACAACCCAGTGGCATTTTTTCTTTTCTTCAGTTATACATTCATTTTCTTTTACTTTACAGTTTGTCTTGTATTTCCGGCCCCTTTTACTTTCAACACAATTTTGTTATACAGTTTTACTTAGTGTTTTTCTTCCAACTTGTACTCTGTTGTGTTCATTTTCAGGTTATAAAGTCAATGCCTTCCCAGTTTTAGGGATTTACACCTTTGGTGCTAGTCTCCAGCCCCTGGCCTATGGAAGGCAGGCTTGGGGTAGTCACGGCACGCGCCTTGGGGGACGGTTCATGATAGTTATGATATGAGTTAGGTATTTTTTATTTACTGGATTTACCGTATTCTTAATCTTGATTTAATCATATATTAATTTCCCTAAAATTGAATCTGTGATCGGGTATTGTATATACCTCCCAATTTATGATTTTTTTAATTTATTCTTAATAATTTGCTTTCTAGAACTTTTTATTTTTCCTTTATTCCTTAAAATTCTAAAACTATAAAAGATATTCATTCACTAGTGGTCATCATTGACACTTAACTTTGTGTTTTATTGATTTCCTCCCTATGTTCTTTTCATTTATCATCATATTTAAATTCTTGGTTGTTGATTCGATCATTTCTATAGAAAATTTTTATTTTATGATTTTTATTGGATTAGAGGATAAATTTTTTATATTTGAAATCATGGTTTCTGGATTAGGTACAATCCTAGATGGTGGTGTAATATTTTTTATACGAAAAATAGTGTTATTCGTGGGTAGTGGAGATGTGTGGGGTGATAGGGCTTTGATGGAAAATCATGATACTTATGATTGGTGGAAGGAAGTAAATATATGCAGTTGGAAACACCTTGGACTAAATGGTCATTACAAATCTGGGTAAAATTTGAGAGGAATCATTAATAGTGACAAAGATTTTAAGACAACTCTTTGAACATGATTTGATCATCATGACTACACAATTTGTATTTGAAAATAATAAACACTGTGTATTTTAGAGTTGTGATTCTAGGGTTTCTGGGTGAGTTAAATATAACATGGTGTGTAATTTTGGACTATATAATGTGTTTACCTTGGCCAATATCTTAGAATGTACAGGGGTACATGCTTAGAAGACCATTTTTCCCTATACATCATGTGGTTCATGACCACACATCATGTGGTTGACTTCCTCATGTCGTGTGTGACTCCATAACACCGGTTGGTGACCATTCATGAGCTACATGTTGTGTACCCTCAAAGAAATTCCATATACTCTTCCAAAAATCACCCACTTGTCATGTCTTCTTATTCAGTCTTGGTTATGGATGTGTGAGCATCCCATTTGGGTTTTTCCATGGAGAACACAGTGGTATATTTTTCTTCAATATTAGAGATGTGGTGTCATATGATACAAGAATTTTTAATCTATATATATTTTATTTTTAGGGCATAGATATTATTCTTAATGAAGTAGGTTTGATTGATCATAGAAAAAAATATGTGAGGTTTGGATCTCATACTTCTTAGTGAATGGAAACCTCCCTGATGACTTGGAGTGTCATTCAAGCATTATTTCCTCTCACAATATGTGGAATAGGGTTAGTTATTCCCACATTTTTTCAGTGTTATCTTGGCTCACAGGATATTATAACAAGATATAAGATTGAGTTAGTATTTCCTCTCACATGTATGGCACTAAAATCTTATATCTGTGAAGTGGTCATTTCTTACCATAAGAAGAGATCATACAGGCCCAGGATCCTCCATTTTAGTAGCTATTTACACTCATCTACATGCTACATGGATCCTCCTTTATACTATAATAGATGTTACATGGATTTATATTTCACTTGTAATGGATAAATTAGAAAGAAATATAAATTATCCTATGTCATTTTTTTGAGCATATCAATGTTTATATTTTACCCTTAGGTAGAGTGTGCTACCTTGGTAATAAAGCATACTTTAATTTTGATTAGGCACACCATATTGTCTTCAGGATGTAGTGTAGTGATGAATAATTATCTTGTGTACTCTCAAAATATTTTAACTAAGTGCAGTACAGGGGCTGAGCTAGGTCGTTCTCTTGAGAAGTCGTTGTGGTCAATCACTCACTACTAATTCACTTCTACTTTTTTAAATTTTTTATTTATGAAATAAAAAATGAAATAGGGTTTGATAATTTATAATTAAATACTAAAATTAAACATATAAATTCAATGCAAAATCAATTAATCCAATCAACTGAATTTAGAAATAAATGATACATTTCTAAGAGAATCACCCATATTGAACCTTCACTGTCTTATTATTAGTTTCAAATTTACTTAATGAACACACTCCATAATATGTGTTATTATACTATTCTTTCTATGTTTGTGAATATATAGTGCACTCAACGATCATCGAGATACCACACATCCACCTCTTCGATCGAGGTGGAATATTGGAGAAGAAAAAGCTAAACCTCGAGTGGCAAGTGAAGACAAAAAGGTGACTTACCCACTAGGATCCCCCTCCGTATAACTCTAATAAAACAAGAAACATTAATAATGAATCTTTAAAGACTTGGGTTCAACACTATATTACTCCACTAGTAACTTTATTTGGTTAACTACTCATAATCATGAGCATAAGAGTTGACAGTGAGGAAGAAAATAGGGTGGAAACACAAAATATAAAAAAAATAATTGAATGAGAGGAAGAATAATAATAATTTATATTAAAAATTAATAATACTATTACATCATAAAATAAACTACAAAACTATTAAAAATTTCCACCTAGAGTGCCAACCTCTTGAAATGAAGAAGAAACAGTCTTTTATAGGGAAACTAGGTGAATTTTTTTTCCAAAAATATCCTCTTAATGTTGGCACATGTTAGCCCCATTGAATGGAAGAATTGGAAATAGTTTTATTCTTGAAAATTTTTCCTATATCTCTCCTATGTTGTCTCAAGATATTTCATATTTATTATAAAAGTAATGAATGAGTTATGGATGATTTACTCAGAATATTTAATCTGGTCAAGAAGACTCTTTGTATTCCACATCTTCAGTTTCCAATCCATTTATCACCTTGAATAAGAAATCATCAGACAATGTCATAATAATAAAAGTTTTTCCTCTATATTTCATATTTATCCATGACTAATTTCATCTAATATGGATGATACGTTTATGAGATATGGTCCCAAAATCAAAAATATCCCAATTTGTGCACAGTTTTCAAGGCCCAACTTTTGAGCTGGATTTGGGCTTTAAAATGAGGGACTGAGATCTTGGTAAAAAATAATGAAATTAAGACCAAGATATATTTAATCCTAAAAAAATAAATTTTTTAATTTGTATCCATTTGGAAAATTTTATGGCAGAAATACTGAAATAAGTTAAATTAGTTAAAATCTAAAATTAAGCCATTTTTTAATTAAGCTCAAAATGATACTAAAACCATAATATGTGACAATTTCCCTTAAAATTACACTTTTTTAGATTAAATTTTTAAAATTTAGAGTAAAATAATTAAAAATATTTTCTCTATCAATTTCCCCACACTTAAACATTGCACTCATGGGAAATCATCTTATACCAAGGTCAAAACAAACTTCCCAAAGCATAAATAAAAAAATATATCAATTATAATATCAAGGAAAATATCATGACTCCTACATGGATAAAAATTTAATAAATCCTAAAAAAATATTAAATAACATGTTAATCCTCATGTGCATGTCATGCCTACCTTCTCGTTATCATTCAATGATTTTCATTATGGAGTTTTTTTCATTCTCAAGAATATATGTGATCTCCATATGCTTGATATGCTCCTAGTGTATCCACTACAAAAAGTCAAAAATGTTTTAATCATGAGGACTTTTTCATGGGTTTTTCTAAGGCTAGGGGTTGGCAGGTTTTAAATGTAAAAACATCTAAGGTAGAATGCGGAGGGTTAAGATCTAAAGTGAAGTAAATGCATGAAAATGGTTTTTCTCAAGAATGGTGTACTCTTCAATTAGCTCTAAAATGAATCACCTCTAAACACCTCTTTATTTGGGAAGTTTGTAATGGTAATTTTTAGCATCAATGATAAATTTATTCCCTCTTTTCCCAAATTTGTAACATTTTTCATCCTAAATTCAAATCTCGATTTCTCTTCAGAATCATATATTTTAGGAAAAAATATGTAGCTTCTGATCTTGAAATATTGGTGAACACCTAAACCATATTTTTAATGACATTTATTCAACCCATACATCTTTCTATTATGAAATTTCTTCCACTAAAGTAGAAAAATTATGGAAACACGTTCAATTCAACTCAAAAAATCATCAGGAAAAAAAATAAAGCTCCTCTTCTCTCACCCCCACACTGGAGTTCAACAATAATCATGCATTTAACTTCTAAAGTAGGTTAAAATGGATAACTTCCTTATCATTTGGATTCCTAAAAATCTATTTCATAGATAATATGGGTATAATAAAGGTCATATGTAAAAATATTCCAAAATTAGTGTTGAATGTAAAAATAGATTTCAATGTAATGCCTCACTCATACTTAACACATTCCATGAACACTAAAGGATTTTAATAAGATGAAAAAAGTAAGTTATTGATCAAATAATATGTCTCAATACTCTCAATAAAAATAGAAATGTAAATAATATGTGAAAAAGTTTTAGAAGCTTCTCGGGTTGGGAAAGATTTTCAATTTGTATTGCACTAGTGCACATGAGTTTCACAATCAATCAAATTTCATCAAATGAAAAGATTTAAAATAAAGAAAAATATCCATTAAAAAATAATTTAAATTTTAAAAACATTCAAATAAATAAATTCACAAAAAACTCCAAGATGATTTGAATTTTCCAAAGTCTTTGATTTAGCTAAATAATCATAAAAACACAACAAAAATGAAAATTGAAAACATAAAAATTCTGAAAAATAAATGAAAGAAATGGATAATTCTTTCTTTATACCCCCATGATGGTGATAGGTTTTTACTACCCCTAGTCATGCAATTGTAGTGGATTATCCTCGATCAAAAGGTAGATATTCTTTATTTGAGATGAACCACCACATGTGAATTTTACTGGTGTCCATGAGTAGACACAAATAGTAGAGAACCCCAATGAGAGTAAGAAAAGTCTCAACCCCCAAGAAAGAAAAAATAAAAAATTTTACATCTAAAGTTGTAAGGAAAAGAATATAGGGGTGATCCCTATTTACTTACATAGTGTCCTCCTTCATATAGTATGCATGTTATTGTAGAGGAGGTATTTACACCACCACCATCTTGTCTAGATTTAATTTACATCCAAAACTTTTTTGGTATCTTATATAACATCCAAGGCCTACTCCATTTTCTCTATGTTATAAATTCATAAAAAGTAGAAGTCAGAAAGAAATTCAGCTTGAATAATATTAAAACATGAATAATAAATAAATAATTATTCCCTTTTAAGTAAGTTCTCTTGGTAATTTATCTCTTCTAGCATGCTCATTGGAAACTCAATCTCATTAGGTGCATCTTTATTATAATATTACAATGTAAGAGAGAGGTAAAAAGGTATGATTTTTCATTATCAAGGATGGAAAGATCATCATTCAGGTTATCTTCAACAAATTTATTATAGGATTTATCCAAAAAATATTAATCTCCCATAATTATATAATCAGGAATGTTTTTTTTAAAACCTCCTTCAGAAATGGTTGAGTGTGGGATAATTTTATTAATTCATTCAATAGATCTTTCTTAACCACCTCAATTTATTTAACATAAAAATGATTGGTGAAATCTATTTCACCACTTGTTCCGGTTCTGGTTGGTGTTACTCAAGCAGAGCATGGATATATTCTTTTACCCTTTTGTATTTTCCCTTCCGTTTTTATATGTCTTATTTATGTTCTTACATCTTGGATCCATGATCATTTTGAACCTATAATTTCATCTATATTGTTAAGTCCATACAAGATGATTTGAATTGAAATACCTCATGAACAAATATAAGTTTTATATCTTTTGAAATTTATGATTTTTATGTGTTTTTTTAAATGAAAGAAAAGAAATTATTTAAAAATGTGAATAAAAATAGTTAGTGAATACTAATTGGATCCATGAAAATGGTTCCATTTTGATGAATCATTTTCATTCATTCTCTTAAAATATTTTAACTAAGTGTAGTACTGGGTATGGCTTTGGTCATTCCCTTGAGTAGTTGTTGCAACCAATCACCCACTAATTCTAATTCACTTTTTCTTTTTTTATATTTTACATTTTTTAAATAACACTAAATGAAATGAGGTTTGTGGATTTATAATGAAATAGTAAAATTTAGCATTTAAATTCAATGAAAGCACAATGAATGCAAAAAATGAAGTTAGAAAGAAAGGATGCATTCCCAATACAATCACCAAGATAGAACCTTAATTATATTATTATTAGTTTAAAATTTAAATGATGAAAACACTCCATTATATGTGTGGACATATTCTTCTGCAATGGTTGTGAATATACATCGCACTCAACAATCACTGAGAGAACACACATCCACCTCCTCAGTTGAGTGAGAATACTGTATAAGAGAAAACTAAACCTCTAGTGGAAAGTGGAGATACAAAGTCACTTTTCCAACTAATATCACCCTCAGCTTAAATATATGAAAATAAAATACATTAATAATGAATTTTAAAATACATGGGTTCATCAATGTATTATTTCACCATAAACTTCCTCTCGTTATCTACTCATGAACATGGGAATAAGAATTCACAATAAAGAATAAAATAGGGTGGAAAAAAATATAAAAAATGATAGAATGAGAGGGAGAATAGTAATAATATATATTAAAAATTCATAATAATAATACATTGGAAAATAAACTAAAAAATACTGAAAATGGAAACGTATAGTGTCAACTTTTGTAAATGAAGAAGAAACACTCTTTTTAGGGAGAGGTGGGGAAAATTTAACTCCAAAAATATCCTCAGAATTTTGGTTCTTGTTATCCCCATTAAATAAAATAATTTGAAATATTTTTCTTATTTAATATTGTTCCTATATCTCTCTTATTTAATCTCATGAAATTTCATCTTGATTGGAAAAGTAATTATTGAGTTATGTAAAATTTACTCCAGATATTTAATATGTCTTTGAAGTCTCTTTGTATTCCACATATTTAGTTTTAAATGAATTTATCACCTTAAAAAAGAAAGAATCATGTTTTTTCATAGTAATAAAGGATTTTTCTCCATAATTCCTCTTACTCAGTGTTTAATTTTAGCTAATTGGGATCTTTCATTTATGATATATAGTCCCATCATCAAATATATCCAGATCTTTGCACCGTTTTAGGGGCTCAAATTGTGATCTAGATTTGGGCCTTAAAATAAGGGATTAATATTTTGATCTAGAATAATTAAATTAATACTAATATTTATTTAATCATAAAAAATTAATTTTACAATTTTAATCATTTTAGAAAATTTTATGGATAAAATTCAGAAATAAATTAAAAGAGTTAAAACCAAAATTAAACCGTTTTTTCAATTATGCTCAAAATGATACTAAAACCATGAAATGTGAAAATACCCTTAAAATAATACTTTGGTGAGATTAAAAACATTGAAATTCATAGTAAAAAAATTAAAAATATTTTTTCTTCCATGTAGCTACTAAAATCTTATGTGGAATAAACTTTTATGAGATTCATGGTTCCTCAACACCTTGGGGTTCCCTTAGAGGTGTACTACATAGTTGTCTATCGAAATCAAGCTTAGTGGATTGTTTTACATTCTGAGTACCACTTAGTTATCATGTTAAGAGGCTCTAATTATTGGATCTATGATGACCTAAACTTCTCAGTATCCCTAAGACTTATTATCATTTAGAATATCAAGATAATCACTCTTAACTTCCTTTCAGCTACTCCTTAGTGTTAAGAACTTTAAGATGGTGTGTTTATTTTTGCTTATTTGTGGTTCTTGAGGAATCCAACCAAGTATGTTTATACTCACCACTAAATATTCCTTGGTAACACACATGTTTTTCCTAGGTAAGATGAAATATAAGTCATAAGTTTTGTTGTAGATATGGAGTTGATGTGGATTTTTTAGAGCTGATGTTTGGTGACCTTTAGGGATATGGTGTAGGCAGAGCTTATTTGTACTAGGAGCTGATGGTAGTAGGTGATGATCATGTTTGGATCTATCTTATAGTGAGGTACTATTCATATTGGATGGTTATCTTTATTGTTTTTTGGTTGTCAGATATGTACTTTTTCCCTTCTTATATTATGTTATTGATTCTATTTATCTATGTGGATCCCATTATATGTCTCATTCATGTGTTATATTCAGTTCAATTGGTTGAATTTATATATCTTGTTTTTTTATTTCTTAACTTATACATTGAATATATGTATTTATGGAAGGTTAATATATAATAGGCCTCCCATATTATGTGATATTCATACTTAGTGTTGGTCTCCATCCCATGGACTATTAGATGTGGTACTGGTGTGAAACTCTTGGTTTACTACTGGTTTGGGTGGGGGCCCGATGGTTCATGTCATGTTAGAGTGTTATCACAGTGTGTGTATCTTAAGGATGGAGTTTGGAGGTAGTATTCATGTGATTACTAGTTTGTGAACTTAGGTAAATGATGTTACAGGGGTCTTGAGTTTGGTTAACAAACTTAGAAAACCATTATAGGTGTGGCGGTCTATGTATCTTGTACCTAGGACTTTTATAACCTATTAGAAGACCCATAAACATAAGAAATAAATTTTAGTGTATGTTTAATTTAGTATATGCATCATATAGTGTTCAGTTATGATCTTTCACGTCCTTCATATCTTAGCTCGTCTAGATATGCTCTAACCCTTGTGAGTTCTCCCTATTGATTATATGGTGTTGCCTAATAATATCCATCTTGTATGTATAGTAAAGGTTATTATGAGTACATTCTTGTGGTTAGCCCTCTCACTATCGGATAGTAATCAATGAGTATTTTTTCCTTGAGACTCAGTTGAGAGGTGTTCACATCCCATTATCTGAGGTGGTCTCTCTTCCTTTAATCTTAATGTGGATATTTTTCATACAGTGTATAGTAGTACATGCAAGGATGGATGAGATTTCTAGTAAAGTGGTTACTTTTGTTCATTTGATGAATTTCTTCAAGAGTTTTTGTAGTGAGCCTAACACTTATGTGATGGGGGGATCAGCTAGAGTTAGGGACTCACATTTCAATCTGATTTAGTCTTTTTTTGCCTAGATATCAATTCATGGATTGAGAAACCTAAATGGAACAGTGGGATTTTAGTGGATGTTATGTTTCTAAAACTCATTATGTGATAAATCTATTATGGTTTAAGTTTTATCCCTTGTTAGAGATGGATTTGTTTAATGTATTTTAACCTTTTACAAAGTAGCATGATAGTTTATAAGTACATGTTGGTCATGCAGGATTTATGAGGTGTTTTCCATGCATGTTTTTTATAGTTTTTTATTAAGCTTGGTAATTCAAAAAGAATATAAATGAAGATATTTTGATCTATGTTTGAGCTTCCATGAAAATACAACTATGTCAATGTCACTCAGGAAACAATTAGAAGATTATAAATCTTGAAAAAGATAGACCCTGGTTGTGAGGTAAGGTTATATTTTCAACTAAATATAGATAAAGTATTGTTGTGGGTATAATTTTATGTTATTAATAGTAAATTTAGGAATCCCCTTATTATAGAACCTAATGTTTTTTTGAGTTATTTTTGTAAAATTGGTGGATCATGAGTCATTGGAATTGTGTGATACATTGATTCTTCCTCATTCTCACCACCCTTGGTTTTGATCCTAACCAGTAAGGATTACTAATGAACTGAATTTTAGGATGAATTTCATAGTGTGTGCCTATGTTTGAGTGGAAATTGATGTGAACCAATGTATAAATTGTGTCTATTTACCCATGGACACTCATAATTTTTTGAATAGGTGCATTTTTTTTCACCTATTATCATATTCTCAGAAGTTAAATATTCCATTGGAACCTTGGGATAGATCCCGGTCACCCATAAAGATTCCATTGATAATGAGTGTTATTCTCTCCCCCTTATGTTAGATTAATTTTACCCCTAATGGAGATATAGGCATTTACTGAGGTTCCTTAATTCTAGATAAGAGGTTTGGTATTACTCACTTTGGTTTGAATTGGTTACCCACTACGGATATCATGAGGTGCTGGATATTGTTTTAATGGGTGGGTTTTATCTCCTGTAGTGTGAAAGACCCCATAGGTGTGGTAAGAAGATCCAAATACCTCAATGTTGAGTTAGTTTCTCATTGATTGGTAACTTTGAATTCATGTTCTTTGTGTGTAAATAATACATTATATTGCTATGAATGGTGAGGATTTCATGGATTCATCAAAAGGGTTACATATAGTTGGCACTTGGCAAGAACCTGTTGTAAGTATCGACTCGCTTACTAGGGATGATGAGAACATTTGTGGAGTAGTGGGTATTAAAATAATTCTCTCCTTTATATGATTCATAGTGGATACTATTAGGCATTGAATCTCATTTAGTGTAACAAATGAATTTTTTTAAGTGTTCTGGATCTTTTTTTTACCTTGTGGAGGATGAGAAGATCAAAGTATTGAAACCATGGCATGGTGATTGGAATTCTCCAATGAAGGAATCTGTGTCTAGGAGATTGTGAGAGTATGTAATGGATTATATTTTAGTGGTTGATTCTTTATTGTAAATGGGATATTGGCCACATTTATTCAGTATTTTTGTCCTCACACCTTTCTTTTATCTAAAGGATATTATGGGAGTGATGTTAACTTATTGATTCAGTGTAACTAGATATTATCTTATAGAAAACTAAAAGGATTTTCCTTGAAGGTGGGAGGCATGTCATCCACTTATTTAGTGTATATTTATTATTTCTTGGTGAACCTAATGGGTACCATGATCAAAATCCTGATCGAAGACCACTCTAGTAATGCATGGTTCTTGGTGTGTCATTCCTGTTGGAATTTTTTGGGTATAAAAATCTCATAGATAACCATGTTATGTGATAGAGGAGGAGATTCTATAAATAGATTGAAAATTTTTTTCACTCATTCAGGTTCTTTCTTGGGGTATGAAGCTGATAGAGTATAGTTATCTAAATGTTCAAGACTATCTACTTCGAATTGTGGAAAATTGGGTTTCCCAACAAGCATTTGTGTGGAATTTATTGGTTGGATGAAATGGTAGTTGTGACTGAATTTCTCGTCAGTAGATTTAGAAATGAGTGAAAAAACTCTACTAGGTTACCTCCATTGGTAGGTGTGAATCTATCAGAGATCGTGATGTGATCAAGAAATCCCATAAGATTTTGGTGTTGAGGTTTGGATAGAAGGCTCATGTTACTAATGTGCTACAAGCTGGGGATTATGTATCTAGTTCCTTATTGGAATATTATGGAATATATTTCGTACATAAATTCTAAAAATAATGTATCCTTTCATATTTTCTAGTATCAACATGGAAATTACTAAGTCCCCAGTGTGGTCATGTGGCATAGATGAATTTCTCTATAAGATAAACGTATGTAACTCTCCTTAAAAGGTAGAGATAAGGGTGATCCTAGTATATTTTTCCTTATCAATTAATCCTTTGGGGTGACACTGATAGGATTTTGGAATTTATCTCATTCCATGAGTTGGGAAAACTCAAGAATGAAGATAGATTTCTGGTGAAGATGATAAGAAACATTTTCCTAGGGAGTATTCATATTTCCTATTCTTTATTGCTTCAATATATAATAGATCTAGTATCTTCAAGGATAATAGAATTTGTTCACCATCATAAACTATGATTTATTAAGTTCACTTAGGGCTCACATATCTACAAATGGAAAATTTTCATGTGATGGTGAGAAGTTTTCCATGTGAATATTTTCATGAGTATTATTGTTTTATAGCTCTAGTTTCTACCTTTTCAAAGAAAACAATTTAAGGTAGGGGATAAAGTGACCCATGTTTTACTCAAGTGAGACTCAAATCAATTTTGAGTTTTCAAGTCTTATATAATTAAGAGGAGTAAAATAGTAAATTTACCATAGCATATGAACTCGAGAAAATCTTATAAGGCTTTAGTTTTTTCTAAAGAATAGTATTTACCCCCGAATTGATCCGATGTGAAAAAGTGAGAGATTTATAGACTAGGAAATAATATGATAAAAATAGTATACTATTTTTAGTCCCACATGATCATTTTTTGGAAATATTTCAATATCTCTTAAATGGGATCTTAGAAAGGAAAACTTAGATCATAGTTAAATCAGAAATGTGTTTTTAACCTAGATGTGGCATATGTTTTATTCTCATCATGGTTCTCAGGTGTTCAATGTTGTGGGAACATTAATTAAATAATTTAATTATTTAATTAATTGGTTATCAAATAGTTAAACCCTAAAATATCTCTATAATAACCCAATTATGATTCTCTTATAGTGTAAGAACCATCTATATTTGGAAGCCCTAGAAAGGGTGGTATTTGGGAGAGATATGGGGTTAATCCAACCCAAAGCAGCATCGATGGCGGATCAAGGAGTGGGAATGGATCTACAAAGACATCGATGTTAGGATTATGAAACAGTTATAAAAGGAACCATTATTGTGAAAATGGATCAAAGAGATGGTTATTGTGCTATGAGGAAATGATTTTTTATTTATTTGATTTACCCTATTTATAATCTTGATGTGATCATCGAATAATTTCCCAAAAAACGTATCCACGGTGGGTCTTGCATGGAACTATTAATTTATGATTTTTGGATGAATTTTTGAATTATTAATTTTTTAATTCTTCAAACTTGTGATTATTCCTTTGTTACATTGAATTCCACAATAATATATTATTATTTTTTGTGTATAGTAATCATTGAGAATCACCTTTTTGGTTTATTGGTTTCCTCCCTCCCATATCCATGTTCATTATTAGATTTTGATTCTTTCCTGATGACTTGACTGTTTTTATAGATAAAATTTTTTCTATAATTTTTATCAATTTCATGGATCATTGTTTCAAATTTAACATCAAGGGATATGACTCATAGCTAAGAGTTGATAATGGTGTAATAACCTAGAGATGAATGGTGGTTTGCTTCTTGAGTGGTGGAAACATGTGAGGCAATGGGTATTTTATATAAGATCATGATTCCAGTGATTGGTGGTTGAAAATTGATCTCTAGAGGTAGTGGAACCTTATTAAACATGTTCAATATAGATCTATGTGATATTCAAGAAGAAGCGGTGATAGCGGTGAAGAATTCAGGACAATGATTTTAAACAAGTTCAAAAAACATGACTATAAAGTGTGTAATTTGGAAGAACAAACACCATGTATTTTTGAGGTTGTGGTAATAGGGTTTCTAGGTGAGTCAAATATCATACATTTTATGATTTTTGAATATATATTGTGTTCACCCTAAATAGAAGCTTTACATTTACAGGGGTATATGTGTAGGCGTCAATTTTTCTTTACATGTCGTGTGGGTTAGTACCACATGTTCTTTAGTTGGATTTTACATGCCATGTGTAGCTATATCACATGGTATAGTGACCATTCTTGGTCTACACATCACAAACCATTGTATACATGCCATGAACTCTTCCCAAAATCACCAACTTCTCATGTATTCAAGTTTGGGATTGGTTTTGGGCAAAAAAAAAAGCGAATTTTGGGTGTCTCTCTATGCATAATATGATGGTGCCATACTCTTCAATATAATAGATGTGGAATGAGACGATATGAGAATGATTAACCTCTAAAAAAATTTGGAAGGTGGATATATAATTATTTACTAAGCGGGTGTGATCTAGCATGGGATAACTTTAGAGGTAAAGATTGGATATCATAATTCTTAGTGAATGTTAACCCTCCATGATGACTTGGTGTGTCTTTTATACATTGTTTACTTTCAAAATATAAGGTATATAGTTGGTAATTTGCTTCATTTATTGAGTGTTATTCCATAGAATGGGATCCTCTATCTTCAAATCAGATAGGTTGGGTATTTTTTATCACTAGTATGGTCATGGAATCCTTTATCTTTTGAGTAAATATTTCTACCTATGAGAAGAGATTGCATGGTCTTGGGATCCTCCATCAGAGTAGGTATTTCCATATATCTACATGGGCCTCATATCCTCTCCTATGGTATAGGAGAGGTCACACAGGTTGATAGTTTTCTTGGTACAAAGACCTTGGAAGGAATATATAATTTACCTAGGTCCTTTTTGAGATAATTTCAGATTATATCCTTTAACCTAGGGTAGTGTGTGCTACCTCGGTAGGAGAGAATGATTCATCATTTAGCGGGCTCCCATTCTTAGCTTCTATCGATGGCATGGCTATTGGAAGCTTGGGTAGTATAGACTTATAAGTTATTTGTGTTTCATAGAAACCTTAGGGGTTGCCTTATAAAATCTGTAAAAATCTAGAAATATAATTAAGACTTCATGGACTATTTTGAATTCTGATCACCTTGGGTGTTCATGTGAGGAGGCTCCAAGTATTAAAGCTATAATGACTAGAAATTCATAGTGTCCATAAAACCTCTAGTGATTGATCATATCTAGATAATCCTTCTCAACTTCATTTATGATACTCCTTAGTGTTGGGATATTTTATATGATTTTTTTATTTGTGATTATTTTTGTTTTTTAGGTATACTCAGCCTCGTATGGGCCTTGTGCCCATACGTGTCAAGTTTTTGTAGACAACGTGGCCGTGATGTCGTGACACGTCAAATTGATTATATTTTTAAGGTTGATTTATAGTCTAGGGTAAACCCTAGGTCGTCTCTCAAGGAGCGTTGGTAGGTTTAGAGTGTGTATTTTTGATAAAAATGTCTAAGAGAGGGGTGGTTTTGAAAACAGCTTAAAACAGTGACTTAGTTGAAATAGCTTAAAAGATGAGTGACCAAGTGGATTTTGAGAAATATGAGATAAAAGGGTCGATGTGATTTCACTACACACATATCAAGTTCATTGTTCATAGAGATTCATCTTGGGTTTAGAGTAATTATTTGGTTGGAGTTAATTGGAATCCCGATTAATTCCTAAGCTTTTATTTCAATACTTTACGGACCAAACCTTGACGTAACAATCGTATTGTCAAGGTACAGTACTTATTCATGGAATAAGAGCTTCCAAAGCATATTGAAATCTCAATAAGGTGGGTATGAAAAGGATTCTTGTGATGTCCAATCGGAACAACACAAGTCACGCACTCAAAACCTCACACCGATCGGTTAGAAATTAAGAGCATAACACTCACATGCATCAAATCAAGAATTCAAATCTGAAATAAAATAAGATACATGGAATGAAATGTTTAAACACCCAAATTACTCCAAACCAGTAGCTAATTTATGCATCGGAACTCCCTTGGCATGTGTGTAGCTCCCTCACAACAAACACCCAACTTTTAGCTCGACATCGGGAGGAGGTGGAAGCTCGGGTGGAACTCCTTCTTCATTGTTGATCTCCCTATGAGGATAGGGGCCTCCAGAACCTCCAAGGTGATTAGAGGACTCTTCTAGGACTCCAAATTGGCAGCACTTCACTCCTTGGCCGAACTTGCAAATGAGGAGCCCAATGTGTCCTTTTATAGGAAATGTGGGAGGTGGTTTTGGGAACACAGATTTCATCAATCCACTTGCAGGACGCGTTTCGGCATTCCGACAGTCTTATCTCGCTTTGGAAAAAATAGAAAAGTTGTAGCCCTACCTCTTGACTGTCTCCACCGAAAGTTTGGCACCGTTTTGACAACTAATGCTCGAGATATTGATAAAATACAGAACACCGAATTTGACTTGGTCCAAATTCGGTGGCTCGGACAGATCAGTTCGGATGGGCCCTATGAAATCCGAATCAGGATTGGGTTCCTTAATAGGAAATGTATAATATGGAATTTTGGACAGGCCCACAAAATTTCATCCCATTTGGATGCACGGATTTTGTGTACTATTCAAAACAGTGGACAGATGTCCATGGATCCATTCAATTTTTGGCCCAGTTTTCTTTCACTTCATCAAGAGCCCTCCAAATCACCTCCACCTACATTGTAATTTTCAAAACAAGTATCATTGCCCTATTTAATAGTGATAAACACTAAATTATTGAATCAAACATGAAGTACAATTTGATAATATTTTTATAATTTTTAATACAAAATATGTTTAGCACAGCGGTGTAAGGGTGAAAATGAAACAGTGAATCGTGGTACGATCACACCCCCACACCTAAACATTTTCACTCCTGGGCAAAGTCACATATTCAAATAAAATGATTCATATATATATATATATATATATCCAACATCATAAAGATTTATCATTTGAGTAAATTTTATTTAAAGTAAAGTGATCAATGCACGAACCACACCAAGGAGTTCTTCCTAGTGAAAATAGAAAAAGATGTCTCATAAATCATATCATAGTGAAATTCAAAAAGATTCATGATACCCAATTGAGAAAGGAATTCAGAAGTAAACCATGACACTAAATATCCATGTGTGTGTGTGAAAACCATTCCATGCTATTCTTTCCACTTGATATCTAATAAATATATGTTATTTTAACATTTTTCAGCTTAAATGATTTTCTCACCGAACCTGTCCTACATCCTTTGCAATCATATTTCAAGACCAACTCATTTAAGCATTCCCAGAAGTCAAACCATAAGCTCCCGACCTAGATATCCCCATATGTTGCACATTTCATCACTCCCCTCATTTTTTTTGAAGTTGCAATTGGAACAAATCTCACACTCATCTCTCAACCCTTGTTTGATCTCCTCACGACACTAATTGCAATAGTTATAACAAGATCAAAGGTTGAGGAGGAGTGGTTTTTGACCTGCCCAAGACACAACAAATTTTTTTTTTGAGGGCGTACAACAGTCGGACATTAGGTACACACGCATAGGTCAATCTGGTACAGTAATGAAATAGATCGGATAAGGAACGAACGTATGGAAATATCATTTAAAGCTGAAAAATATTAACCCAACATATATTTACCTTATATTAAGTAAGAAATAATCACACTTTGTGTTTTGGTGCAAAAAAAATTTTTTTTTTTTTTTTGAGATATTAGCGACATAGTTTTCTCAAAAACTACTCACACAATGGGCATCAATCATCTCAAAGGTTTCACATAGATATGACCATTTATATCATTGACAGAAAACCAATTCACTAAAAATCACTCCTTGATGTTAAATTCATACAAATATTCTTTTTAGCCTTCGTTATGGTATTTTTACATTCCCCATTTTATGGTCGCCACATCATGGAATTTCGAAATTGTTGATGGGGAAAAATAAAAATACCATAAAGAAGGCCAAAAAGAGAAAACAAAAGGAGAAAATGGTGAAAAATCCTAACTATCCCAGGAATGTATCCACCCCCCCACACCTAGAGAATGCAGTGTCCTCACTGCAATAAAAGAGACTGTGTGAAGGAAGGATAAAACCTGGTGAGTGTTATTCATAGACCGCTTCTTGAACATGGAGTTCCTCCATTGGGGACTCCGGAATGGCTTCATGGGAGTGCTTCAGCCGCTGCCCATTGACAGTGAAGGTTTTCTTGGTGTCTTCATTTTGAACCTGGACAACACCAAATGGAGAGACATTAGTAACAATGTAAGGTCCAAACCAACGGGAACGAAGCTTACCAGGGTGCAACTTCAGCCTTGCATTGTAGAGGAGGACCTTCTGTCCAATTTGGAATTGACGATGAAGGATGAGACGGTCGTGGGCAGCCTTGGTTCGCTCTTTATAAATTCGGGAGTTCTCATATGAATCTCTTCTCATTTCCTCCAACTCCTGAATCTGCAACTTCCTTTGAATACCTGCACCAGAAAGATTAGAATTGCATTGTTTAATGGCCCAGTAGGCCCGGTGCTCTACCTCAACAGGGAGGTGACAACTCTTCCCAAAAACTAGCCGATATGGTGACATGCCAATTGGAGTTTTGAATGCAGTACGGTAAGCCCATAACGAATCATCGAGTCTAAGACTCCAGTCTTTTCTGTTTGGCTGAACTGTTTTCTCAAGAATCTGTTTTACCTCTCTATTTGATACTTCAGCTTGACCATTTGTTTGTGGGTGATAATCAGTAGACACTCGATGCCCAACCCCGTACCTGCGCAAAAGAGATTGCATTGTGCGGTTGCAGAAATGAGAACCCTGATCACTGATGATAAACCTAGGTAATCCAAACCTACAGAATATTTGGGTTCTCAAAAATTCCACAACTGTCTTGGAATCATCTGTCCTCGTGGCTCGTGCCTCTACCCACTTTGAAACATAATCCACTGCCAGAAGAATGTAAAGGTTCCCAAATGAATTGGGGAATGGTCCCATAAAGTCAATGCCCCAAACATCAAAAATGTCATGGAAGAGTAAGGGTTGTTGGGGCATCTCATTTCTTTTAGAGACATTCCCTATTCTTTGACAGTGAGGACAAGATTTACAGAATTCATGGGCATCCCTAAACAATGTGGGCCAAAAGAGACCAGAATCTAAGACCTTGCGAGCAGTCCGTTGGGGACCAAAGTGGCCCCCACAAGCAAGTGTGTGGCAGAACCTAAGGACAGATTGAAACTCACTATCGGGAACACAACGCCTAATAACTTGATCACTACATGTGCGCCAGAGGTAGGGGTCATCCCAAATGTACCAACGAGACTCATGTTTTAGACGGTCGGCCTGGTTTTTGGTGAAATCAGCAGGAATGCAAGACGCTACCAAATAATTTACAATTTCAGCATACCAAGGAATAACATCTTGCACTCGGTACAATTTCTCATCAGGAAACAATTCATTTATGGGAATATAGGGGGATGAGTCAATGTCTGAGGGTGGTAGAATCCTAATGATATGGTCAGCAACCACATTTTCTGCTCCTTTTTTATCCCTAATTTCTAGATCAAATTCTTGAAGGAGGAGCATCCAGCGAATGAGACGTGGTTTGGCTTCTGGTTTCTTTAGGAGATATCGGAGGGCTGCATGGTCTGAGAACACAATGACTTTGGACCCTATAAGGTATGGCCTGAATTTACCCAAGGCAAACACAATGGAAAGAAATTATTTTTCAGTGGTGGTGTAGTTTGCTTGGGCAGGGTCCAAAGTACGTGAGGCATAGGCAATGACATGTGGAGCTCGATCGACCCTTTGTGACAAGACTGCACCAACTGCATAGTTAGAGGCGTCACACATGAGCTCAAATGGTAAATCCCACCGGGGTGGTTGGATTACCGTGGGTGACGTGAGACTCCATTTTAACTTATTGAAAGCTTCCTCACATTTTTTATCAAAATCAAATTCTTTTTCTTTTTGGAGTAATCGGGAGAGGGGGAGTGCAATTTTACTAAAGTCACGAATGAAACGACGATAAAATCCAGCATGACCCAGGAAAGACCGCACATCCCGAACATTTTTAGGGAATGGTAGGGAGGAAATGATATCTACTTTTGATTTGTCCACTTGGATTCCTTCCCCAGAAATGACATGTCCCAAAACTATGCCTTGTCGCACCATGAAATGGCATTTCTCATAATTTAATACAAGATTCTTTTCAATACAGCGACGTAGGACAGAACCAAGACTACTTAAACATTCATCAAAAGAGGATCCATAAACAGTAAAATCATCCATAAAAACCTCCATGCAATTCTCCAGGTAATCCGAAAAAATACTAACCATACATCGTTGGAAAGTACCTGGAGCATTGCACAGACCAAATGGCATCCTTCTATAAGCAAATGTACCAAAGGGGCAAGTAAAGGTTGTCTTTTCCTGATCCTCAGGGGCAATATGGATCTGAAAGTATCCAGAATACCCATCAAGGAAACAGTAATGGGACTTCCCTGCTAGCCTCTCTAGCATCTGGTCAATGAATGGCAATGGGAAATGGTCCTTCCTAGTGTGTTGGTTTAGTCGGCGATAGTCTATACAGACACGCCAACTATTCTGCACACGAGTTGGAACCAATTCATTATTTTCATTTTTAACTACAGTAAGGCCAGTTTTTTTAGGAACTACTTGAACTGGACTGACCCATTGGCTGTCAGAGATAGGGTAAATGATTCCAGCAGCCAACAATTTTGTTACTTCTTTTTTAACAACATCAAGTAGGTTTGGGTTCAGTCGTCGTTGTGACTGCCTCACTGGTTTAGCATCATCATTTAATAAAATATGATGTGTACAAATTGATGGGCTAATGCCAGGAATGTCAGCAAGTGTCCATCCCAAAGCTTGTTTATACTTCCTCAAAAGATCAAGCAGTCGCAATTCATGCTCAGGAGGGAGTGAACTAGAAATGATGACGGGCAACTTGTTTCCATTCTCAAGATATGAGTATTTTAAATCTTGAGGCAGTTGTTTTAGTTCCAATTCTGGGGGATTTTGGATTGACAGAAGTGTGTGTGAAAGTGAGAAGTCACTGATCTCATCTAACTGCTCAATGGTAACATCCTCAGATGAGGAATGAGCTTTTACAAGCTTAGCAGTATTATCGATGGTCATGTGATCCTCTGTGTTCAAGAAATCATCAATTAACAAACATGCATGACATTTCTCTAAACCGCTACAACAATCAATGCATGATTCATTACCTAACATTTCAATCAATGAAGAAAACTCAGAAAGGGGATCAGGTGAATGAAAATAAGTTGGTTCAGGGGAAGGGAGAACATCAATTGAATTGACAAAGAGAGAGGAGTGTTCTTCTGAGGGGTGCTTCATGGCATCAAGGATATTGAAGTGGACAATATTACCACCAAACTCCATAGATAATGTACCATTATGGACATTAATTATGGTTTTGGCGGTTTTCAAGAAAGGTCTCCCCAATATAATTGGGGCATGTCCATTCATCCTATCATCTTCCATTTTAAGCACGTAAAAATCAGCAGGAAAAATTAAATTTTGCACCCTCACAAGAACATCCTCTAGCACACCAGAGGGGTGTGCCGTACTCCGATTTTCTAGCTGAACGACAATACCAGTGGGCTTCAGTTCACCGACCTGCAATGAAGAGTAAATAGAGTGAGGCATCACATTAATAGAAGCACCCAAATCAAGCATAGCATTGGAACACGAATACTCCCCTATGGTGCATGGAATCGAGAATGTCCCAGGATCATTGCACTTGGTAGGAAGTGATGACTCTATCAATGCTGAAACATTCCTCCCCAGGCTCACCTTCTCATCACCACGAAGCCTCCTTCGGTGTGTACACATCTCCTTCAGAAACTTGGCATATCTTGGAATTTGCTTCACAGCATCAATCAAAGGAATGTTAACCTGTACTTTCTTGAAAGTTTCCAAGATTTCTTTATCAAGTTCGGTTTCTTTTTGTTTCCTAGGTTGGGCAGCCCTTTGAGGAAATGGAAGAGGAATGGTTGGGATAGGTGGCTCATCAACAACCACAGTCTTTCCTTTGGAAGGTCTTCTCTCAGGAAAAGGGTTTTCTTCTCTTGGACCATTTTCAGCAGTTGGGATGGTGGTTTCCTTTGGATGGGAGGACTCTAATGGAGGGGTCATTTGGCTTTTGAGTTGTGTCCCACTCCTAAGGGTGATTGCACTAACATTTCCTTTATCCCTAGGGTTTACTACTGGTTGAGATGGTAGTTTACCCGACCCATGACTTTGGATTTCCCCCACCGAGTTGGCAAGTTGTCCTAGTTGGGTATTTAGGTCTTGTATGGCTGCTTGGGTGGTTTGTTGGAATTGGAGATTATTGGAAGCCATTTGTTTCATCATATCTTCTAGGCTAGGATCGGTTTTTGGAGGGGGTGGTTGGAATGGCCTTTGGGGTGGTTGAGGATTTCTGGGTGGTGGTGGATGACTACTCTGACCTTGTTGGTTCCATTGCTGTTGAGGTTGGTTTGAATACCCCCCTTGCCTATAGGCTTGGTTGTCCTTCCAACCTTGGTTGGATGGATAGTATGGTTCTTGCCTAAAGGGTTGGTTAAAGGGGCGTCCTGGAAATATTGCCTCACAACTTTCAGAAGTTTCTCTCAATTGGGGGCATTGGTCAGAATAGTGGGTGTCAGAAGAGCAGATTCCACAATGGATGGGAGGAGGAGATTGATATTTCCCTTGGGAGAGAGCTAGTTGTCGAAGAAGGGTACTTACCTCTTCGAACTTCGTGTCCACCTTCTTCTCAAACTCAGTACTTTGCACCTCATGGACACCTCGAATGGGAACACTGGACCGTGTACCGAATTGTTGAGTGTTCTGTGCCATGTTCTCAATGAGGGTTCTTGCAGCGATTGGGGTCTTATCTACCAATGCACCACCTGCAGCAGCATCAATCATATTTCGATCAATAGGAATCAAACCTTCATAAAAATATTGAATTAAAAGTTGATCACTTATTTGGTGGTGTGGGCAACTTGAACATAACCTTTTAAAGCGTTCCCAATATTCATGTAATGTTTCCCCCTGAGATTGTCTTATACCACATATTTCTTTCCTTATAGTTGCAGTTCGAGAGGCTGGGAAGTATTTTTCAAGAAAAAGGCGTTTCATGTCTGCCCAGCCCCTAATTGGTGAATTGACATAGTATAACCAATCTTTTGCAGTGTCTTCTAATGAAAATGGGAATGCCCTAAGCTTCACTTGTTCTTCATCCACATTAGCAGGTTTTAGGGTTGAACACACATTATGAAATTCTTTTAAATGCTTATGTGGATCTTCTCCAGGCAGTCCATGAAATCTTGGTAATAAATGAATTAAACCAGATTTTAGTTCAAAATTGGGTGCCTCACCTTGTAATTGAATGTAAGTGGGTTGGATATCAACATCAGGTGAGGTTAGTTCTTTTAGTGTTCTATTATTTTCAGCCATGTTATACAAGTTATGTTCAATTTTAACTTTGGTTTCAGAAGAAGAAGAAGGATCAAGAAGAATTTTATGATTTGATGTCTCCTCCTTCAAAGTGTGGTCTTGTATGTCTCGGTTTCATTGATGTAGGATCCTCTCCGGTTCGGGTTCAAAAGTTTGTAGGTCTCCCGGAGTAGAACGCGTCATACAAAGAACCTACACAATAAATAAATTAGAACACAAAAACAAATTCAAAGGTAGAAGATAAAACAAACAAATATTCACAAAAATTAAAAAAAAATTATCAAAAACACGCACAAAAAACCAAAGCGCTCCCCGGCAACGGCGCCAAAATTTGGCCGTGATGTCGTGACACGTCAAATTGATTATATTTTTAAGGTTGATTTATAGTCTATGGTAAACCCTAGGTCGTCTCTCAAGGAGCGTTGGTAGGTTTAGAGTGTGTATTTTTGATAAAAATGTCTAAGAGAGGGGTGGTTTTGAAAACAGCTTAAAACAGTGACTTAGTTGAAATAGCTTAAAAGATGAGTGACCAAGTGGATTTTGAGAAATATGAGATAAAAGGGTCGATGTGATTTCACTACACACATATCAAGTTCATTGTTCATAGAGATTCATCTTGGGTTTAGAGTAATTCTTTGGTTGGAGTTAATTGGAATCCCGATTAATTCCTAAGCTTTTATTTCAATACTTTACGGACCAAACCTTGACGTAACAATCGTATTGTCAAGGTCCAGTACTTATGCATGGAATAAGAGCTTCCAAAGCATATTGAAATCTCAATAAGGTGGGTATTAAAAGGATTCTTTTGATGTCCAATCGGAACAACACAAGTCACGCACTCAAAACCTCACACCGATCGGTTAGAAATTAAGAGCATAACACTCACATGCATCAAATCAAGAATTCAAATCTGAAATAAAATAAGATACATGGAATTAAATGTTTAAACACCCAAATTACTCCAAACCAGTAGCTAATTTATGCATCGGAACTCCCTTGGCATGTGTGTAGCTCCCTCACAACGAACACCCAACTTTTGGCTCGACATCGGGAGGAGGAGGAAGCTCGGGTGGAACTCCTTCTTCATTGTTGATCTCCCTATGAGGATAGGGGCCTCCAGAACCTCCAAGGTGATTAGGAGACTCTTCTAGGACTCCAAATTGGCAGCACTTCACTCCTTGGCCGAACTTGCAAATGAGGAGCCCAAGGTGCCCTTTTATAGGAAATGTGGGAGGTGGTTTTGGGAACACAGATTTCATCAATCCACTTGCAGGACGCGTTTCGGCATTCAGACAGTCTTATCTCGCTTTGGAGAAAATAGAAAAGGTGTAGCCCTACCTCTTTAATGTCTCCACAGAAATTTTGGCACCGTTTTGACAACTAATTCTCGAGATATTGATAAAATACAGAACACCGAATTTGACTTGGTCCAAATTCGGTGTCTCGGACAGATCAGTTCGGATGGGCCCCATGAAATCCGAATCAGGATTGGGTTCCTTAATAGGAAATGTAGAATATTGAATTTTGGACAGGCCCACAAAATTTCAGCCCATTTGGATGCACGGAGTTTGTTTACTATTCAAAACAGTGGACAGATGTCCATGGATCCATTCAATTTTTGGCCCAGTTTTCTTTCACTTCATCAAGAGCCCTCCAAATCACCTCCACCTACATTGTAATTTTCAAAACAAGTATCATTGCCCTATTTAATAGTGATAAACACTAAATTATTGAATCAAACATGAAGTACAATTTGATAATATTTTTATAATTTTTAATACAAAATATGTTTAGCACAGCGGTGTAAGGGTGAAAATGAAACAGTGAATCGTGGTACGATCAAACGCGTAGGTCAAAGGTGGTATTATGGAAGTGAAGTTGATATGGATTGTTCAAAGTTGATTCCTAGAGACCATTGGGGATGTGGTGTAGGTGGATATTAGTGGAACTAGAAGATGATGGTAGTAGGTGATGTTCATTTTTAGAGCCATCTTACAATGAGAGCCTCTTCATCTTGACTGGGTATTATTTTTCCTTTTTGGTTGTTATGTGTGTATTTTTTCCTTTTTTAAATTGTGTTATTCATGTTTTTTATCTATGTGAATCACAGTATATCTCTCATTCATTTTTTATATTCAATTTAGTTGGTGGCATTTAAATATCATGTCAGTGTTCTTTCTTACCTTGTGTATAAGAGATAATTATTTCTTATAGTTTGATATAGGATAAGGCCTCCCATATTGTGAGATATGGCTACTCGATGTTGGTCACCATCACCTAGACTATTTGAGGTAGGATTGGGGTGGCACTCTTAGCTAACCAAAAAACTAGGTTGGGCCCGGCTATATTGGATCATATCACACCTTGTGATTAACTTCGATTGAAGGATCATCCAAGATGAATAGGTCTCCAAAAAAGTAGCACCATAGGCCAAGAGGTGTGAGGGAGAAAAACAAAAATATAAGGGAGAGAGGTTTTATACAATATTTAAAATGAAAACAAGGTCTAACCCAATAATAGTTTAATGAAAATGGCTATGATGAAACTCCCTAAAGAGGGACCAAAACAATATTGCCACAGGAATAATCATGATGTGATTTCCCTTGGTCAATCTAAGATTTGAAAACCATATCATGATCAAATCCCTTCACAATTCCTTGGAGAACTTGGTCAAATCTTCTAACTTCATGCAGCTCGGACTTATTGTAGCTTGACACCAAGTGTGAGGACATAATCTTTAAGCCCCAAATAAACATAACACGAATATCATCATCAACACACCATACATATGATAAAATCTTGAGTGTCATGAATCTACCACCTCCTGAATAATATTAACCCAATGGAACATGAATAATCATGATGAAACTTAAACACCATAGTACAAGGGAACAATCACAAAACAAACTAAAACATCATGATGTAAGGAACTCTCAAACTCAAAAAATAATAATGGGTTTGAGAGTAAAATTCCAATTCTTCAGATCCCCCATATGCATTCTTGGTGAACAACACTGGAGCCGCCTAGGGGAATACATTGGGTATCATGAAACCTTTATCCATAAGGTCCTCTAAATGCATCTTCAACTTCTAAATCTTAGTCAAATCCATCGAATAAAACAAAGAAGACAATAAAGTATCCTAAGGTGTAGATCAATGATGAATTTGATCTCTCGATGAGGTGTCAATCCATATATGTCCTCAAGAATGATTTCGTTGGAATAAGGTGATCTAAGATGTAGATTAATAGTGTGTTGTGTTTATTTTCAATTAATATTTAGGTTGATCGATGAGTTTTTCAAATTAAATCCCTTGAAGAACTTTGAAAATGGAAAAGTTTCCCAATGTTTTTCAAATTTTATATTGTGAAATTTTAGAGGAATTTCAAATTTTATTCTAATTCTAAGGAATGTTTTTTACACTATTAAAGGAATATTGAGCACTAGTAATTTATGCTAATATACCTAACATTTGTGCACTGGTCACCATATTCTTAGTATGAAGCATACTAGTCTATTTGTGATGTTTATTGTGTATTAGTAAAGGAATCATGTTAATGTGGGAGATACATTTGTGGAGTGCTATGCTAAGGGGTTTTTTCTAGTTGGGAATTGTGTAAGTGGAGTTAAGTAAATGATACACTGCATAATCTACATCTTAGAGCTGACCAAAAATGGGGGTTATTGACATTACCCCTCCCTCTAAAGGTACCCTTCATGGGATGAAAATGAAAGGAGATAATGACCCATGGGTCCTACCTTCAGTAGGCCTTTGGTTGGTGACTAGAATCAAGGGTACAAAAATCTCACATATGGAAGGCATTTCCCTCAATTATATAATATAGGATCAGGATATATGATTCCAATAACGAAAAAAATCCATTACAAAAATAAAAACTGAAACTAAAATCATCCCATAATTCATGTATAAGGTAAAAAATATATAAAGAGTCTCAAAATAAATACTCATTATAAACCCTAAGGCAACGACTCAACAACAGCTCCAATGTTTAGGATAGTAGTGTCCAGATCTGTCCATGAATTCCTCTTGGAAACCTGGAAAACAATTTGTATATACATGGGGTGAGCATAACATGTATACTCAGTAGGATCATATCCAAGGTCTCTCATGCGCATGTAAAATGAGTATATTAATGTACTGGTGGACAAATAGAAGAACCAACATATACCTATGCATGTAAACTAACACATCCCATCCCCACTATGGCATGATCACAAAACAACACATCCAAGTATAGTAACATAATATGGAGCATATCAAAAATAAGGGTACCTTGCACCATTTTCCCACTAATTTTTCACTCTCATGTGCCAACGTAGTATGTCCTGGAGCTCATGTCCCTTCCATAGAAATCATACCTCAAGACACCTAGGCAACTGCATCATACCAAGCACTCCATGTCCAATTGGTCATCACATCCTAGCTAAAGACACATAGGAAACCACATCCTCCCATAACCATTGATATATATCTAGGATAGTAAGGTATTGTAAACATGCACTACAAATTAATGTAATTTAGCAACATTGTTTTAGGTATTTTTTTCAAAAATGTCACTAATTTTTAAATTTAACAATGTTTTTCAAGAAATGTCACTAATTTAGTGACGTTTCATGAAAAACGTTGCTAAATTAGTGATGTTTTCTGGAAAAAAACATGCTAAATTAGGGACCTTTTTAGGAAATGATGCTAATTTAGTGACATTTTTAAGAAACATTGCTAATTTAACCATGTTTTTAAGGAAACATTGTTAAATTAGCAGTTTTTTTCAAAAAAATATCGCTAAATAAATAAATATATATATATATATAGCCCATTTCCCCCCCATCGATGTAAATATATATTTAGATATATATATATATATAAACATAAAAACACGCGCACACACACACACACACATATATATATACATATACATATATATTTATATATAAAAACACATATATATTTTAAATTTAGTCATGTTTTTAAGAAAATGTGTTTATTTTAGTGACATTTTTACCAATATTTTAAAATATCGCTAATTATATATATAATTATAATTATACATATGTATACATACACATATATATTTATACACACACACATATATATAAACATATATATATATATATAATATAAACATATGATATATATAAAATATAAACATATAATATATATATATATATAATATAAACATATAAATAAATATAAAATATAAACATAAAATGTAAACATAATATATATATATATACATATAAACACACACACACATATATATATATGATATAAAATATAAAATATATGTATAAACATAAAATATAAACATATATATATATATTATAAAATATAACTTATATATATAGAAACATATATATATAATATAAAATATAAACATATATGTTAAATATATATATATAAATTATAATATATATATATATATATATATATTAATATATAAAATTATATATATATATATATATATAATGTATTAATATATGTTAATATATGTATATTAATATAAAACATAAACAAATATATATAAAAACATAAAATATAAAATATAAAATATAAAATATAAAATATAAAAAATATATATATTAATATATGTATATTAATATATAAAATTATATATATATATATATATATATAATGTATTAATTTTTTAAATAATGACACATATATAAACATATATAAACACATACACATATATTTAGATATATATATATATATATATTGATATATATAAACACACAAACATATATATATATAAAAATATATATATTTATACATTTATTTATATACATATATATAAACACACACACACACACGTATATATAAACACACGTATATTTTAAATTTAGTCACGTTTTTAAGAAAATGTAGTTATTTTGGTGACATTTTTACCAATGTTTTAAAACTTCGTTAATTATATATATATATATATATATATATTATTTATTTATTTATTTATTTATAAACACAGACACACTTATATATAAACACACACAGACATATATATATATATATACATGTATATATATATAAACATATAATATATATATATATATATATATTAATTTAAACATATTGGTTCTTGTGCCACTAGGTCTACGGGTCATGTAAGGGTTCCATCTCAACTTAGTTAAAAAGAGGATTGTCCAAAAAAATAAATAAAAATCAAAAGACCTTCGGGTCGTTCGGATATATATATATAAACATATACTATATATAAAATATAAACTTATATATATATAAACATAAAATATAAATAGATATATATAATATAAAATATAAACATATATATAAACATATATATATATAATATAAAATATAAACATATAGATATAAAAACATAAATATATATAATATAAACATATATATAATATAAAATATAGAAAATATATAGAAAATATAAACATATATATATAATATAAACTTCTATATATGAATATTATTATATAAAATTATATATATATATATATATATATATATATAATAAATTTATTTTTTAAATACTGACACATATATAAACACACACACACACAGATATATATATATATATTATATAAATACAGACACATATATATAACCATATATATATATATATAAACACACAGAGGCAAATATATATAGGTATATAAATATATAAATATATACAAATATTTATATATATAAACACGAGTATATTTTAAATTTAGTCATGTTTTTAAGAAAACATGACTATTTTAGTGACATTTTTACTAGTGTTTAAAAAGTGCCTATTATATATATATATATATATATATGTATTTATGTATGATTATAATTATAATTATATATATGTATACATACACATATATATTCACACACACACACACACACATATATATATATATATATAAACATGTATATATAAAATATAAATAGACATATATATATATAATATAAACAAATATATTAACATAAAATATAAACACATATATATAACATAAAATATAAACATATAGATATATAAACATATATATATAATACAAACATATATATATATTATAAAATATAAAAATTTATGTAAAATATAAATAAATATATATAAAATATAATATAAACTTATATATATGTAAACATAAATATAAAATATAAACACACACACACACATATTAATGTATGTATATTAATATTAATATATATATATATATATATATTAATTTTTAAAATACTGAAATCTATTTATATATACATATAAATACAACATAGTACACTTTTATATTTATAAATGGAATAGGTGAGTTGGTCAAGTCTTTGGGTATAACCTTGCAGGTTTTCGGTTCAGATTCTTGTGGAAGCATAGCTTATTCCTTGGAACGTGGGAGGGCATGAGTGTATCTCTAGCATGAACTGTGAGTGGTAGGGTTGGGCTTCAACCTTGGAACATTGGAGGGATTCTAGATGTGGAGTGTGTAGTGTGGGAGGGTGTGGATCATGGGAGGAGAGGGCTAGGGGTGTGTAGGGAGGGTGGCATGGATTGTGGGAGGAGAGAGGCTGATGTTTTGAAATATAATTATATTTTTTATTATAAAAAAATTATAAATTTCAAACAAGGTCATAAATTTCAAAAAAAATTATAAATTTTAAAAAAAGAATTACCGATGCTTTTTAGAAACATCAATAAATGAGGTTTCATTTACCAATGTTTTTAAAAATCATTAAATGAGGTTTGGATGAATAGTGAAATTTGTAAACATCGCTAATTTAGGGACATTTATTTACCGAAGTTTCTCATAAACATTGGTAAATTAGGTGTCTCTAAATTGGTGACGTTTATAAAAAACATTAAATTAGTGACACCTCATTTACCAATGTTTTTTAGAAATATTAGTAAATGAATTAGCAATGTTTTAAAATGTCACTAGCATAAAAAAAACATGTCACTAATTAATATTTTTTTAGTGATGAAGGAAATGAACCTTATGCCCTCATTCTACAATGCATGACCCCCACTATGAACCACATTATAAATCTCATCAAACCAAACCATAAGTGCACTATATATGCAAGACATCATAGCTTGTGCATAGGAACATTTCCTAGAAGAGAGAGGTGAAGGGGGTAGCCAACCAGCCATCCTCATCATCTTGGATGTTGAGAAAAACACCCCCACCAATATTTGGGTGTCTCCACATTGTGCTTGACATGGGTGGGTGCATATAGAAATCACAATATATATTAAATACATAATAATCTCAGACACAAGCCCAACCTATGATTTTATAACAAGAGAATTATTGCAACTCGTAATATCACCACAAGGACTCAAAACCTCTAGCACTTTTGCTTCCACCTATAAATTCATTACACAACATAAGAAATCCATAACCACAGGCCACATTCCTTCATTCCCTATCGAGTTAATCCATTTCTTTATTTTCCAATTGCCAATCATTTCCCTTTATCAAACCCATTCATTTTATGTTTAACAATAATATATTTCAACATAAATAATCACTTCAACAATACTCTCCATTTTAATTAAAGATTTCACTATCCGTTCTAACCCATATTATTTCAATTTTTTCATTAACACTCCATTCCATCACTATCGGGAAACTAGCACAACACAACACAGCATAAACAGTCCAAATTCCTTATGTCAACAAGACCCACGTCTGAACCCCCACACATCACAACTAACGCACATCAAAACCTACACACATCATAACCACCAACATCAAAACCAACAAACATCACGACCACTGCACATCACATTTTAGTTTTAACAGGGGGATTTCATCATATTTATTTCAATATTTTTAGGGACATTCTCACCCAAATCTGAGATTCCGTTAGAAACTAATTTATAAGATGTATATAAGTTCTTATCCATTTTCATCTATGGTGATTAAATATACAATAACAATAAGATTCACCAATCTCAAAATCCATAACAACATAAAAAAATCTCAATATAATACAAATCTAGAAATATTAGCAATCACGGTAAACCATATAATAAAAATCACAAGAAAAAATAAAATCATGCAATTTCTTCCCTTCCCCTTCAATTTCAATTCAAAAAATTTAATTATCTTTCTTAATTTGATTCATACTATCTCTCAAAAGGAAAATAAAAACATGATATACCCTCATGTACATCTAAATAGGAGAGATAAAGGACCCCTATCTCAAATAGAGTATTCTAATTTGTTGTGCAGGGTTAGAATAAGGGGAAAATGACCTCTTAGAACCACAATAAAAGGAAACAACCTGATAAACTTAGAACATAGAAACCCACATCATTATCTTACCAAATAATCACTAAAACCAGTTATTCTATTGATATAAGAATTCTCCAAATGAATAATGGAAAGAAAACATGGAAGAGAAGGCGTGGAAACTCACCTAGAATCACGAAGGATTGATCTCCCAATGTTAGGGTTGTAAACTGATAAAATGGGGATGAAAGAAATCCTAGGGATGCACCTAGATATCCCAAGGATTGAAAGAATAGGTGGAAGAATGGTGGGATTTAAAGGGGATTTGGAATTTATATACATGACTATAATTAAAATATCATGGTGTAACACCCTACACTACATCACAGAGGTAATAAAAAAAAACTATGGTGCAAAGGGATCACATCATATTGGGGATGGTCTAAGATGAATCCTAGAAACATGGTTAGGTCTATGCTTAAAATTAAAAAAAACAGGAGAAGGACCCAATAGTAAAGAAAAACACCACATCATAGATTCCAACCACCTAGAAGAAAGCCGCTTTGCAGCCCAACTCTACCCTAAAAATGATAGAACCATAAGAATCCCTCCTCCTGAACTCCACACCATAACCTATCTCTCCATGTTGTAGCTATAGAAAATGGAAGAAATAAAAAACTCTCCCTCCAAGACTCTATTTCATGACTGGTATCTCCATTCTATAGACACCCCCTTAAGGAACAACATACACCTCCACACCATAAAATCCTTCCTAGGTAAAATATCACCTATAGCTCCACCATTCACTCCTCAACTCCCTCAAAAATTCTCCCAAACACAACCATTACCTGAATTCACAAAAAGTAATGGGTTGGAAATTCTAGACCATTAAATTAGATTCCTATGAAATGATTATCATCCTTAATAATCAAAACTATACCTGAAAGTAAAGGATGGTCAGAACAACTATCCCATGAGATACCTCTCAAGTATATTGTTACAACCAAAACACTTCCACCATCTCACACAAACCTTAAGACACCTCATTTTTTAATAACCATTTTCACCACCATTCCAAACTCTACACAACCCAAACCAATTATTACCACAACCATCACAAAGTATGGCCCCAATCACACAAATCAAGGAAATCCACCCTCCAAATCAATATATTTCCTACTTTGGGTGGAACTGACTCAACTTAATGGTTTTAAAACATGTGTTAATATAATGTGTTGTGATTGGGAAGGGGTCATGCACTCTTCATATGATGTAATATTTAATACACATAATCATCAAGAAAAAATGGACATCATATAAACTAACAAGATTCAAGAATAATATCATCAAGGAAAAACAAAACAAGACAAAACTCAAATGAAATTAGGGTACTAGGAATGCATCTGCATATCATTGTCCCATGTACTCTCTTCCAAGCTATTATTCCTCTAGAGAACATGAACCAAGGGAATGGTTCATCTATGAAACACATTATCTTGATGATATTTAATCTCTTCTGGTCACACCAAGAATGTCATGTCATCCCCAATATTCAACTCTCCCCATCCAATGATATGAGAATCATAAACAATATATTGATAGATCTAAGATATATGGAATATTCCATATATCTTGTCTAGATTTGGTGTAAGTTCTAATTGATATTCCACTTCACCAACACACACCAACACCATGAAAATACTAATGAAATGAATAGAAATTTTTCCCCCTTACAAACATCTACTTCCCTGAATGATGGGAAACCTTTATGAACATGTGATTCCCAACCATGAATACCAAGGTCCTCCTCCTATGATTGGAATATTATTTCTATCAGTCTCATTCCACCTTAATCCTCTTATGAACTACATGAACCTTCCCTATCATGATCTGTACCACATCAAGACCAAGAACAGATGACTCCCCAACCTTAGTCCAGCACAATAAAGAATGGCATGGCTACCCATAAAGAACCTTAAATAGGGACATGTTGATAGATGAGTTTTGAATATTGTTATAATTAAACTAAACCAAAGTAAAGTTCTTTTACCAAGATCCTATAAAGTCCAAAATGCATGCCCACAATATGTCCTCTAGTGTCTAGATAATTCACTTCATATTTCAATCTTTATGAGGGTAAAAAGTAGTGTTGAGGCATAAATGTGTGCCAAAATCATATTACAATCCCATGTATACTCTTGAGGAAAAATGATCATCCTGATCCAAGAAAATGGTTTGCAAAACTCTATGAAGTTGCACAATTTTTTCCATATGCCTAATTTCCAAAATTTCCATTAATTGTGAATCCTTGATTGCTAGGAAGTGGGCCGACTTGGTCAGACAATCCATGATCACCTAGAAAACATCATATCCTCCCTAAAACTAGGCTAATACTTTAATGAAATCCATTGAGATTCTATCTCACATGCACTTAAGAATATCTAAGGGATTTAAAAACATATTGTTCTACCTTTAGCTACTAGAAAACCCCACATCGATCTGCAAACTCGGTCACTGCCCATTTCATCCTAGGCCACCAAAATAGTTCCCTTAAACCATGGTATATATTAGATACTCTTTGGTTCACTACTAAAGGTGAGATATGAAACTCATGAAGTACTCCCTCACACATTCCTACCAGAAAGAACATACAACCTTGAAATAACATCTAGTTATGGCCATCCTCCAACTATCCCTCTAGAGAATCACCTTGGACAACACAATTGTGAATTACCACTTCCTCTTTGTATTCCAACTAAGACTCTTCCACCTGATACATCAGATAATACTATACTATCATCTAAAACAATAAACCTACACTATCAACTAATCCTGCATCAAGGTGTATGCCAGCCAAGTCCTCTAACTCCATCTAAGTATATTTGGACTCTTCAAAAAAATCCTTTTGTGATATCATACTTAGTGTATTGCCCACTAAATTCCCCTTTCCTAAGGAATAGGAGATCTCAAAGTCATGGTCCTAAAGAAATTCCATCCTCATTCTTATAGTGTATTAATTTCACACAAAGAGAATATATAATTAAAGCACTTTTGAATGATAAAGACCATAAAGAGTTCTCCAATAAGGTAATTTTGACACAACTTCAGTACAAACAGAACCACTACTTATTCCAAATCATGGGTGGCATAGTTATGATCTTAGTGATTTAACTACCTATACCCATAACATATCACTACCTTCTACTTCATAAAGAATAATCCCAATCCTATTCTGGAAGATTCATAGAAAACCTCAAACATCGCCCCTTATTCTCGAAACTGAAGTAATAGAGCAGTGATCAATTACCCATTTAGGTATTCAAACACTACCTAAAACTGATCAGTCTAGATAAATCCCTGGCCTTTCATGTTCATAGTTACCAATGGATCCACAATCCATGATAAATTGGACAGGAACCTCTAATAATAGCCTATAAGACCAATGAAACTATGAACCTCTAATATATTCTTGTGTTCTTCCCAAGAAAAAATGCCACAAAATTTTGCCAGTCCATGGACACACCCTTCTAGGACACCACATGCCTAATGAAATTCTCCTCATGGTTCCAAAACTTTCACTTAGACAACTTTCCATAGACCATATAGCAAAAATGGACCTGCAAGAAAACTATGAGATGATCAACATGCTCCTTCTATGTCTTTGAGTACATTAGAATTTCCTCAATGAACATGACTAAAAAATAGTCCAAGAACTCTCGAAACATATATTTCATGAGTCCCATGAACATAGATAGTGTTTTCGTGACATTGAACAAGATAACCTTGAGCACAAAATGACTATACATGCATAGGAATGGAGTATTTGGAATATATTCCTTCTTCACCCTCAACTAGTGATATCCAGACCATAGATCAATATTAGATAACCAACTATCTCCTCTCAACTGATCAAAAATATCATCAATACTCAAAATCGGTAACTATTTTTTATCTTCACCAAATTCATCATGTTTTAGTCTACAAATTGTCTCATATTACCATCTACTTTCTAGTAGAATAATAATAGATCACCCTATAGTGACACACTAGGACAAATCAATCCCTTCTACATCAGTTCATCTATATGAATTCTTAATTTCTATAAATTATAGATAATTAACTAATATGGACCCATTTAAATTAGAGAAACACCCGGTTTAATATATATCCCAAACTGCGCATTACATCGAGGGGGTAGTGTCACAACCTCATCAAGAAAAGTATCCATAAATTACTTGATGACTCTAGGGGGACCACCATCACAATTCCCACTGGATTCAATGATAATAGTTCCCATAGGTAATAAAGGGGAAACACATTTCTTCCACCCATCTAAAAACCTCATTCGCTAATGAAAAGTGCACAATATTAATCCAAATTCAAGAACACAATCTTCCTCTATAATTAGTTTATTACCATACACATGGAATAAAAACAATTAATACTGAGGATGACATCGTTTAGGAAAATATGATTTAATAAAATATTACCACATGATTGATGCTACCCCATTATCAGTATGCACCTCTGGCACACGTCAAACAAGATAGTTTGGACTCTAACTAGCATAATCAACATCAGGGGCAAGAGAAGCCTCTCCATATCCAGTCCCAAAGCACTGACTAAGGTGGGTCTAATAAAGGAGTTTTAGTCTCATAAATAAAAAATATACAAGCAGTGGTAGACAACAAGATGATCGTACCTCTAAAAATATATATCCCCTCTGGTACTAGCATAACCATAGCATGAAAATATCCATGCATTAATACCTTAAATCATTGTTAACATACACCCCCATGGGCGTGCCCATGTTAGGTTACCTAATGTTAGGTAAAATCCTTGGGTCTTCCCCTACATTCCCTATCTCCTCTCATTAGATAAAAATACCGCTTACCCTACTATTGAAATGGACTTGTTGAAAATTTCTACTAAGGATAATGTTGAAACTAACAACCTCCACCATCATGTGATCTGAGAATGATTGGGCACTGATAATGATGATGAACATGGCCCCCATAAACAAATCACAATATTCCAAATCCCATAGATAAATCATGGATTCTACTAGACCCAGGAGGATCAAAATGAATCTACTGGGGCTGACTACCTACTGGTTGAAATCAAAAAGTCCCTAGAACTTGATATCTACTACTAAAAACTATTCTCATTTAGGAAACCTACTGGTTACCCTCTCATGGTAACCATATTCATTAGTACATATTATAAATCACCACAATGTTTTTTAGTTCCTCCAAATACATTTTCAATGTAAAAGGAGTAACTGTATACTGGATAGGATGGTAAAGTTCCTTATCAATGCACCATGAACAAGACTCCTCATTAGGGAAAATATCAGGTTGAAACATAAATGATCCTTGATCTTGATCCCAACCTCTCACACATACATAGTTTCTTATTAAATATAAATAATCACCTTCCACTTCACTCCCTTCATGGTTGATTATAGGATCATTTATTGGAACTCTTTATAGAAGTCTTACCAGGAAGTATATGTATCTTCCACTCCCTGAGATATAAAGTCCACCACCGATGAGATACAACCATCATCTAAATGACTACCAAAGGGACCCAGTACTCTTCCAAGTCCCAATCTAGACTGAAGGAAATCTTAAGTTCCTCGAAACAGTTCTCTATCTCCATATCAAAGACGATTCCCTCCTATTTTTTCCAAAGATATTCCAGGAATAGAACACAACATTTAGTACCACTAATCATATTCCTTAGATGGATCAACCCTCTGGTGGTCAATTGGGATAGCATTTTGATCCCCTCAAACTTGAACCACCCACAAAAAATATTCAAGATCCATATCTGAAAAGTAATACAAGGATTCTTAATCCTGATAGTATAGAATTTTTGTAAGAATTGTTAGATTAATTTCATTTTAACATCCCAAGACCACCCAATTAAGATAATAACAAAAACAATTAAGATTCATGTACCTATACTAGTTATTCACCCTAACAGAAACACCACCTAACTTGTTCATTCGATAGAATCATGATCCTTGCATCATATTATGGGGGACCTAAAATCACATGTCCTAGAAAATCTCCCTGACCTAAGTCATTCACCAAGATTTACTCGAACTATTTACCTACCAACCCATGAAATCATCATAGTGCCTAACTCCAAAATTCATTCTATATGTTAACCTAAACCTTCCTTGGAAACTCCATCATAAATACCTCCCTCCAAAGGAACCTCTCCTATTAGGTAATGCATGAAGGAATATAATTACCCCTGAGACCCATCTTCAATATGTCCCGAGTTGTTGACTAGCACCAAGGGTATAAAAAACTCACATATGAAAGTCACTTCTCTAAATTATATAAATTAGGTTTGAGCGATAGTATTTTAAGTAAATCACCAAAAAATACAGGAACTAAATAAAAAAGGAAAACCAAAACCATTCCATAATGCATATATAAGGTAAAAAACACAAAGATTCTCCAAATAAATACCCAAAAGAAATCCTAAGATATAAACTCAGAAATAGCTCTACTTCTTGGGCTAGTAATGTCTAAATCAGTCCTTGAAGTCCTCCTATAAACTTAAAAATTAGTTTTTATATTCCTAGTGTGAGAATAACATGTATACATAGTAGGAACATACCCAAAGTCACTCATGAACATATGAAAAGAGTATATTAATCCACCAATAGAAAAATAGTAAAACTAACATACAGTTATATAGGTCAACTAACCCATCCCATCCTCACTTTGCCATTCTCACCAAATAATGTATCTAGGTACAGTAATATAATATGGATATTATCGATAATAAGTTTATTACACACCACTTCCCCATTGATTTTACACTCTCATTCACCAATTTCATATGTCCTAGTGCTCACATCCCTTATATAGAATTTCTAGTTGAAGACACCTGGGAAACTACATTGTAATAAGCACCTCCATGAAACTGGTTATCATATCCCACCCAAAGGAACCTAGGATACCACATCCTCCCATAACCACTCCTATATATTCAACATAGTAAGGTATTGTAAACATAAAGGATATTAATTTTGTTCCCTCCAACTACCATATAAAACCCCCACTATAAACTACCTCATAAATCTTAGCAAATTAAACAATAAGTCCACAATATCTATAATCCATCAAAACATATGTGTAAGAAACTTTCCTAAAAGATAGAGTGGGTAAGAATATCTAGCCATCTATCCTCACTGTCTTGGACATTGGAAAAAACAACCACTAAAACATTTGTGTGTTAGCTCATAGTTCTTGAAATAGGTGGGGCACATATAGAAATTGAAATGAAAATAAAATATATAAAATTCACACACACAATCTTATCCTATATATTTATAACATGAGAACCATCATAAGTCACAATATCACCATAAGGTCAAATATCCTCTACCACTTTCACTACCATCTCTAAATAAATTACACCACACAAGCAATCCACAACCACAATCCACATTCCTTATATCCCTTTAAAGTTAAGAAAATTATAGATTTTCCAATTAACAATCATCTCTATTTATAAATATTATTCATTTAATGTTTAACAATAATCACTTTAACCATAAATAATCACTTTAACCACACTCTCTATTTTAATTCAAGAGTTCACTATCCATTTATACCCATGTCATTTTGGTTTTTTCATTAACATTTCATTCCCTCTCTACTAGAAAATTACCACAACATAACACAACACAAACATTCAATCTTACTTATGTTAACATGCCCCATATATCAACTCACATACATCACAACCACCTCACATCACAACCATGGCACATCACAACCACCGCACATCACAACAACCACACATTGCAACCACCGCACATCATAACCATCAAACATATCAACCACCGCACATTACAACCATAGCACATAATGTTTTAGTTTTAAAAAGAGGATTTCATTATATTTATTCTAATATTTTCTATGAGATTTACACACAAATAAGATATTCCATAGGAAACCAATTTTTTAGTGGGATATATGTTCTTATCCATTTTCATTTGTGGTGAGTCAATTAACAAGCACAACAAGATTCATTAATCTTAAAACATACAAAAAAAAACAAATATAAATATAAAATAAATATAGAAATATTAGCAAGTATGCTCGACCATATATGAAAAATTAAAATAACAAATAAACTCATGTGATTTCCTCACTTCCCCTTCAATTTCAGTTAAACCAATTAATTATATTCCTTAAGTTGTTTTATAATATATCCCTAAAGGAAAAAAATCATTATAATACAAAATATACATTTAAAGAGGAGATACGAAGTATCCCCTTCCTCAAACATATCTTTTTAATTTTCTACACAAAGTTGGAACAAGGGGAAGATGAACGTCAAGCACTGTAATAAAAGGAAACACCTTGATTATAGAACCCAAATATTTTAAGAGGAACGTCGTTTTTTGATAGTGTGTATGACATAAAACACCAAAATTTTAAGAGAATATAACACCCTAAGACTTTAATATATATATATTTTAAATAAATTCAATCTCTTTGATAACTTTCAATGCATATAACACTAGGTTTAAAAGAAACATGATACTCTATTAATATATTATTATTTTAACATGATCGTTATAACCTAGTTATTAAGTTAGTGGGTATGAATAGTAATAAATAAATTATGAAAATTATATTTTTTACACATTTATAAAATAAATTTAATTATTATCTATTTATTATAAGTAAAATAAGAACCATTTTAAAGAGAAAGAAATGTTTTCTGAAAAACTGTATTTTTCTAAAAAGTGGTTTATTCGCACTTTGCGCACATCATTTAAAATTAATTTTTACTAATTTTACAAAATATTTTTTACAAAATAAATTTAATTTTTTAAATCCACATTTCAAAATTATATATTTTTAATTTTTTGGTATTTTTTAGAAAATATTATTTTTTTGATAAATAGTGAAAAATATTAATTTTTATTGAAAACTTCCATTTTGTATAAATTATCTAAAAAGATAAATTATATTTTAAATTAATTTTAATGTATAATTAGTTCAATTATATTACAATTTAACTAATTTAGTTCATTAAAATAAATTTCATACTGAATTTTGATATTAAAACATTATATACTTATGGGAATTTTTCTCTTTGGAAAACCGCTCTTTCTTCACATCTACAACTTAATTTTAAATTGTATTTTGCCAATTTTGTGAATTGAATATGGAGAAATGGATTCCATATTTTTATTTATAGTAATTTATATTATCTATTAAGTTTAACTTAATTTTTTACCATAATTAATTATGAAAACAGAAAAAATTAATTACTGCAGTTAAGGTAAAAATAAGTTTATCGAGGGGTTAAACTAAGAATATGAGGAATAAAAATGAACTAAAACTTGTCCAAAACAAATTTTATAGAAATATTTCAACCTAAAAATTTCTAAAATTCAATAATTACCCATTTTGGATTCTTGTGACATGAGAAAAACATGGGTATCACTTTATCTATCCAAAAATTTCATGTGTGTCCTCTCCCACGCTTATAAAAGGCCACCCCCTCTCCTCCACTCTTAACACTTCAAAAAACATTTATTTTATCCAATAACTACCAAAATAAATTCATTAATTACCTTAACATGTCCTATTTTCCTAATTTTTATTAGTATTCTCTTCTAATAATGATTTAGTTATAACCCTAAAGAGGCTCTTTGAAGAAGAGGTAAAATTCTTAAATGTGTGTATTTTTTTTATTTCTTATTCCACCTCCTTAAAACCTTATTCAAATATGATGATATAATAACACCAATATATCATATATACTTATAAATAATTATGTCAATGGAATAACCCATATCTATCTCCACTTCTGTCAAATGGGAAACAAAACCATCAATCTTGTGTACGACGGACTACCACCTCGAGAACCAATGTAATTTGTTTTCTAAAACCACCTTTAAAGGTTGGATATAATTATGGAATTAACATATTTATATTATATTTATTAAATTATTATATTTTTATAATTAATATATCACATATACCTTATTACATTCCATTACATGGGGTATATGATAATGTTGCTCATGTGTATGGTGGACTACCGCCTTGTGAAGTGATGTGATTTTTTTTACGCTTTACATGAAAGTTATTAAGTTCAAATTTAATGAATATATGTGATATTAATTATCTAACCATACTTATGGAATTATAATTTCACAAATAACTTCTTACCTTCCAATCCATTGGAAAACAATAACATCACTCATACGTATGTGTGGACTACCGCCTCCACATAGCGATGTGAAATATTTTTAATTTTACATTTCCATGGATAGAAATAAGGATTTATTTGATTAATATAAATTATATATATGAAATAATTATTATTATATTAGTATTTATTAATATTTATTTTCCTTTCATCCCATACATTGATAAAAATGAAAACAATGTTAATGCATATGTATGACATACAGTCTTCATGAACGATGTAATTCATTTTCTATCTATAATATTTATAAATTACTCTAAATAAATATATAATTAATATATAATATATTTATATCATGGTTATAATTATTAATATTATGTAATTATTATCAAATTAAGAGGACCAAAATTATCAAACTAAAACGTACATAAAAAATGAAGAAATTATCACCTAAAATTGTGATTTTAACAAAAAGTTGTTAATAAACTGGTGATAAAAGACTATAAGTAAATCATAAATTGAATGAGATATATGATTATGGTTATATAATATATTTACAAAAAACCTATATTTACTATACATTAGGTTTTAACACATATGAATGAATCTGAATCAGAGGTAAGGGTTTTCTCCTCTCACTTTTACATTCATGGGACATTGCCATATTCAGAACTTATTCCTTTGTATGGTGTATATACTTCCCATGTTGATATGTTATATCATTAATAAATTTACATTATTTGTATTTAAATTTTCATTTGATGTTATTTCTTTCATGGGGCATACAACTTGAATGATACCAAAGTGTAAAGGGTTCGTTTCACAATCTCATTATTATTTGGGATTGTTTTTGTTTAATCTCCCTTAGGGGAATTATTTTGTATTTCTATAATAAAACTAATATATTTCTTTATCCTCTAGTTATTAATGAAATTTTAAAATAATATTACAATTTTCCTCTCTTTGATACTTAAAATGATTGAAAAAATGATTTTAATAAAATTCGACGTCATTTCAATCTTCGGTCAAAAATCCTTTTTCTTCCAAAACCATGTTTTTTAAAAATGTTTTAAATTTTTTTTTTAAATTATCCAAATTATTTATGAAATAAACTCCAATCCATGTTTTAATTTTTACAAAAAAAATTGAAAGTAATGTTCATGTCATTCTCCAAGAAATGCTTGTTTGGATTTTACCAAAAATGTGAAAGGAATCATTGTTTTAATGTGAAATGCATGAATGGAATTTTCCATTGTCATGAAAACTAAAATTTTTAAATATTATTTTAAAAAATTTCAAATTTTATTTTACAATAAAATTAATTTTAGATTTTTTTTTGATTTTTTTTTTAAAAAATAATTACATTATTATGGTATTTTTATACATTAATGGTATCAAACCTTTATTATTCTTATGATACACTGGGGATATGTTGTTGTTGGGCAAAAATTCCTAAAGGTATCATTGAAGAATTCTTGAGGTGATTGTGTTTGTTGACAAAGTGGGTCTCCGTGTTGTGTTTGTTGACAAAGAAAATCATGACGTACAAATTTATTGACAAAGAGGATTTCATGGTGGAATGTCGAGTTCAAGGGATTTTTTTAACGATCCATGATTGATTCAAGAATTTCGACAAAGGAATAGTCATTCTGGAGGCGGTTCAAAAAGATCAGATACAAGTTGGTCCCGTTTTCCAGTGTTTGCCAAATTTTTGGACCTCAAAATCGACAAATGGAGAAAAATGTTTTTGGAAATGGGACTTGTGCGTCGGTGTCCTGGAGGCTTGTAAACTTTCATGACATTAGTTTCAAGATCATAACATCAAAATATGGAAAAGGAAAAAGGGGCGCCCAAGTTTTGGGTTTGGTCGCACAAGTGACTAGGGTGACAGAGACTAGGGCGGCTGAACTTGCGTGCCAAGAGGAAACTTGTGTGTCGTCGCTCAGGGTGTCCAAATGCCTATAAATAAAGGTCAAACCCTCCTCATTCGTCAGAGAGTTCAACACTTAGAGAAAATCAGAGCTCTCTTTGTGCAAGTGTTGTGGTCGCGCAAGTGGTGGTGTGGTCGTGCAAGTATAAAGATATTCAGAAGTTGCGTGCCAGTTGATAATTTCATGCCCAAAGTGGTTTTGGTAATAAAGGGTGTGAGTCGCCCAAGTTTAGAGTTGAAGAAGGGGTTGTCACGTAGGTTTTTTGGTGACACTTGTGCACCAGGATTAGAAGAAGCGTGACAGTTGATTCTTGCGTGCCAAAATTGGTTTTGGCGTAAAAGGGTGTGAGTTGCGAAAGTTTGGAGTTGAAGAAGCGAGTGTCGCGCAAGTGGTTGAGGTGAAATTATGTGATGGTTTGAACTTTTTCACCGAAACTTGCACGCTGGCTTGGAGAAGCACACCAGGTATGGTAGAAGTATGATAGTAATTTTAGGGCTGCGCGAAAGCTGGAATATTTCCTGATACCTTCGGTGCAAAGTGAGATTCATCTATGGGTGAAAGTTGGACTTCAACAAAACATATACATACAACATAGGATGTATTAATTAGTGATAATGAAGATACCTACAAGTCTATAAATTTTGAGTGAATCCTTTCTAGATCTGTAAGAAAAGGAAGAGGAAGGAGGTGATCCTCTCCACCGGTAGTGAGCCAGAGAGAGGGAAACCAGGAGTGACCCTTGGGAAAGCAGTGATCTAAACATAAACATTGTAAAGGCAGTGAGCATGGGCATAGAGTTGATCTAGCCCAAACATTATTGGCAGTGAGCCTTAGTGGATTTGGTACAGCGGAACATCGTCGTTGTATTCTCCTTGGATGTAGCCCAGTGAGGGTGAATCAAGTAAAAAATATATGTGTATGCTTGCTTGCTTCCTTGCATTTCATTCAAAGCATCATCATCAGATAAAGAAGAAAAAAAGTGATCATAATAAACACACAATGAAAACAAAGTGACCCTTATAATAAAGAGGTCAAGATCCAGTGGGCCAAGAAGAATTTAGAAAAAGAATATTCATACCCTGATTCACCCCCTACCCCCCTCTCAGGGTATATATGCCCCTATTGGTCCTAACAATTGGTATCAGAGTGAAGTTTGATTTTGTCAGATTTGTTTTCTCCGACTTGGTGTGGTCGATTTGTGTGGTTAAATTAGTCTTCTCTTATCTCGGTGTTCCATGGAAAAGGGAAAAACATCAAAGAAGAATTAGAAGTCAGGTGATATCCCACAGTGTGGAAGTCATTATAGAAAAAGTGAGATTCAACTAAAAGAATAAAAAAACTTACTAAAGGAAGGCCTAGATGAATCTGATAGGGAAAAGATTTATACACTCAATCATGATGTAGGAATGAGTGAAGTACTTTAACAAAAAAGTGATACTGAAACAACTGATGAAGAAGAAGTTTTAAGAAGGAGGCCACTAGTACATGTTGTCAACATGAAAAAAAAATTGGATCGGAACTTGGATGAAGAAGTTAAATCTAAAGATATCTGGATCCAAGTATTGGGAATTGAGGTCAACAAGATAAGAGGATTAAATCAAAGGATTATTGGTGTGGCTACTGAGCTAAGGGAGAAGAATGATTCTCAAGGTGAAGAAATATAAAAGATGGCTATAATGAAAGGAAAACAAAAGGATAATGATTATGAAGAGAATCAAAAGTCAGATGAATTTCATAATCTGAAAGCCAGAAATGATGATCTAGCAACACAGTTGTATGAAAAAGTTTAGAAGAATCAAAGGCTACAACAAGAGAATGCATCTGTCTCTGAATCTATCTCTCAAGAAAAATTGAAAGTAAAGGAGAAAAGTTATATGGTAGAAAATCTCACACGAGAACTAGAAGATGAGATGAGTTGTGGAAAGAATCTCAGAAGAGAACTCAATGACAAACTTGAATCAAGAAATATGAATATTTAAAAGTTGGAAGAAGAGCTAGAATTTGTGAAGAAGGAAGTGGATAAATCCAATGCTAGAGGAAAGCCTAAAATTGAGGATTCCTTGCACTTACTATTTGATTATCCTTTGGTAGGTGATGCTGAAATTAAAAGAAAATTTTATATTTCTGAAAAGAGGCAAGCAAAAATTTTCTCAGCTCAAAGACCATACAGTATAGGAAAAACTGGAATTGGATTTGATGAATTCCCTATCGTGCATGAAAGAAAGAGCATCATTAATAGTTCCATAAGTGGAGGAAATCTTGTAGGTGCTGGAGACATGCCTAAGAGGACAGTTAAAGGAAGTGGTGTCAACATGTGATATTTATGTAGGATTCATGGACACACATCAATCTTCTATTCCAAGGAAAATGAATACATCTTAGGCTATAAAAATAGAAACATTACTAGATCTGAGAAGAAGAAGATGTGTCATGAAAAATCAGAAATAAGGGTCTCTCTAAGGAAAGTATTTGTTAGATTCTATTACTATGGAATAATGGGACACACCATGAATATGTGTCAGGAAGCTCAAGATCTCTGTGTTAGAATAATACCTCAATCTGTATCATCATCTCGATATAGAAATGATGAAATGAGGTCTTCCTTTGATGGAAAAGGTTTTATATGTTCATATTATGGGAATTTAGCAAGAAATTACAGTAAGAAGAATGCAATAAAGGAAAAGGAACTCGAAAGGAGATTCTTGACTCCAATTATGAATAATAAGAAATTCTACACTAGGAGAAAAAGTGGTAAGGTGAGGAATAGGCTTAGAGCCTCAGGGGAATCACATGGAGCTGAACAAAAGGTGTATCAGTCACCTCCTCTGTCATACTCACAATATCTCTCAAGGAGAGAATGTGAACATACCTGGAAGATTAAGGGGAGATCTACTCCAGATATGATAAAGAAGAATGAACACTTAGTGGAGGACTCACCACCAGAAAAAAATAGTGTGGTGACTCAAATAGCTAATAAAAGGAAGATAAACCAATAATGTACTGAAAACTTCACATGTCATGTGCCACAGCAAGAAGTGGAGGAAAGAGGAAGATTCATAAAATGGTGGAAGAAGAAAGGGAAGATGTTAAACAGAGAGATTCCTACCCAGAGACAGAATCAAGGGAAGTGGCATATTAGTAGTACATCAATGATGGAAGTGTGTACAAGTGGGATTAAACCCCAAATTTTAAAAAATGCCAAGCCTAAAGAATCTACATATAATAAAAAGGCTCAGCATGTGGGTAATGATTTCTTAGTCATATGGCCAGAGCAGTTAAGATTGGCTAGAAAACTAGAAGATTCAAGGAAAGAGTGTGATTCTCTGCAAGAAATAATCAAAGCGTTGACCCATCAGGATCAACCGCAATCCTCATTTTGAGGATTCCAGAGGAACCCCTCTCCCAATGTATATAAATGTTGTTAACTGATGATTCAAGTGTTTCAGGTTTTAGAGAGATACGATCCATGGGGATGTGGTATATAAAGATGAAAAGTGGATAAGTGATATGATTCAGAGTTTTAATTGACTCAAATAAGGTACCAAAGTTGATGAAGAAAGGGAGAAACAGAGCATAACAGGAATTGAATGTTTTATTAACTTTATCTCTTGTTTCCTACACCGAGTTTCAACTCAGTGGGCTTAGATATTTGGTTAGTGGATCAATGTCGAGTTCTAGATTATAATAAATGATACAGGAGGAGAAACATGGTTAAGGGCTTAAGTAGTGGGCCTAACAAATGGAAGAGTTGCATAACACAGGGGGAGCACTATATATCATAATCAGATGAAAGATCTCAATGGGATATTAAGGATGAATATTTATGTTCATGACGAATTATTGGGGGACAAGTAGCAACACACAGGTTTTTTTTAGAATTATTTATTTTGTTCTAATAATATGGTATTAGCTGACTACTTTCAGGATACCAAGAAGATGTGAGAGAAAATCAAAGGTGCTTCAAATAAAATCTGATAAATTAGTTGAAAGAAATGATGTCATTGAACAATGACATAGTGACAAGTTTTCTGTTAAAAGTGAGTAAGTGGTAAGAGACTCAGGGAGAGCAGAAGTGGATGAACTTGATTCAGAAGAAGATACTAATGGTGAGTATGAGGAAGTAAAATCCTTATCAGCACAAAAGCCAAAGAGTCGAGCTGAAATTGATAGGCAGAATAACATTGGTGATTAGTCAGATCCAGTTCAGACAAGGAGAATTAAATCACTACAGAAGACATATTTTCTATATTCAGTTGATCCAAAATTATTTTCTTGTGTAGATTAACATGAAAACTGGGTTCAGGACATTAATGAAGAGCTAGTTTAGATTGAGAATAATCAGACGTGGGAGATTTTTTCAAGGCCAACAGATAAGAACGTCATCAGAACTAAATGGGTATTTCACAACAAGATGAACAAATATGGCATAGTGATTCAAAACAAATAATGACTGGTGTGAAAAGGATACTCCCAAATATAGGGTATTGATATTGATGAGACATTTGCATCGGGTGCAAGGCTGGAGACAATCATATTATTTTTAGCCATAACAGTGCAAAGAAAGTTCAAAGTGTTCCAGATGGATGTCAAATATGCATTCTTGAATGGGTTTCTGGAGGAGGAAGTGTATATTTAGTAGCCAGATGGTTTTCTCATTCATGAGGATGATAACAAGGTTTTCAGACTGAAGAAGGCGTTGTATGGGCTGAAACAAGCTCCAAGAGCATGGTACTCAAGGCTTGATCAGTACTTGAAGAATCTTGGTTTCCATCATGGTGTAGTTGATTACAATCTCTATTTCAGAAACAACAGTAATAAAAGGATGATGGTGTTGGTTTATTTCAATGACATAATATTTGGCGGATCATATGAAGCTTAGTGCAGACAGTTTTCCAAATTCATGAAAAGTGAGTTTGAAATGTCAATGATTAGAGAGCTGACATTTTTCCTTGGTCTACAGGTGACACAAGGATAGAATGGAACATTCATTCCTCAATACAAATATTCCAAGAAGATTTTGAAAGGGTTTGGAATGGAAAATTACAGGGATATGAAGGCTTCAATTGCTACTCGGACGAAACTATCCAAAGATAAGGATGGAAAGACAGTTAATATCACAGAATACAGGACAATAATTGGAAGTTTGTTGTACTTGACTACAACAAGTCCTGACATTTTTTTCGCCACATGCCAAGCAACGAGATATGAGAGTATTCCCAAGGAAATCCACATGCTTACAGTGAAAAGAATACTTCGGTATATCAAGGGCATGGTGGACTTTGCCTTGAAATATAATGACAAATATCAGACAGAGTTATTGGGATATACTGATGCAGACTGGGTCGGTTTAGTGGATGATAGGAAATCAACATCAGGTGGTGCTTTCTATCTTGGTGGATTGTGTATTTCTTGGATAAGAAAAAAAGAAATATTGCATTTTGTTGAGTACCGCAGAGGCTGAGTATATTGCGATCACTCAAGCATGCACATAGTTATTGTGGATGAAGAAACAACTTGATGATATGGGAGTTTAAGTGAAGTCTCTGATTGGAATCTAGTGCGATAACTCAAGTTCTATAAATCTTAGCAAAAATCTCGTCCATCATTCAAGGACAAAGCACATTGAGATAAAGTATCATTTTATCAAGGATAAAGTTGATCATGGAATCATAAAGTTGTAGTATGTTCCTACAGAGCTATAGGTTGCATACATTCTGAAAAAGGTCTTACCTAAGGAATATTTTGAGAGGCATCAACTGGATCTGGGAGTTCAATCGACTCCCTTCACTTAAAAAAGTGTGGATGTGTAACCCCCCCTCTCCATGAGGTATGATGTGTTTTTCCCTAATGTGTGGATATGTGTTCTCTACTTTGTTAAAAACTGCAAAGGAGTGACTTTTGGGTTCATTCACAAAGGGGGAGAAAATAGTGATTGTTCAAGGGGGAGACAATGTGGCTATTTGAGAAGTCATGATAGATACAGGGAGAAGCTGACAGGTGGAGTAGCCATATAGGAGGAGTTAAAGCTGGTTCAAAGTGCTTAGCCAGAGCTTATCTTGGACAACACATGCAATAGTGCTGAAGAGCATTTGAAGCTGATAAGAGTTAAAGTTGTGAGAAGACAGTGAGAGTATTAAATCTAACGATACTAGAACTGGTCGATCAAAGAATAGATATCACAACGGCCGAGGGTCGTGATAAAATCATAAGAGTGGTGTTGGAATGCGGTAAGATTTTTCCCAAAAATTGGTATCAGTTTGGTATCAACATTTGGTGTCAGAGTTGAAGTGATTCATTGATGAACTTTTCATTTAATCTTGTTTCTCACGCCGAACATTGCTCATGTTGGCTTAGAGTATGTGTTGATTAAATCCTTGATCGCTATCAGAATCGTAATAGGTGAATGGTGGATGAAGAATTAACGATGTATCTTTTTATGGAATAGTTTTCAACAAACCCAAGGGGGAGATTGTTGGGAAACAATCCCTCAAGGTATCATTGAAGCATTTTTGAGGTGATTGTGTTTGTTGAAAAAGTGGGTCTCCATGTTGTGTTTGTTGAAAAAGCAAACCATGACGTACAAATTTTTTGACAAAGGGGATTTCATGGTGTCATGTCCAGGGATGTTTTTAACGATCCATGATTGATTCAAGAACATCGACAAAGGAATAGTCATTCTGGAGGTGGTTTAAAAAGAGCAGATACAAGGTGGGGCCGTTTTCTAGTATTTTCCAAATTTTTGGACCTCAAAATCAACAAATGGAGAAAAGTGTTTTTGGAAAAGGGACTTGAGCGCCGGTGTCTTGGAGGCTTGGAAACTTGCATTCCATTTTTTTTCAAGATTAGAACATAAAAATATGGAAAAGGAAAAAATGGGTGCCCAAGTTTTGGGTTTGGTCGCGCAAGTGACTAGGGCGACAGAGACTAGGGCAGTTGGACTTGCGCACCAAGAGGAAACTTGTGCACCATCTCTCAGGGTGTCCAAATGCCTATAAATATAGGTTGACCCCTCCAAATTTGGTATAGAGTTAAAAAGGTAGAGAAAATCAGAGCTCTTGTCGCGCAGGTGTTGTGGTCGCGCAAGTGGTGGTGTGGTCACACAAGTATAAAGATATTCATAAGTTGTGTGCCAGTTGATAGTTGCATTCCCAAAGTGGTTTGGGTGAGAAAGGGTGTGAGTCGCCCAAGTTTAGAGTTGTTTAAGGGGGTGTCACACAGGTGGTTTTGTGACACTTGCGTGAAAGGATTTGAAGAAGTGCGACAGTTGATTGTTGCACGCCAAAATTGGTTTGGGCGTAAAAGGGTGTGAGTCGTGCTAGTTTATAGTTGAAGAAGCGAGTGTCAAGCAAGTGGTTGAGGTGAACTTGCATTCCGGTTTGAAATTGCACTCCAAAACTTGCGCAACAGCTTGGAGAAGCATTCCAGGTATGGTAGAAGTATGATAGTCATTTTAGGTCTGCATGAAAGCTGGAAGATTGACTAATACCTTCGGTGCAAAGTGAGATTAATCTATGGGTGAAATTTGGACTTCAATAGAGCATCTACATACAATAGAGGATGTATTAATTAGTGATAATGAACATACCTACAGGTCTATAAACTTTGAGGGGATCCTTTCCAGAGCAGTGATAAAAGGAAGAGGAAGAAGGTGATCATCTCCACCGGCAGTGAGCCAGAGAGAGAAAAATAGGGAGTGACCCTTGGGAAAGAAGTGAGATGACCCTAAATATTGTAAAGGCAGTGAGCTTGGGAATAGAGTTGATCTAACCCGAACATTATTGGTAGTGAGCCTTAGTGGATTTGGTACAGTGGCACATGGTCGTTGTATGCTCCTTGGACGTAGCCCAGTGAGGGTGAACCAAGTAAAAATTCTTTGTGTTTGCCTGTTTGCTTCCCTGCATTGCATTCAAAGAATCATCATCAGATAAAGAAGAAAATAAGTGATCATAATAAACACACAGGTTCAAAAAAAGCGACCCTTGTAATAAAGAATTCAAGATCCAGTGGGGCAGGAAGAATTTAGAAAAAGAATATCTATACCCTGATTCACCCCCCCCCCCCTCAGGGTATATAGGCCCATATTGGTCCTAATAGTTGTATTGATATCATCCTTATTCTTTATTTATATGTTTATGATCAGTTTGACTAAGGGTGTACAATTTTATTACCATCCTCTATATTACTCTACGTTGTTTGTGTTTATGTTTATTTGATTTGGATAAGTATTAGCATTTTATATATTAGTTTTTCAATATGAAATTTTATATTGATTATGTTTCAACTATTTAGTATGAGGAATAAATTAGACTTAGTAAGTGATGGGTGTAGGATCATTATACATAGCCCCTCAATGTATTAATAGGTCTCATTAAACAAATCAGTTGCCCAAATTATATGATTTTCTACCCATATATTTAAACTATCTAGTGAAAGGTATATAAAATTCTAGATGTCTTACATTATACATTACCTCGTTATTATATCACTTAGTAATTTAAATGTGATTATTCAATTAGTTATAATGTCCTTGAATAATTTTCAAGATCATGTGATTATTTATATGGATTTATTTGGTCCTCATTTATTTCACCTATATTATACTCAATTTATGGATTAAATGGAATGTGTTTTAGTTATTTACCTTTCCATATTGATTATGCTTTTTTTATGATATCTTCTATTTTATGTTTACCCTTATCGAGCATCTGAGCTCACACCTTTCTTATGTTTTATTTTCCATAGGATAACAAGAAGTTTTTTTTATTGATCTGTAGGGAAACACTATAAAGAATAATGATATTATTAAATAACACTTTGTGTATTTTACATTTTTAATTGTAATGTGAATTTCAAGTATGTATCTATTTTACCAAGACTACTAAACTATTCAGTTCTAAAGTACTTGATTCCTTATATCTTATGCCAATGTAATAAAGTAAACATTGGCTCTGAGTTACTAGAGTCAGGTTCATGACAGTTGGTATCCGATGAATTTTAGTAGAAACCTTGGAAACTAGATATATGAAAACATATATTAAGGAATATAAACCTATGATAGAAATTGAAGATAAGTATAGAATAATAACCTAATTTTTTTTAAGATAGATATTATGTGTATTTTCCTAGAAATACACCCCTATGTAGATAATAAAATTAGACATGGTTTTGGGACATATATACCTAGGGGTAATAACTCCAAAAAGGAATTTTAGTCTTGACTCAAGTATTACCTAGTATATGAAAATGGACCTTACTGGCACCAGTTTTAACACTCCTAGGGGATATGCTCTGGATAAATCATATTTTGTTTAAAAAACCTTATGATTCATTTGAAAATATTTTTATGATTTGAAAACAATACCAAATAAACCATGTTTATTATTATGAGATAATACAAGCATAAATATTTCAATTTTTGTTATGTGTTTCACTAGTACTGGGATTATACATTAGGTTTCACAATATTATGATCTAATATAGTGTATGTCATTATTTATAAATCCAACCAAGTAGAAGTAATGGGAACTAAATCAATTCACATACCCCATATAGTGATTGTCCTCCTAGGAAAGATAATGAAGTTGGAGCTAGAGATGCAGTTGGAACTAAATAAATTATAACCATATTGGGGAAGCTGAATCAAGTTATGAGAAATAACCTTTCCCATATGAAGCATCCTACTGATCCACCATGTGGTGTAATAGTTTTAAAATTCTTCATGTGTCAACAACCCCCATAATTCAATGAGACTAAAAATATATTTGTAGCTAAGAAATGGATAAGTTCATCAGAGAAGATATTTCTCATTTTGGGAAATAATGATAGGGATAAATATTTCATATAATTTTATCATCTCTTAGGATATGAGGATCAATGGTGGTATATGATTCAAAACTTTAAGGATAATGAATAAATATTAAATATGGAATATAATAATTTTAAGGTACTCTCCTTTGAAAAGTATCTTCCTCATGAGCAACAAACAAATATGGAGAGATAGTTCCCAAATCTAAGATAAAAGGAATATGAATATGTTACTAAGTATAAAGAAAACTTTACAATGTTACCAAGACATACTATTAACTACATATGTAATCCAAAGAGTATGATATACCATTTCTTTTATGGGTTAAATTCAATCCTTAAAAGTTCATTAATCTCCAAAACATTACCATTATAAGAGGACAGTAGGGAAAAAGGTAGATAAAGGGAATAAGGGAAAGAAAAATTCTCCCACATGTGATAATTGTGGAAATAAACACTCTAGTACTTTCTTGAAGGGAATATTAGTTTTCTATGAGTGTGGAGGGAAAGGACGCCATGCTCATGATTCCAAGGGAAATAAATAAGTTTCTAATTTTCAATGATTTAAATGTAATTATATGTGGAACTATGTAAATGAATGTCCCAATCATCAATGGAATATAAACCAGAAGATTCTAATGAATCAAGGTCAAGCATATGATATTGATACAATTAAAGTGGATTGATTAAAGTGATTTAATTTTAATTCAATAAATATGTTGTAGAAGTATTTTATCAATGATATTATCAATATCAAAAACATAAAATGTATAAGGAATGTATTTTAGTTCTATTTCTTAAATGATTTGAGAGAATATGTTGAATGGTACCAATTACCAAGAAAAGTGATTCAGTGACAAGTTGAATCTCTTGGAAAAAACATGCTTAAGGGAGGATAAATCTTAAAATGTTCCCATTGTTGAGATAATAATGATATGTTTATGGGATATTGTTGGTGACCATGTAATTAGTTAGTGGTTTGATGTTTTATGTCATATTTTTTGTAGTTTACTATAAGTATTGAGTTATGGAATATATTAGATAGCCTATGATTTTATTTTTTTAAGCATGCCAGTTTTTATTAAGTTTTTATGGTGATAAATATATTCACACATTTTTAATGTGACATTAAGAGGACCTTTATATGCTCTGGGGAATATAATGTTGATTTAGTGACCTTTATTCTAAATTTTTCGACTTTGAATTTAGTCAGACATGTGTTAGATGAGTATTAAGGTTAACTAATTATGAAATGAATTAAGTTTAAATTTAGGAGTCACTATTGTGGTATTATATATTAATGTATTATATTGGATACATTTTGATAACCATTTTGGTTTTAGTAAAGACATAATGAATATCTTGATACACTTTTATGATTTTTTTTGATCTGTTAAAAGTTATTTATAGTGCATCAAGAATAAATAAAATCCATCTTGGATATTCATTTCTGGGAGTAATAAATTAAGTACAACCAAAGGGTGAAATTAATCTTAAAAATATTTTATGTAATTATATTTTTTGTGTTATATATCATGATAGAAAAATAATTCCATGACTTTAGGAAAAGGAACTTGAAAAAATTGTTATTATATTAACCTTATATATGATGAATAAAATGGCCTCTTAAATAATCATAGATTTATGTTTTTCTAGTCCTTAACGTTCCATTATCACTAAATTTATTATTATCAATTATATATATCACTCTCTATAATTATTTATGCTTTTATTCCATTTTTATATCTTCACTTCCCACCAATGTTCTCCTACTTGGGAAAATAATTCTATGTTACCATAGATAACCTTTTTAATTTTCTTTTGTCTCTTATCAATAGGATGTTTTATTAACCCTTTTGTAATGTGGGTTTCTAAATAAATGTATTTTAAAATTTCAAACCCTTAATTTCTGAGATCAAGATTAAATTGTTAGAACATAATTTATTTAAGTGGGGTAGAATGTAACACCCCAAGATTTTAAAAGAGTAATATCGTGTTCTATAGTGTGTATGACATAGAACACAAAGCTTATAAGAGAATATAGTCCCCGAGACTTTAAGATATATTAATTTTTAAATAAATTCAATCTTTGAGATAGCTTTCTATGCATGCAACACCAGGTTTAAATGAAATGTGATACTCTATTAAAATATTATTATTTAAACATGACCATTATAACATAGATGTTGAGTTAGTGGGTATGAATAGTAATAAATAAATTATTAAAATTATATAGTTTGCACATTTATAAAATAAATTAAATGGTTATATATTGATTATAAATAAAATAAGAACCATTTTAAAGAGAAAGAAATGTTTTCTGAAAAACTATATATTTTTAAAAGGTTGATTATTCATGCTTTGATAACATAATTTAAAATTTATTTTTTCCAATTTCATATAAATAATTTGAAAAAATAAGCTTCATTTTTTAAATATACATGTAAAAATTATCTTTGGTCTAATTGTTTGTATATTTCTAAAAATGTTAATTTTTTTATGAATATTGAAAAATACTAATTTTTGATGAAAAATATCTTTTAATTTAAAATATTTACAAAGTTAATTTTTTAAAATTGTTTTCAAATTAACAGTAGTTCAATGATATTAAAATTTAACTAATTTATGTAATTGAAACCAATTTCATATAGAATTTTTATATTGAAACATTTTATACTTATGAGAATTTTATTTTTGGAAAACCACTCTTTCATCACATCTGCTATTTAATTTTAAATTGAATTTTGCCAATTCTCTAAATTAAATATGTAAATATGAATTAAATATTTTTAATTATCATAATTTATATTATATAATAAGGTTAAAATGTTTTTTACAATAATGAATAGTAAAAACAGTAAAAATTAATTACTACAGTTAAGGTGAAAATAGGTTTCCTGGGGGAGTTAAACTAAGAAGTTACGAATTAAAAATGACTTAACACTGATCAAAAAATAATTTTATGGAAATTTTAGAGCCTATAATCAATAAGTTCCTATAATTAAAATTTTTTAGAATTTTTTTATGAGAAACACATGGGTAACACTTTATCTTTTCAAAAATTTCAAGTCTGTCATCTCCCCCACTTATAAAAGGCCACCCCATCTACTCCCCTATTCACACTTTAAAACCCCTTTTGTCCAATACCTACCCAAATAAGTTTCTTACTTACCTCCCTGCATCTTAGATTCATTATTTTGATTATAAATCCATCTAAATAATTCTTTAGGTATAAACCTAAAGAGACTCTCTAAAGAAGTGGTAAAATTATTAAATGTGTGTATTTGTTTTATTTCTACCTATAAATCCTTAAAACCTTATTAAAATATGATAATATAATAACATTATATAATTAGATTTTATTATGTTAATTTAATAACCCAAATCCATATCCCCTTCTATTAAATGGGAAATGAAACCATCGATCGTGTGTACGATAGACTACCGCCTCGCAAACCGATGTAATTTTCTTTTCATAACCATCTTTAAAGGATAGATATAATGATGGATTTAACATATTTATATTATATTTATGAAAATATTATTCTTATAAAATAAATATTTTAAATATACCTTCTTAATTTATATCCCATGGGGGATACAATAAGGTCGCTTGTGTGTACGGTGAATTACTGCCTTGTGAAGCGATGTGATTCATTTTTCACTTATGATTTACATGAAATGTATTAAGGTTAAATTTAATGAATATATATTATATTTATGATATAAACATAATTTTTTAAACATAATATCTCATATAAATTCTTACCTTCCAATCCATTGGAAAACAATAACATCGTTCCTACGTACATCTGGACTATCGCTTCCACATAACAATATGAAATGTTTTTCATTTTCTTTTTACACGGATGAGAATAAGGATATATTTGATTAATATAAAAGATATATCTGAAAAAATTATTATTTTTTAAATATGTTTTAATATTTATTTTCCTTTCGTTCAATCCTTCGTGAAAAATGGGAACAACGTTTATGTGTACGTACAACCTACCATCTCCATGAATGGTGAAAACTATTTTCTATACATAATTTTTATAGATTAATATAATTAAATATATAATGAATGTATATAATATTTATATCATGTTTAAAATTATATATATTATTTAACCATGATCAAATTAAAAGGACCAAAATTATCAAACTAAAACATACATGAAAAATAAAGCAATTATCACCAAAAACAATTAAGTTGTTAATAAATGGGTGATATAAACTATAAGTAAATTGTATATGCAATGAGATATATTATTATGGTTTATTAATATATGTATAATAGCCTTATATTTTTTATACAAAAGTTTTGTACATATACGAAGGAAGTCAAACCTAATGTAAGGGTTTTCTCGTCTCACTATTACTTCCATGAGACATATGTTGTATTCACCACTTATTCCATTGTATGGTGTATATTATTACCATTTTGATATTTTATATCATTAATATGTTTTTATTCATGTTATTTAAGGTTTTATTTGAATTTATTTCTTTTATGGGTATTATTATTCAAAAGTTTCCAAAGTGGTAAGCGTTTGTTTCACAATCTCATCATTATTCAGGATTATTTTTGTTTAATTTTACCTTGGGAGAATTTTTTATTTATTTAATAAAACAAATATATTTCCTTATCCGGTATTTATTCATGAACTTTTAAATTAATAGTACCATTTTCCCTCTATTTGGTTCTTAAAATAATTGAGAAACTGTTTTTAGGAAAATATGACTTCATTTTTTTCTTTAGTAAAAAATCGTTTTTCTTCAAAAACCTTATTTTATAAAAATTGTTTTTCGTCCAAAACCTTGTTTTATAAAAAAAATTCAAAAATGATTTTAACATTATATTAATTATTTATTAAATTCATTTTTACTCATGTTTAAATTTTTATAGAATGTTATGAAATTAATTTTCATGTCATTTTCCAAACAATGCATGTTTGGATTTTACCAAAAATGTGATAGGAATATTTGTTTTAACGTGAACAACATGAACAAAATTTTCCACCATCATGAGAAATCAATTTTTTAGAGATTATATCAAAAATTTTTGAAGGTTAATTTAAAATAAAATTATTTTAAAAATATTTTGTGAACTTTTTTTAAAATATTTTCAGAGTAAAGATTTTGTTTTCCTCAAAAATGTAATTATTGAAATTCTTATGGTATTTTAATTCATAAACAATGTCAACCCTTTATTTTAATTATGAACCATTGTGATTATATTATATTGATATCATCCTTATTATTTCTTTATAAGTTTTATGATAATTTTTATATAGGATGTAAAATTTTATTACCATTCACCATATTAATCTGGATAGTTTATGATTATGTTTATTTGATTGGAGTGAGTATTAAAATTTCATATGTTAGATTTTAAGTATGAATGTTTATGTTTATTATGTTTCACCCCTTTAATACAAGGAATGAATTAGAATTAGCAAGTTATGGGTGGGTCCCGGTTATAGATATCCCCTCAATGTATCGATAGGTCTCATGAGACAAATCAGTTTCCCAAATTTTAAGGATTTATACCAATGGATTTAAACTATCTTTTGAAAGGTCTTGATAGTTTTATATGTTCATCATTATAAATTCCCTTATTATGTGATAATTTATTATTTTCCATGTGATTATTCGATTAGTTATAATATCTATTGATAAGTTTCAAGATCATGTGATTATTTATATGAATTTATTTGTTCATCATTTATTTCTACCATATTATGACTAGTTTGTTAATTAAATGGAATTTGGTTTAGTTATTTACCTTTCTATATTTATTAGTCCTATTTATTCATGAGATATTTGGTTGTATTCTTACCATTACTGAGAAATTGAGCTCAATCATTTCTTATGTTTTATTTTCCCTAGGATAGCAAGAAGTGTTTTGTGTTTGATATATAGGGATAAGCTATGAGGAAAAATATAATTCCCAAAGAAATCTCTTTGTGTATTTTATATTTTCAATTGTAAGTTGAATTTAAAGTATATAACTATTTTACAAAGAGTAGTAAACCATTCAATATTTTTTGATGTGATTCCTTGTATCTTATTCCAATTTAATAAAGTATAAACTGGCTTCAGGTTACTGGAGTTAGGGTTGTTACATTGATCAACCTAGAACATAGAAAAACATATCATTCTCTTAAAAAATCATAACCAAAAATAGTTTCTCACTTGATATAATTATTCTCTAGATGAATAATGAGAAGAAAATATGGAATATAAGGGATGGGAAATCATATATAATCACTAAGGATTGATCTCCCAAGGTCGGTAATGGAAGATGATGAAAAAGTACTAAAATAACTCTATGGGATTCACCTGGATATCCCAAGGACCAAGAAAAATGGTGAGAGAATCATGGGGTTTAAAGGGGTTTAGGAATTTATACTAAATAATGGAAATAAAATATCATGGTACAACACCCTACACTATGGAGCAGAGGTTCTAACATCAGACAAGATTATGATGTAAAGGAAGGTAGCATGTTGTAATGGGGCTGGTCAAATCCATGTCCAAGAAATAGGGTGAGTTCCACGCTGCAAATATAAAAAACTATGATAAGTTCTGTGGTGAAATGAAAAAAACCATGTTGCATATTCCAATCACTAAAAATAAAGTAACATCACTGCCCATATCTACAGTGTAGCTACCACACAAAAAAAAGTAAAACCATAAGAATCCCTCCTTTTGGACTCTACGCCGCCGCCTATCTCTCTATGCCATAACTATACCAAAAATTGTAGAAGAATCAAAACTCTATATCCAAGACTATATTCCACATATATTATCTATAAACCATATGCATCCCTTTATGGTGTAGTATAAATCTCCATGCAGCAAAATCCTTCCCATCTGAAATATCATCTACAGCTCTATCAGCCACTCTTCAAATCCCTCAGAAATTCCCCCAAACACTACCATCACATTAATTATCACATATTAATGGGTTTCAAAGTTCATACCATTACATTTATACCTATATATACCTAATTAATCCTTAATTTATGAGTAAAAAATATTTATTTGAGGATTAGAGGTTCTCCCTTTATATATGTTACAACTATGTGAACTAGAATAGATCAAAGTATTTAAGTATAGGAGTTATGTGAATGAGACTTAAGAGAACATACCTGAATGAATGGATATACATGAGCAGATTTGAGTGAAGGAAGTATGACAAAAATAATTGGGTAATATCACCTATGTGAATAGAGTTTGATGAAATATAACAAAGTGACTATCTTGGGAAAATGTAATAGCATGAAGGTAGTTATGTGGGCCAATATGGGTGAACCTACTTGAGAGAAATACACTTTAGCTAAATAATATACCTAATATAAGGTAATTGGGAGATTTATACTAGATAAAATAAGAAAACTTAAGCATATTATACTAGGGTTAACATTATCTAGGTTAAAGGTAGTATTTAGGTGAAGTTGAGAATTACATTATAAAGTACCCAAGAGGAGTTTTACCACTGAGAAGTGGAAGGTTAAATTAGTATTTATTTGTACAATTTTTCTTTATTTTGAAATTAACCTTTATTGACCTATTAGGATATAATCCACTCTTATGATAAACCAACCTATCCCAAATTTAGTAAAAATAAATGGAACTAGAACACAATATTTTTACATGGTTTAGTTTCAAAGTTAGCCTACTCCAGGTTATGATTGGTTAGAATCCCCAATCACAGATTCTCTAATATAATCATAAGAATATACAATATACATTTCTTCACTATCATAGAGTCCCACTAGAACAATAGTTTCACACTGTCAGTTACGAAAATGATTACACATCAACAAAAGAAATACAACTTATAAATGTTGACAATTTCTGCAACAATAAATGAATATCTTTCTTTTGAGCCTTCAATATAAATAAAATATCACATGATTACATTATAAATAACTCCACTAAACTAGTTCTTCATAAAAATTATGCCTCTTTACTTCTCAACTATATTTTGATCATATAGTATATCAATTTATCATTATGTGTATTAAATGATTATGTCATAACAAATTTATAATTTGGAGAACTATCTGTACAAAAATATACTGCTTCTCAAACTATTGTATGAACTCACATACACTATTTCATACTAACTAAAAAGGATTTAATTTTTTCGATATTATGATCTCAAACTATGAGAAAAAAATTAATTTATTCACAAATTATCTATGTTTACCTTTATCACTCACTATTTTATATTATCATCTGGGGAGTAATCCACAATTTCTATGTCACTAGTTACTGATTAACAAACTAATTATCACATGAAAATTGTGTGGATGTGTGATGAATATTTATAGTGGTTCAATATCATGAGCTATCATCATCCATGAAGCATCTCCACATAATACTCAAAAAGTTTTCAATCTACAAACTCTCACCGCTCAAGGAATGCATCTTCGTGACTGATTTTCATGCTAAAAAACTCTTTAGAAAAGAATTTATACCTTTAAAACCATTATCCCACAAACTTATAACAATCCATCTACATAGGATATTAAAATCCATTCTCATGTATAGAATGGTTGTCCATGAATCGCTATCTGCATAAAACTATAAACTACTCTTCTGTATATAATTCATCCATATAGAACTCATCTGTACGCCATTCTTCTTTTCTGTATACAATATATTGGTTTGTGATGTCGAAAAATACTCCATATACATCTAAAAATGACTTTTACTTCATATAGAATTTAAACTCATTAATTTTTCCTCAGTTGCTACCTCATCCACGAAGCATCTTCTACATGGCATTAATCTCTACAAATAGCCTTCTCTGTAACATTTTCCTGGTTGATCTCACATGATGATTAATTTCTTTGCGGGTGCTCGGTCTGTAAACCCTCATTTTTGAGGGGTTTGTTCTTTAAGGGATCATATACATAGGTTGAAGATGTTATCACATCATCATTGGATGGATCACATTAAAACTATCGATTAGATTGGATGGATGATGATATATGCATATCATTTAAAGGATAGATGAATAGTACCCATGAAGCACCCATCCCATATTGATCCTTCAACCGAAATAGGATTCAGTTTATTACTCAAGTGTTGTAGCTGCACCTTAAAGATATAATTGAGGTTGGAACCCGAATTCACATTCACACACAACATGGGCCTATATTCTAGTGGGATTAGACCTAACCCATGAATGCCTACGGTCATGTGCTCTATAGACTCTATACATGGGCCCACCCACACCCATCTAGCTCTATACCACCTCTTCCACTCATGGCCAGGCCTGGGCTACTACATTAGGCTTGGTTGACCCTCATGTCCTATAAATCATACAGTCTATCTCATCCTAGGCCATTATATATTGGTTTGGCACATTTTTCTTAACTAAGGCCCATATTAAAATACTTATAATTATAGAGAAATATGAAACCGGGAATTAATTTTCATCCCAAATTCTCAATATTATTTTATTCTCAATTCATCATGAAAAATGAAATTCATATAGCATGGTATTCTCTATGATATCAAACAATGTTGTAAATAATGTGTCCTTATTAACACATGTCCTAGAAAATTAATATCATCACAAAAACCATCACATTTAAATACCAAGAAGAACTATTAAATCATGACATCCAATGTTGTATAAAGAAGAATTATCCATCCAATTCTATAATATGGATCCATAACAATTATCCAGTAATCACCACTTAATCCATACCAATTCTCTAGGCATCACCACTTCATACAAACTCACCAAACACATATTGAAATAGTGTGACAAAAAATGCAACACTTAGGTTCAACAATCTCTACCATTGTATTTTTTTGTCAGTATCCCTTCACATAAAAGACAATATATGTGTATCATATTTACTCCCCCTTAATGATAATCAAATGAAAAGGATATGTGGGGTATTCTTATCTCATCTATCTTCTCAAAAAACTCTTCTCTTACTTTCTTAAAAGAAGTAATGACAACAGATGATACTTGGAAAAGAGCCTTTAGTTAATCACCTATAAGTCTATGTGGGTGTACCCGATGTAGAAAATAATAGAGATAAAACCAAGGGAATCTAAGTTTTTTATTAAATATCTAGTAATGTAAAATTATGCTCTAAATGTCTCAAATGAAATAAAAGATCTAATACAAACTTTATAAAAAACATCATAAAGTTTAGGTGTGCAAGAATAATTTCCCCTTTTCTCAGTATTTCATCGATCAATCACTCCCCTTAAATAAATGAAATTCATAATGAGATAGGAGTGTGACTAGAAAATTCAAACCTTATAAAGGCTCCCCTAAATATATGAAATCTCTTTCATCAAAATAGAGTTAAATGAAATTCATGATGAATAACACCTCTCTAAAAATTACCTCCTTTGTTGTCATAATACACATAAAATAATAAGGAATAAGTAAGTGTCACTTCTTAGTCTTTAAGTGAGAGGATAAGGCTGAACATAAATTTTCATCCGTAGCTCAACAAACCTCTATTTTAGAATTGATTTGGTTAAATTTTCTGCAACCTAGTATTTGATAGAAATGTGTTATAGCTTGATATCTCCACCTTCTAACTTTTCTTTGATAAAATGATACATGTTATCCATGTGTTTGGATTTTGAATGCTGTATAGGATTTTTAGATAATCCAATAGAACCTTCATTATCACATGAAATTTTTAATTTTTTCTCAATCTCAATTTTCAAATCTTTTGATTGTACTTTCATCCAAATAATTTGTGTACATGAATGTGTAGTTGAAACATATTCATCCTAAAATTTGCTCATTGTTACTTAATTATACTTATTTTTATATAATCTAACAAATCCTTCTCCTAGAAAGAAGGTTCCAAATGAAGTTGATCTTCAGTTTGTACAATCACCTGTCCAATCAGCATCTATAAACCCCAATAGTTTTAAATATTAATTATGTTTGTATATAATCCCATAGTTTAGAGACCCTTTCACATATCTCATAATCCTCTTAGATTCAAAAAATCAAGACAATTTAGGTTCACTCTGAAATATAGCACATAGTGTTACTATATAAGTTATATATACCCATGATGCTATTAGAAAAATCATACTTCCAATGGTTCTTATAAATTATTTCTTATTAACACTATTTCTAGATTCATTCTAGTATAATTTAGTTCCTAATTAAATGGATGTTGAAACTTAATTTTCATTTTCCATTACAAAATTTTTTAGAAATTACTTTTTATAGTTTTCATATGATAGAAATATGGAATTCGGTTTATACTCAATCTGAAATCCTAGAAAATATGTCATCTGACCAAGAATTGACATCTTAAAATTTCTTTTCATTTTCTTAGAAAATTTTCCATGTAGACCTTCCTTGTCACCAGTAAATATGATTTCATTCACATATAAAATGACTATGGGAGAACTTTTGTTCATTTATCTCACATAACGGTTACTATAAACATTTCCTTTTATAAACATGATATCCCTTATACAACCATCTAATTTGGAATAAAAAACTATAGGGTCCTATTTCAGACCATATAAATATTTTCTCAATCTGTATACCATGATTCAATCATTATCTAATACAAAACCATCATGTTGTTCAATATAAACTTATACTTAAATATCACCATTTAAAAAGGTATATTTAACATCCATTTGATAACATTATAATATTTATTTGTTCCTACTACCAAGAACATTGTAATGGTTTCCAGTCTTGATACTAGTGAAAAATTTTCTTCCAATTAAATTCCTTCCATTTGATAATATCATTGGCACACCATCCTAGATTTGTTTCTTAATATTTCACCTCTCTCATTTATATTATTTTTGAAAACCCACATCATAACAATAACATTTTTATTTCTAGTTATTGGTACAAGACCCCAAGTGGAGTTATTGTAAATCTGATCAAGTTCCTCATTCATATATTGTATCCAGTCCTCTGGTTCAACTACTTTCACCACTATATGAGGTTCAATTTGAGAAATAAGTGCATTTTGATCTTCAATTCTCAATCTTATTCTAGTTTAAACTGATATTTTTAGTCTCAACATGTTTCTTCATTTTTTATACCATTTTCTATTATATTAACCATCTTTATATCCCTCACTTATATGTTCAAAATCAACATCAACAATGTTTGGATATTTCTCGATAGCTTCATCATTCTTATGTTCTATTTACGTACTATTTTTTCTAAATATTCATTAATTGTGATATCAGATTTGATATGGTTTTAATAAATTTTGACATCACTGTAGTCAACCAGCTTGTTCATTCATTTATTCCCACATTTGTAGCCTCTACCATTATATAGGTATCCCATGAAAATTCCTTCCTTGGATTTTTCTTCAAATTTTCCTAGATTGATGTTATTGATCATTATAATGCAAGGGATTCCAAAAAACTATGAAGTATTTAATATTTGGATTTTTTTTGTACCACAATTTATATTCTATATTTTTTATTTTTTATCTCAGTGGACATTTTTTCGGTGTATATATATATATAGAGAAGTACATAAAGATTGTAACATCCTATTACCTTAATCGGGTTAATTTTCCACCTTTTCTAAGTCCCCTTTTGATTAAGTATCCTTAAAAACAATTTTTGGGGTTTTTTGTAGGTTTCAGGTTGTATAGCTGAATACACACCGTGTACTTGGGGATGGATTCAAGTCATGATGTGGGGGTCACGTCGGAAGCTGGTACACATCCTGTACCTAAGGTACACATTCTATAGGGGTTAAATAGCATATTTTTAACCCAAGGTGATGGGTTTTTTAGTGTAACTTATCCAACATGGACTACACGTGTTGAACAAGAGGTACACGTCATGACTCGGCATGTGCCCAAGTTAAATTCACATGTTTAGTAGTTTTTCACATCTATTCTTTCCATATCTCTTGGATCTCAAACCATAGATCTCCCTAAGTGTTTTTTAGAGGCGTACCACCATCCAGATCGATCTGATCAGCTCCAGTTCATCATTGTTTCTTCTATGCGTCTCTTTGGGTAAGTATTCTCTCAAATCCTTCCTTGAGATTGATTATGATAGAACCTTAGCCTTGCGTTATCATATCCAATGATCCAAGTTGTATGTTTCTTGTTATCTTATTCAATATTCATTGTAAGATCTCATTACTAAGGCCTTTTTCCTTTGTTGGTTGTGGTGCGGTGGGTTTCCTTCTTCATGGTATGTGGTTTTCCTCTCTTCTATCAACCTTTTGTGTTTATGTTTGAATCAATATTGTCATGGATTGGATCCTGGGGTCTTCGTTTTTGTTGTTGGGTTTCATTATTGGTTTTGGGTTTTGTTTCAGGTGTGTGTGATCTAAACTTTGAGGTAGGTGGTTCCATCTCTAGCCTATGATAATGAACCATCTTGTTTTTCTTTTCAAATTTCTTTCTAAATTTATTTATGAAATTGGAATGATTATTGTGTGTGCTGAAAAGGGGTTTTTGAAAGAAAAATGGTTTTCTATGGATTTTGATATATGGATTATAAATGGTTTTGAATGGTTTTCAAGATATTAAAATGGTTTTGTGAAAAAGAGCACATGGGTTACCTTGGGTACATATGTAGAAGGTTTATCTTGAGGCCATCATCCATTGCTTTGTTATTATCAAGGGTGTTTGTCTGGGGGATTTCCTCTATTTCCTAGGCCCATTTTCTAGGAGATAGATATTGACATTTTTGGGGGATTACTCTTGGGGTTTTCCTCTTCTTACTAGGCCTGTTGTTCTAGGATTGGGCATATGCACTTGATTATTTTGGTACAAGTGGTCTACTTTCTAGACCTGTAGTATTCCTTGGTGTTGTGATACCTACGCTTCTGGTTTATACTGCTTGGATTTTTGAGTTAACCTTCATATGCATGTTGATGCTTATGAAATATGATATGGAAATATGCTTTTGAAAATGATATACCTACTTTTCTTTAGATCTATGAAAAAGGGAATGTTTACCATGTTTTCTATAAAACTATTTTACAACTTATCGAGCCATGTTTTATATAAAAATGAGCATACAAGATTTGTTATACAAAGACTTGTTATGGAACACCTAGGTGGGATCCTACTAATATTATTAGCTCATATCTTATGCACTGCTTTGGTGGTGTGTAGACCTTTATTTCTATTCCAGTACAGAGAAAGGCAAGGCACCACAGTGAGGCGGTGAGGTTCATGTCAGGTGGGATGGGTAGCTGATGGCAAGATGGTTGGAGTTTTCCCATGTCATCATTGGAGTAGATGTTGGTTTTGAGTCCCGTGTAGTCGTGCTTTTCTTTTAGAGTTTTTAGTTTCTATTATATTTTTTTTGTTTTATTTTCTATAGTTATGGCATATATATTTAGTTAGTCTTCCAATTTTCCCTTCCTTCCTTGTATATATATGTCATGTGGTTGTTCAGGTTGGGTGAAATCATTCCCTCAGTTTTTTTGTTTGATGCCCAAGTGCCTGTCACCAACCTATGGGGATCTGGAACGCCCTTCAGGTATGTGACGGATTGGGTCGAGTTTCGTGTTTGAGGGTAACCTAGGTTAGTTCATTACAGTTTGGTATCAGAGCTATGTTTGTCCTCAAGAATCTTTTCTTGGGATATCTGTTAGACTGGAGATAGAATTTTTGGGACTTAAGAGTTATGTTGCAATGTGTGTATGTCCATATCTTGTTGTAACAAGACTTGAGTTACCATGGGATGTTAGGATATGTGTCTCTAGTGTTGGTTTTTTCTTTTAAAATCTTAGTTTTTTATTATGGGTTTTCTAGTTTGAACTGAGATTTGTTAGGTGTCTAATCATTCTTATGTCTCGGTGTGCCTATAACTTACTATCAGTGTGGCAATGGGGGTCACACCAAACATTCTTATCATATGCCTATGAAAATGTGCAATATATGTGGAAGTTTTGGTCATCTACAGTATTTCTATCATGCTATGAATACATTGCGTTATGGTCAGGGTTCGTCGACTCCAAAGGCTACTTCGGTGCAGTCAGAAGCATCAAATATTATTGGGTTCCAGCCACAGGCCTCATGAGTGAAGCATTTACACATAGTATATGTATTTCCAATGGATGTTTATGTAGGTCTGGCAATAGTAAGAGGTATTCTCCTTATTGCATATTTAGTAACTACTACCTTGTTTAATATTGGTTCCTCTCACTCATTTATATCTGTATGTTTTGTTGATATGATTAAACATCCAGAGGAACTTATGCCCTTTACAATAGAATTAGTGACAACTCTTGGTAAGAGGAAAGAGTAGGTATTTAGGTGTCCTTGTTCATTTACAATAGCTGACATAGAGTTGGTCTAGGATTTTCTCATTCTTGATTAGTATTTTTTTGACATCATCATCGGTATGGATTAGCTTGTCGCTCATCGAGTTGAGGTTTATTTTTATCACCAGTGTGTTTTGTTTCTTGATACTGATGGGATATATCATGTGTTTCAGGGATAGTGGGACACGAGGTCAGGTCATGCAAGACCATCCCACCCAGAGCTCAAGAGTTTGTTTGTTTCTGTTGAGTTTGAGACTGATAAATTTTCTTCTGTTGAGGGTCTTCCTGTTGTTGTTCAAGACATTCCTAACATTTTACCAGAAAACTTCTCTAGACTTACTCCAAAGAGTGAGGTAGAGTTCAAGATTTACCTAGTGTGAGGTATGCATCCAATATTGATGCCTTCTTATCATATGGAACCAGCAGAGTTAAAAGAGATCAAGATTTAGTTGGATGACCTGTTAGAGAAATGTTTTGTTCTCCCTGGTTTTTCTCCTTTGGAATCCTCTGTGCTATTTTCCAAGAAGGAAGATGGTTTACTTAGAATAAGTGTGGAATATCAAAAGTTAAATTGGGTGATGGTTAGGAACAAATATCCTTTTCCACATTAGGATGATTTGTTTGATCAGTTAAAAAGAGCAAAGTGGTTTTCAAAGATTGATATTCAGTCGGGTTATCACTAGCTCAAAGTTTGGGAGTCTAATATAAATTAAACTTCCTTTAAGAGAAGGTATGGCCATTATGAATATCTCATGATTCCTTTCGATTTGACTAACACTCCTACAGTTTTTTTGGCCTTGAATAATTGGATATTTGACCAATATCTTGAAACTTTTGTGGTAGTTTTCGTGGATGAAATTCTGGTTTATTCAAAGTCTTATCGTGAGCATGAGAACCATCTGATTTTGGTTCTAGAGATTTTGAGAAATCATTGTATATATGGAAATCCTTCAAAATTAAATTTCTGGGTTCAAGAAGTGAAATTATTGGGGTAGATAATTTCTAACCATGGCTTATCAATTGATCTAGAGAATGTAAAAGTTGTTTTATCATGGGAGAAACCATGAAATGTATTTGAAATTTGAATCTTCCTTGGTCTTACTAGATACTACCAACGGTTCATCAAGGATTTCTCTAAACTAGTATCACCTTTGACTACCCTTACCAAGAAAGTGGTGAAATTATCATGGGGTAAAAAGTGCTAGTTTTCCTTTGATGAACTGAAATGACTTCTAACATCGGCACATGTTCTGATCTTACCTGAGCCTGGTAAGGCGTAAGTGGTGTTTTGTGATGCATCTGGTGCTGGTTTGGGATGTGTAAGGATGTAGGATGATCATGTGGTAGATTATAGATCTCATAATCTCTGACCAAATTAGAATAACTACCCCACTAATGATTTAGAACTTTCTACTGTGATGCATGTGCTTAAATGTTGGTAGAACTATCTCTTTGAGGAGAAGTTCAAGGTTTTATCTGATTATAAGAGTATAATCTATATCTTTTCCCAGAAAGACTTGAATATCATAAAAAGATGATGGTTATAATAACTTTAGATGTTTTACTTCAACATTTCCTACACCCTGGGAAAAGGGAATGTTGTTGTAGACACTCTAAGAAGGAAGGTACCATCGTAGGCTATTCTGGAATCGAAGGAAGAGTGTAATCTTATGAGGATTTTTGATCAGATGCACTTGAATGATTTGGAGGATGTTTCAAGGATATTAATGAACATTGTTCAGTTTTCATCATCTCTTATGGAGTCTATCTTGTAAATTCAACAACAAGATGATGAGTTTCCACAAATTTGGGAAAACCTTTATGGTAGGGAGATAGCTCCTAGATGGTCTCTTTTTTCAGAGGGAATACTTTACTTTAGGAAGTGAGTTATCATCCTAGCACCTGTGAGAATTTCAGTCTTGTTTTATTTTCATATATCTTCATGGTTCGTTTATCCAGGTGAAACAAAGATGTATTATGACATGAGAAGATGGTTTTGGTGGCCAGGTATGAAGCGCGACATCGTAGATTATGTGTCCCACTATTACACATTCCAATGGATAAAGGAAGAGAACATGAAACCTTATAGTAAGATTCAGCCTCTTTCAGTTCTAGTTTAGAAATGGGATGAGGTATCCATGTATTTTGTTGTTGGGTTTCCATGGATTCTCTGAGGGAAAAATGTTATCTTTGTGGTTGTTGATTGGTTGATGAAATCTTCTCACATCATTCTGATCAAAGACATCACTAAAATTGAAGATCTGGGTAAGATATATGTGCAGGAGATTGTGAGGTTACATGGGATTCCTTTTTCCATTATCTCATATTGGGATCCTAGGTTACCTCAAGGTTATATAGGAGTCTTCAAGAGGCAATGGGGACTTAGTTCACGTTGAGCACAACTTACCATCCACAGACAGATGGCCAGATGGAGCGTGTAATTCAGATCCTAGAGGATATGCTTCGTGCATGCATCTTGGATTTTGGTGGATCGTGGGATAGCCATATGGGACTGGTTGATTTTTTTTAAAACAACAGTTACAAGTTTTCGGTTATAATGGATCTTTTTTAAGCATTGTATGGTCGCCTGTGCAGATCTCCTCTTTTTTGGGCGAAGGTACGAGAGGTAGCTTTGGTTGGACCAAGTATGGTTCAAGAGATGCTGCCAAAGATTTAGGAGGTGCGTCGATGTATAGTTACAACCTAAAGTTGACATAAATTTTATTCATATTGGTGGAATCATCCTTTGGATTTTTCTATTGGTGAATGGGTTTTCTTGAAAGTTTCTCCTCGATTGGGTCACTATCTACTTGGAAAACAAGTAAATTTCGCTCCAAGATATGTTATACCATTTGATATCACTGAAAAACTTGGGAAAGTTTCTTATTAGTTTGAATTGTTAGCTCATTTTAGGGAAATTCAGGATGTTTTCAAAATATACCATCTCAGGAAGTATCACCCTGACCCTGCTTGTGTTCTAAGTTCGGAAGAAACTGAGTTAGAGCTAGATACTTCTATTTTAGAGAAAGGAGTTGAGATTATTCACTCTTAGTCAATAGTCTATCGTGGAAAGTATATTCTGTTGGACATATTTCTATAGAAACAAGGATCATATTCTCATGTGACTTGGGAACGAAATTCGTTGATGAGGGAGCAATGGCCTCATATCTTTCTAGGGGATACATCTTCCACATGACTTCCCGGGGATGGAAAGTCCTTGTGGTGTGGAGTTTGTAACATCTCTTTACCTTAATCGGTTTGGTTTTCCACCTTTTCTAAGTCCCCTTTTGATTAAAAATCATTAAAAATAGTTTTCTGGTATTTTCTATAGGTTTTAGGTCGTGTACCTGAAGTACACATTGTGTACCTGAAGTACATACCGTGTACTTGAAGTACACATATTGTACTTGGGGATGAATTCAATTCTTGATGTGGGGGTCATGCTAGGAGATGGTACACATCATGTACCTGAGGTACATGTCATGTAGGGGTTAAATAGTGGATTTTTAACCTGAGGTGATGGGTTTTTCAGAGAAACTTATGCAACATAGACTGTACATCTTGTCCAAGAGGTACATATCGTGACTCGGCCCACGCCCAGATTAAATTCACATGTTTAGTAGTTTTTATCATCTATTCTTTCCATATCTCTTGGCTCTCAAACTAGAGATCTCCCTAGGAGTTTTTTAGAAGTGTATCACCTTCCAGATCAATTTTATTAGCTTTAGTTCATCGTTGTTTCTATGGTGCATCTCTCCAGGTAAGTGTTCTCTCTTATCCTTCCTTGTGATTGATCACGATAGCGCCCTAGCCTTGCGTTATTGGATTCACTAATCCAAGTTGGATGTTTCTTATCATCTTCTTCTAGATCTATTGTAATATCTCATTCCATAGGCCTTTTCTCTTCATTATTTGTGGTGTGGAGGTCATCCTTCCTTGAGGTATGTGGTTTTCCTCTCTTCCTCCGACCTTTTGTGTTTATGTTTGAATCAATATTATCATAGATTTGATCCTAGGGTCCCCATTGGTGTTTTTGGGTTTCATTCTTGGTTTTGGATTCTGTTGCGGGTGTGTGTGACCCAAACTTTTAGGTAGGTGGTTCTGTCTCTAGCCTAGGATAATGAACCTGGTTGTTTCTTTTTTGGAAAATTGCTTTCTAAATTGATTTATGAAATTGGAATGATTTTGGTGTGTTTTGAAAAAGAGTTTTTTAAAGAAAAATAGTTTTCCCTAGATTTTTATAAATGGATTATAAATGGTTTTGAATGGTTTTCAATACATTGAAATGGTTTTGTGAAAAAGAGCACATGGGTTACCTTGGGTACTTAGGTAGAAGGTTTAGCTTGAGGCCATCATCCATTGCTTTGTGATTATCAAGGAGGTTTGTCTTGGGGATTTCCTCTATTTTCTAGGACCATTGTTCTTGGAGACAGATATTGACATTTTGGGGGGATTACTCTTGGGGTTTTACTCTACTTCCTAGGCCTATTGTTCTAGGATCAGATTTGTGCACTGGATTATTTTGGTACGACCAATCTGCTGCCTAAAACTATAGTATTTCTTGATGTTGTGATATTTGTGCTTCTGGTTTATACTGCTTGTATTTATGAGTTAGCCTTGATATGCATGTTGATGCTTGTGAAATATGATATGGAAATATTATTTGTAAAATGATATACCTGATTTTGTTTAGAACTGTGAAAAAGGAAATGTTTACTATGTTTTCTATAAAACTTCTTTACAACTTATCATGCAATGTTTCATTTAAAAATGAGCATACAAGATTGGTTATACATAGACTTATTAGAGAACACCTCGGTGGGATCCTACTGAGCTTGTTAGATCACACCATGTGCACTGCTTCAGTGATGTGTAGACCTTTATTTGTCTTCTAGTGCAGGGAAAGGCATGGCACCATAGTGAGGCGATGAGGTTCGGGTTAGCTAGGATGGGTAACTAATGGTGAGATGGTTGGAGTTCATCCATGCCATCATTAGAGTAGATGTTTTTTTTGAGTCCCTTATAATTGAACTTGTCTTTTGGAGTTTTTAGTTTCTGTTATAATTTTTTTGTTTCCACCGTTTTCTACAGTTATGGAGTATATATTTTGTTATTCTTCCATTGTTCCCTTCATTCCTTGTATATATATGCCATGTGGTTATTTAGGTTAGGTAGAATCGTTCACTTGGTTTTTTCATTCGATGCTCGGGTGCTTGTCGCCAGCCTGTGGGGATCAAGAATACCCTTCGAGTATGTGACAGATTGGGTTGGGTGTTAGGTTTGAGGGTATCCCGGGTCGGTTCATTACATAGCTTCTCTCCAAAAATACTTTGAGGTGTTGTGTTCAGCTAACATAGTCTTATCCATCTCAAATATGCTTCTGTTCTTTATTTTATCTACCCAATTTTCTATGGAGTATATAGTGTGTTGTATTGATGTTTGATTCCATTTTTATAAAGATAACTTTCAAAATCATCACAAGTAAACTCTTTACCATTATCTGATCTCTGTTTCTTGATATATAGAACTATCTCCTTATCATCTTGCCTTTTAAAAATTTTGAAGATTTTAGTTGCCTCTAATGTATGCTTGATAAACATGAAATTAGTAATTTGAGTATAATCATCTATAAATGTAATGAAATATAGATCACTACTAGTATAATTTTTTATCATTGGGCCACATAAGTTAGTATGAATAATTTCAAGGGGTATAGAAGATATAATATACACCCCTTTGTGTGAACATTGGGATAATTTACCTTTTTGATAGGTTTCATAGATTTCACCCCTTTATCTCTTTTTCTTGGGAAAATATCTCAAAATATATTTCATCAAGATTTTATTTATACTCCTTTGACCAAGATGGAAAATAATTCTATACCAAAGGTTGTTTTCATCTTTTGGAACTCAAATAAAATGGATTGGTAGAATCACTAATTTGAAATATATTATCATTAGTTAGTTTTCCTTTAATGATAATTATTTCATCCTTTATGAATTTAATGATATCTAAACCCTTTTTAAACACAACCTCATGTTTATTATCACAAATTTTACAGAAATAAAGAAAATTGTGTTTCAACCCCTCAAAAAATAACACATTATTGGACTTCATATTTTGGGAATCAATCATTTCTTTTCCAACTCCTTTAATTTTCAGTGAACAATCATTTCCAAAGGTTAGTAATCCTTTTTCATGATTCTTAATGTTTCTCAAAATTTTAATGTCACCAATAATTTGTGATGAATATCCACTATTAAGAATCCATGACTTGGTTTTTCTACTGGATTTCAAAGAAACTTCATCAAAACATGATTTTTATTTATTCATATTTTAACCCCCTTTTGTTTCATAATATTGGATGTTTTCTTCAGGGAGAATACTCATGTACTTTTTCATTAATATGGACTTATTAATCACATATGACACTAATTTCTTCTAAGGAGTCAAATTTGTTTTGTGTTTGAAGATGGGATAAATTCCTGATAACAGCTTGCTTACTTTGAAAATTTTATCTCCTATTCTTTGAATAGCTACCCCTTGGTTCATCTCTCATCTTTGGTAGGGACATGTTATACCAACATAAATAAGTTTTATTCCCAAACACTCCACAACACTAGAAGTGTCTTTTGAATCATTATCTTCCTTGATGATAATAGGCCTATCTTGAAGATTTTTGTTGTTTTCATTCCATATACTGAGATTGTCTCTATTCTGGGGAAAACTTCTTGGATAATTTCTTTCTTCATTTGAATTCGAAGATGATTTCTTACTAGTATTCATGTTCCATACTTGTCTATAATTTATTTTTAGAGCTGTATTATTAGATATAACATATTTATTTTTAGATTAGAAGATTGTTGAATAAACCTACTTCTTTGAATCCCTCGTTTCACTAGTTTGTGGTGATTATGTCTTTTCCACAACATCCTTGTTGAAATATTCTCTAATATTTTTCAATATATTATAAACATTAATACATTTAAACTAACTCTTTAACTATTATTCTTCTTTGAGAAAAAGTTTTTCTTTAATGTCATTTTCCTTATTTTCCATTTTAGCCACTTTTATATTGTGTCTTTTGAATTAATCAATGTAGAGAATATATTTCTTTTCACATTATTCCTTTTTGTCCGTTGTATTTTCTTTTTATTTTAATAACAATATATTCTCCTTATTGAGATTTGTTTCTTTATTAATAAAATATTATAATTAATTTTTCAACATGTGCTCTATCTGTGTTTGTTCACTTTAATCATCTTCACTTCCAAAGGTTTCAAACCCTTATTCAACATGAGTCATGAAGTCAGTTTCATCCTCTTATTGGATTATTTTTGTGGAGTTATATTCACATTCCTTGCTCACTAAACTTCTTCTTTTAATTTTAAATAATTTATTCTCACTTCTATAAAATTTGTTTATGCCTTTTGATCTCTTCCCCCATTTATTTTTCTATGGTTTTTCATTATCTCTCTCAATCTCCACGTACTTATTTTTAAGAAAATTTACAGCCAAATTTCCAATGTCATTACAGTTGTAGAATATTGGTGGTAATTTACTTTTACCCATAATCTTTCCCTTATTGAATCATTTTGATACAAGAGAAATGATTCTGTTAAAATCTTCATCTTCATTTTCATCATTAGATTCACTTGATTCTGAAATTTCATCATCTTTGATTTTTATCTTTCTTGTGGATTTAAAATCCATCTCATCTTTTATCTTCTTCTTGAAGACTGGGAACTTTTGTATTTCTTATGAAATGATTATGTTATATAATTCATAAAGAGAAATATCATCTCTATATTCCAGATCTAATACTATAGGATCAAACCTTTCAGGAAAATTTGTCATCTATTTTTTTTAAAGTAGTTTAATCATCCATATTTTCACCAAAACCCCAAATATTGCTGAAATTTTCATTTAATATTTTGAAATAGTAATCAACACATTATTCTAAACCCATGTTGATATCTTCAAATTTGCTTCTCCAAATTTTCAATTTGGGCTTCTTAACTTTCTTGTTTCCTTCATAACTTCTTTCCAATTTATCCTAAATTTCCTTGTAATTTTTGAGTCCCATAACCTTTTTGTAAATTTTTTTTAAAGGGACATCAAAATGTAATTTTGAGTATTTCTATCAACTTATATATTTTTTTTCTATAAAATTCATAAGAGATTCATCAACAGTATGTGGGAATCCAAGAGTAACTACATCTTTAACTTCAAGGATAAGAGATAGAAGATGGGGAAACATATTATTCTTGTAACTGTGATAGTTTTTCCATAAAAAAGTAGGAACACCCATACTATTAAAAAAATTATGATTATCCATCTCTAATTATTAGTGGATCCTAACAGAGATAACATAGTGCTCTAATACCAATTGAGGTTCCTATGAGGAGTTGAACCACTAAGAAGGGGGGTTAATCAGTGGTGATTTTTACAATTTTTTATTATTTTTAAATTAACATATATTGACCTATTAAGATCCAATACACTCTTATGATAACTCAACTTCTCCTAAATGAAGTAAAAATAATTGGAATAGGAACACAATATTTTTTCAAGGCTCAGTCTCAAAATGATCATACTTTTTATTCTGATTGGTTAGACTCCCCAATCACAAATTATCCAATATAATCACAAGAAGTTACAATATACATTTCTTCATTAGCCTAGAGTCCCACTAGTATAAAAATTTTACACTTTCATTTACCAAAATGATTACACATCAACATAAGAAAGTTCACTTCTAAATTTTGACTAGTTCTGCAACAACTGATGAAGATATTTCTTTGGATCCTTTAAGATAAATAAAATATCATATGCTCACATTACAAAGAACTCCACCGAATAGGTTATTCCTCTAAGTTCCAACACTTTACTTATCAACTATAATTTTATAATATTTTATTCTAATATATTATTATGTGCATTAAATTATTATGTCATATAATATGTATCATTTGGAAAACTGTTTCCTCAAAAAATATACTAATTCAAGAATTTATGCATGAATTCACATACACTTCCACATATAAAGTATTTTATTATTTAATTAGCACGATCACAACCTATTAGAAACAAATTAATTTCTCCAAAAATTCTCTCTATTTTCTTTTAGTTCTCACTATTCTACACTATCATCTACGAAGAAATATATAATTTATAAGTGATTATTCTCCGGTTATCGAATCAGTTATCAAAAAAAATTACAAATGTGCAAATCAGTTTTAAAGTGGTTTAATACTATGAGATATCATCATCCTCAAATCATCTCCACATAATAATTAAACATTATTCTATCTACATACTCTCATTATGCATAGAATGCATCCTCATGGTTGATTCGAATACTACAAAAGTCTTTAGTAAATCATGCATACATCACCAAGAAGTGTACCAAAATTTGATAATAATCCATCCACATAGGATCTTAAAATCCATTCTCACATATAGAATGGTTGTCTATGAAGAATTATTCTCACAGCACTATCAACTAGTCTTCTATGTAGAATTCATCAATGTAGCACTCATTTGTACACCATTTTTCTTTTTTACATACAACCTACTGGTTTGAGATGTCAAAAAATACTACATACACGTTCAGAAATGAATTTTCCTCCACCTAGAGTTTAAGATCATTTGTAGTTCCTCGAATACAACATTTTCCTCAAAGTATATTATTCATGGTGTTCATCATCACAAATAGTCTTTTTTGTAATGCTTTCTTGGTTGATCTTGTATGGAGACTGAGTACATTGTGGGTGCTCAGTCTGAGAACCCTAATTCAACAGGGGTTCATTTGTGAAGGGATCATACACATAGGTTGAAGACAATATCCCACCATCATCAGATAACTCACATTCAAATGATTGATTAGATCGGACATATGATTTTATATGTGTAACATTTAAAAGATGGGTGAATAGTACCCATGAAACACTCATCCTAGATCAATCCTTCAACCAAAATTGGATTTGGTTTATTACTCAAGAACTATCCTTGAACCTTCAAGTAGGCACCATGGTTGGAACACTAATTCACATTCACACACAGCATGGGGCTACACCCCAATTGGATTCAGCTTGAACCATGTGTACCTGTGGGCACGTGATCTACATGCCCTATACATGGTCCCTTCTACACCCAATGGGATCTATGCCTCATCTACTACTCATGGGAATGAATGGACTTCTACATTAGGAATGGTTGACCATCGGGTCCTATAAAGTCAAAGGTCTAGCTCGGTCTAGTCTATTATCTAGTGGTATGGAACATTTTTTATGTAAGTCTCTTATTAAAATACTTATAAGTATAGAAAAATATACAGCCAAAAATTAATTTCCATCGCAACTTCTCAAGCATATATTCTTCTCAATTCATCATGGACAATTAAATTCATATAGCATGGTATTGTTTAATATTAAAAACAATTTTATAAATAATTTATCATTCTTAAAACATATCTTAGACAATTAATATAAATAAAAACAATCATCACATTTAAATACCAAGAAGAAATGTCCAAGTGTGACATCCAATTCCATATAAAAAAGAATTTTTCATCCAATGCTATAAGATGGATCCACAAAAATTATCCAAGAATCATCACTTCATCCATAACAATTATACAGGAATAATCACATCATTCAAACTCACAAAACACATATTGACACACTATGACAACAAATGAAACACTTAGGTTCAACGCATTATAGTATCATATTTTGGAATTCATGATATAGAAAATTAAACACTCTCTTGATATGGAAATGACATTCAAGTCATTAATCTAATACTTAATCTAAAGTAGTGAGTAAGGAGTCAATAGATGTGATATTAGGGAGGCATTGTACTATTTCTAAATCCATTATAAAGGTAATGAGCTATGAAAATAGTGAACATGGACAAATATTGTAATTCTACAATACTAGTGCAGAAAATTAGATTCTAGTACAACCAGAACATTATTTGTGTATGCTACTTAGATTATCCCTTTGTGGTGAACTAGTAAAATTATTGTGCCTTGTGTTAATTTCTAAGTTTTATATCATGTTAAATGTGAATATAACAATGATAGGTTTAACAAGTTCCTAAAAACATGAGAATAATATCTTATGAAGAAAAATAAAAAATTTGACACCATGATTCACCTATCCCTCTCTCAAGGTGCCTTGGGTTTCAAAACAATGTCTATATACTCATTTATGGCTGTAATAAGTTGATCATCTAAAGTATTCACCACACATTGAGGCAAAATAACCAAATAATAAGTGTTTAGTTTTAACTTTATGTTCCCAGACCCCACTCATCTTGACTAAATATCCTACTCACCTATGAAAGAAAATATCAATCCATCCACTCAAAAACATGCCACTCCTCAATAATGGTGGTATATCTAAGAATATATTCCTGATAGTCGGTCCATACCAAGTATGAAATCATAGGGCTTCATCAAAACAATTATGAGGTCCCATAAAAATCTCTCTCTACTAAGAACAATCTTGCATTGTTGATAGATGTGGGTGAGCTTGTGATCATTTCAAGTAAGATTATTTAACCATATAGGTTGTTCTAGAATCTCTAAATATAACTTAAAATCTCAAACAAGAGATATAGTTATAAAGTAATAGATTTTAGTGATATCTAAAAAATAGGTTCTGTTGTAGAGAATGTGTGATTCCAAGTCATAACCCTCATTCACCTACATCTGGTTGTGTCTCTGACTTCCATTTCCCTTATCCTAGCATGTACCACATGGGGGTGGTGGTCCTGGAAGCATATCATAGTTTATTCTACCTCTAAATCCTCATCCTAGTACACTACCATCTTCTATTTCATAACTACCTCCATGAGGACCACCCTATCCTCTTCAAGGATCTCTTTGATCATGTAATTTCCTCTAAAACGGAGGATTATCAACTGCCTCACTTCCCTCTACTACATGTTGATTTAGGAATCTATAATACATGTAATATCATCCTCTATAAGCAGAGAAAATCCTGACTCTTTTCTATACAATTCCTCTATAAAACTTTTGATCTACCAACCCTTAGGTCTTGGACTTCACAAGAGTATTCCTCTAATGTAATAACTCATATGCCTTTGAATAGCGGGACACTACTGATAAATCTGCTATTGGATTACCACCACCAACTATAACTTCCTGCTTCTCATTTTCTAAAAAGCTCTCAATCATTATTTCCCTCTCCAAAACCCCAATATAAGCGGAGATTCATTGTGTAATGATGTTGGATCAGATATCTCTATGAATTCTATGCTCAAAATCCCATACTCAAAGGAATAAATCATGAATCATAGTGAGGGAGTACCTTATGAGGTTTATAAGCCTTGATGCAGACTCTAAAATAAACATGACACTACTTGCAATAGAGACACTCAAACTCTACCCATGGGGGAGTCATCTCATTGTGGGTCTGGATAATCAAGGTCCACCAAATACTCTATAAAACATAGATAAGTAAAGATATAAGAACTATTTTCTAATATAAGGGTGTGTCCAAAAAAATTTAAATTCTTAAATCACTACCGCAAGAAAAAACTTTGCTACAAGATGGTCATGATTACCTCATCACTTTGGTGGTTACTACAACTAAAACTCACAAAGTGAACTCAACCTACGTTCATCCTCATTCCATCCCACTGGAATAATCCACTACTCAGAAAGTGGATGAACATCTACAATTATTGAAAGTATAGAGTCTACTCACTACATTATGGGTGGATGATCTACAACCCATAGGGTCAATGGGAACATCTCATGATCATGTCCCTATATGGAAGCATCATCACTCAGTTTGACAAAAACAAGAGGTCCAATTGCTATTATGGGCATGTCATGACACCGCCTCAATATCCTAGCTATCTATTTATATGGTGACATCCTATAATAAATAAGATAAAACATGGTCATTAAATAATATATGGTTATATGAGACAATAAGGAAACATAAATAAATAATTGGTCCCTATCTATTTCTTGTACCATTTTAATTATTCCACAGATTCAATGCCTTATAGATTCGAGTTGACAAGAAGGTTATTTGATTCCTTGTGAGTGGATACATTGGTCACCGCACTAACATTGGGTTCCCTGGTCTGAAATAAAAACTCAAAACCCCTTGAATCTATCACCCTAAATTATCAAAAAAAATCTCAAAAACACATAACTCTAATATATATATCTAAGATGGACCTTATATGCCACTTTTACATAACCCAATCCATCAAAAACATACATGTACTAACAGTAAGCTAAGTGTTACACCCTAATCCCACCTCCAATAGGACAATGTATGGTAACTAGAACCAAGTATGAATATCTCATAAGATGGGAGGCTTATCCTAATATGACTATACATAATTACTAATCCACATATATGGAGGAAATGGAATCCCAAATAAATAACCAATAGGAATATAAATAAATCCATGTGACTCATGTTAAGATCCATATAGGAATGAAAATTTAATAAATTGTAAATTAATGGGAGGGAAACACATGACCAACAAACCTAAAATGAAACCAACCTAAAGCAACTGGTGTGAAGGGATCTCTATAACCAACTAGAACCAAACATAAACATCATCTACTACTATCACTTATAGGTGATACTAATATCTCACTCCACTAAAACAGTGTCCACAAAGGTCACCGCTTAACTGTATATCATCTATATAAGTAATGACATGTGAGGGGAAAATTCCCATATAGGGGTGAGCATTTATATACCCAGTAGGGAACCTTAAAACCCATAGAGTAAATAAAGGTCCAGAAGGATCAAAACCGTAGAGTTAATGAATAAAATATAAAAGAAATAAGAATAAGAAAACATGAATCCCAAATATAATTTTAATTATAAGAACCCATACACCAAGTCCCACACATCAATAGACCAGTTTTTTAAAGAAATCTATCACACTAAGAAACCCAAGAATTCAAGATTCCCAACTAAACCAAATCCATATCATCTCACTGACTATAGTGGAGGACCCATGTTGCGCCAAGATAAGTATCAGTCAACAGAATGTATATTCCTAATGGAGCACCCTCTTCTCATTGAACATGGTCATTAAATGAGGAGTACCTAACTCCATAAATATCAGACCTGCACCCCCAATTAATTCTAGAGCACTGGTTTGGGGAGTTTGGAGAACCCATGTCTTGTCAATTGTAAGGGAATTTCATCTCCGTTATTGAAATATAGAGAACCCAAACCTCATGAATGTGGGGTAGTACCAAACTCTAACAACATATGGTGATCTTCCTTCCTATAATCAACACAAATATAGGGGTGTACTGAACCCTAGGGTATGATCTGGTCATCATGCCTAATCCCAATCATCGAACTTATAAATATAAGGATTCTAAACTACTTTAACAACCTTTTCTATCATGTATAATGTTTGATAGGGATATATTTTATCATTCCACATAGAAAAACACTTAGGATAGGGTTTCTACTCATATTAATTAAATATGTGGGTTAAAAGATGCATATATGCCTAAGAAGGGATCATGTTGAGTCATTTATCTCTAGATCTTGACACAGTCATAGAATGAGCCATAATACCATGACATAACACCTAACCCACTAGTTTAACATTGAAATGAAACTCATAACACTGTAGATAATTCCAAAAAACACCTTCACCATACTAAACCCACATATCCATGTCACATATATTACTTTCATGTCACAACTAGACCCGCCATGACACAGAAAACCTTACAAAATATTAACTCAAAATATTATGTCCTCGACATAAGATTAGTCATGGCCCCTCATAATGGTCCATTTTATTCCTACATACCATTGTAAAGAGGGGATCATGGTGCAATATAGAGTTTTGTAATGTGATCCTATTATAAAAGCTGGGGGATATTCATGAGACCCTATGTTGTGGCATGATATTCCTTATCATGGAACAAGATGAACCTACATAGAACAATATCATAGTTATCTTTTTCCATTTAGTACTATTCCCGCTAGGTCATGCCACCACTTCCATAAACCAGTGAAAAAATCCACCATCGTAATGGTTCATGTCTTCCACTCGATTGAACCACAAGAAGGAATAGATAATTTTATAGAGATATTCATTAACGCAATTTAAAAATACGGTAAACTAATAAGAAAGGGTTAATTTTCCAAAAGGGTAAATCATTATATAAATCAATAATTCTTAATACCAGTGATATTATAAGACTAGTATATAGATTCATAATTATATCATGTGATAATGGATCATGAGGTGAAAACATTTTCATACCTTGGATCCCATTCATTAATGTCGCATGAATTAATACTTTTGGAATGTAAGGGATAACCACATAATAATCATTAGAATAAGCATCATTCAAGACAACTAGGGGTCTAAAAAACACCACTAATGGATTAGAGGTTAATAGAGAAAAAGAAAATTTTGAGGGAGAGAGATTTTATCCAATATTTATAATGAAAACCCAGGCCAATCCAATCGTGGTGTAACACAAATGGTTGTGGTGAAACACCCCAAATCTCAACCAAAACTACAACTCAATAGTAATAATCATTCCATAGTTTATCTTGGTTAATATAAGATCTAAAACCCATGTAATGATAAAATCCATTAGTAATTTCTCATAAAACTCAACCAGTTCTCATAACTTCACATGACTTGACCTAATAACAATACAGCACTAGGTGTCATGGTGAAATCCATAATCCTATAATAAAAATGAAATAAATATCATCATTGTGGAATAATGATCCCTAAATAGGGTAAAACTAAAGGTGGTGCACATCATGTACCTCCTATATAATATTAACCCAATGGAACATGACTAATCATGTTGTCACTTAAACACCACAACATAAGGGAACAATAATGGTGTGAAATAACACACCACACCGTAAGTCACTCTCCAACTCAAAAATTATTAAAGGGATCAAAATAAAAATTTAATGTTATTACACATTAGATGTTCCAAAATGGGACTAAGTTAGAAACATTTTAAAAAATAATTTTAAAAAATAAAATTTTCAATAATTAAGGTTTAAATTACGTTCTCAATCTCCCCTCACTATACTTGAGATATGGGTTTTGGATTCACTTCCCTCTATATTTCATTAATATGTTATCAATGGGTGAGATGAAATAAATTTTGAGATATCCAATGTGAGTATTATTATAAACAAGGGTTTATATTATTTATATAAGGGGAATAATAAAAAATGGTGAATATATAATAGAGTTTCAGTTTTATGATTTCATAAGCCTTGAAATTATTGTCACGAAGTGATAAATATTCCTAAAATATTATCACATGATGTAATAGTTTGGTGTCAAGTGTTTCTATATAAGAAAAGTTTATTTAATATATCCAATAATAAATAATATGAGTTGACTCTTCAAATTAAGAAAAAAAATTTATTTTATTGATAAGGATTTAGGGTATTGATAAAAATATAAATAAGGAAAACTAAAATATCCTTGGAATTTTTTATTATAAATTATTTATATTGCTAAAATTATTTCCTTGAGTGATAAAACATACAACACTAAAGTAAAGAGGCATTTATGAACAATTAAAATGACTATTTTTGGTTATTTTATTAATCATCACTATATGAAATTAATGTATTTTATAACTTTGTATTGAACAACTATGGATAAATTTTTTATTCACTGTGATATTTGAGACCTTACTTGAAATCTCATTAAAAGTTGAAATATTAAAAAAAACATTGTAGAAGATCATTTTAATGTGTTTAAAGTGAGATATAAACAAAATAAGAATTATAAGTTATCATTTTTTGTAAAATTATAAGTTTATTTGATTATAACGATATAAATAATGTTATATATGATGGTATGAAAAATTTAGGTGATGGTATACAACATTTCTGTTATTTAACATGAGTTTTTGTGTAGATAAGTGCATGGATTTATGGAAATGTGATATCATGAAGTTCATACATGAGTTTGTGTGGAATCTTGTGCATGAGTCTATTTATATATATAAATATTAAGTAAGTACATGAGAACTTTTTATATATTAGGTGCTACAAGAATTGGTATTCTATTTAGCTGTTTCAATTGCTTAAAATTCATGTAGTGTTTTTACAACTTCCATATAGATAACCCATAAATTTTTTATAGTGATTTACTAGAAAATTATTCTTTATCCTTTTATCAACCAACCTGAGCATCCCACAATGATCATGAATTCACTTCACACTTACCATATAGATAATGATCAATGAACCATCAGAACTTATTCCAGTAACTGAAATATATTTAGCTGTGACCTTTGAGTCTTTAACCACTAAACATGTATGAACCCCAAGTAAGTGTCAAATAGAACATGAAATCAAGGACACAAATAGTTAACTATAACCATATAGACTTTAATGAAATATTAATCACCTACTACCCATATCGATTAAAAAGATTAATGTTAAAAATCATTATCATGCAATCTTTAATAGATTTAATCCTTCAAGTGATCAAACATCCACCATTAATAATCATCCATTTCAAATATTTAAGTGAGAATTATTTTACAAAATAGAGAAATGTATTAATGGTCAATATGGGGGTGAATTGACATATTTATAAAAATTTAAAGATTATATCAGAGTTAAAAATAACTTAATTGGTGGAAAAATAAAATATGAGAATAGGGTATTTTTATAGTAGTTCATATCAAAGTGATCCTAGATATACTCTTCACTTATCTCTATCCCGATAAAAAATTAAACCCACAAAATACTAACTTTTTATGAGTAGTAAAAATCCAATAACAAACTGACTTTTCTATTAGAGGCACATCCAACACAAAAAACAGAATTTTAAATGGGAGTCATAACCTGTTACAAAACTAAATCTTTTAACATGGAGTCACAACCCAAAAAACCTACCATTTCACCCTAAAGGAACAACCCAGACAGTCCTACCTTTTTCTACCTAGAGGCATAACCCAATGTACTTTTTATTTCATAGTATAACCCAAAATTCCTTATTTTGAAAGAAATGGAATAATTTAAAAATCACAAATATATAAATATAAGAAAATACAATACCACAAAAACTATAGATACATGATAAGGTTTATAATTTCATGTAATATGTTATCACTTTGGTAGTATAACTATTTATAATGAAGTCTAGCCAATAATATTGTAACAAGGTTCAAAAAATGTTTACAATGTATCACAACTCACTATTTATGCCACATTGAGTATTGGTTCTATAAATCCATATTTATAGAGATTTATCTATGAATATCATAGGTATTTAAGTTCTTATTTTCTTAAGTAATAGTATTTAAATTATGTTGAAAATAACATACTTCAAAGTTCATCAAAACGTTAGACCAAATTCTTATAATCATTTAAGGATTTTTAAGAAGGTGTTTCCATGATTTAATCTCTATTTAATGCATATGAAATCCTATATTAATTACCTTTAGTCACATTTTTGTATATATGTAAGAAATAAAAATTCTTGAAAAATATATATTGTAAATATAACAATTAAAATAAATAAGTGGAATAAATAAATTAATATAAAAATATTCAAAATCTGTAGGAATAAAAATTTTCTAATTCATTTTTTGTATGAGTTATTACTTTCTTAATATGGATAATTACACCATATGAGTCATTCTATGAGTCATTTTAGTGACATATAAGTCTTTTGACTTATGTATGAGTTATTTAGACTATATATGATTCATTTTTGGTTATTTATATGATTCATTTTACTTATATATCATTCATTTAAACTGTGTATGTTTCATTGGTTTTGTGTATGTGTCATAGTAGTGTGAAAATGTGTCATTAAATTATACATATATTCCTTTTCACACTTTAAAAATATATATAAAACTCGAAATGTAAATATTTTTAAATAATTAAAAAATAATAATAACATTTAATAAAAAACTAATAAACCAATTAAACACCGTTATTTTCTTCTACAATAAGTGAAAGAATAAATAAAATAAATTATTCATTTTCAAAATTCATGTTATATATAAAAATAAAATAATTATTTTTTTATCATAAAAACACAAAAACAAATAATGTTTTAAGGATCCAATTTAACAATCTCCCCCATTTTGATAATTAAAAAACTGAGAATAACAAAAAAAACTCTCCCATTATTTGTAATTGATAAAAAATATGAAAAAAATGGTCAAAACATCACTAAATGGAATAATATTAAATAAATATACCATTTTTTTAAATAGTCAAAAAGGATAAAAATACTCCCCATTTTTATCTAAAACTAAAAATAAAAGTTTCAAAGAAACTTATGAACAAATGATTCATTCAAAAATTCTCCCCCTTTGAGATTTATCTCTCAAAACATTCTCATAACAATAAAGATAATTTCTCCTACGTAAAAAATTATAAAACTAGATTTAAAATAACATTTTTAAATTAAAATTTAAATATTAAATTACTACAACTCATGCTGAATATTTATAAGAAATTTAATAAAAGAAATTTCATCCTTCTTAAGAGGATTTTCAAAATTATAATAGTATATTTCAGAACTATTTAATTAAAACATAGATTTAAATAACATACCTCCCCCTAAATTTATGAATTTTAAAGAAGATATTATCTGTAATACAAATACACAACAAATAGTAAAGATATCCCTTATTTAGTTCTTTACAACTAACCAAACTAATTTATATAGATTTAAAATTCTAACTTTATAAAATTTAGATAACTCCTCTTGCATAATATTTTAAAATCTACTAATTTCTATGAAAATTGGTTAAGATATTCAAGAAATTATAAAATGATGTGAGACGAGTTAAATAGAAACTAGTTGTCAAAGAATATGCTAGTAAACCTTATAATAAAACAAAATTATCCTGGTCATGGGCCAAGTATAAATATATTCTTCAAAGGATCTATGAAAAAAATTATAAATAATGATAAATATTCTATAATATCTTGAATAGAATGTAATTTAATTACATTTCCATCATACCAAGTTAAAACATAATTTTCTCAAACTTAGTTGCATCCAAAGGATTAGAAAAAATGTCTACTAATTGATCATTAGTAGATACATATTCCAAATAGATTTTCCTTTTCTATAAATGATCTCTAATAAGGTAATATATAACCTTGATATATTTAGTTCAATAGTGTTGTATGGGAATATTATAAATAGATATAGTATGTTGGACTCACATGGGACATTAGTGAGACATTACCTAAGAGGGGGGTGAATCAGGGTATGAAACTCATTCACATTTCCCCACTTACCTATGAAACTCTCATTATACTAACTAGTCTTAACCTCACTTATTAGTAGGGTCACTCTTATGTTCACATATTATGAAATTATTTGATTAATTGGTGTGATTATATTATCCTTATTCAGATAAGATCGATGATCACTCAATCCACATTCACTAATTGTCATCCTGTAAAAATATAAGATAAGAAACCACACAAGAAACACAAATTTTACTTGGTTAGCCCGCACTAGGATATATCCAAAGAGAACACGTTGATGTCTTTTAAATGTTACAAAACCCACTAATCTTAACTATTCTTGTGGATAAAATTATTTGGCTATGGTCACTACATGGAAAGCTCACTGCCATTATAAGATTTAGGGTCTAACTCGCTACCACCCAAGGGTCACTCCCTTTTCCCTCTCCCTTTTCTCACTACTTCAGGAGGGGATAGTTTTTGGATCACATTTCAATACATGTATTCACTATCTAATATTGATTCACTAATTAGTACTCAATGATCTTCACTTTACTCTTTCACAAACTGGTTTTGAATTTCACTAAAGAAGCAGATTCACTTTCCATATTGAACTATTCTTCCAAGAATACCTTCTTCCTCTGGAAAATTATTCAATAAGTTCCATTAACATTTTATTTCATGAAAATTGAAAATTTAATAGAACCTTTTCACCACTTTTTTGAAATATTACTCTTGTTCATGAATATTTTTAATTTCATGAAAATCACAGTCTTTTCTGAAACTCATAATCTTCCCTGAAGCTTTCTAAACCATTATTAAAACCCCTGGTCCAATTGATATATTTCCTTTCTTGAAAGAAAATATATTCATATGAATCCTTCATATAATAAAAACCTTCATGAATTTAGATTCATTGGATCTTCAAAAAGTGTAGATGATATAAATGAGAGAAGAAGAAACATATTTATAGACTTTTCCACCCCTTCTCAAAACTTTCTCACTCACCACTGCATTTCCATGAAACTATTCATACTTACTCATTAAAATCCCTATATTTTAGAAACTTTAGGGAAATTTTCCTATCACAAAACTTCTCATAATTACACAACTTACCAACTTTTTTTATTCATTAAACTTCTCATAATATCATAACTTACTACCTTTTTTCCATTCATGAAACTTCTCGTAATCACATAACTTACTACCATTTTTTTCTTGGATCAGTATTATTTCATGAAACATTCTTTCAAAAATCTATAAACCATTGTTACACCATTTTTTTTTGATTTCCATACCTTTTTTATATATTCATGCGGCGGTCCTATAAATCTATCTTTCACAAAAATTTCACCTTGCTCTAAATTTTGGACCCCAAAAATTTGGAAAACATTAGGAAGTTATGCCACATTATACACAAAATTTTTTATACCACTTTTAAAGCTTTTATACCTCTTTATTAAAGATTTTTCAACATATCTGGTTAACAACTATGTTAGAAATCCAAAAATAACCATTTCATGATGCATCCCTATCTAGGTGCTCCTATTTCTTTGATATCTTTAAACCATATCTCAGTATTATCATGTTCTACATTTCAGTCTTGAAAATTTCTTCATGCACTCCACCACTTTATATCTATCAGGAACATCACTTTCTCATGCAATCTTTGACATGGTGAATAGAAAATCCAACGTGATTCACCAAACCATGTTAATGGAAACACTGCATCCAATGCACCAACTCATAAGGGCTGACAATGGAAGGGTTGAAAACAAATCCAACACACAACACATAGAAACACCAATTCTCATTGGTGTCCAACATATTAGATTATTTATCAAATAAAATTGGAATATCATCATTAGGCATGTCAAAATTAGTTAAAATTTATTTAATCAATAAACATTGAGTGCAATAGCTAATAGGAAAAATATTCTCTTCTTCAGCTATAGATAAAGCCATAGAAATTTATTTATTTTAACTCCAAGAAACAAACAATTTACAAAAAAGTGACTCATGCTTCTATTATTTTTTCTATTTACTTTAAAACCTCAAATCAAAATTACTTTTCAGATTAAAAAAAGTTGTTTTAATATAAAAAAACAAATATTTATTAGACCTTTAACATATTTTATTATCCTTTTCAAAACTTTCAAGGGAATATATTTAGTTTTATCTTTAAATCTTGCACATAATCACACACTAAATATCAGATCTAGTCTAGAAGCAGTTAAATAAAGTAAAATACCAATTATTCCTCTAAAAATTTTACTATTCACAAATTTTCTAGATTTATCATAATTCAATTTATAAGAAGTACTCAGAGGGTTATTTGAACTTTTACAAGATTCAAGAACAAATATTTTAACTAATTATTTAGCATATTTAGAATTATTAATAAAAATTACATCATCTATTTAAAATATTTAAAGTTATAAAAAAAATTTACTACTCACATAAGACTCATATAAAATTCAGAATACATCAAATCTAAAAATTATTTAAAAAATAGTTCACTTGAAGATCTAAAAAATATATCAATTGTATAAATTTTAATAATTAAAATATATTTATATTTCTTATTAATAAATAAAATAGGATTTACTTTCCCTTCTAAAAAATAATTTTTCAAAAATTAATTGATGGAATCTTTAATTCTATAATCTATGGGATTTTTTATGTCCATAAATATCCTTAAAACGTTTTAAAACAGATTTAGGTTTCTTTTCTTGTTCAGAACTTGGGGGATATTTTTATAAAATTCTTGAAAAAATAAACTATTTACAAAAATCACTTTTTACATCCATTTGATAAATTTTAAATATATAATGATCACCATAATATAATTAAATTTTAATATCTTATAATATATCAATAGGAGAAAAGGTTTTGTCATAATCAATACCTTATTATTTATAATAACCATGAGATAATATTCTATAATTATTTATTATAAATTATCCAAATTTATCAAGTTTATTTCTAAATATTTATTTAGTAACAATAACTTGTTGATATTTAAGTGGTTCAACCAAAGTCAAAATATTATTTCTAGAAAACTAATTTAATTTTTCTTCCATAACTAATATATAATTAGGATATTATAAAGATTCTAAAATCTATTTTGGAACAAAATTAGAAATAAAAGAAATGTGTGCATAAGATTTTATTAATGAATTTATTATTTTAACTATAGAATCATAATATATAATAACTCTATCTATAGGATGATATTTATGTGTTTTATAATATATTTCATAATAGTGGTTCTCCCCCTCAATAGGTGCATTCAATTCATCGTTTTTATCTTCTCTAAAATTAAAATATTTAAAACATATTCAAACAGTTCTAAATAATTATTATTTTCTTTTAATAATTTTCATAAAACTTAACATGAATATATTATTCAATAAACATGGTTCTTTTTTTATAGACTCTAAAACATTTATATATTTTTTGAATAACCTAAAAATATTCCTTCACCAAATTTGGAATCAAATTTATCAAAATAATATTTAATATTAAGGATAAAATATTTACAACTAAAAACTCTAAAATTTATAAATTTATGTTTTGTTCTCTTTCATAGCTCATAAGTGGTTGTCTTGAAAATAAGCATTAAAATAACTCTATTATAAAAATAAGAATTTGTATTCATAGCTTCTGCTAAAAAATATTTATGTTTTCTGAATTCATTTACCATAGTTCCAGCCATTTCTTGAATAGTTATATTTTTTCATTTCAATTATACCATTTTTGGGGTATTATAGTGTCTAAAAATTTATAAAAATAGTCATTTTCTTCACAAAAAATTTCAAATTTTAGATTTATTAATTTTCTTACTCTATCAATTCTAATATAAAAAATCAAATATCCTTTCTCATTATGAACTAATTTACAATAACTAGAAAACTTAGATAAATTTTTACTTTTATGTGTAAGGAAATAAACCCATGAAATTATACTAAAATCTTTAAAAATAAAAAAAAAATATGTCTTACCACCAATACTAGTAGTTTGAACCTGGATAAATAAATCTAAGTAAACCAATTATAATGGTCTTATAGTATTGACATCTTTTAGAGATCTAAATCTTTCTCTATATTGTTTTCCCTTAATTATAGAATAAAAAATGTGATAGCTATCTAGTTTTAAATCATGTAGCTATAGAACTTGTCCATGTATATATAGCATGTGTAGTAATCTAAAAGTAGCATGGACAAGTCCCTTATTCAATAAAATTTTATCTAACTATATATAATTTAACCTCTTAATATCATGATCATTTAGTTTAATAAAATTGATGAAATAAATGTTTTAATTTTGGTTATCATAAACCAAAATAGATTCATATTTAAAAACAATACACTTTTCATTTTGAAACTTAAAAAACATTACATCATCACATAACTATAAAATACTAATCATATTATGTTTTAAAACTTAATAATATAAAACTTTATAAATAATAACATATTTAGAAGTACCAACTTCACAAAAACCTTTAACATTACCTTCTAGGTTGTCTCTAAAAGTCACATTTCCTTAAAAAAGTATATTTAATGATAAATATTTTGATACATCTCCTATCATATTCCTAGAGAGTTAACTCACTAGTAGAAATATGAGACTTAATGTCGAATTAATAATGTTGATTTTTTATAAACCGACACCAATGGTTTGTGCGATAATTTTTTTGTGTCAGTTTTACTAAAAGTAGACACCAAAAAATTTTATTACTGGTTTTTGGAATTGGTTTTACTAAAATCTAATGCCCAAAACCAGAATAAGATGATTTTTGGTGTCGGTTTATGTGAAGACCGATGCAAAAATTCAAAAAAATCAGCATTGGTTTTAATGAAAACCGAGGATATATGTATAATTTTTGTCATCATTTTTCCAAAAAATCAATGCCAAAAATAAAAGAAAATAGAATACTTTCGGCGTAGTTTTTGGTAAAAACTGATTCCGAAAGTCATTTAAAAAACATCAGGATTGGGAAACCCTCATCTTATTCAATCTTTTAAATTGAAACCCACAGTGGCTCCTCTCTAATCACGATGACTTCGAAGCCTTATTTTTTATCTTAAATGGCCATTATTGACGATATTCTTCCATTTTCACAATCTGCGGTCTGTATTCTTCATTATATTCTCTTCTTTTATCTTATATGGATTATTTGTTCTTTCAAAACCTATTTTGGGTGACGTTCAATCATGGTTTTATTTTAGTTTATTGTTTATATTTATTTTTCCTTGTTACAATAAATTTTCTTCTAGATCTTACACTGATTAATTTTCTAAAGAATTATACACACAAAAGTTCATATTGGGGATCTATTTTAGAGTTAAACTCTGAATTTTGTAATATTTTTTTTTAATTTTGAAGATAAATTATTTATCATTTTTTTTATTTTCTTCAATTATTAGTTTATAGTTTATTTTAAATGTGTTGTAACATGGTTAATAGTCATCCCTAAGAGTGATTAGTCAATTTTCTTGATATGGATTGGAGTTTTGTGATTTTAGGTTATGAATTTTTATCTAACATTATTTTTATCTGACATTATGTGATTTTATGTTATTACTTTTTATCTGACATTGTGTGTAAATGTATTAGTCAATGTTCTTGACTAAATTATACCCAAAAACAGTTGAATTATTTTTATCTGACATTATTTTTATCTAACATTATGTATAAATGTATTGTTCAATGTTCTTGATCAATTTTATTAGTCAATGTGTTGAATTTTTTTATCTGACATTATTTTTATCTTGACCAATTGACTAAATAATGTTTATATGTTATTTTTATCTGACATTGTGTGATTTTAGGTTATGAATTTTCATATGACATTATGTATAAATTTATTATTCAATGTTATTGACTAAATTAAACCAAAAACCAATTGAATTATTTTTATCTGACATTATTTTTATCTGACATTATGTATAAATGCATTGTTCAATGTTCTTGACCAATTGTATTAGTCAATGTGTTGAATTATTTTTATCTAACATTATTTTTATCTTGACTAATTGACTAAATAATGTTCTGAAATTATTTTTATCTGACATTATGAGTCCTCATAGGACTGAGAAAATACACCTGAGAGGGGTGGGAGGGCTTGAATCAGGTATACCTGAATTATACCAAAAACCAATTGAATTATTTTTAAGCTTTTCTACTACTTTGGTCCATTTAACCTCTATGGTCAGTTAGGACCTAAATAGATATTTTTATCTTTTAACCAATAATCCATAACCACATGTAATATAAAATATAAATATAACATCTAAATGTGTTATTTTTACATGCTTTAGACCAGATTTAGAAAACCTACTCCCTATCCTATTTAACACCCATTGAGACATATATTCTCTGTTTTAATATATTAATCATTTATAATGGGTGTCAAAGGATTATCTTGACTCTGGATTTTCCGTAATTCACAAGAAGATACATAATATTACCCATGAAAACTTAGTACTGCATCCCACAACACCTTTGTATTAGAATCCCACTGGTTATTTCTCAAACTACTTCTTATTGAAGTTACTCTCCATTATTATGAAGGTTGTCACTACATCCAAATAATATACCTTATTTCTCAACACAACTTCTTTGAATGCTTTTATATCATCAATAAATAAAAATATTTAAATTTAAATCTGATATTATGATCAGTTCTCAATTATTATGTATCGGTTTATGGAATTATCCACTAATTTCTTCAATAGTGATCCTAACTAATAGAACTTAGATTAGCTTCCACTTCAATTTCTTAATTTCATTATTTGTGAGTTCAAAACTCTAAACTCAATTACACCAACTCTTTATTCTTCCTCACAACTCATATATCTTTTTTCTAGCATAGTTTCACCAAATAATCTATATATATACTCATTAGAACATGCAATGGATCCACAACCACTTATTATTCATCAAATGATTATATTCTTATCTCATCCAAATGTGTTGTAAGAAATAACAATTTAGTTATGTATTTAATTTCATCTATCATAATATGGGGAGTATTAGGATTGATTTCACTTATAATATAAACATTTACTCTAATTATTATTTCATATTACTAATAATAACTAATTTTTTCCCTTTAAATTAATGCAATCTTCAATACTTTTGACAAATGAAACATAGAAATAATGAAATAACTATGTAAAATGAACTAATAAATTTTAGAATATTGATATTATAATTAAATTATAATATTAATATAACACATGTATATAATATGAAAATAAAATTTTTACTATTTGTAAATGTATTTCATATCTTTTGTTTTATATCTGACTGTCAATAGTTTTTATTAAATGTGTTTCTGTTTACAATTTATCTATATATATATATATATTTATATTTAAATGTTTATATGTTTTAATATATTCACCAATTATTTTTTGATATCAGATATTGAATGGATCGTAATTAGATATATTTATGAAGAACCACTAGGTAATATGAAAAAAGAGTTAATGAATTCTTCGAATTTTCCAAATGACATCTTCAAAACATTGATTTTATTTTCTGTCCATGCGTGAATTGTTTAAATATGAGAAATCTAAACTCTAAAGAAATCAAGGACCATATCATTTGTTATGTTTTTAGCCTTAATTATACATGTTGGATCTGTAATGGTGAAAGAACTAAAAATTCAACATCTAATATTGATGAAAATATTAATAATGAGGTGGAGGATTATATTGAAGAATTATTTCATGATTTAGGTTTGAAACCTTTGAAAAAACAATAACTATTGAATGATTGTATGGAGATTCTAAGAAACCATTATTCCTAGGTTACAATAAATATACTATTTTACTAGTAGTTTTGAGATTATTTCTTAAAATCAAAAAATGGGTGGAGTGATAAAAGTTTCTCCAGCTTACTTGAGATTTTAAAAGAGTGGAAACAGGCTTCCATATTCCAATTATGAAGTGAAGAAAATATTATGCCCAATAGGATTGAGGTATAAATAGATATATGCTTTCCCCCAATGATTTTTTACTGTATAATAAAGAAAATGAATATTTTTCAGGTTGTCCTATATGTGGGACATCATGTTATAAGATAGATGGGAAAGTCAACTCAGATTCATTCTCAGGTGATGACATCTAACATCATGAAAAATCGATTTTGTACTTTCTAATGATATCATCCAATATTTTTTTCATAAAATTATGATATTTAAATTGTGATTCATTTTTAGGTACCAGAATCAAAACTCCTGCTAAATAAATTTGGTACCTTACAATAATTCCTTGTTTGAAGCATTTATTTACAAATTCAATTGACACAAAAAGGTTAATATGTCATTCAGATGAGCGCATATCTGATGGTAACTTAAATCATCCTAATGATTCACCACAGTGGAAGAGTTTTGATAAAAAAAATCATGATTTTGGAAGTAAAGTTAGAAATCTCATAATGGGATTGTGTACTGATGGGGTGAATCCTTATCGAAGCCTCAATAGCCAACATAGTTCATGGACTATTTTACTAGTAGTTTACAACTTTTCCCCACATCTATGTTGGAATAAAATATATGTTATGATAAGATTGATGATTTTTAGACCAAAACAACCAGGAAGTGATATTGATGTGTCTCTTTCACCATTTATTGATGATTTGAAACTACTATGAGAGGCTGGTATTAAATTTTTCGATGCATACAAGAAAGAGTATTTTCTTTTGCGTGTTGTGATAATGTTCACTATAAACAACTTTCTTTCATATGAAAACTTATCTAGATATAGTGTTAAGGGACTAAAATAATGTCCAATTTTTTAAGAACAAACTTCATATTATCAATTGCAGAATGAAAGAAAGACAATGTACATGGGACATCAAAGATTTTTGAAAATTGATCATCCTTATCATAGATTGAAAAAAGAATTTAACAGATTACAAGAATACAACCTTCCTCATCGACCATTGTTAGCTAAAGAATATTTTTACAGGGTGAAATGTATTGATTCGACATTTTGAAAGAAAAGAATTTCTGGTATTCAGAGAAATATATGGAAGAAGCAGTCTGTTTTTTTCGAACTACCTTATTAGAGATTTTTAGAGATAAAAAATAACACCGATGTTATTCATGTTTAAAAAAACATATGTGATAGTTTGATTGGAACTTTTTTAGACATAAAAGGAAAGAAAAAAAATATGGATCGCATGCTAGATTGGACTTGATATTAATGAGAATACATTTGGAGTTAGCTCCCATTGTGAAAGGAAACATAACATATTTACCTCCGGCTTGTCACACATTAAGAAAGATTGAAAAGATAAATTTTTGTCAGTGTCTTTATGGTATTAAAGTACCAGATGGTTTTTATTCAAATGTGAATAATTTGGTATCATTTAATGATTGTAAATTAATAGGTATGAAATATCATGATTTCCATGTGTTGATGCAACAACTTCTACTAGTGGAAGTGTGTGGTATATTCCCAATAGCTGTCAGAAAGACTATCATCAGGTTATGTAATTTTTTCAAATCTATTTTTAGAAAATTCATTGACCCAAATTTTTTAGATGTTTTGGAGAATGAATCAACTCTTATTCTTTTTCAACTAGAAATGTATTTCCCACCCATGTTTTTTGATATAATGGTTCATCTAATGATTCATTTGGTGCATGAGATAAGAATATGTAGGCCTATTTTTTTAAGATGGATGTATCCTTTTGAAAGATATATGAAAATTTTGAAGGGATATGTTAAAAATACTTATCTAATAGAGGCCTCTATTGTTCAAATATATGTATCAGAAGAGTTGATTGAGTTCTGTGCTGATTATTTTTATGAGGTGCGGCATATTTTTCTCCCTATATCTCGGCATATGATAGTTGATAGTGAAGTTAGAGGGGTTCGATTCTAAAAGGTGAAGTTCATTCCATGTGATGAATTGATGCAGGCACATTTATACATTTTTAGTAACAAAGATGAGGTTCAATCATATATATCCTCATATATTTCCGAATTAAAGTTATGATATCAGAAAAGAAACGAAAAGTGGTTGATGATTGAGAATAAGAAGACATTTTTTTATGGTTTAAAGAGAAATTCACCCTAGATATATCTGCATCAGAAACATTAAAGTGGTTAGTAGGGGGACCATATCTTAATGTGATCACATGGTCTGGTTTTGATGTCAATGGTGACACATTTTACACAAAAAACCTGGATGAAAAGAGTACCATTTAGAATAGTGGTGTGATGGTTTTTATTGAAGTAATGTATTTTTCAAGTGACAAAGATAAAAACCCAATTTTTACATCAATTCCATATTTTGGAGTTCTTGAATACGTATGGGAAATTGATTATATTAAATTTTGAGTCATAATTTTTAAGTGTAATTGTGTTAATAGTAATAGTGGTGTGAAACATGATGAATATGGGTTTAAACTAGTTGATTTGAAAATATTTAATTATAATGAGGAACCATTTATCATGGATACACATGAAAAGTAAGTATTTTATGTCATTGATCCATCGAATGATCAGTGGTCAGTTTTTTTCTAAGAAAAAAAGATACCATTTGGGTGATGAGGATGATCCTGATGATGTTAGTGATTTACATAATCCTTGTTCATCTATTACACAATTTTTGGATGATTAAAATGTAACACCCCAAGCTTCTACGGTACGCTTCTCTTTGAATAATGTGATAGCGTGTGTTGTACGCAACACCGAGTTCTAACACACCATAACTAATCAAACTAGCCGTTATGAATAGTAATACCTACTTTTTGAAATTATATATATTTTATATTTGAAAATGGACTTCATTTTTGGATTCGGAATATCGAATTTAGCCTAAGGTGAAATTTTGGTACATTTCGGATAACTTTCATATTTTGATGAATAGTGAAAATTACTAAGTTTTAATTAAAAACAACTTTTTTAATCAAAATAATTAATAGTGATAAATTATGAATTTGAGTGGTTTTAAAGTATATTTAGAATATATTTTTACCATTTAATATAATGTTGGTCATTGTACATAATTTTACAATTAAACCGAACATAAACGAGTGTCAATCTTTTGATAGTTATTATCTCTTAAAAACACGCTTTTTGTTTTGACAGCGGGAATTAATTTTAAATTAATTTCTGCCACTTCTGTGTTTTGAATTTAGGAAAATGGATTACATATTTGGAATCAGGATGTTCAAATTGTGTAAATAGGTAACTTTTATTTTTAGACATTTTGAATAATTACTGCGGTAAATATTTTATTTACCATGGTTAAGGGTAAATCCGGTAAATAAGGGTTAAAAAATAATATTATAATAATACTAAATTACCCTAAAACGTGTCTTAAACCTATTGGTTGATACATGGTCGACCATGGGAATCTTTGGGTCTATTTTGGGACCCCATGGATCCACTTGTAAGTGATAATGACACTTTATTTTAATTAAGTTAAAATGAATACAAAAATGACACAAGCATATATCTTTTAGAAAAACAATTGTTACATAGGGTTATATATGTTGGATTTTAGATTATAAATATTCATTAGAAAGCTAAAAAGATTTCCTACATAATGATATTTTATTTATAATTTTTAGACATTAAATAATTTATTTTATTTATGACACAATGATGATGCAGTAATTACTATAATAGTGAAAAATTAAAATAATTGATATTATAAATACCCAAATAAATATAATATGAAACTTTTAATGAATTAAAATAATTTTCTAAGATAATATGATATATTAGTATTGATTTAATTGACTTTTTACGAAGTAATCAATCTGTTATGAGTTTCACAAAAATCAACTATTGAATAGTGTCAAAATTGACATAAAACAGTTCTTAAAACAAATATTATATTATTAATTGATATTAAATTCCTAAAAATATAAGGTTCGGCCAAGAGACTTATATCATGATAGGTTCATCATTAATGTACCACTTGGGGGTCTCTTGGATGTATATAGTAAGTTTATTAACCATATTATATAAAAATACAAAGAGACATTGTAAAAGTGAAACTAATTAACTTAGAGTTAATACTTAAAGATAAGGTTAATATAAGTACCCAAACCTGTCTAAATTCTATTGGTTGAGTGGTTTTAGACCTATCCCCACCTTAACCTTTGAATAATAAGCTTTGGAGCCATTAGAAACCGAATATGAATTTATTATAAATTAATATTTCTAGCTTTTCCAAAGGTGCCCCTCACCCCTCTTATAAAAGGGAACTCCTCCTTCTCATTTCTTCACACCTTCAAAGCCTTTTGGTTCGGCCAAACTCTACACAAATACTCTCCCAACATCCCTCACTACAACCTAGAGGCCTTAGTTTGATCAGAAAGCCAACCTAAGGAGCCATTTTGATCAAATCAAAAGGAAGAACCCGAAGAAGAGGTAATGATTTCACCACCCTTCTCCAAGTTCATTTCTTCTTCCACTTCTTCTTCCTTTGTTCTTACCATTATAAAATAATAAATCCAGTATCTCACATATACTGTGATGTTATTATAAATATGGTACAACCATATTCAGTATTCTATCCACCCTTTGAATAACATGTCACCATACGTGCGTACGTACGGACTACCGTCTCCACGTCGTGGTGTAATTGTTATTCAATATAATATTATTTGGATGGGTATAATAATGATGTGTAACTCATGTAAATAATAAATATAACATGTTAATAATTCTGTATATATGATATACCATCCATTTATATATTATTTTAATATCAAAAGAATGATATTGTCGCTCGTGCGTACGTACGGACTACCGTCTCCACGAACGCGATGAGATTCATTCTCCATCGTATCCATTCAAGTATAATTATCATTTGATGATTTAAAAATGATGTTTAAGGACTAGATATCATTCTGGATATGAATAAGATACAACAAACATGGCTTATGTAACAAAACATATAAAATAAAATGAGTAAGTTAACTCCCGAAACGACGATAATTCTAATATATTATTAACAAATCAATGTTAAAAGATCATATATGATATCATATTATTATATATGATTCTTGTATAATTTAATAACAACTATTTCACCATTATACAGGAGGTTAACCTACCCCAACCAAGGAAAAGTACAAGGTAAGGGTTTACTTTACAACCTCTTCATTATCCAAGGTTGTTTATACATAATAATCTACTGGGATCTCTTTATTATCCACATCCATGTTTCTTAAAAATGCATTTCAAAACATTTTTACTATTTACTAGAATATGAGTTAAAGTCATTTATACCCTTTTTTACTTTTATAAGTGGTTTATAAAGGAATCTTTCGGTCGTTTTCAAAACAAGGTCCTTTTTAACCTTTTCGACAGAATTAAGGTAAGAATGTTTTTTTTTAACTTATACGGCGGGTGCGGCTATTTTCCGTCATTATAAAATCTTCAAAGATTCCCTTACAATCTTATAAGGATATTTTCAAAGAAAATGTTTTATTTTATATGGATCTTAAATTATTTCAAAATAAAAGGAGATATTTCTTTAAAAAGAATTTTGATTTCATCTATGTCAACATCCTTTGATGGATTTTAAGATTATTTGAAGTTGATTTATTATGATACAAAACTTCTATATTGTATTGAAGGTTTTGTGATATGTTTGACTGTGGATGTGATTTTTTTATACCATTCATAGTTTATGGTGAAAGTATTGACATTTCATATGCTAGTTTTAATATGAATGTTTATGTTATGTTTAAACCTTTTCATATGGGAATGCATTGGACTTAATATGTGACGGGTGGAGCCCGCTATAGCTCCTCGATGCATCGGTAGGTCTCATGAGACAAACTAGTGTCTTGGCACAAGGCCTTGACAAAATCTTATTTGTAGTCTTGGCACGAGGCCTTGGCTATGTGGTTATGATAGTCTGGCATTATGCATTCCAACATTATGAAAGTGGTTATTGATTTTTTCATGTGATTATTCAATTAGTAGAATATCCATGTGAATAAGTAAATGGAATTATTTCATTTTATTTATGCCATACCATGTTGAAAGTTCATATTTAAAAGGCTTTTGTTTTAGTTATACATTGCCTTAAATGTTTATTCTTATTTATGAAAGTTTCCGCTATATTGTTATCCTTACTGGGCATTTGAGCTCACCCCTTTTCTATGTTTTATTTTTCCCAGGATGTGAAGAAGTAAATTACGAATGACCTGTAGGGATATTATGTGGGGATATGAGTGTGGATTATGGAGACAATATGTTGTTGTAGTAGTTTTTCATTTTATGATGTAATGTAATACTTATGAATATATCTAGTATTTCCAAGACTACTAAACCAATCGGTCTTTCGAGATTTGATCTTTCTTGTGATCATGCCAATGTTATGTAATAATGCACCGACTCTGGGCAACTAGGGTCGGGGCGTTACAGTTGGTATCAGAGGAAGTTTAGTACAAACCTTGGAAGCTAGATTTAGATAAACTCTGATTAGAGCACGTAGACCTAAGATGAACTTTGAGGATTAGTATAGAAGAACTTCCTAGAATTTTGGTATTGTAGAGATTTTGTGAGTTTTCCAAGCAATACATCCCTGTCTGGATACGAGCAGGTAGAGGCGGCTCTGGCACAGATGTACCTAGGGGTAAAACCCGAAAACACCGCTTTGAGCTAGACTCGAACGGGAACTGGTGCACGACAACGGGCCTTGCTGCACTCTTGGTTACGACACTCCCGGGGGATATGCTTAGGATAACTCTCATTTTCTTTACAAATCATTTTGAAGGGATTATGAGTATATACTTCCTCAAAGAAAACATTCTTATGATTATGGATTATATCCATAAATAGTTTAATTTATGTTAAGTGTTTTATAAGTATGGGATTATGTATTTTGATTCATAAACTGATCTAGTTTATGCCATTGTTTAGAAATGGCGCCTAGTGGAAGAAATGGAAACCGTATCAATGCACGCACTCCATGTGGGGATTTCCCTCCTGTTCAAGATAATTATAGTGGGGCTGGTGATGCAACTGGTGCTGATCAGCTAATCACCATACTGGGACAACTTACTCAGGTTATGAATAATAACCTTACCCGTATGGAGCACCCTGATCCACAGCGTGGAGGGTCAATGTTAGATCGATTCATGAGGCAACAACCACCAACGTTCAATGGGAATACAAATCCCTTAGTAGCTGAGCAATGGATATTTTCCCTAGAGAAAATATTTCAGGCTTTGGGGAGTAGTGAAAGGGAAAAAGTTATCATGGCAGTTTACCGCCTCACTGGAGATGCTGATCAATGGTGGTCATTGATTCAAAATACGAAGGAAGATGATGAAGTATCAAATATGGAATGGAGGGAGTTCAAAGATCTTTTTTTAGAAAAATACTTCCCTCGCGACCATCGAGCAGATATGGAAAGGCAATTTCTGAGTCTGAGACAAAAGGAGGATGAGAATGTCACAAAGTATGAGGCTAACTTTACAAGGTTAGCGAGGTACGCTGGTGATTATATTCGTAACCCAAGAAGTAAGATTGATCGTTTCTTTGATGGGTTAAAATCATTTCTCCATCGAGCGTTAGTCTCACAATCCTTTTCATCGTACGAAGACATTGTCTCATATGCTATCAAGACCGAAAAGGAATTCTCTAAGTCTTATGACTTTAAAGAAAAGAAAGAGAAGAAGAGACCTGCTGATCAATCTGGGAATGGAAATAAGGGGAAGAAGGAAAGGTTGAATATCCATCGTGTGGTAAATGCGGGAAGAAACATCTTAGTACTTGCTTGAAGGGAATGGGAGTCTGTTACAAGTGTGGTGAAAAAGGCCACCAAGCTCATGATTGCAAGGGGAAGAAGGAAGCTACCAACGTTCAGTGCTACAATTGCAGGGAGATGGGGCATTATGCAAATGCATGTCCTAAGCGTCAGGAGAACTTACCTCAGAAAAGGCCAAGGGATCAAGGCCAGGCTTATGCTATCACTACTGCTGAGGTAGAAGCTCCGAAAGACGTGGTGGCAGGTAATTTAATGGTTTCCTCAAGTTTAGCAAATGCATTATTTGATTCTGGATCATCGCATTGTTTCATATCTTCCCAGTTTGCTAAGAAAATTAGATATTTCCAATTTGATTTAATAAGGGAGTTGTCAGTTAAAACTCCTAAGGGAAGTATCGTTGCAACAAAGTATTGTGAATCAGTCCCCATTAGAGCACATAAATTTTCTTTATCTGCTGATTTCATCGTCATACCTATGATTGAGTTTGATATAATCCTCGGTATGGACTGGATTTCGGACTATGATGCGAAGATTTATTGTAAGAAGAAAGAGGTTACGATTCTTGATGATAATGATAAGGAGCACCTTATTTTTAGAGTAGAATCGTCACCACCAAATTCTTATTTAGATCCACCCCCAGTAGCTCAACTTAATTCAATTATTGGGGAGGAAGAGAATGAAATAACTGTCGGTGAGGAAAGGAATGTTCAAATAGAGGATGTACCTGTTGTGAAAGAATTTGTAGATGTATTTCCGGAAGATTTACCTGGACATCCTCCAGAACGAGAAGTTGAGTTTTCTATTGATTTGATTCCTGGATCAAGGCCTATATCGAAGACCCCTTATAGAATGGCCACTGTAGAGTTAGTCGAACTAAAGAAACAACTAGAGGAATTGAGTAATAAGGGATTTATTCTCCCTAGTGTTTCTCCATGGGGAGCCCCTGTTCTTTTTGTTAAAAAGAAAGATGGATCTATGAGGTTATGTATCGACTATAGGGAGATCAATGCTATAATGATAAAGAAAAAGTATCCCCTACCTCGTATTGATGATTTATTTGACCAACTGCATGGAGCTCAATACTTTTCAAAGATTGACCTTCGATCTGGATACCATCAGTTGTGTGTGAAGAAGGAAGACATTCCAAAAACAGCATTTCGAACCAGGTACGGGCATTACGAGTTTACTGTAATGCCGTTTGGATTGACTAATTCACCCTCTGTATTCATGGATCTAATGAATAGAGTTTTCAAGGAGTATCTCGATGAATTTGTGGTGGTATTTATTGATGATATCTTGGTATACTCCAAAACCTACGAAGATCATGAAAATCACTTGCGCATTATCTTGAAGACTCTGAGGAGGCATGAATTATATGGGAAGTTTAGCAAGTGTGAATTCTGGCTTCAGGAGATTTCTTTTCTTGGCCATATTGTCTCTAAAGATGGAATCTCTGTTGATCCTTCTAAGACCAAGGCAATCCAAGAATGGCCAGCACCTACGAGTATAACTGAGGTACGTAGTTTTATTGGTTTGGCAGGTTATTATCGACATTTCGTCCAGAATTTTTCCCGATTGGCTAACCCATTAACGAAGCTCACACGTAAAGGGGTTAAATTTGTTTGGACAAAAGAGTGTGAAGAATGTTTCGAAGAACTGAAGAGAAGATTAGTCAATGCTCCTATATTGACTCTACCATCGGGGAATGATGGGTTCGTTATTTATAGTGATGCATCGAAGAAAGGACTTGGCTGTGTCCTTATGCAGAATGATAGAGTTATTGCCCATGCATCATGACAGTTGAAAATTCATGAACAAAACTATCCTACTCATGATCTCGAGTTAGCAGCAGTGATCTTTGCTTTGAAGATATGGAGGCACTACCTCTATGGTGAAAAATGTGAGATTTATACTGATCACAAGAGTTTGAAGTATATTTTCTCACAAAAAGAACTCAACATGAGGCAAAGGAGATGGCTTGAATTACTCAAGGATTATGATTGTACGATACACTACCACCCAGGGAAGGCAAACAAGGTGGCAGATGCTTTGAGTAGAAAAGACCATGGAGTTTTGAATAATATGAGAATTGAAAGGGATCCAATTTTCATGGATCTAGTGAAGATGGACATGGGAATAACCAGGGAAGGTGAAACATCAATGCTTTTTCAAATGGTTGCCAAACCATCTTTACTAGAAAGGATTAAGAGTTCTCAGACCGATGATGAAGAATTCCAAAAGAAGATTAAAGCTGTGAATGATAGGAGATTGAGAGACTTTGTGTATGAAGATGGAATTTTGAAATTCGGGAAGAGACTTTGTGTTCCCAATATACCTGATCTAAAAAGGGAATTGCTGGATGATGCTCATAGTTCCAATTTCTCTATACACCCTGGGAGCACCAAAATGTATAGAGATTTGAAGGAACATTTTTGGTGGGACAACATGAAGAGGGAGATTGCTGATTTTGTGTCAAGATGTATGGTTTGTCAACAAGTGAAAGCTGGAAGGCAACAGCCTGGAGGAGTCATGCAACCTCTTCCCATATCGGAGTGGAAATGGGACAATGTTACGATGGACTTTGTCATGGGGCTACCAAAGACTCCTAGAAGGAACGATGCAATATGGGTTATTGTTGATCGTCTTACCAAGACAGCACATTTTCTTGCTATAAGAGAAGATCTACCCCTGGAACGTCTAGCAAGACTATATATTAATGAAGTTGTGAGACTTCATGGAGTACCCCTATCGATTGTTTCTGATCGTGATCCCCGTTTTACTTCAAGATTCTGGAAAAGTCTTCAGAAATCCCTGGATACTGAACTTCATTTGAGCACTGCTTACCACCCTCAGACAGACGGACAATCAGAACGGACTATTCAAACCTTAGAAGACATGTTGAGATCTTGCTCACTTGACTTTCAGGGTATGTGGGATCAATATTTACCTTTGGTAGAATTTTCCTATAACAATAGCTTCCATTCGAGTATTCAGATGGCACCATATGAAGCATTATACGGAAAGAGATGTCGTACACCAACCTGTTGGGATGACGTTGGTGAAAGAAAACTTGTAGGCCCAGAACTGGTGGAGGAAACGGTGGAAAAGGTGAAAGTAATCCAAAATCACATCAAAGCAGCTCAAAGTAGGCAGAAGAGCTATGCCGATAATCGAAGGAAGGATTTGGAATTTCAAGTCGGTGATCATGTTTTTCTGAAGGTATCTCCGTGGAAGGGAGTCATACGTTTTGGTAAGAAAGGTAAATTGAGTCCCAGGTACATCGGACCTTTCGAAATTCTAGAACGAATTGGGGTTGTAGCTTACCGATTGGCAATGCCGCCAAGTCTCTCCAAAGTTCACGATGTGTTCCACGTATCTCTATTGAGGAAATACATGCCTGATCCGACGCATGTACTCACCTATGAGGAATTAGAACTGGAACCCGATCTGTCTTATTGCGAGGAGCCCGTCAAGATTCTTGATACGAGAGAACAAGTGCTGAGAAACCAGACGACGCGTCTGGTAAAATTTTTGTGGAGAAACCATAAGATGGAAGAGGCAACGTGGGAACCCGAGGAACTTATGATGAAGAACCACCCGAGTCTTTTTATGCAGTAATACCCTAGAAATTGCGAGGACGCAATTATTTGAAGGAGGGGAGAATGTAACACCCCAAGCTTCTACGGTACGCTTCTCTTTGAATAATGTGATAGCGTGTGTTGTACGCAACACCGAGTTCTAACACACCATAACTAATCAAACTAGCCGTTATGAATAGTAATACCTAATTTTTGAAATTATATATATTTTATTTTTAAAAATGGACTTCATTTTTGGATTCGGAATATCAAATTTAGCCTAAGGTGAAATTTTGGTACTTTTCGGATAACTTTAATATTTTGATGAATAGTGAAAATTACTAAATTTTAATTAAAAACAACTTTTTTAATCAAAATAATTAATAGTGATAAATTATTAATTTGAGTGGTTTTAAAGTATATTTAGAATATTTTTTTACCACTTAATATAATGTTGGTCATTGGACATAATTTTACAATTAAACCGAACATAAACGAGTGTCAATCTTTTGATAGTTATTATCTCTTAAAAACACGCTTTTTGTTTTGACAGCGGGAATTAATTTTAAATTAATTTCTGCCACTTCTGTGTTTTGAATTTAGAAAAATGGATTCCATATTTGGAATCAGGATGTTCAAATTGTGTAAATAGGTAACTTTTATTTTTAGACATTTTGAATAATTACTGCGGTAAATATTTTATTTACCATGGTTAAGGGTAAATCCGGTAAATAAGGGTTAAAAATAATATTATAATAATACTAAATTACCCTAAAACGTGTCTTAAACCTATTGTTTGATACATGGTCGACCATGGGAATCTTTGGGTCTATTTTGGGACCCCATGGATCCACTTGTAAGTGATAATGACACTTTATTTTAATTAAGTTAAAATGAATACAAAAATGACACAAGCATATATCTTTTAGAAAAACAATTGTTACATAGTGTTATATATGTTGGATTTTAGATTATAAATATTCATTAGAAAGATAAAAAGATTTCCTACATAATTATATTTTATTTATAATTTTTAGACATTAAATAATTTATTTTATTTATGACACAATGATGATGCAGTAATTACTATAATAGTGAAAAATTAAAATAATTGATATTATAAATACCCAAATAAATATAATATGAAACTTTTAATGAATTAAACTAATTTTATAAGATAATATGATATATTAGGATTGATTTAATTTACTTTGTTCGAAGTAATCAATCTGTTATGAGTTTCACAAAAATCAACTATTGAATAGTGTCAAAATTGACATAAAAGAGTTCTTAAAACAAATATTATATTATTAATTGATATTAAATTCCTAAAAATATAAAGTTCGGCCAAGAGACTTATATCATGATAGGTTCATCATTAATGTACCACTTGGGGGTCTCTTGGATGTATATAGTAAGTTTATTAACCATATTATATAAAAATACAAAGAGACATTGTAAAAGTGAAACTAATTAACTTAGAGTTAATACTTAAAGATAAGGTTAATATAAGTACCCAAACCTGTCTAAATTCTATTGGTTGAGTGTTTTTTGACCTATACCCACCTTAACCTTTGAATAATAAGCTTTTGAGCCATTAGAAACCGAATATGAATTTATTATAAATTAATATTTCTAGCTTTTCCAAAGGTGCCCCTCACCCCTCTTATAAAAGGGAACTCCTCCTTCTCATTTCTTCACACCTTAAAAGCCTTTTGGTTCGGCCAAACTCTGCCCAAATACTCTCCCAACATCCCTCAATACAACCTAGAGGCCTTAGTTTGATCAGAAAGCCAACCTAAGGAGCCCTTTTGATCAAATCAAAAGGAAGAACCCGAAGAAGAGGTAATGATTTCACCACCCTTCTCCAAGTTCATTTCTTCTTCCACTTCTTCTTCCTTTGTTCTTACCATTCTAAAATAATAACTCCAGTATCTCACATATACTGTGATGTTATTATAAATATGGTACAACCATATTCAGTATTCTATCCACCCTTTGAATAACATGTCACCATACGTGCGTACGTACGGACTACCGTCTCCACTTCGTGGTGTAATTGTTATTCAATATAATATTATTTGGATGGGTATAATAATGATGTGTAACTCATGTAAATAATAAATATAACATGTTAATAATTCTGTATATATGATATACCATCCATTTTTATATTATTTTAATATCAAAATAATGATATTGTCGCTCGTGCGTACGTACGGACTACCGTCTCCACGAACGCGATGAGATTCATTCTCCATCGTATCCATTCAAGTATAATTATCATTTGATGATTTAAAAATGATGTTTAAGGACTAGATATCATTATAGATATGAATAAGATACAACAACCATGGCTTATGTAACAAAACATATAAAAGAAAATGAGTAAGTTAACTCCCGAAACGACGATAATTCTAATATATTATTAACAAATCAATGTTAAAAGATCATATATGATATCATATTATTATATATGATTCTTGTATAATTTAATAACAACTATTTCACCATTATACAGGAGGTTAACCTACCCCAACCAAGGAAAATTACAAGGTAAGGGTTTACTTTACAACCTCTTCATTATCCAAGGTTGTTTATACATAATAATCTACTGGGATCTCTTTATTATCCACATCCATGTTTCTTAAAAATGCATTTCAAAACATTTTTACTATTTACTAGAATATGAGTTAAAGTCATTTATACCCTTTTTGACTTTTATAAGTGGTTTATAAAGGAATCTTTTGGTCGTTTTCAAAACAAGGTCCTTTTTAACCTTTTCGACAGAATTAAGGTAAGAATGTTTTTTTTTAACTTATACGGCGGGTGCGGCTATTTTCCGCCGTTATAAAATCTTCAAAGCTTCCCTTACAAGCTTATAAGGATATTTTCAAAGAAAATGTTTTATTTTATATGGATCTTAAATTATTTCAAAATAAAAGGAGATATTTCTTTAAAAAGAATTTTGATTTCATCTATGTCAACATCCTTTGATGGATTTTAAGATTATTTGAAGTTGATTTATTATGATACAAAACTTCTATATTGTATTGAAGGTTTTGTGATATGTTTGACTGTGGATGTGCTTTTTTTATACCATTCATAGTTTATAGTGAAAGTATTGAGATTTCATATTCTAGTTTCAATATGAATGTTTATGTTATGTTTAAACCTTTTCATATGGGAATGCATTGGACTTAATATGTGACGGGTGGAGCCCGCTATAGCTCCTCGATGCATCGGTAGGTCTCATGAGACAAACTAGTGTCTTGGCACAAGGCCTTGACAAAATCTTATTTGTATTCTTGGCACGAGGCCTTGGCTATGTGGTTATGATAGTCTGGCATTATGCATTCCAACATTATGAAAGTGGTTATTGATTTTTGCATGTGATTATTCGATTAGTAGAATATCCATGTGAATAAGTAAATGGCATTATTTCATTTTATTTATGCCATACCATGTTGAAAGTTCATATTTAAAAGGCTTTTGATTTAGTTATACATTGCCTTAAATGTTTATTCTTATTTATGAAAGTTTCCGCTATATTGTTATCCTTACTGGGCATTTGAGCTCACCCCTTTTCTATGTTTTATTTTTCCCAGGATGTGAAGAAGTAAATTACGAATGACCTGCAGGGATATTATGTGGGGATATGAGTGTGGATTATGGAGACAATATGTTGTTGTAGTAGTTTTTCATTTTATGATGTAATGTAAGACTTATGAATATATCTAGTGTTTCCAAGACTACTAAACCAATCGGTCTTTCGAGATTTGATCTTTCTTGTGATCATGCCAATGTTATGTAATAATGCACCGACTCTGGGCAACTAGGGTCGGGGCGTTACATAAAATGAGTATAAGATAGAAACAGTGCATGTAGTACGTAATGATCATGATAAAGGCATGTGGGAAAATAGTAAATTAGACTCCTAATTTTTTTGGTAAATATTTATATTTTTTTCTTTTTTTGAAACTTACAAATGAATGCCTCTTTTTTTACTTACTTATTTTTTTCTTCCTTGTTTCTAAATATTCAATTTTCTAATGATATGTAGGTACAAAAAATTTTATTACACTTTCTAGTAGCAATGTTAGATACAGGTAGAGAGGAGCAGTTACCAAGGTATATCTATTTTTACATATTATTAAATATTCACCAATATACTTATTTAATGAAATAAAACTGTTAATTTAAAAAAAATTGTAGGACTACTGATGCATCCTTATTGGAGGAGACTTCTCCTATTACTAATAAAAAATCAAGTTCTCAAGTTGGTAAATGTGGTATTACATGTTTACCAAAATTATCACTTGCTTGTGATGATGATAATAATGCAATTGGCCCAAATGCAGTTCATTTTGTCAGTTATATAGCGATTTAGTGTCATTACAGGATTAGTATTTTATATCCTGATTGGAAGTAAGTGGATAGGATGGTGAAGCAATAGCTTTATGAGGCTGTGACGGTAAAATATCTTAATTGATTTCTTTTATCTCATTTTTTGAATATTATATATTTTAAATGAATTATTTAATTTATTCAATTATAGATGACATTTAATTTTGAGGAAAACAAATAAATTAAGAAAAGAAATCTCTCTTTAGCAGTGGTTTGATAGAGATATTTTAACAAAAATGAAAAAAAAAATTATGTTTTTGGAAAGAGAAGGTTTGAAAACCCATGCCTCAAGTATCCGTTTATATATGAAGATGTATGGAAGCAATTTTTTGACAGTCGTAATGAAGAAAAATTTCAGGTATGATAATTATTTTATATTTTAAAATTTATTATATATTTTTCTTATTACTTAGTAGTTTAGTTTTTTATAGCAGCCCTCCAGGAGATCCATTTGAGAAATGTATACTCTCATATTTTATCACATGGAGGGTATTCTTATTTGGAGCAGAAAATGATTGAAGAAAAATTTGAAGCATTAAGATCTCGATCTAGTAGTTATTCAGAAGAGGTCTAATTTGGTCCTCCATCTCCTCCCACTCTCCATGAAAAATTGAAACAAGCAATAAGAAGGAAAATGAACATTATCTTATAGAGGAAGCTAAGAAAGTAGCTGATAAAATTGAAAGTAAAAATTACTTATTTTTTATCAATTTTTATATTTTATAAATTATAAAAAATAATATAACTTTTTTATTTTTCATTTCTAGATGAACTTTAGGAGTAGGAGACACAGGGCTCTTTTATCCCCGAGGGTAGGATGAACATCCTAGCCACTGCTTTGGGAAAGGTAGAACACCCTGACTGTGTTAGAGGATAGTATGAGGGTGTTAGTATTCGAAAGGATTTTGGTAAGAGTAAGCAATCAAGATACCTAGAAATAGAATCCTTAAAAGCTGAGTTGAAAGATATGAAATGGTCTATGGGTGATCAAATTCAATCATTAGTGTAGAAGGCTTTGTTAGAACACCTGGAAAGACAGTCATAGTCAACACAGCCTTCCCAGGTATATTATTTATTTATCATCAATTTTTCTATTTTATAAATTATAAACACTAATATAACTTTTTCATTTTTTATCCTTCCCAGCCTAATCACCCGTACTACCCTGCCCCATCTTCCTACCCTGCCCAGTATGAGCAGCCTTTCCATTTATATTATTTATTTATCATCAATTTTTCTATTTTATAGATTATAAACACTAATATAACTTTTTCATTTTTCAGTCTTCCTAGTATACTCAATCGGACTACCCTACCCCATTTGCATACCCTATCCCGTATGAGTAGCCTTCCCAGGTATATTATTTATTTTTCATCAATTTTTATATTTTATAAATTATAATCACTAATATAAATTTTTTATTTTTCATCCTTCCCAGCCTGCTCACCCAAACTACCCTACCCCATCTGCCTACCCTGCCCCGTATGAGCATCCTTCCCAGGTATATTATTTATTTTTTATCAATTTTTCTATTTTATAAATTGTAAACACTAATATAAATTTTTTATTTTTCAGCCTTCACAACCTTCTCACTTGGACTACCCTGCCCCATCTGCTTACTTTGATTCTCCACCACCTCACTCGAACCAAAAAGTATATTGTGAGTTGTTTGCTAGAGATCCTCACATAAATATTGTTGTGTTAGGACTCGTGCATTTTTTGGGGGATTCTATACATCACCAGCCTATATAGATGGGTCAGGTTAGAGTATCAATACTCAATATTATAGATCCTAATGCTCTACTACTACCATGGAGATCACTATAGTTGGTGATTGTGTGGGTCATTTTTTTCTTTGGCCAACTGGTTTGCTTCATTATATTTCATATGAGGTATGTGTTTTTAAATATTAATTACAAATGATTCAAAATTAATTACAATATTTTTTGACATTTAACTTATATAGGATTATCTAAAATCAAAATAAACTACACAAATGAAACAAAATGTTCAGGAACAATCGACATTAGATACTTCAGATATTTCTTATGGGATACAAATATTATCTCAGGAATCTTCTTCATTGAATTATATCTATGTGTTTCGGATGACAACCGATATATACAAAAGAGAATATTAATTGAGATTACTCACAGAATATATCATGCATCTAGTTGATTTTGAATATCTCGACCTGAATGTGGTGCAATTGTTTACCATGTAAATAAATTGACATTTGAATTTATATTTATTTAATAAAAGATGATTTAAAATTGAATAACTATATTTTCTTTTTAAATTAGGTATTTACATATTATTCTTAAACAAAATGAAAGTACAGACATTAATGGTTTTATAGATCTAGAATTCATTTCCATAGAAGTCCAACATGTGAGGAATCCTGACGGAGTTGCATATATGTGTGAGAGATTATCACATATGAAGATTTAGTGCTGGTTTCTACAATTTCTTGATAAGTAATAACAAAAACGTAATTATGAACTAATGATCATTATAATGTCATTAATTGTGAACGTTTTTTATTGTAGTGGGAATTGGATGTTAGGCATATTGTGCCGAAATTAATGCATTTTATATTGGTTTTTCTCTTTATTAGGGAATGTTCATAAAATATTTTCCACCTTATTAGAAAGGTATGTTTTTTTTGTTTTTTATAAGCTCATTACGTTTTATTCTCATTGTTTATATATTTATTATTAGTTCATATATATGAAAATGTAGTTTATGGAAAAAATTTAACAAGTAATACAAGTCGATAAAGACACTGAATAAAATCAAATATGTGGAAGTACAGGTAATTAGTTTTTATATTAGAATTTGTTCTATTTTTTTGTTACATATTAATTTTTATTAATAGTTTAATGTTTTATAACTGTAGTTTCGTTGTCAAAAAAGACATATTGAATGTGGTTATTATATTCTATGATTCATGTATGAGATAATCACAATTCGGGAAACAACTAAATTTGATAAGGTTATTTGTATTAATTTTTTTATATTTTCTTCCATATTATTCTATTTTTTATCACATATAATGAAATGTTATTATAGGCATTCAATAATTTACAGTCTTATTACCAATCTGATTTGAATCGTATTCAATCTATTTTTGAAAACTATTTGTCAAGTTTGATTAGGATTTGAGGTATGTATATTCTAATATTTATAAATAATATTACATATGGGTTAAAAAAACTAACTCTTTTGATATATTAGGTGTTTCAACCTACTAATAATCAAATGAATGATTCAACAATAATCAACAATCATCATGCCATAAATTTTAGGTACGTGTATTTTAATTCTACTTTATTTTGAAAGTTTAATATTCTGAATTTTATAAACAAAATTGTAACTTTCAACATTAGTTTTTTTGTTTATTCTTGGTATATGAAAGAATAAATAATCAATCAACCATGTGCTGAGAGGATATGTACTATCCAAGATGAGATGAAACCATTTCATACCTGCTATAACTCCATGAAAAAAGGATAAAAAAGACATTAGAAGTGACCAAGAACAATCCAAAAGTGCATTAAACATATTACATGGTATCCTTAAAGCATTGAGAATTGATTCGGGCCACAATGATGATGAGTGAACATGTACTCGATATCCACATGGCGTCAATTCCTTGCATGGTACTTGGTATCCATAATAAATTGAATTTTAGGTCTAGCCACAGGACAATCATAGGTACATCATAGTCATTATCTCGTGCCAGGTCAACCACCCTGGTATAATCATATCATGACAGTCCACTTGTTCCAACTACCAAATAATGTTTCCTTAGGTATGGTAATACATTTAATAAGAAATATCATAAAAGGAATCATAATACATGTCATCATGAGATATCTATAGAAACATACATAAACATGTGATAATTATATAACATGGTAATGATTTATATAATAATTTTTAGGGAATAAAACATCAAATATGGTTTCATGGGATACCCATTCACATTAGTTACCATATCGAAAAAACGTCTCTCAAGGCAATACACACACACACACACCATTGTGCATAACATAAAATCATGGACACATTAGAAACACATATATTTCGATATATTCCAAATTCACTAGAGGTTACAAAGAAAATAACATGCATGGAATTTATGTCATGCCCTCCAATGTATATGATCACCCTAAGTGGTAACAAATTGATGATGTATCCTATTCAACTAGATTTCTATCCTATCATTCAAATAAAAATGAAATATAAGATATTTATCTACTTCTTCCCTAATTATTTTTAACATATCACATATTTCTATGAAATTGGAAACATGGTAATTTTGGTATTAAATCAAAAAACCCCTAAACATACATCCTAGTATACATCTATTATAAGAAATGCACATACACTCAGCCATCATGGTATATCAACATACACATAAAAGGAAACAAATCACTAATTTTAAATGAGAAATGAAGTTTTTTCACCGGGTATATGCATTAGCCATATCATTCTCAACCTAATTTATCTAATCATCCATTATAGCATAGTTTACTATCAAACCATCCCATTCATCCTTAACCATAGATGCCTCATTTCCTATAATGGCATATTATTCCAACATTAGACACTATAATTCATTGAGTTCTCTCAAGTTCCTCTGCAATATCTTTGTCTAATTTTCTATAAAATTTATTGATTCATTGATCTTTAACTAGAATCTATGTAAATTTTTCAATGAATCAAATGTATTGTCTTTGGTATCAAAGAATAGTTGGGAAGTGCGAGAACTATAAATGTTGGAGTCGTGGGACTTGCAAAGGTTAAACTTTTTGAAAGAATTCATTGATTGCAGATATGTGTATTTTAATTCTACTTTATAATACAAATGAATAGATAATTTTTTGATTAACTAGATAAAATCATGTAAGTTATAGATTTTTATTAAATGATAACTACTATTTGATTGTTTTATATTTTGGTTTTTACAGGGGTTTTGATTTTATTGGAAGTGAAATTTTCTATTTTTTCTAAAAAAAATTAACTAATAGCGTTGGTTATTTTAAAAACCAATGTTGATTTTTTTAAAAAAAAATCTGGTTTACGACATCGGTTTTACCTAAAACTAACGCAAAAACACCTAACCGAATTGATTTCCGTCATCGGTTTTTAAATAACTAACACTGAAAATTGATTATCAGCATTAGTTTCTTTCATAAACAGACACCAAAACCCTTAACGAAAATTATTTTTGGTGTCAGTTTTTAGAAAACCAACACTAAAAATAATATTATTTACACCTCCTTTATAGATGTTGGTTAAAAACTGACATCAAAAATAAAAAAACAACCTTAAATTGTGTTTTTTCACTAGTGACTTCCTATATATCAAGTATACTTTTGGTGAATTCTATGTTATATTTCCTATAAAATAAAATTTAATATAATTTTGGTACCCATTCTAGTTTGGGTATAATTGGAAAATGAATTTTTGGGAAACAAAATAGATTTCAAACATGTATGCATAGGTAATATTGAAGATAAATATTTAGAGATGAAAATTTTTGTGTACCCTGAAGATTATAAAATTTTGAGAGAGAATTAACATTCATAATGAACTTTCATCCTATATTTAAAACATATAACAGTTGATACCCTTACATTATAACTTTTAAAAATGAAAGCTTTGTATTTTTTTGTAATTGTTGATAATATACAATTCCATTATTATTTTTTTATTTAATTTTCACTCATTATTTTATCATAGCTTTATATTCCTTAAACATAGGTGGATAGATTTTTATTTAAACTTTCATTTTTTCTTTGAGCTTATCATTCTATTATAAAAAAAATTGAATTTTATTTCTTCTTAATTATTATTTTTATAAAGATAATATTTTATTTTGTCATTTTCCTTTTGAATAATATCTAAATAAGTACATAATTTATCATTTGTGCTACAAAAAGTATTTCTTAACTTTTCATTTTCTTCAATAGTAATATTTTTTTCTTCCACAAATTTATTATTCTTATTTTTATTTATTTATATAACTTAGAAATTTTGATATTATTATTTTTTAATATTTATATCTATTTATATAACTCATATATAACATGTTTTATAAAAATTAGATTCATTAATATCATTACCAAAATCACTAACCTCATTTAATGAATCTATGAGACATAACTTGGTTGGTTCCTTTTCTATTCCAAATTCTACTCTTGAATATAAATCCTCACTGAAACTCTAACCACCATTTAAATTTTCATTGTCCTTATTTTCTAGAATTTTATTCTTTTATTCACTCTTCAACCTTAGGTATTTAGGCTTGATATGGGATTTTCTCCTACATTCATACTAAATTAGTTTTGAGGAATCATTAGAAACAGTATTACCTTTTATGTATCCTTTATAATTATCTCTAAGATATTACTTTCTAATACTTCTATACTAACCTTTTTTCTCTTTTTAACATTCATTTTTCAACTTGAGAGGATTTATCTCTTCCTCTTCCCTATAACTCATAATTAGAAGAGTAATAAGTAACAATCATATTTAATTTAAAAGAAATGCCTTTTATTTTTGTATCTATTCATTGGTAATATTTTTTAAGTTCTAGTTCATATTATATTAATGACCCAATAAGTTAATAAAGAGTTTATTCTTTCAAGTTCATACTTTCATCAATATAATCCTTTTTAACACTCTAATTCATTAGTAAAAAGATAGGTACTCTTTCAAAAATAATAGTATTATGCAATGTTTATCATAAATCACTCATTCCATTTACAATACTAGTAAATTGATGAAAAATTATATTTATATATTCTTCTTGATTCATTTTAAAATATTGATATTCATCTCTCAATATTTCTTATTTAGACATTTTTAGTTTTTTAGTTTCATACTATGTAACTTAAAAAATTATTTATATATTTTGAGTAGTTTTTTATAAAAATACATGACTAAACTTATTTATACTAATTACACAATATAAGATATTCATTATCATGTATTTTGAGACATATATATCTAAATCATTATAATTAAATGAATCTAGATCTATTTCGGGTAATTTGTAAGGTTTTACCATGATATACCAATGATCAATGCTTAAATGTTTAAGGTAAGATTCCATTTGATCCTTGTAGTATCTATAATTAGTACTATCAAAGAATGGAAGTGTATGATGAATCTAATTATAATTATAACTTGATCCTACCATCTCAAATTATTTTTTTTCCTTAACTGGTTAAGTCTAGGATAAGGGATAGTGATGAAAATATATTTATATACCAAATTACTAAATCATAGTAGATAAAAAGGGACCTACTCTTATACCAATTGTTTTCCTAGATAAAGAGATTGATGAATAGTCAATAGGGGGGTTAACTGACAAATTTATAAAATTTTAAGGATTATATCATAGAAAAAAATAATTTAAGAAGATGAAAAATATAATACGATGATAGTGTTTATTTATAGTAGTTCATAACAAAGTGATCCTACATCTACACTTCACTTCTATCTATAATTGAGAGAAATATAACCCATTAAAATACTAACATTTTATGGGAATTAAAAACCCAATTAAAAAATGACTTATCTAGTATAGGCACAACCAAGAAAACAATTGGCTTTAAAAGGAGAGAGGCCCCCCATTATAATGCTCACTTTTTCTACCTAGAGTCACATCCCAAAAAACTAATTTTCTCAACCTAGAGGTATAACCTAAATAGTCCTTCCTTTTTTACCTATAGGAATAACCCAAAGTACCTCTTAATGGGTATTATAACCTAAAATCCCTTCTTTTAAATTAAAACATATAAACCAAAAATAACACATATAAAGATAAGAAAATTTAGCTCCATGGAAACAAAAGATACATGATGATGTTAATAATTTTGAGTAAACTTTTACCACTTTGGTAATGAAAATATTTATAATTAATTACAATAAAAAATATCATAATGAGGTTCTTAACATGTTCATTGTGTTTTACAACTCTCTATTCATTCCATGTTAAGCACTAATTCTATCAATCTCTATTTAAAGATGTTTCTCCACACATAGTAAATTTAAAAAAAATATACATTGAAATTATTATTTTCTAAATTATTATTCAGGGAAATAATTTTAAAATAAATAAATACTTCAGATTTGTTCAAAACATCATTCAAAATCACCAAAATCATTTGATTATTTTTGAGAAAGTGTTTCCATGATTTAATCTCCATTTAATGCATGTGAAATCCTCCTTTAATTTCCTTGAGTATTTTTCATATATAATTATAAAAAAAAGAAATTATGTGAATATAATTTCAAATAAAAACAATTAAAATAAATAAATATATTGAAATAAATGAATAAATATAAAAATATTCAAAAACCATATCAGTAAAAAAATCTAAGGAAATTTCTATATGAGTCGTTCTTTCTGATGTATGAGTCATTGCACTATAGGTGTTACTATATGAGTCATTATTTCAATTTATGAGTCTTTATTATCTATGTAAGAGTCATTAAAACTACTAAAAATCATTTTTGGTTATGTGTATGAGTTATTTAACAAGTGTATGAGTCATTTCAATTGTGTATGTGTTATTGTCTTTGCATATGTGTCAACCTATTACATGTATGGGTTATTCAATTTTGTATATCTTTCATTTCATACTATGATAAAATATTTAAAACTTAGAGATTAATTATATTTTTATGAAATAAAAAAATAATTTAATAAATAATAAATAAACCAATTAAACCCCATTATTTTCTTATACAATCAGTGAAATCTTAAATAAAATAAATTATTCTTTTCTAAAATCATGTTAAAGGAAATAATAAAATGAGGATTTTTTAATTGTAAAAACATAAAAAAATAATGTGGAAATGATCCACTTTAACAAGAATCATTAAACTAATGATTGATTAAATTAATTTAATCTAATTACTAATAAGTTTCATCAATCACTTTAAATCTAACACCTTACATAATAGTCAAATTATCAATAGTCACTCTAGAAGTCCAATTCTTTATTAACACTAGTCAATGGTTACCTCACCACTAAATTTTAAAATGTGGAAAATAATGGAAGATATGGTTGGTGACCAAATACCACCCACCGAGAGTTAGAGAATAAGATCAAATAAGGGGATCTCTCCTATAAAAATAAGCTCACAAATTTTGGTTCACCATAAAAAAGTTCTCTTGTCATTATTTTTATCCCATTATTTGTATTTTTGAAGTGTGGTTTTTCTCTAGATATTCAAGATAGTGATTTTTAAGGTTTTATCATTTAATAATTAAAATAGTGTTTATATCCAAATTTATCATAGTGAGGTCCTTTTACTTTTCTGTTGGATTTTACACCATATAATATTAGGGGGATTTATATATCATATCTTGGAATCTAATATTTTATAAATTTTGATGATTTATTTTTTATCTTGATATTATTGTTACATCTTGCATCCAAATTATTTAATCCCCATCCATTGGTATCATAGTGGAGTTATGGATTAGTACTATTTATAAGACATTAGATTTTACTATAAATATTTGATTATGGTGTAATTTATTTTATTTTATAATAGTATTACAACACAAATACAAAGTTATATTTACTATAATAGATAAAACTAGGAATATATAACATTATATATGAAGGATAAATACAGCCTATAAAATTAAAAATGGTATAATGGGATAATAAAATCAAATAAATAAAATGATTAGAATTTGGAAATCCATAAGGTTATGATCACCTAGAAATATCAAACCCATAAACAAAACTATGAAAATGAAATAAAACATTAGAAATATGATTGGATTTCCAAGTATGAATGGTCAGGGTAAAAACAACTTTCTATATAACCTCTTACAGGATTGAGGTCACACATCAGTGATAATGACCATGATTCCCTTCTAGGAGGCTCCTAGGTGGATACATTGATGTCATGGGTGTCCTTCTCTACCTTCCTAAGATAAGGGAGGTATGTATTGCTGAAATATGGTGATAAGATCCCAAATTGGTTGGATATAGAAATAGTGGCCACCTTCTTATCTATGACTCATTGTTAAGTGGACAACTAATAAGGATTCTTTTCCTAGAGGATCTTCAAGGTCACCTCCATATTCGGTATGGATCCACTGATATGGACTCCCTGACTAAATCATTCACCAACTAGAGATGGAGGCACTAGGTTGGTGATAGCATATATCAGATCCACATGGATATGATCTTTATGGTAGTGAGGAATATTATTGGTGTATCTGTTGGTTATGAATACAAACTTAAAGTGACCTGTGGGTACTGCCAACATATAAAATGATCATGGAATTCAATAGTGAATTTATTGATTCCATTTATAATGAAGGGATTTTTTATAGGTTTCTTGAAGGAAGAAATACAATAAAATGGTTAGTGAAATATCATAATTAAGAGTTCATGGTTAATTGATCTCTTTAAAAGGTGAATGATTCACATCAGGTTCACCATTCTATTTTCTAAAGAAACCCCGATGTGCCTTCAGCCAGAATATTTTAATTTTGTGTGGACCTACTTTCCAATGGTAGGTGGTTTTTACAGGTGATTCTTTGGAATGAAAATTAGTCGATGGGATGGGAGGTCCAACTCATTTCACCCTTTAGGGGGGATTATTTTCTACTTTGGGACTCTCTTATAGATTTAAGATATCTTAATTAATCCTTCTTGAATCTAAGTGTGATACTGGTTTCCATCAAGGATGTTATGGATTGAAATAATTTATTTATATGAAATTTTATATATATTATAGTTTATCCATATTTCTCTTATTAACCATTGATTATAGGGTTTACAGCCACAATTTTTCACTCTAGAGTTTATCATCATCTAGGGACTTGGTTTGTGTTTTGGTGTTAGGATTGGGCCCATGAAAGGAGATTCTTATGTATCCCAATTAATGGAATCAAAACCCAAATAGTTTGGTTCCACTTAATGGGAATATTTTACCTTTTAAGGTCATGTGACAAGGACCATTTCCAAGAAATTGAACATTATTTGGAATAGAAGAATAGGTGAAAGGAGTCAATCAATGGATTTTGTGTGTCTTATACATGATAACCCCTTTTGGGTTCGTCCTATTTATTAGTAACTATATTGGAGAAGTTATGGTTGGGAATTACACCTAGTAGGCATCCTATTTACATCTCATATAGGTAGGTGATCTGGGATAAGGTATTTTTCGGTACCTAGAGGAGTATCTCAACTTAAGGAATCATGGGAAACCAGTAGGATTATTTTAACCTCAGGTGTATGAGGAAACCAAGAGAGGAATAAATAATCAAGATAGATAGGGGAACCCAAAATGATAATGTTGAATTTAGTCATATGTAAAAGAAATATTATGCTCATCCCATTGGGTAAAGTATATTTAAGGGTGTTGGGATTGATCCATAAAGATGTATCATATATATCTTATGAGAGTATGAATAAAAACCCATATAGTTTAAGGTATATAGTTTAATTTCATGTAATAGGATTATTCCATGTAGTTTAACATCATCCATCATTCATGAAAGGGTATATGACGGAGGATTAAGTGGGTCTTACACGTTGGTGCTATTTAGAGATGTTTATGGCTCACTAGTGGATCACTAGGGTGAGATCATTAGCAGGGGAGTTATATGATTTGGTCTTACACCTAAATAAGAATCCTAGGTATGATTTTGTACCCCTCTATTTATTGGTAACTAGATAAATAAGTGTGATAGAAAATTTTGGGTTATATACCTATTTGGAGGACTATATATGGTATTCAACCTCTTATATGTATATAATATAATGACTAATGATGACTAGATATATTAAGGACTACACCTAGAATAAGGACCATGTTTGGTTCACTCTAGAAAGTGATCCATGTGAAGGTATATTTAGGTTCTAAGAGTAGTATCTCAACTCAAGGCATTTTCAAAAACCAAGAGGAGTATATAATCTTAAGTAAAAACCATGAGAAGTATCTAAACTCAAGGAAAATTCATGAGGAGTATCTCAAATCAAGTCATTTTTAGAAACTAATCAACACAAGTCATATATGGTATTTCTCAGCACCCAAACAGGGGGCAAAGTGAAGTGATTCTCTGGTATGAGCCTTGGGTGAATTGGAGCTAAATTGGGATACATAGGTGAATTAGTACCAAGGTAGAAGACTAAGGTGAATGGTTCCCTAGTTATGGTGTTAGTCCAAAGTTTATACAAGGTATTTAGTCTTGAGATAAGGGTCACCTAAGTTTAGGTGCATGGGTGAAGATTTTTCTTTAATAGAGGTTGGGAAAGCAGGATCACCCTAGGTGGTGGGTTAGATGAAAGGTTCACCATAGTAGGGGGCCAACTAAAGGGTTTTCCTAGGTTTGGAGCACTAAGTGAAGTGTTTCTTGGATTGTGTTCCTTGATAGAAGTGTTACCTATGTTTGGATATTTTGATGAATTGTCACCTAGATTGGGATTCTTGGTTGAATTGTTTCCCAAGTTTATATCCCAAGTCAAAGTGTTTTCTAGTTTGGTATCATTGGGTTAAGTGTTCACCTAAGTGGGGGGTACCTAGGTGAAGTCAAAGTCAATTAATAATCCCTAAGTATGACTAGATCAAGTGTTCCTCTAGTCCATAATCCTCATGATGAATAGGGTGTATGGATCCCCGGTCTGAGGTCTTTGGAATGACTAGGAAAAAGGGAGATCATACCTTGATTTTTCTTCCAAAATTCATCCCAAATGAGGAAACGTGTGTTCTATTTATAGTAAAATATAGGGACAATGTCAAACGTGACTTGGGGTTCTATGCTAGTTCACACAGGTTACTAGGGTGAAACACATTGATGTGTTAGTGCTTATGTGTAGGTGGACTAGGGTACACCTTGACAAATATCCATTTGTACATGCTCAGGGACTTGATTAGAGTGACTTGGGCACCAAAACTTGGGTAAGAATAGGAACTAAGAAAAGGAGTTGAGTAAAATACACCTTAGTGTATAGATCTTGGGTGAGTGACCCTGAGCACGAGCTCAGATTACTTCAGGATAAATTCACAACTTTAAACGGCTATAAATTTTGACTTATAAGTCCATTTTGGTTATATGGCTAGTAAAATAAAATATTAAAATGCTAACTATTCCCTTAACAATAGGTTTTATCCTATATAAGGTGTTTTCTAAAGCCAAAAATTTTCTGTAATATCTTTAAAAATGGGTTTCAAGGCTAAGACACCATCTCATCATCAATGAATGAAATCCACCACCTACACCCAGTGGGAGGTTGTCACCACCATATTACTATAATATTCAATGTTTTTTAATGATATCCATCCCTTGATATGTAATAAATTAAGTGGTTCATGGATATCCCATTCACTTATTCTTCAAGAATGGAGATACATTCCTACTCAAACCTGACTTGTGTCATCTATGTGAGCATTGTATCATAGACTCTATGGTAAAGTGTGTGGCATGAATTTTTTAGTTCCAACCTTAAAGAACAAATATAATAACTAAAATATGAATTAAAGGTTAACTATAGAGTTTGATATGAAGGAATTGGGATAGAAAACAATATTCATGGGATGAAAATTTACCAAACAAAAAATAAAGGAAATATTTAGATATTTTAAAATAGTTGCTTAAAAAATTTCTTGAAATGGTTTAATATAAAATATCAAAAATCAGTATATACCTTTACTATGATTAATTATAATGTATTTTATATGATGATTCCAATATATAAAGTAGATAGGATGGTACCTAGTAGTGAAACATAGATAAATATGTCTTGAGTACCATATGCATCATAAGTGGGGAGTCTTGTATTCATTATTGTTTGTACTGGACTGGGTATTTCCATGAAATTGGAGAATAAAGTTGATATATAGAAAATATAGAATAGGATCATTCGAATATATTGAATAGGATCATGTGATACATCATGGGGACCACATATGTTTCATTGTGTTTTGGAGGTTCAAATTCTACTATCATAGCTGATACTGATTCAGATTTTATTGGTGACCCTAATAAAAAAGAATCTATTATTATATATGTGTTTACTCTTATTAGAAGAGTTAAAATAAGGGTTTATCCTAATAAAGGAAAAATATATTTCATATACATAGTCTTGTAAACAGGGAATTTGGATGATAAAATTATTATAGGATCTCGAGCATATACAAGAGTATACACTATTTTTTGTGAAAATAAAATCACCTTGTATATTGTAATGAATCAATCATTTCATTACAAGATGAAATAAATTATATTAAAATGTCTCTTTTTTAAAAAATTTATAGAATAATAAAGTGTGAATATATAAAAAGTCACACCAAGTAAAACCTTAGATATTTTTTGACAAAGGTAATTGAATCTGATGAGTTTGTACAGTGAAAGTCCTTGATCAACTAACCTTATAGAAACATGAGTGATATGATTTAATATGATATAAATCATATTTGTCCATATGATTTATCCTCAATAAAATATTAAATTGAGGTATATATATATGGATACCCAAGACACTCACTTATTTATTTACACAGGTCAATATCTACCCCCTAATTTGTAAAGTGGGGGAGGTGTGGAAGATGGAGTGGGTGTAAAAATACCACCTATTGAGAAGAAAAGAGTAAGATAATGTGATAGGATCTCACATATAAAAGAGTGATCTCCCACATTGGTTCATTATCAACAAGTTACCTCATCTTTGGTTTTATCCCAATATGTGTCTCTAATTATTAAAGCAATAGATTTTTGAGGTTTTCTTCTTATATAATTGAGAGAGTTTTGGTGCCCACATTTACCTTATTGAGATCTTATTGGTCCCACACAAGTAAGATACCCTAAGAGGGGTGAATCTAGGTATGAAAAACTAAATTTTTCATTCCTAATGATCATGTTTCATGGTTATTAAAAACTCATTTCTCTCACTCAAAATAAATGAAATTATTAAAGAAAAGAGGTACAAAAACAATTTTTACTTGGTTCACCCTTATTGATCTACATCAAATGAGCATGTACTTGGTGATGTGTTAGCCTAAAAAAATTCACTATAAGTGGACTTCCTATTAAAAAAATTGATCTCATTATCTCTCTAGGTTTAAAACCCTCACAATAATTGATAACTTATTAATCCCCTTACTCAAAATAAATAATTATTCCTCTAAGTGAATACCTTGATCTTCATAAACCAAGAACACAATATTGCACAAAATTTATTATATCAATATACCTCACCTTTATAATTGTGATGAATCAATGAATTTATAGTTAGAAAACTCCTTTGGAATGATCCCTCTTCTCTTCAAATATCTCTCATTTTCAACAATCTCATTTTTTGAATATAATATCATCCTTTTTTCCTTCCCCACAAAAGAATATAATTCTTTAGTTCAAAAAATAAAATATCCATGTTTCCCTTTCAAAAAAGTATTCAATTTTATTTTAATATATTGGAAAAATTAATCAAATTATTTTATCTAAATTTGATTCAAATTACCCTCATTAAATTTCAATTTTTGATCCTTAAAGATAGGATTATCAAATCTAGAAAATATACATGACTTGACTAGATCATGATGTGACATGATTCATTATAGAATAATTCCTTTGAACCACTAAAAAATATAGCTTCATTCTATTTGAAATTAATAAATTATTTCATGCTACCTCATTTTAAAAAAAATATCTAATTAGAATATCATAGCATAATGAAAACCTTTATGACACAATGTCATATTCTAGAGGCACATGGAATTTTTACATCTTATATGTTATGATGTAATATTCCTCCTTATAGAACAACTATTGATTTTAGAGTATAATAAATTATAATAGATCCGTATGTGGGAGTAATTTACTCTTATATAGGTATCAAAACATAATCACTTACTATTTCAGCATAATCCTTTAAATAGTAATATCCAAAACCGCAAAACTATTTAATTATGTGTTGGAATGTATGTTGCAGTATAATTTGTACATCACCTAATAAAAAATCTACAAAATTATTCTAAAATACTCAGTAAATCCATGAAATTAATTATTAGTTATTTCTTGAGTCTTTTAGAATACTTCACTCTACATTTTTTGACAAAAAAAATCAAAAAAATGAATCTAATGGTTTTTATTAACAACCTCCCCCTTTGGGTTTATTGAGAACACTCCAATTATTTAACCCTATTCAAGAATCATTATTTAGTTAACATTAAAAAACAACATATTGTGTATTCAATGATTTACTTATCATCCACTCATATCCCATATAATTCAATATTGACATGATAAATAAGTGTTAAATGAAAATTTTATCAAAGAATCACTCTGTTAACCTTATTATTTGACACAAATTTTTCACTTCACATATAATCTAAACATCACATGTTTCTAATACTACAGAAAATAATATCTTTAAACCACTTATTACTTGTGAGTGCCAATTCATCTTCCAAAACTCCCCTTAATTTTTCATTCATGTACTCTCCCATAATATATTTCAAATAAATCACTCCCCCATCATTAACACTCTTGGGAGACTACCACTTTATCAATATTAATAGTGAATAACCATATTTTCTTAAACATATCTCTCCATTATAAGATCATATTTATATATACATAAATTTTTTAAGGAACCCAAAGATATCTTTTTTGAGGTTACAAGAAGGAAATATTAACTCTTTAAATCAAACCATGAAATATAACATAATTTTTTATGAACCAATTCTTAAATGTTACATTAATTGAAAATAAAATATTTAATAAAAATAATATTATGGAATTAGGGTATTATGAGAGATAATATTTTCAATATTTTATTTTATTTTTCAATATAAATTGACCTCATGATTAATATAAAACTTGGGAAATGAATAAATTTTTTATACTTGGGCTGAATCTAGAATATAATTTTTAAAATTCCCGATTATTTATTTTTAGTTTCTTTATTAATTCTTTGAATTATTTTTGAATCTATATATTGATTTTTGAGTTTATAGGTCAGTGCATTTACTATGGGTATTGAACCCTGATAAGTAATAGTGGCTAGTGACTGATATGAAAAGGTTACCATGTTGATACAATGATATGTAAAAGTAATTAATTTATCATGTAAGATAAGGGTTGATACATAAAGGTAACCACATATCCAAAATTTAAGTATAAAGGTTCATGCATTTTCCATAGGGATGAAACACATGATTTTCAAAAGTAACTATGTGGATCCAAGCTGATATAGAATATATTTGTACTTTTCTATTGAAGAATATCTCTACCTAGAAGCTTTAAATCTCAAAATCCTGTAGTCATTTGGTCTTCTCAAATAAGTTAAAATTCCTATGATAAATCCATATTTACTTTATCCAAAAATGAATGGGGACTAATATCATAGGTGATGGTAAGGGAATTTTGAAGTGATGAGAAAATTCAAAATAAACTTATCTGAATAAATTCACACCCATTAGACAGTATGTGTAGAGGTTATATAGAGAGAGGTAGATTATAACTAATTCTTAGAAGTATGAAGAAGATACCTTGATGCCTATAAATATTTTTCCTCTTCCCTCTTTAAAACTATTCCAGACTTATTTATTGGCCTTACTCAGAGTAGATTAGGATTTCTATGATTCATTTTTTAATATTAATATAGTTTTTTCTTCATTGTCTGTTGTGAAAAATTTATTCATGATTATAAATATCTAACTCATTATAGGTGGTCCAAAGTAGAATCCTGATGATGTTCCAAAATTTATGCAATTAGTTCTTAGATCATCTCTCTAATTCTAGTGGGGCAGTGGAGGTAGAATGTATAGGATGTGATTTTCACTCTATGTTCCATCACCATTTCTACATTCTTTAATTATTTAAAAGTCTTACACCAATACATTCACTAACTATAATAGTGGAGGTTAATGTATTAATAGGTTCGATGGTATATGATTATTTTTAATTGTTTGAGTAGGTTCAATTTCTTGATTGAGGAGTGTTCTTTCCCACTCAATAAGGAGAATGAATGAGTTACTGGTATTATTGATACTATTTTAGTAGATTATTATTCTTATACATGTGAAATAATCAGGGTTAAGTATATGAATTGTATTAATTTTTCTTATTGGATTATGTGATTTTGAATAATATAAAATAATGATAGAATGAATTATGATTCAAAAAAGTAGAATCTACTCTTCTTGTTAATTTTTTAGGGGTTTTCATCCTTTTATTTCAATTTAATAAAATTAAAAACAATAAAATTACCCCATTCTGGTTCCACTATAATTTATAAAATAATAAAAACAATTATAAGTGTTAATAAAATGATTATTTATCTTGGATCCTCAAGATATATGACGCTAGTAAATCTCACCAAACTGCATTCTATGAGTTATAAATATTTGTTACTTGTGAGGTCTGCGACATCCACACATTAACTTGGCATCATTTCTAGGGAGATATGTGAGCACTTATTGTTTTTTCACACTATAATTAGTTTATTTCATTTTTATATCTTTTTTTCTTTTATCTCCTTGTTTACTTATTTTTCCCATTCAACTAGTTTAAGCATCAAATTGGTACTATTATTTAATGGATCCTTATATATATGCCTAGATCATAAATATTTAAAAATATATACTAAGTTCATGGAATCACACTTATCCAAACTTTTTTCAAACTAATCTCTCTTACCATAGGAACCTGAGGAATAAAAACTTAGGAAACAATATGAGTAACCTTTGGTATATTCCTATGGGTGTGAGGATTGAAGCTACAACAATAATGAATTTATCCAAAATTCAAATAATATTCCTCCACACTGGAAAAATGAAGATGAAACAACACCATAGGAGATTCAAGAATTAGTCACTAGAACTTTATTATTATAGTAACAACTCAAGAAGAAATAAATTCATATAGGAGAACTCAAGAAAATGATGGATATGAGGGACACCACTCTCCAAGAACTTGTGGAGAAATAAAACTAAAAATAAAATATCAAAAATAATAACCTATGTATTTTTCTTAGAAATAAATCCAATTTGTAAAAGTAACTTTGGAATATCCTTCAATCCCACACATATCAAAGGTCCTTCCATAATCACTCTATAAAAAACAAATATTACTAGCTGATACATTGGAGAGAGATTACTGAACTCTTGATTTATTTATGTTTCCATATTTTGAAATGAATTTAAAAACAAACCCTCTATATTTTAAAATTGAATATTTAGAATTTTTGAAGTATTCTTTAAAATAATGTAAAGAAAATTAGATATAGGTATTTAAAGAAAGAATGATGTATCCACCACCTTATCCTATATAAATAAGTCCATATACATTCACTAAAGATTATGATCTCAGGGTAGAAACACTGAAGGGAGTAAAACTTTAATTATATTCACTTTATTTTTATTTTTCTTTACTATAATTATATTCTTACTCCCTATGTTATATATTTTTATATGTGTTTGAGCTTAACACTACCCTGTATAGTGATAAAGAACATGAATAATCTAATTTTGGGGAGAAAATGATGCTATAATTTTAAGATTAATAAGAATATTTGGGACCTATGGTGAATTCAATACTCCCTAAATAAGTACAAGACGTCCATATGGAATGAAAAATAAAAAAAAATAAAGGGAAACCCCTTAAATTATTTTTAACTCTCACATTAAATATAAAATTATATATTAATTCAAGGGTTGGGATATTTTACTTCCCACTTGAGGATCTATATTCTATTTTTTCACTTAATGGAATTAATAGAAAACATATGTGGTGTCTTTTATCAAATAAACCTAACCCAGCAACTGATTGGACTTGAAAAACTGAAACGTCTTGGATATAGGAAGTACTGACCATAAAACCTACTTGGATAATGTTACAAGAGCCTTTTTACTTCCCTCTTTATCATTTTATCTTTAACATTGAATAAAATTATCATGTGTGTTTCTATTTTTCTTATAGGTTTAAAAGAGGACTAGTGGAAAGGAACTAAGATCTTAACTCAAGTCCATCATTAGGTTAATAATCTAAGTTATGTTCTTCCTTGGAATTTTTCTTATCATTGAAAATATTTTTGAGTTCCACTAATTTTAAATTTGGAAGTGTTGGATAAGGTTGGGGTCTCAATTTTTTATAATCTATTTTAGGATCTATTTATGAAATTTATATATGATGTTTTTATTTTTGTTTTTTATTTTAATTGTATTTTTAGTTAACAAATTTGAGCTTTAAATATTATCTTTCCTAGTGAAAATTCTATTCTATTTTTTATTAATTCACTAGTTCTGAAATTCTTCAGTTAAATGATTATTTATGTGAATTTTTACACTATTTTAATGGAATTGAACATAGGACATTAGCCTAGAAAAAAAATTTCTAATCCACAAATTGATTTTCCAATTACTTTTAATCCCCAATCTAAGAAGAATTATAATCCAATTTGTTATATTATTTCTTTGAACCCATTTTATGATAGTCTCTAGTCATCGGTAAAACTAGAACTTTACTTGATTATTGTATAAAGATATTGGGTTCAAGTGTGTTTCTCATGATAAAGACCATTATTAAATTTAAAAATCAATTTTTATATACACCTTGTCATTTTAACCCCTTTAAGTCTTAGATTCCATTAAATACCTATTAGTTAGTCTACATTACAAGATATATCTATCCCTACCTACCCATCTCATTTTTATATTTTATTTTATAATTTTAATTGAGTGTGGGGAAGAGGATATGTTCTTGGTATCTAGGTAGAAGTACATTATTTTTAGGTTGAGTGAAGGGTTCATTTGAATATATTTGGGTAGTGGTTTCATAGGATTGTATTCATCATCATAATAAAATATTACCTCTTATCCTCCATGAATACAAAAATTATAAAAAAAATAAAAAAAAGTATTATATATATAAAAACAAGAATAGAAGAAAATCAATATATTGAAAATAAATATGGAGAAAATAGGATGGTTTTAATAATTATTTGTCACTACCTTTATTGTGACTCATAATAGGAACAAAGGGGAAGAGTGAGTTGGGATTGTTTCATTATGATGGGTTCAGTTGAGTTTCCTTCACTATTTTTTATTGGATGAAATATGACATTTAATGTGTTTAAGAGATTGAGAACTCATCTTCTTATTCTATAAATTTTAAAATCTAAAACCTACTAGTTGTTTAACCTCATAACAACCTGTTTAAATTCCTCTTGAATAAAAAAAATATTTCTTCTAGTATAGAACATAGGATCCTGGAAATAATATAGTATATCACGTGTACTATGGGAATGATAAAAACTCTAATTTAAATATACTTAGAGTGAAGAGGGAGACATTTAATGTGGGGTAATTCATATAGTTTTTGAGGTAGATTTAATGGTTAGAAACTTAAGTGAAATGAAGTGCATAGTGGGTTGAATCATAGAGTAAGCATGACACTTTAAATGATAAATTAATTAGTGCTTTTGTTATATCTAGTTTGAGTTTCAATGATTGATAGGATAATATTTTCTTTCTTAAATTATTTTCATTACTGGGGATTGAAATGGTTTCAGTATTAGGGAGTGATGAGAGACAATATTTTCAATATTTTATTTTATTTTTCAATGAAAAATAAACCCCACAATTAATATAAAACCTATAAAATTTACACATTTTTGATACTTTGGTTGAATCTATAATATAATTGTTAAATGGATTGATTCTTAATTTTTTGTTTTTATGTTTTTTTTAAATTATTTTGGATTCCATGCATTGATTTTTTGAATTTATTAAAAATATAATTAAATATAATTATTTTTTATTTATGTTATCACTTTATAATTAATTTGGATTAAACTTAACTAAACATGTGTTTTCCAATATTTTTAGGTTAAGGTAAGTCACTTGCATATGGTTAATCCCATACATAAGAGTAATTTGGGTAATGTGAAAGGGTTCTACACTTTTTCATTGAGAAGAGTTTAGATATAATTTTATAAGTGAAATACTCTTACATATAATCTACCCTATACATAAGATTTATTTGATGGATATATAAGTAACCTCATAGACCAAGTGATACATAAAGGTAATGCATTTTCCTTAGGAATGAAGTTACCCATATGTAAAATTAAATGCCTTTTTGTTAAATAATAGATCTCCCATATGATATCTAATGATACATAAGGGCCATTTCTATGCATTATTAATATGTAAAGTTACCTCCAAAAATTCTTAATATCATACTTAATGGTAACCCATGTGGCCCAGGTGATACATAAAGGTCAATTACTTTTTCATGGTGATGAAATTTTGATACATAATAGTAACCAGTGGATGGTATTTAAAGTTTTCCCCATGGATATAGTTATATATAAAAGTAATTACTTTTCAATGATATATAATGGATTATACATAAAGGTAACCCCAAATCCAAAAGTGATATGTAATGGTTTATGAATTTTATATGGGGATGAAACTCATGATGTGTAAAAGTTACTCTATATATCCAAGATAGTATATAAGAGACTTATCATTTTCTACTAAATAAAGGGTCAACTTGGAAGATTCAAATATCAAAATTTAATATTCATCTAGTATACCCAAATCAGGTAAAATTCCTTTCAAAAATCCATACATCCTTCATCCAAAAAATCAAGGGGGTGGAGATTGTGGGTGATGGTAAAAGAATTGTGAATCTATGAGAATATTTTAGATATTATCATCTAAATAAATATTCATCCTTTTCTAGTACACATGGAGGAAATATATAGATATAGAGATTGAAAATGATTATCAATAGGATGAATATAGACCCTTAATTCCTGTAAATGTTTTTCCCATTCCCATATGAAAACAATTATGAACATATACTTCATATTTAATTGGATTAGATTTTTTTCTATAATTCATGTATTTTAATGTTAATATAGTTTTTCCTCTTTATGTGTAGTATTCTTCTCCCATCCCAATTTTATTTGTGTTTATTAAATCACTATGAATAACCCTTGACCTCTTGTTTCATAATTATGATTATTTATCCCATTATGAGTTCTCCAAGGAAGAATCATAGATATATTCCTAAATTTATATAATTAATTCCTAATATATCTCTTTAATTATAGTGGGTAAATGGAGATATAATATATAATATGTAATTTTTACTCTATTATTCACCACCATTTTCACATTATTTCATTTTTTTAACTTCAATGACCCACACCAATAGTTTTACTCACTATACTAGTGGAGGTGAGTTAATTGATAGTTTGAATGGTATATGATTATTATAAAGTGTTTGATTAGGTTCACTTTCTCGATTAAGGGGTATTTTTTCCTACTCACCAAGGAGAATAAATGAATAACTGGTATACTTGAGGATCCTTGAGTAAATTATTATTCTCATATATTAAAATTAGTGAGGTTTAAGTTGATGAATGGGGTTGAGTCTACTTATTGTATTATAAGATTCATAACAATATCAAATAAGTATATAACTCATTTGAATTCACCACAAGACTATTTAATCTTCTTAATAATTTTTTATGTGTTTTGTTTCCTTTTGTTTCAAATTCATAAAATAAAAAAACCCAAAAAATTACCCATTATTATTCAAAATTAATTTATAAAACAAAAAATAATAATCATAAGTGATGGGATAGTGAGTTTTTAACCTGGATCCCAAGAGAGATAGCCCGGGTTAGTCCCAATAGACAACATTCCAGGAGTTATAAATATTTTTTCCTTATGAGGACTTTGACAGCCACATAATTGGTTCCCTTTTCTAAACATTTCAAGTAAATTAATATATTTTAACACTAAGATCCTATCAATTATTATAAAAACTTTCCATAGAAAGTTCCTTTGACATGATATCATAAATTTGACTTTGAGTAGACACAGACTCCAATATCAACAAAACCTATTCAAATTTCTCCTTAATAAAGTAATATTTGATTTCAATATGATTTTTCATTTAATTATGGTCAGGATTTTTTCTATTATTAGTAAAATTTGATTTATTAAACTTTATTTTAATAGGATAATTCACTTGCACTCTAATATCTTCAAGTTTGTACATAATCTATAAAAGTTGTTTATAATCTTGGGTAGCATTATATATTCAGTTTTAATAGCTCTTAATAAAATAAAATAATTTTTACATTATATAGTTTTCAAATATAAAATGAAATAACTAATGTTTACATTCTATAATCTACTAAACTAGTTGAATCTATTTCTATATGTTATAATAACTCTTGTTGTTATGTTTATTTATAAAAAAATGTCTAAAATTCACTCTACCTTTTATATACGAAAGTATTCTTTTCACTACTAGAATATATATTTATTTATGAACAATTTAATACCTTACAAATTTATATGTAGAAAAATAATATTTGGAATTCAAATTGCTAAATATAATAGGCTTTCAACGATTTTCCTACACTCGGTTACATCAACCTCTTTTCCATTTTCATCCTTTAACAAATTCATTCAAGTATCAACTAGTTTTGGTATACCCTTTAAATCATTAATTCTATATATTTTAAACTCCACTTTGGAATTTTTGTATTGATAAATTAAAATGAAATTCCTTAATTTCATCACTCACAATCAAAGAGAAAAAATTTAATTCACTAATCCCTACCATTTCAAACTCACTCCTCATAAATTCAGTAAACTACTTTCATTAAGAATCATCTAAACCTTTGAATATTATGTCACCAACATATATGGTCACCATTATCCTTTGATTATTCCCCATATCTACATAGAGATTTTGATCAACTCATGTACATGATAAAGCATGATTCTAAAGTATTTACCAATCCTAGAATACCATGCTTTTGGTGTTTGATTCAACACATAAAGTTTCTTCTTTAATTGGCACAATTTTTTCTCATATTCATGAATTATAAATTCATTTAGTTGTTTAGTGTATACCTATTCTATAAGAACTTATTTAAGGAATTCATATTTTACATCCATTTGAAAAACCTTGAACTTTATTTTCACCTCTATGGAAAAAAATGCATCATTTCTAATCTATCCGTGGAAGAAAACATCTTATCCATGTTAATTTATTTAATTTTGGAATAGACTCTTCACATAAGTCATGCCTTGTTTAAAATAAATTTTCCTTATTAATTCATATTTCTATGGAAAATCCACTTGGTCCTGGTAACATTTTTTCCTTCAAACCTTAAATAATCTCTCAAGACTTATTCTTATAAATTTAGTCAAGTTATTCATTTAAAACCTTGAACCAAATCTCATTCCTAATAACGTTATCTAAAAAAATTGGCTTTAACTAAGATAAAAATGATTTTTTATGTAGGTACATTATTATTCTCATTTCCAATTTAGTTTTTTAGTCAATAAAAATGTTCTAATCATCAATTATATATATTGTTCTAATATTTATTGAGATTAAAGAACTTTTTTTGACCACCTCATTATTATTGTCTTTATATGAATCAATACTATCCCAATATCCCCCCTAATCTTCCCAAATCGTCAAAGTTTTCCTCAATATTTTTCTCAATATTTTTTTGTAAAAAACATTCTATGCCAAAGTGATATCTTGAATTTCAATAATTTTTTCAATACATTTGTGAAAATAATTTTACAACTTTATCTTTAAAGAGTATCTAATAAAAAATTTCCCATCTCCATGAGATTCAAATTTATAATGGTTTTTATATTTATTCAGAAAAAATAATTTACTTATAAATATTCAAAAGTTCTTAAATATATCATTTTCCTATACCACATATTGTATGGATCCTTTTACATTATTTTAAATAACAAGAATCCATTTTTTATATTTACTAATTCTAAAACAACTTCCTTATAAAACTTATATGGTGGTTCTTTTTCAATAAGAATGATTCAAACCATATTGTTGATTATTTGGTTCCTCCTCTCAACAATACCATTTTTATGAGGATACCTTGCTAATTAAAACTGATGTCTTATACTATACTTCTAAAGATAATCCTTTGCCTATTTTAATCCTCCATGCCATTTTTTTTTTGAAATTTAATTATCTTATATCTAATAATTTTCTCTACCAATCTCTAACAATTTGTTATGAAATTAAACACCTAAAATTTGTGAGTGATCACCATCAACCATTAAACTCACCTATATTTACTAATTAATAGTAAATATTATATATTTATATCAATTTCTCATGGTGATATCATCCCAAAAACAATAACATGAACAAATTCTAGCAACCACATCAAATTATTGTTGTTTAGCTTATAAATATTTTGAATAGTTTTTCCCTTTTAAAAAATTCCATACATATGGGTATGATCACCTATAATTTTAGGGATATCATGATCTACTTCATGTTTTACCAATTCCACTATAGAATTTTTTCTCAAATATGTAGGTATTTTTCAGAAAAAGTTGTTTTAATATTACTTAAATAAAAAAGAATATATCTTCTTCTCAACTAATGAGGTAGAGATTACCTTTTCTACACTTACCTTTCATTACAATTACAATATCTTTTCCATTGATAGTTCAGGTATCCTTGGTGAAATTTATTTCATATCCCTAGTCACATAATTAGCTTACGCTAAGAAAATTATAACCAAGACCTTCAATAACTAAGAAACTTTTTATTCTCATTTATTTCCAACAAATTTTGGATTCCCTAATGATAATAATCTCCAAACATCATCATTTTCAAATCATAAAAAATATTTCCATATTATATCATATTCCTATGACAGGATCCTTGTTTTCTACCATGTAATAAGTTAATACTTTTTTAAAATACATACTTTTTTTGGTTCATTACCTTTAAATAAATGTATATTATTGAAACCTTCCTAACCCTTTTATTCTTGAACTAATATTGTTTCCTCATATCTATTGGTTTCTGATATACATTTTACTCCTTTGAATAAGTGAGTCCACCTCATATCACAAATATCAAAACCTATTTTTTGTTTTTATCTTGTTTGATGAATCCTTAGGTTATTGTTCTCTACCAAATTGGATCTCACTTGGTATAATTTTTCACATCCTTGATGATAAATAAATTGATTTGTGTCCATAACATTCATACTAAAAAATATTATGCATCATAAAAATAATGATCGTATTTATTTTTATAATATTTAATTGTTTTTATTATACCTTGAAATTCCTATTTTTTATGTAACACATGTTTTTAGTATTCACTGTCTTTATATAAAAATAAAACCTAATTTATGGTGAATTTTTTTTTGTCTTTACTATAGTACCAATGGAATTTTGGGTTTCTCCCAAATCAATCTTCCTCGTAAGAGTGGGTTTTTTTGGCTTAGAATCCACCATGATCATATTTTGTTTATGATAAAGGCCCATGATTATTTTTCCTTCATTATTGAACCTTTATTATTATAGTAAATCATTCAACTTTTCAGTTGGATATTAATGCTTCTCTTTTACATTCTCCATAGCATGAAAATCCAACATACCATTATTATCTTAGGAGTTATGGGTATTTCTTAATCCTAAATCTTTAACCACATATTTAAAACTTATCCTAAAAGATACTTGATTTTCTTGACTCTACATTTTACAGTGTTAGTCAAGATATCAATAATTAAGGCTTTCTCTTTAACTTTGATCTTGAGCTCAAAAATATTCTATGAGTTTCTCATCTTCTGATATTTAATCTTTTTAAAATTAGCCTTTAAATCATTTTTCACTTTCTCTTAATACTATATATTGAATTTATAATCATGTACTACACCATTGTATTTCTTCATTTTATCTTTATAAACATTTATTTCTACAAGAGATTCCATATTTATTCCCAAAATACCCTCAACTTTATCATTATCTCCATCATTTTAATCTTAATTTTTTTTCAATTCCAACCACAAGTTCTTCATCATTGAATTCATTATAATACTCAATTTCCTCCACTTTTGGTTTATGAGAGCTATTAACTATTTATAAAAGAAAGTCTCTTTTCTTACAAAAATTCTACTCAGTGCTCCTCTTTTCTTTTATATCCATATAAGATTTCACTATATGTGTATCTTTTTCTTTATAATCTCACAACTTCCCAGGACACTTAGTACTGAGGTTACCAGCCTTTCTAAATTGAAATCATGTTAGTGTAATATTTAATTTTAACTCTACTTTTCACCTTTTTAGATTTTAGGAAATTAATTACATGAATTTTCTACCTTATTTTCTTTAAGATCTTCCTATAATGAAATCATTTTCATTGCCCTAAACACCACTTCATGAAATTTATCCTTTTCTACCAGATCATACTCATTAGTCCTCATCTCATAAGTAAAAATAACTATATGAACACTATCTAATAAAAAATCATTTATAACCTTTTCCTCAATCACCATTATCTTTTTATTAAAGTGGGGTATCATAATTATCAATATATGCTTCGTGATTTTGAAATAATTTAGGGTTTATTTAAGTTCATGCACATCCTCCATAATCACATTTACCTGATCAAATAATAAATCAATAGATTCATTTTAGTGCTTTCTCAAATATTTATTCTTGTTCTATAGAAAATATAATTTTACTTCTCATACATGTATTCCACCTTCATAGATATTAATCAAACTCTCTTGCATGGTGTTTGAGTATTTACATGGTATCACCTTTTTTTAAATTACTTTGAGAAAATATCCCCCTAAAAAATGATTCATTTAGTGTCATAATCTAACTCCTTATGATATCTTTATAATATATCTCCACTCTCCATATTGACTATAATTTCATGTAAGCTAGTCATGTATACATCCATACCTAGTGATCATAAGTAGTGTTTCATTTTATTCTTTAAAAGATAAAATTTTTGACCAAAAAAGATTAGAATCCCTTTTTTATTAACTATCACTATTTTGGATTAAAAAGAGGGAAAACTCCATCACACTAAACATTGGACTCTAATACCACTTTCTAGTCCCATACAGGAAATATAATCCAAGAGGGGGTGAGTTGAGTTATAAAAAATTAAAATTCACTTCCTAATGATCATGTTTTATGATTAGTCAAAACTCAATTATCTCCCTCATATAAAATAAAAATAAATAAATAAAATAGATATATAAGATATTTTTTACTTGGTTCACCCTTACTAGGTTATGTACAAGGAGTATTCACTTGGCGATGATCCGATGTACCAACATTCACTAAAATGAATTTTTTATTCATAAAAATTTATAGTAAACTCATTATCTCTCTAGGTTTACAACCCCTATAAGAATTGATAACAAACTTCCCTCCTTACTCAAAATAACTCTATGCTTCTCTAATTTAATACCTTGATCTTTATAAACAAATAATGAAATATTACACCAAATTTGGGGTATCAACCCACACCAACTTCATCATCATGATGAACTCAATGAATTTATAACAAGAAAAATCCTTTAGAATGATCCATATTCTCTTTACCTCTCTCCCTTTTACATCAATCCCAATTCTATAATATCATGTCATATCTCCATCCTTCTCCAAAAGATAGTATGTATTTTTATGTACAAAAATAAAATCTTTGTTTTACTTTCTTAAAGAATTTTGGTTTATTATAATATATCATGAGAATTAATCCAATTATGTATTCCAAATATGAGTCAAAGTATCCTCATTTAATATTAAACTTACCTCATTGAAAATATGATTTATACTTCTGGAAAATCTATCTAACCTAACTAGATCATATAATGAAACAATGTGTCATGGTGCAATCCCTTTAACCCTATAAATATTATGTATTAATCCAATTTAAAATATATAAATTATGACATGTTAATTCCTTTTGAAATAAATTTATTCAAAATATCATGATGTGATGAGAACCTCTATGGAATAATGTCCTATTCTGGAGACACGTGAAATTTTCATGGCCTATGCATAATAGTGTAATCTAACTACTCATGGTATAACTCATAAATTTTTATCATGATAAATTCCTAGAGAACCTTATATGAGAGATATTTACTCTTACATAGATATCATGGTGTAATACTTTATTATTATAGTGTTGTCACTCAATCATTACTATCCAAAATTGCACAACGATTCATGGTATGATGACATGTGCATTATAGTGTGATTTTTTATTCACATAAAAAACTTTTTCTAAATTCCTATAAATTCCTCAAAACTCTATAAAATCAATTCATAGTGATTTCTTAACTCCTTTGGATGATTTTACTCTAGCCATTTCAATAAACATAACCTAAAAATAAATATTAGAATTTTTTCTAAATGATCCTTCTTCTTTGTCGGTGGTTTTTTTATCCTATGTTATTTTGGGGTGTTTTATACAATATTTCATGGTATATATTTAGTTTATATATTTTTTCATTATTTATTTTATTGATATTATTATTACACCATGGTATTTCAGTCCAAGAATAAGTGACATCATTGGAAAATCTATTTTTAATAAGACAAAACATAGTCATGAAACTTAACTTATAGTACCCAATATTGAAATTCCTTGAAATAAAATAAGGATATATTTATAAAGAGTTAATAGACCATGTAGATAAGTCATAATGACTATGAAATACATTTTTAGTGACCATGAATAATTTTAAATAGTAACACTAATCATGTAGTTGAAATAAAATGATTGTAGTTAATCTCTAGGGACTATGGATTTTTTTTATTTTTGAGATAAGTTTTATAATTTGAATAATAAGAAAAGGGATGAACCAATTATTTAGATTAATAACATTATATTATCTAAGTATATTTATTAAATATTTTCTCATTACAACTAAAGGTGAAAATGTGTAGATTATTTTAAAAAATCAAAGTTATTAGACAAATAAAGTGGTGATTTAAATGGAGATAAATTATTCCATATTGCTATAAAATATTAAACTATATTTTTGGGGGGTAAATCATTTACCAAACATGGATATTTATTTATCCTAAATACTGAGAATAGTCTTTAAAAAAATAAAAGAGGGTATTTACCATCAATGAATAAAAATTAAATAGAAAAGTAATATTTCCATTTATTCATTTAATGAAGTAGTGTATTATTTTTAAATAAATATATTGAAGTCAATTGTGAATATGTATTTAAATTATTGAAATTAGGTAATTTATGGAGTAATATTATTTTTCCTTGATGAAAATAAAATTTGAGTAGGATTTATGATCCTTTGAGCCTTTCAAAAATATCTTTGTTTATAAAATCCTAATTAATTAGATTTTTTGTGTGATGGTTATTTTATACTAGGATATAATATTCCCAAAAGTGACCAATTAATATAAAAAACATAAAAAATATCATTTTATCGATGCATTTACATCCTGAAGATCAGTGTGTATTTTTTTCACTTTTAGGGGTATTTATTTAGAAATGAGGGAGGGATATTGTAGATAGTTGGGAGGAAATTTCATTATCCAGAGTTAAGGAAGATATATTCTAATATCTTTTAATTTAGTTTTTGATATTTTTGGATTTTATGTTACTTGGATGATATTAGTCACACCAAGGAACTAGTCACTTATACTAGGGTTGAACCTTTTGAATCGTGTAAACTGCTATGTATTATTTTATATTCTTGTATATAGGCAAGGGTGGGATTTAAAAGTTAAAAAAGTGGATACATTCTCTAATAAGTAATAGATTTTAATTAAAAATTTCAAAAAAATATTCAATTATTATTTACACCCCTCTATGAGTTGCGCCCATATAATTTATGGGCACGTTAGAAAAAAAACTATAGCTAAGGCATGATAACAATTATCTAATTCTAGGACTAACCAATTATGATGACATAGATAGTAAATTCCTATGAGAAATGTAATAACCCTTTCTATATTTCCAAAACATATGTCGATATCACGTTTATTCAATTCATTTATATATTTATGATTTCGAATACTATCATAGATGTTTGAAACACATCTAGTATTCAATGATCATGAAATAATTTCAAAATGATTAATTTTTATAACATACACCTATTCATACACAATAATTTTTCTTGGCTGTTAACTCATTTAATCATATTGAATATTTTCATGCTCTTGTGAAACATTAAATAATTAGAAATCATGGTGGATAACACATCACATATTATATAAAATGTATCCTTATATGTTTCTCATAATCAAATCTTTCCTATTTCATGATATAAACAACTAATGCATAAAGTATCAGTTGATATAAAAGATAATTTTTTCCATATATGAGAATGAATATCATGTTATGATAGTAGAACAAGAATTTATTATCACTAAACTTATCTTTCTTAATTATTGATCTTAGTGATAGGTTGATGTTTGTATTTTATTTCAATATAATCTATAAAAATAAATTTATATTGAGTGAGAATCTATTTTTACATCAATATCCAATAAGGCGTTTTATTGAATATACTCACACAAAAATTATTGTCCCTCTATCATATTCATTAGTAAACTAATGTAAATATTTCATTATGATTTTACTCATATAAGATCATTTTTTAATACGTGACTATTTAGGTATAAATTAATGATAATTTTATAGAGTAAAACTCTTATATGGTTAAGGGAAAAAAATATTATTCTATTTTATCTTATAAATCATCATAAACACATTTTTAGGAACCTAACCACTAGGGTCACCCAACCAAGTGTAACCCAAAGTTCATAATCAAATAATTGTTATCCCACATTAATTAGATAAGATAGTCTATGGACACCCAAATTGATAATTAATTTGTCCATTTTTTTAATTGAGGTCATGATTAGTGTTTACTTTTCTAAGAATGTAACACATTGGTATTTTGAAAAAAAATCCTATAATTTTAGTTTCTATTATCCTCTTATGAATAACTTGTTTCATCTAATGAAATCCTTATATTTATTCAGGATTCAAATGATTCAATTCTTACATATCATGTATATTCAATCAAACCAATATATTCCAAACATGTCAATACATAATCCTTATAAAAGTAATAATTTATTATACAAACTTCGTGAAATATTTAATTGTAATATGAAATGGCACATCCATATGAATCATATGCAGGTGGTGAGCACAAATCATTTTTTGGGAATAGTTAAATTCACATTAAACAAAAAAAATATACTTATAAGTATATAATGTTATAAATATATAAATCACACATTCCTAAACACTTTCTAATCCCCATTACTAGTGAGAATACCAATCCATAGATCCACTATCCATACTTAGTATCCAAGATGGATGAAAGTTTTAGGTAATGATTTTAAGTCCAAACATGTAAGGATATATAATAAACCTTTACTTTAGAATTATAATAAAATGAATCATAAATATTGGATTAAATAAATTAAATAAAATGAAATATCTAACATAAAACTATGTTAAATAAATTGTACAACATTTAAAATAAGTAACCAAACATTTTAGTTAAGACATTAAAATATTCAAATATGAACTCATCATATTTTATGAACATATTAAAATTTAGAAATAAATAAACAATTTATAATTCTAATAGTGTAATTATGAAAATTTTATATCATATGAACACTTCATATGAAACATGAATATAAACATTTTATAATTTAAAATTATATAGATAAAAAAAATTTATAATTCATATCATAAATCATATAAAGAATAAATATGAATAATTAAAATCATTACATGAGAAATATATACTCTATATATAACTCATTAATATGAATATTTCATATCCCAAATAACTATATTTTTAAAAAAATTATAAAATATAATATGAATAATTCCTATTAATATAATATATAATTAATGAGAAATGTGAACTCTTTATATCTCAAATTTCAATTCATATGAAAAATTCATAATTCATAATATTAACATGAACATTAATTTATTATTATATATTTTAATGTAATATTATATAATTCGATGTTGTGGAGGTCGATTAGAAAAAAAACAACCACTCATATACCTGGAATCATAAGAAATTGTGGGTTGGAATCTTGGCCCACCCCATTTCACTCACATTTTACCCTTATTATGGGGAAGAGATCATGCTTATGTGTAAGACAAATGTGTTGACACATGTTTACATGGAATGGAATACTTGGGTGGGATCCAATCCACCTATTATTTTCTTGTCTTGGTTAGGGTATCCTACTTTATTGGATAGTATTTTTTGGGTATCCTTCTTGAAAATTTCATATGTACATCCAATCATTCTCATCATCAAGTATTCTAACTCATACATAGGTTATGTATTCTTCAAGATCTCAACTCATGTAATGCATCCCATTCAACATATTTAAAGAGATATTTTAAGTAAGGGCACTCTATTTTTTCTTTGTAAGTATTCTCATTGAACTTTGGTGACTTATGGTGTGAATCCCTCTAATATAATGGCTTTGTTCCCTATAAAATATGTGTTCCTTCACATATATAATGGGTGTAATAGACTGATTTCTTCATTTAACCTTTAAATATATTTTTTATTTAAGTATTCATGAAATCATATTAATTTTATGGTTTATTGGGATCTCTATAAATATTTTATATTTAATATTTTAATATTTTTATCCTGCATGCATAAAAATGAGATAAATCCTTAATATATTCTAAATGAAGAACCAAATGAAAAATCCATCACTATGGTTTAACTTAGGATAGGGATTTTATCTAGGGGATTCATAATTAATTATGGGTTATAGGCACTGGAACATACCCATTTCAAATTGAAAGAAATTACATGTTTATCCTAAAACTCAAGCTTATAAATAACATCTTCAACCCCTTTGATTAGAGTTAGAAACCATTGGTACAAGAAAATCTAGAGAGATTTAGAGAGATTTATATTCATTGAGGAGGATATAATATTGGATCATAGATCAAGACCAGCCTTTGAAAAATCGGTGAATCTCCATCAAGGTAAGACTTCAATCCGATTTAAGCTTCATTCTTCATGCCTTTGAATTTTTTGTTATTGGATTTTCATTGGACTGAGATTTATGATATTTATTTTTATATTCTTTTTTTATCCTAGTAATTAAAATTATGATCTTGAAAAATTCCATTACAAAAGAAGAATGGGTGGTCGATGATGATAGCTTATTGAATTCTCTATCCCCTTATCTCTCTCTATTTTCTCTTTCATACCTCTTTATCCCCCATCACTATGGAAATCATATGAGATTTTATTGATCATCATGGTGGTCATTGGTGGGTGAAGGTGATAGTAGCTTAGGGTGGCATGAACAGATGGTGATTGGGTGATGCAGTCCTTAGGATGGTATAACTTAGATTGAATGGAAAGGTAACAAGAGATCGAGTGGACTATGGGGCGCCTGGGAAATTGGTGGTGTGGTAACATGAGATGGAATGGTTTGAGACTATGGTCTGGTAAGGGATAACTCGGTGAGGAGTGATTATAGAAGAAGAGGTTAGGTTAGTAGATTGAGTGGCACACAATAGAGGAGGAATAATAGAGAGGATGAATGAAAGTAGTGGTGGAAATTAATCCATTGAAGGATGGTGGGTAGGGTTTCAATAAGGAGAAAATATTTGAGTTATCACCAACCATTAAATCATCTAGGATATAAAAAACATTCCTAACACATAGTGGACAAAGAGGCAACCATTCGTTGAGTTAAGACCCATGGTAGAACACACTGGGTCAAACATATGATAATTCAAGCAGTATTGTATTAACTCATAGGGAAACCCACCTCTACCCATAGGATGAGTGGGATGGGCACACCGACCTATCCTAGAATGAGGGTACATAGGCCCAACAATTGGTCTTATTCCCACCAATTAGCTCAAGGGTCATGTGAGCGATCCCCATGGATCATCCTCCCATATATCAGCCAAGATATTTGGCTAGGAGGTGAAACATGACCCCAGTCCTACTTTTCATAGATCCAACCCAATCCCGTCAAGTTAGGGATGTGTATAACCATGTGTTTATTCCCCTTTCCTCTACATGGGAAAACATATACACTAGGGGAACACTTTTCCCCTTCCCCACTCCAACAGTTCCAAGTGATGCTCCATGAGGGGCTACCACATGTCCTGGTAGAAGCATTTTCAAGTGTTTTCTCATGTTTTTTCTGATTTTTATAATCATTAAAGTAAATATTCTACTCTGAGTGGTTTCTTTATAGATCATGATAGTGTGTACCTCTTCACTATAATATGGAATTTACAAGGATATATAGAAATATGTTTTAGTTTAGATCTATATAGACTATTAATGGGTTTGAGTGATATATTTAGAGTATATATGGGTTTAGTACTCCCTCAATTATATATAATGATGATAGGGAATAGGTCCCCCATACAACTGATAGATTTCAATATTCCCCTAGGGACATAAGTCATGAGTCCTGCACATAGAGCATGGATCAAGTGCTTATTTGATCACTACTTCCATAAAAAGGTGTGGGTCCCCCAGATATATATTAAAGTTTAGTACTCCCTAGTAACTTTTTGGAAGTTATGGTTTCATCAATTAATGGTTTAAGTTTTGTGGTAATATAAACTCATGATAAATTCTAAAGGAGTACCTTTATAGTAGTAAGAAAGTTATAGGTGACTTATAAATCAATATAGGGATTATGTGTATTAATTTATTACCATATCCTCTATGGTTAAGGTTTTTTCATGTGGTCTTAATATTTAATATTGGGGGATTAATCATTGAATCTCAGTAAATTTTAGTCTTATATACCAACTCAATATGTGTAAGTTTGACCATTTACTCACCTATCATGTGCATGGGACTATTACAGGAGTTAGATAGTATACATCTTTATGGGAGTATTCACAGGGATACACTTTCAATGAATTATTGAGGATAATGAGGTAAAAAATGGTGTGAGGTCAAGTAAGATACTCCCTTAGTCAAGGTATCATTAATGAGATGTGTATTTACCTTATATTGTTGGACTTAGTACTCCCTCAATGATTGGTTTGTGAGTTCTACATGTTATGCATGATCTTTTAGATACTCCTCCATTATGATATCATTGAGGTACATTTTCTATTTCCATATGATGGGGAAGGGAACTCCCCAACATGATGGGATAATGTTCCCCAATCTATGGGGTCAATACTCCATCGGCTGGTATACATTTTCCCTAGTGAGTTGTGGGTCCTCCGCTATAATCATATTTTTGATGTTTGATTCTAAGGGTGTTGGTTTTTTATGGGTCCACTTGGAATAAGAAATTTTTCCAAGAAAAATAATGCACTTATATATCTAACTCATTAAATTTATCATGATAAGTGATAAAAGTGAGGATTATGTAGATCATATATTGGTGATCTCATCTATGTGAGTTATTCTCTATTATTTACCCCTGTGAATAATGTAAAGGTTTGGGGTTATGGATTAATCTTAATGCTAAGGATTTTTGTACCCTTTCCTTTTCAAGGGTGAGAAGATAGATAAGGTATTTCACCTTGAGTTTTAGGGGTTGAATTCTAGGGTTCTTTCCATGATGAGGCAATTAGCTTATTAAATTTATTTTTTCTTCCTCTTGTGGAATGGTTTTTAGGAAGTTGGGTAGTTTTGATGTTTTTGGGTCTTATAATTCCTCAAGTATCATGGGTTTCCTAAGAATATTAACACAAAGGTGTCGGCCTATCATGATTGGCTCTTCAATATATCATAATTTCTCTATCCATAAATAATATCTAGATTTTCTTAGCCCTTATCATTGGTATTGGTCTAACTCATCATGCAATCCTCTCTATTATGTTTTTAAGGCATACTATTGGGTATTTTTATGCACACACCTACATGGACATTCCTCCTACACATATTGTTTTTTATATAGATGACTTAGAGATTGAGTATTTTCATAAAGGATGGGGAGTTGGCAGATTCAGTGATCATTGGTGTTTAGCAGTGATAGCTACTATTAGTTCACATGTTAGAAGTTATTGCAATAAGGATAATTTTTTTTCTTGGTCTATGTCTATCTTCATATTGGGATATTGGAATATTTTATTTTCATTTACTTCAAAGTTTGTACCAAATGAATTATTATGGATTTTCATCTACCACATTAATTTTTTTCTTTATTTGGGTTGTTGTATTTATGGTTGTTGGATTTATTTTGGGATTTAAGATGAATGGTTTTGTGGCATGTAATTAAAATCATTCCTCTCATGGTGTGGTATTCCATCATGATGCTATTTAGTAGCTCATTTCCTATTAAAGGAGAGCTTGGGGTGACACAATTGGCCTTACTGTCATCCCATGAAAGGTCCCAATATTTCAGTTCAGGTAAGAGTGTTATCAGAGTGGGTTATATTATAGGGGATAAGTTTGGATTTTAGATACATGTGATGTTTGGTTTGAGAAATTTGGGGAAATAATGTTTGAGGTGTTTAAGTCAAAATTTAAAGCTAGAGAGACCAGCCAGGGGATGTGGTGTCTAACACATTCCTATGTATGGAATTTGATAATCTTATTATCGAATTGAGTATTTAGATCATTATTCATAGGTAAAATTATGTTGGTTCATGCATTATATAATAGTCAAGGCATTTCCATTTTAATGATGGGTCATAATAATAGTAGAGATAGGATTTTATGATAAGGATGGTGACCATCTAATGGAAATTTATTTATTAAAGGTACATTATGAAACCTATTTAAAAAACATGAATGTTATGACTACCCACAATAGTGTAAGTTTTATCATTTGTAGTGTACTTGGTATTCTAGTAAACCATCACCTAAAGAATTTTTTTTATATAAACCTAGAACAAAGGAAAGGGTTCTAGTATCTATGGGTTATTAATATAGACATAGGATTTGAAATCTATTTTAGATCTATCCTTAATGAGTTGTGAGTATATGATATGCTTTATAGGGTTATACACACCCTTAGTTGTCGATACATCGACAAGGAATGGATCCCCTATATGATGGATAGAATAGGTACTCCCCTTAAGATCAGGGTGTGAATCCTCCATTAGTAGAGTAGGAACCCCTATCACTAGGGTGTGGGTCCTCTATTAGTGGAGTATGTAATCATTTAATGATTGGGATGTGGTTCCTCTATCAGTGGGGTCGAGAACACCCTCAAATAATATCTATTTCCCTTAGTGAGGTATAGATCCTTCACTATAGATAAGTTATTAGTGAGATATTATTTGGAACAAAATAATTATTTTTATCTCATTTATTAGGGTATAGTCCTACAGGTTTCATTATTTAGTCCTTTTTAGACCAAAAAGCTCTATTTTTTTAAGGAGTAGTTGTGGTAAGCTTCATTCCATGAAAATGTCCTTAGCTGGATGGGACTGATTGGGTATTTTCCTATACCTATTCATGAAACATCTTATATCGATGAACTTTTTCCATGATTTAAGGATAGAAGATAAAAATTATAGTAGATACCTATTGGTATTTTAGATTTATTTTATTTTACATCTCAATATTATTAATGTGATAATAATAATCTATGATGAATGAGGTTGAGTATTCAATGATTTTATGTTAAATGATAATTATTTATTTCCCATGTAAGTTTAATAAAGGTATATAGAGTAACTTTAAAAACCTTTCTAGAGATATTTTTCTTTTCTTTTCATGCCTTTATTCATCATTCACTCAATTTTTTTAGGATGACGATCATTTTATACTAAGGGATTATGTAGTTCCCATTATAGGTGGATTAATGAGCTAATATAAGATCATTAGTATGATTTAAACTATTATAGGATGAAGTTAGATAGTGGTATTCCCTTGTGATTCATATTGTGGTGTCATGAAATATAAATTTAACTGGGTTCATCCCTATAGATCATGGGTCTATGGTATTACTCAACTAACCAAATAGTTAGTTATCTATTTTTTATGGAAATTATATCTACAAAGTGAGAGATTTAATAAGATATTATTTTATAGAATCTTAGAGAGTGCGATGAGGTATTTTATTCCTTGGGTTGGGTTCATGGTTGATTGAGTTGTGATAAGTGTTATCATGGGATCTAGAGCCAAAAAATTAGGGTTTTTTGAATGTTTCAATACTACCACTTCATATTGTGAAAGAATATATCACCGATGAGTTGGAATATGAATACAGCGTGGTTATTATAGTAGCATATAAAAAGAGTGGTGGTTGAAGAGGTTGATGAATTTCTATATGTTGAAATCAATAGCTTTCATGAGGAAGATACAATAACCCAAATAGGTCATCAATGATAGTATATGATAAGTTAACCAATATCATAGGAATATATGCGTTTTCCTTGGGATATGTGGAAAAAAAATGGGTAGTATTTTTGTTTCCCTTTTACTGTGATCTGGTGTTGCAGATGTGTATAATTTATACGAAAAGTGGTGAACATGAATGAAAACGATCAAGGAATCTATATTACCTTAAATATCTTATGAGTATGGTGTGGTGTAGTTATTGATAAACTGATAAAAGAGTTTGATATAGTTATATAGGAAATCATGTAGCAAACTCTTAGGTCTCTAAATAGAGGTGGGATCATGATGGTATCCCCAGAAGATTCCTTCATTAATGAACTATTTCAAATTAAATATTGATGGTTTATGATTTTTATTTGTTATGAATAAAGAAATGAACTATTGGTGGGAAAGGCATTGGGTTAAAGGCCCTTGAAAAGGTTCATGAAACATTGAGTTTATATGTACATTGATTCATTGACTTGAATTGTGATAAAGATAATTGATGGTTCATGGTAATGGGGGTCTTGGAAATAGAAGTCCAAATGGAAGTTATGGAAATGGGATACTTTTGTTTATATCCTAAGACCTTGAATATCCATGGATCTTTGGAAATGTAAGAATCATGGATAAAGGAATATAATACTTTCATAGGGGTGGTTTATAATTTTATTGATTTATTTTCTCAAGTAAATTTATTTTCAAGGATGAAAAGTTTAAAGGTGGGAAAGATGTAGAAACCTGGTTTTCTCATTAAGTCCTTTAAATATTTTTTTCATTTAAGCAGTTATTCATTTAATTAATTTTATGGTGTCATGGGCTCCCAAAAAATATTTTATACTTAAAACTATAATATTTCCATCCACCTTGTGTGAGAATGAAATAAATCATTAATACATTCTAAAAAATCACTATATGGAAAACATTTCATCGTAATTTAACTCAGGATGAAGGGTTTTAGTTAAGGGAGGAATGATACACATGTGGGTTTTGGGCCTCAAACCAGACCCACTTTGGATACAAAACCTAGTTATCCTAAAACCCAATATTATAAATATCCTCTATAATAAATTTTATTAGGTTTATCCACTATTAGTGTAAAAAACTATATAGAATCATATAAATTCACATTCTTCAAGAAGTATCTAATAAAAGATCAAGATCGAGTTCAAACATTGAATCGTTGGTGAATTGATATTAAGGTAGGATTTTAATTTGATTTATTCTTTTTTATGTACCTTTGAATTTATTGTTTTTAATTTTTTATTTGGATGATATTTTTGAAATTTATTTTTCGAGTCTCTAATTATTATTAAGGAAATTTAGAATTTTTTTAATGATCTTAAAGAACATTATTGTAAAAAAATAACAAGTGGTTGGTGATCATAATCCACCAACTTATTTCTCTTCATTTGTCCCTATCACTCTCTCTCTCTCTAGGGTCATATGATAATCCTATAATCCCTTATAGTGTATGGAGGTGAAAATTTTTGGTTGTGTCTTGGGAAAACCGGAGCATATAGTGACTAATAAAAATTGGCTTTGGGTGGTACAACTCTGGGTGAATAGTGAGGTGGTGTAGGATTGGGTAGATGAAAACTTGGTCTTGGGTAGTTAGTAGTGGGGTAGCGTGTAATGGAATTATTTGGGATAGTGGATCAGTGAGGAGTGGGTACAATATAGGAGTCCTAATAAATGACTCGGGCAGTGCATGATGGGGGTGACATAGTGTCAAGGCCAGACATGGAGATAGTAGTGGTTAATCCAATAAAGGATGTTTTCTAGTGTTTCCTTAGGGAGAAAAGTTTGAGGTTATTTCTATCCATTAAATCAAATATGATCCAACAAAACTCTATTTTACATGTATCAAGTGGAGAGGAATTCAACTAGTAGGTTGATCCATACAAGTAGTCCACATTGTCCCAGCCCCATGCAAGGTCGGGTGATGTGGGATAGCCTTATGCAGCAGCCTGACCCAACCTAAATGTAGGGATACATGAGCGGGTTAGACACAATGACCTGCGCTTGATCATGGGCATACAAGTTAGTAGGTCAATCATCCTCTACCCGAGAAGCCTGGGGGGTTCATGGACAAGACTATGAGGGATGGTCACCCGTATGGATTAGCTAGATTGTTTGACAAAGTGGGGTAGTGAGGTTTTAGTTTAGGTCCACACCAACCTAACCCAACCCCAGGGGGTAGGTCTCATGGGAACTACACACCTACTCTGTCACAAACTATCCTGGATACCCTGGTAACCTTATTATCAAGCCAGTGCTAACATAGTCCAAAGGGCATTCCCAATCCCCATAGGTTGGTGACTAGCACCTGGCATCGTACAAGAATGAAAGTGAGAATGATTCTTCCACAAACATTTTAAAAGTAAAATAAACAAGGTAGTATACATACAAAAGAAACCCCATATAGAGACATGTACTAGAATTCAAATAGGTATAAAATAGCCAATGTATTATAACCAAGTACCATAAAACCAGAAAAAATTCCCAAATCCCAATGGACGCAACTCACCAAGTCCATGAATCAATATCTATAACCACCTCCAAGTGGTTATTTACCCCTAATTGAACCTAGAAGGTGATAATATATAAACACCCTAAGGCACATGTAGGGTTTGATCAAAAAAAACCAGTAGGGTCTCACCAAGGATTCCATAATAGATTCCAATATTAAATTAATAAAATAAAGTGCTTTCAATTTAAAAAAAATAGGTTTGGCGTTTCAAAATCATAATTAAAACAATTTATGCTTTAAATTTTAAAATATGTAAATAATTTAAGAAAAGGATTCACATTTAAATTGATGGAATATTTCTAAAACAATATCATTTTTTAAAAATGGATTAAATAAAAACGTTTATATAAAACAGATTTTATAAAATAGAAGTCATGTAAAACAATTTACAAGAATGGTATATATTCATTTGAAATACAAAAAAGCGATTAACTTGGTTATATAACTAAGAATATATGATATTTACATTCTATTGGGACTCCACACTCAAGTTGACAAGGTAATGTGTACATATATCTCTTTTAACTCAAGCCAAAAGAGGAATCATCATCATCACCTAGAGGATGTGATGTGCCAATTATGTTTTAGAACATTGTGAATCATAAAGTTTCATCCAAATAAAACACTAACTTCCTAAGGCTTCCATGTTATCTAGTACAAAACAATTATGGTCAATTTATTTCATGATTTCTTAAAATACAATTCATCCCATTCTCTATTTCAAATATGAAAATTTTCCATTTAAAACCCATAATGGGTTATTAATCAAAAGCATGTCTTTTCTAAGATAAAACCCAAAGGTTTCTATCAAAACCATTTTAATACATTTTAAAAATATATGAATTTTAAATCAACTCACAATTCAATTTCACAGTTCACTTTCATAACTAAATTCAATAATTTAATTTTCACAGAATTCCATCAATTTCACATTAAACCCCAAATTCAATGGAATTGGGGTTTTTCAAAATTTTACATCAAATGCATTTCCACAATTTAACTCAACAATTTAATTGTAAAAATTTCCATCAAATACACAATTTAAAATAAACAATTTAAATTCCTCAAATTTCCATAAACACGTCCTAATTGAATGGAATTGGGGGTTTTCCAATTTCATGCCAAACCCCATTTTTAAAACCCCAATTCAATATAATTGGTATTTTCCAACAAACTAATTGAAATCAATTTAATAAAAATAAAAAAATTATATTTAATTCAAACAATTTGAAATTAAATCAATAAATTTATGGTTAACATAAATTGGGTTTCATGACAGAACCACCTACCTTGGGATCAATGGATCTCACAACCCCAACCCCCAATCAAGATTTGTCAACAAAGAACAAAGATCATGGAAACACAGAAACAAGGATAAAACCTAGGATTATAATCCAAAATAGAGGTTATAAGATCCAAAAAAACAACATAAGGATCCATATAACCCTAGTTAGGAGAAGAGAGATAGCAGGAGATAGAGATCGGGGAGAGGAAACTAATTGGGAGAAGATCGAAGGTAATTCCTCAAGCATCGAATCACTTCTGAGAGGGATCAGAGGGGATAAAAACTCTTCTTGGGAGATCCAAGAATGGGAGAAAATGATTTTGGTTTGTTTCAGTTCATCTGAGACCTAAAAGGGGGGTTTGGAAGTTTTTAATCAAAAAATCATACTAATTAAAAACTCATAGACACAGTTTCTTGGGTAGAATGAAATGGTTTAAAAAATCATGAGGACTAATCATGAACCTATTTTAAATGGGATGCATGGTTTCTCCTAAGAGGATATATGGATTTATTAATCATGATCCAACCATGAAAAACCCCATAGTTTGGGTTTGCACAGTTTGGATTTATAGGGAACACAGTTGGGGAAAATCATGTGCCAACTGTGCACTAGCCTAGAAACTTACAAAAATTTTAAAATATCACCCAAAGCAACCCCAGAAAAAAAAACTAAAAAAAGAATGATTAAAAATAGGGGTTCATGAATACTTGAAAATAGTAGCAGGATGTTAAATATTCCCTTTTCCAACATATGGTAAAACATACACCCTAGATCACATAGACCACACCCCCTAATAATTCCCCAAAACACACCCTAGGGGTGTACCACATGGCTCGGTACAAGCCTTTTTAGGTTTTTTTTGAAATTTTTCACCTGATTTTTAGAATCGAATAATTAAATAGTTTATTATGATAATTTTTCATCTAGATCATGATAATGTAGCACACTTTTCCATCAAAGTCTATTTATAAGGAATTTTGTCTAATTTGAGTTTTTTATATCTATAGAGATAATGACTAGGTTTGGATGAGATGTTTAGATCAAACATGGGTTTGCTACTCCCATGATAATATACTAATGATAGTTCATGGTCTTCCACACACTTTATCGATTTTAGAACTCCCCCATGGACCTAGGGTGTAGTTCTTCTATACTGTGCATGGATCAAGTGATCTCTTGACAACCACTTCCATGATAAGGATTGGGTCCCCTACATACATATTGGAGTTCATAATTCCCTAAGAATCCATTGAATCGGAATTAAATATTTGATTAATATGGGTTAAGAATGAAAATATGTGCTCACAAAGGTTTGTAATAGTGGATACCAAGGGCATCCCCACTCACAATAAGTTTACAATTAGGGGTAAGGTAACCAATACTTGAGTGGATGATAAGACTATCATATTGAATTCCTCTATAGGTTGGTATATTAGTAGTTATATTCCTCCCATTCCACATGTGACATATTCCTATGTGATTATACAAGATTTTTTCACATAATTTAATATGATAAGTGATAAACCAAATAATAGGAAGATTTAAAATAATAAACTCATTCACAAAGGTTGATTCAGTCCTCCCCATTGTCATTTGAAAGTTGCATAATTTTTATAGGAGGATACCACATATTGTGTTTATAGATTCAACCTTCAAAGATTTCTCCAAACCAAAAAATGAAATTAAATATAACACCATTGAACACCTTCTCTCATAAACAATACCACCTCTTATCATGGACCCCTAGGCACACAAGAAACCCACGTTGGGTTTCATACCTACACAGGGTGGCCTCTAGCAAACTCATTATCCCTATAAAGGGCCATCAACTCCTTCTCTATGACACATTATGGTGTAAGGTTCTAAAGATATGGATACTTCATCCAAGGATAAATCAAATAACCTAGATCCAAAAGAAGATATTCCACTTTAAATTTCAATTAAATACTAGTGTGTCACTTACCTTCAACCCTCCCTTTGTTTTTGTATTCCCAAATAACACATTAACCAGCCACAAATTTAGTCCTTGCACTCTATATTCCATGGAATTCCATTCTGAACCATAGAATCATTTTGATAAAAAAATTATGGATAGAATCACCCTGGATATCAATTCCCATGGATATATAGAAGTGTTTCCATATTTTACTTACCCATTCACCTTCAAAGATGATGTAGAAAGTAGACTCTGATTTAAATTATTTACAGCAAAATCATTTCGAAGCTAAGAAAATACCTCTCCATTACACTTCACTATCAGTAAGGATAGAATGATGTCGAGCAATATATACTATAAATTTAAACTTTAATAAGATATCCTTACACAAGAGGTACTCCTACCATTCATACCTCTAATAATATGTATAAAAAGTGTTACAATAAGCTAGTACATTGAATTTTCTTGAAGCATTGCCTATAAGAACGCATCTATCCTTCTCCTCCATGATATGAATGATGTTAAAGAGTTTTTTTATCAGGTTTGAGGATTTCATTGATGAAATTATGGAACCTAATGGAAATAAAAAGGATATATCAAGGATTGAGAATTCCAAGAAGAAGATATGGATTCCAAACCTGTTGTAATTCAAGAAATTCATCTATCCATAACAAACAACCCAATGTGCATGGTTGTGTAGCATATTCAAATTCCCATGAATTTTATTAAAAATGAGGGAATTATTTATTTTTGGATTTATCTTGGGGTAGTTATCTTTTCCATACATTTCATAAATGAACCACTCCCAAAGTTATTTCCCTTTGATGACTTATCAGGACAACTTTACTCACGTGCAATGCATGGTCTCTTCATCCCATCACAATTTGATACACCACTCCCCTATCGGTTTGGACATCCTCTCCCAATATTTCAAGTGGAAATTCCCCTCAAAGTGATAATCCTAAATAAATTTATTCATCATATTCCTGATCTTCTGAATAATATCCTTTGAAACCTTGAGGGTGGAGAGAACATGCATAGGGATAGAAGAGATAACAATGTTAACCAATTTCATCCTTCTTCCAAATGAAAGAAAATGAAATTTTCAATTATTGATATACATTATAATGTGGTTAAAAATTCCCTCAAAATGAAGAGTGAATATTTTACTAGAGGAAAAGGGATCCTAAAGATAATCTATAGGAAATTTCGTACTCTTGATGCCCAACTACTCCTAAATGAGTTTGGACCACCTGGAAGTGCATGAACAAAAAATGAAGGAACTGCTTTTATCCTGGTTTATAACCTACCAAATTAATATATTATATTGTCCCATAATTTTAGTTAAACCCCAAAATGGAGCTTTAGTGTCCATTGATAAAAAAACAACACATTGGTCGCAAACAATAAGTGGGAAATGTATAAGTCCCCATGACTACATAAAAAAGGCGTGACCTCTCTAGACATAATTACATGCCTAAGATTTTTTTTAATAGTGTCATGGTCCAAGATTAATAAGATAGGGGGGAAAGTGTCCCCCTAATGAATCCCCTGCATCAACTTTAAGAAACCAAACCTTTTCCTCATAATAAAAATAGTGAACATGGGGATGAAAAGCATCTGAATAACAATTTGCATGCCCACTCTAAAAAAACAAATAACTTCAAGACCCTAAAGATTAATCTCTACTCCATTATATCATAAACCTTATTCATATATTTTTTATTATAATTTCATACCCAATTATTTTCTTATTGATATCTATTATTATCTATTGAGTTAGCCATATTTCCCCTACATATTTTTAGCTTTGATGAAGCCATGTTATTCCTAGGAGATCATTTTTGGAAAGATGTGGGAAATACTTCTATTGATGATGTAGGATAGAACCTTATAAATTAAATTACGCATTTTTATAGGCCTATATTGATTAAGAGAATCTAGATCTTTAACCTTGGTAATGAGGACTATAATAGAATAATATTCCACCCTAGGAAGTGCACTCACATGGATATAGTTTTTCACTATCTTGATCATATTATATTTATTAATATCCTAGACCACAATGTAAAATGAACCCATAACCCATCAATTTTGGGATCACTATTCAGATTGAGAGATTAAATTGTCTCTGTAATCTCAAACTCCATCAGGATAGATTTAAAGAACTCATTGGTGATGTATTACACCATCCATGGTGTGTTATTGAATAACTGGGACCTTGTTTCATCCCTAGAGTATCCTCTACCTGGTTTTTAAAATAAACTAGTAATAAAATATTCAAAATGATCAATGAATAGTATTCCTACCACCTCTAAATCTCTGTTATACAAGCCATACATAAAGAGTAAATTGATTTTCCCCATCCATTTTTCTCCTCGATACACTCTTGGAAGTAAGTGGTATTTTTTATGTACCTCAACCAGAGGGATCACAGCCATTCTTTGGAATTACTTTTGACTTTGAGGGGATTTTAGGAAAGACATTTTTCTTACTAGAGAGGATAAAAAAGGTCTTATATTCTCACCATTATTTCAAGGTGTTATTCAGTTGATTAATTTCAACTCTGAGGGACATGATAATGGTGTGTATACATGATCTACTATTTTTTTACTTCCATAGGTCCTATTTGCGATCTCTTATTCTATTATGAAAACTAAATCATGTATACCCATACTTGGGGTGGTTCTAAGAAGTATGTACTATGTGGAATAATTCATTGTCCCTCACCCACCTCTTAGAAAATAAGAATCGGTTGATATTTCCTTGAGTATTTTTGAGATGAATCAAAAGTGGGGAGTATTTACAGAGTTTTATTTCCATGTGATTTATGCTCACTTGGAGAAAATAGGAAACTTCCTAAAGGTTTAAAATTCAATGGTCTAACCAACACCATATCTTATAAAGGCCAATTTTATTATTGCACCATGTAAATTTACTACCATTGAATCCCATTTCCCTGAGACTATTGTGAGAAGTAAAGGATTTGAATTCCTATATCAAAATTCATGTATAGGTCCCCCTAACATCTCTTCTTAGATGGTTCTATAATTATATTTTCATCACCCTCGATTAATGAAGGAATGTGACCCAGGTTAATCATAGAAAGAATTGTCAAAGTTCCTCACTATTTGAGATGTCATATTTTTCATAAATGAATGATGTTAAAATAGAAAAGAGAGAATTATTAACCTTTATTGTGATATATTAGGGAGAAACCTATACCATTTCCACAGATAAAATTTATTTCTAAAAAATATAAATGTTTTTGTTTCAGGGGTTCTCATGCATGAACTCACTAATTCCAATTCTCAATAAAAACACTTTCAAAACTTCTAGTCATTTCTTCGACTCTAGGATGGATATCAGAGAAGCATGGTTTTTTTAAAGTTCATTAGAGATTTATTCACTCTTAGCCTAGTCCCCTAGTACCATATAATTCAACAATATGAATTATATAATTAAGGGGATTGTTTAAAGTCCCTAGAGGCAGAAACCACATTGATTATACTATAAAACATTAATGAAACTAAGATTGAATAGGACTTTAATCTAGAGAGAATACCACTAGTGGAAATATATGGGGAGTTCCTCCTATGAAAGAGGCCTCACATTGACATGAGGGATAGGGAATAATCCTCAACCTCTTCCAATGCACAAAAGTATTTTGGGAAAATAAGGATGTCAGAAACTGAAGGTGGAGAATCAGAAGCTAAAGGTGGAAGATAAAACACCCTTTTAAGAGGGACACTGATCCAAAAATTAATTCCACACACATAAGGTTTAAAAGAATCATTGACCAATATATCCAATGGGGGAACTTTTAACCCAATGGTTGAAGTATCTCCCTTTTGTGTTTAAAGAGCTATGCCTCGGTAATTCTATCCCAAGTTTGAGGTAAAATCAGTCCCTAAGGCTAAGGAGGAGGATAGTTATTGATGGTGGAGGAGGTTATAAGCCCTCAAAAAATGGATCCATGGTATAAAATGGTAAGGAAGAATCAAATGCATGATAATTTGACTGAACTCCCAATATAGGGGGAGAATAATTAGTAGAAGGAACTTCCACTAGTTAAGACACCTTGAAACTAATAAGATGCTTCTTACAGTGGGAAAAATAATTCCCTTGAAGATAACACTCAGAGTAGAACCTCACAAAGTTTTGGAAGAAGTTATTTTTCTAACATGAAATGGAATCACCTACATGTATAAGAGTACAAAAATAAAAAATATTTGAAAGATCCATTTTTTATAGATGCACACCATACACATTTTCTCCATGTGAATATTTCCTTCATCCATTCATATGAAGTGATTGAGGTAATTACTTATTTCTTTGAGGATAGAGGGGATGTGGAATGGTAGAGGGATCCCTAGAAATTGTACCCTCACCACTGTTGATCTAGGATACCAAACAAACTAAAAAACTAAGGACCATATAAATAAGATGAATCACTATCTACCAAAGACCCAAGATTCCATATACTAGGCTTTCAAAAAATACTTTCATGATAATAGATAAAGACAAAATTCCTTCTAAGTCAAAGCTGAAACTACTAATAAAGAGGATAACCCCCAGATCAGACAAAGAGACTAAACTCTTGAAGCATTGACCTCTTTGTACTAAAATTTTCCAAAAGAATACATTAATTAAAATCCTTTACAAGATCAAATTCCTATGAGGACATGTGGAAGGAAGGAATGTTATCCACCATATCCATATATACAATAGAAATCTAGATGACTAGAATAAGCGGGGTCAGGAAAGATAGTTGGAGGCTCAAAGTGCTGGAAAGAGCCTCCTTGAAATATTTTGGGTGGGGGATCCCCAAAACACTATATAAACCAAGTACTGGTGGAAGAAAAGGACAATGGAGGGGTCTGGGAAGGCAGAGAGGATGATCCTTTAGGGAAACCTCTACCGCCCCAACCAACTAGCATGGGCATGATGAAGACTTTAACAAAAGGAGGTGGTCAATATGGTGGTGTCGAATCCTCTAGGAAGGGTGGATATGAATTAAATGTTGTATTTTTCTAGTTTTATAGATGTATAAACTCATGAAAAATACTATTGGAGTACCCTCATAATAATAAAAAAGTTAGAGGTGATTTTCATATCGATACAAATATTATGTGTATTTATTTATTATCATATGAAAAATAGTTTAGGTTCATTCATGTGGTATTAAGAAGGAATATTTATGGATTAATCATTGAATGTTATTATATTTTGGTATTAAACACTAGATTTGTATTTTAAAGGTTTAGTAGTTACTCTCATATATTGTTATCGTGGGAATTTTGTAGGATTTATAGAGTGGATCTCTGCTTGGAAGTATTCATAGTGTTAGCCTTACACCAAATCCTTCATTATCATGAGGAAAAGAGATATCTAACCTCGAGTTAGATACTTCATTGGTTTAGGTATCATCAATGAGGTGTATGTTTTCCTTATGTTGTTGGAGTTGGTTTTCCCTCAACGATTGTGGTAGTTCTCCACATTTGGTATAGGATTTTTGAGACTCCTTCTATAATTTATATATTGATAAAGCACATTTTCCATTTTCTATATGATGGGGTAAGGTACTCCACAATGGGATGGGATGTGTGTCCCCCAAATATAGGGTCAGTGCTCCCAAGGTCAATATATGCTTTCCCTTGTAATATGTGGGTCCTCCAATATAATTATAATTTTGATGTGAGATTCTTAGAGTGATATTTTCATATGTATCCTCTTGGAAAAATAGGTTTTTCTAGTAACAAAAATGCATTTTCCTATCTAAATTATTTCTTTTATCATTTGGTAAGAAGTGATCCATGTGATGATGTTGTAACTCAAATATTGGTGGGCTCATATGCTTGAGTTTCTCTCTATCATTTACCTCTAAGAACAATGTGGAGGTTCAAGGGTGATTAGAGAGATAATATATTTTCCCTTAATGTTTGAGGGTTCAATTCTGATATTCTTTCCCGAATGAGGAAAGGAGTTTATCTTATTTCTATTTTCCTCCTCTATTAGAAGGGTGTAATTTTTATTAAGAATTTTGGTGGTTTGAATTTTTCAAGATGTATGGTTCATCAAGAATCATTAGTTTCCTATTAATATGACCATTGGGGTGTTGTTCTATGATTATTGGGTCTTCCTTATATCTTGGGTTCCCTATCCTTAGAGAATATCTAGGTTTTATTGACCATTGTCTTTGATTTTAAGATAACTTTCCATCTAGTTATCACTTTTGTGTGTTTGGGGAACCATACCGGAAGCTTTATACTGAACCTAGAATGGGTGTTACACCCATGTATGTTGTGTTCTATACAGAAAACATGTAGATCAAGCATGTTCATGAAGGATGAGGATTTGGTAAAGTTATTGATCAGTGGTTTATGCAGTCATAGATACTTTTGGTGCTTATGTATGGATTTTTTATAATGAGGATTAATCCCTATCTAGTTTGTGTGTATATATTCATTGGGATATTAGTCTCTTATATTTTTCTTTACTTTACAGTTTGTACATATTTCACTATTATAGACTATCATTAGTCACATGCATTTTTTTCATTAATTGGGTTGTTGAATTTATGGTTATTGGATTTATTTTGGGATGTGGACATGAATGGTTTTATTCCAAGTTATTAGTCTAAGACCTCACATGGTGTTTTATTTCTTTTTGGTGCTAGTCACTAGCCCATATCCCTTTATATGTGGTCTTAGGGTGGCACACTCGACATAACTACCAACACAAGTAGGGTCCTAGTGTGTTAGATCGTGTTAATGGTCCATGTGTCTTCTCATATGTGTTAAGCCTCTATAATATAATATTCCTAGTTACCACTTACATGTATAACCCATATATAATGTAACAATTCAAGTGATACCTTTTATTTAAGCATACTTCTCCACCCCCCCCCCCAATATAAAATAAAAAAAGCATTAAATCCCCGTTTTTTTATAATAAAAAGTAATCACATATAATATATTCATTTTAAACCTAAATATTATATCTCAAAACTATTTTAGGATTATTTAAATCATGAAAAATAATTATCATGAGCATTATTGGCCTATGACAATGAAACCATATTTTATAAGTCCTGAATATAAGAAACAAAAATTTATAAAATGGAATATTTCAAAAAATAATGTGGGAACTAATAAATTTTCATAAATATCATATTGATAAATATAAGATTTATGAACTATTTATAGATTATAGATTTATATATCAAAATATAATAAATATTTATAGTTGAGTCATAACATATGATTTATATGAGTTGTATGTTACTACTAGATTTAATATTTCATCATAAAAGTTTCACAAAGAAAAAAATAATACACTATGACTTGTTATTGAATAATATGATATCCTTATTTTGTATTATATAATATAAAGAAAACCTAGAGTTACATGATATTGTTCATGCATCTCATCTATTATGACTGAATATTATGGAATACAATAACTCGTATTGTATTCTATGATTACAAATAATTGGGAAGTCATAGGGGCTGACTATGAGATCCATTCTCTATAAATTTTCATCATAATATAAGACATGTTTAAGGAATATCCTATCAATTCTTGAAAAATTAATTTTTTAATTGAGACATAGCCTATAACTCATGTCATTATGGATTTATAAATCAATTATTTTTTAGACTTTTATGATTTACACATATCATACAACATAACATGATCATAAGTACTATATAGTTGGGGATCTTTGCTAATCGAAAATTGTAACATCATTTTAAACCTTATTTTTTCTTAATATTGAAATATATAATATCACGTTTATTCAAGAAATATATTTTCATGTCGATCCTATAATAACCCATGTCATTGTAGGTCATTGATTCTGGGGGAACTTTAATTTTTGAATTCCAAATCCACGGGTGTTTTAAAAATTGGGATTTAAATTAGAATTATGAAGGTTATGACATATCTAAGATATTGTTTTCATATATTTGGATGTTATTATGGTGTTTGGGAGTTTTTTTAGGAATTTTTCCTTGTTGTGGGAGTTTTTTTATGAATTTCAAGTATCAAATTACAATGGGATGGGTTATGGCGTGGTGAGTGGGGATTATTCCATAGAGGAGTGGGCCACATTTTGGTAAAGTGTTTTAGGGTGTTGGGTTCTGGTGAAAGTGATGGATCACGCTGAAGCGGGGGTGTTGTGGCATGGATTATGGGAAATATAAAATTAAAATTAAAATTAAAGGGAGATCATTCCATATCCCAAGAATTATTCCATGATGGTTTAACGAGGGTATAACATCAATCCATAACTAAAGGGTTACATTGTGAATGGTGTTTAGGGGGAAGAAGTGTCTGGTTTCCCTCATTTTATTAGCTATATCATGAATAATTTATCTACATAGTTGGGGTTGTGGTTGTGGAAAGTTTTATTGTATCGTGAAACTTTTAGTCATGTTGTAACCTGATCCTGGGTTGGTTCATTTCACCATGACACCTTTGGTCATGGTTTAGTATACCCCATTTCCATTTTTTTAAAGTAGGGGTAGACTTTTCATTTTTAGGTCAACCCCCTATTCTTCCTTGTCTAAGTGGTAATCAGGAGAGGTTATTATCCATCCCCTCCCCATTTTTTCTCCCCCTTAAATCCCCCATGTTTCCCCCCATGTATTTATGGTTGATTGGGAATTGTTTTTTTATTCCAAAACTATGTAATTTGTCCCTTATTCCTCTATTGTTATTTCCCCTTGGTTTCCTTTGATTTCTATTTTTCTATGATAGGTTTTGTGTCATGTTTCACTAAGTAATGGTGAAATTTTAATGATATGTTAAGGATTTTTTATGCAATCGCTCGAGGATACCGAGAGAGGGGGAATTTTTCTCATTGATCATTATTCTTATGTAGGTATGTCACCTGATGATTTTCCATAGCGTTTTCACCAATTTTTTTGTAAATAGAGATTTATTGGGAATTGGTTCGTGGGTAATTTGGTTGTAGTGGTGATATAGGCATGGTTTGAGACTTTCGTACACTATTGGGAATGGGTTTGGTGATGCCCTGACACTTTTTGAGTTTTTGAAAATTATGCTTCATTTAATTAAATTGAATAATTAATTATTAGAGCCTCGTGGTATAAGATAAGTACTTGGAGGTTAAATGAATATTTGATGAGAATTACTAAAGGATGGTAAATCTATTTTGGAAGTAGTTAGCCCCTTTAATACTTAACCATATGTGTGTCTGTATGTGTATGACTCAGTTTTGGGTTTGAGAAATCTATGAAGGATTTGGGTGAGTCTGTAAGTATAGAATAGGATTAGGTCAAGACTTTTTATAGGTAATGAGTGTGTCATGCATATTTTAGAAATTTGCGTGCCCTATAGAGGCTATTTCACCAGGGGAACAGTATTGAGAATAGCTTAAGGGTCCCCAAAGTATTCTTGGATTGTTTAGTAAATTAGGAATGGATTAGGTTGAGACCAAGTGAGTTGGTTCATGACCTTTGTGATGGTTAAGACCATGGGTATAGGTCCTAATTAGTGTCATTCCTTGGGAATTTTATGAAAAAGGAAATAAGAATATACTTGGAACCTTGAAACTCCTCGAGTGAGAGGATTTTGATGATGAGAATGTGCCTAGTGATCCAAGGAAAGTCTTGAGGCTTGGGATGTTAGTGTGAATAAATAGTGGAGTGAGTAATAATTATATTTTAGGGGTTCCTGGTGGAACTTAGTGATGGTAAAGTGGCTCTTGGGATTCTTTGAGTAAGTATATCCCATAGGCGCAAGATTTGAATATGAAATGGCTATGGATAGCTAGTGGTAAGCCATGTGAGTATTAGATAATGGTGATAAGGGAACCAAGTGTTTGGTGGGACACATTATGATATGGTTAGGAACTAGTTATGTTCTAGGGTTGGGATTTGATGTTGGTATGTGTTTCTAAGGGGTCTGGAAAGTAATTTCTTGGATTGAGTGAGACTGTTAGTGTCTAGTGTTTTTGGGTATGATCTATGGGTCAGGTCCTATGATCTAGGAATGGAAAAGGGTTTGGGATGATTGGGAGTATTGTATAGTTTTGGTTTGGTTGATTGAAGTGAATGGAAAAGCTAAGTTAGTGCATGTGAGGCTAAGTTATATATGCCACCCTCTGGCAGAGAGTTATGTGGCTATGTGTGTGCCGCTAGCTGAGGGGTAGTTTATGATATTTTATTCCATGTTTGTATTATATCCTATTTGTTTCCATGTAGATGATGGTTTTTTATATATGAGGCCTCACCCTAAGTGAGAGTTTGTGGGTTCAAGTACTTTATGATACCTTTCCTTGAGTTAGAAAGTTTCAGTGAGAGATTTGGTGATGGGGCCTCACCCTAAGTGAGAGGGTATCGGCATGAGACATGGTATGAGACCTCAACCTGAGTGAGAGGGGGGTGATTTGAAATATGGTGTGAAACCTCGACCTAATTGAGAGTATAGTAGTATGATACTAGATATAGGAATAGGTTTTAGTATGAGATCCTTCCTTGAGTGAGAGGTTAGTGGTTGAGAATTGTATATAGGTCTCTATCCTGAATGATGGGTTATGGGGATGGGTTTCATTGTGAGACAACTTATCTTCCGACATTGATGGAAGTAAGTGGGATTAGGTATCATGGTTTCCTGGTTATCACATGATAAACTGACATTATTGATTGAATGTTATGTTTTTTTACTTTATTTACTTTCCTGTACATTTATACATTATATATAACGGAGTATATTAGGGAATCACTTGTGGTTCCCTACTAATTATTATGCTCACACCTTGCATGAGCACTTGGGTGTATGTTCAAACCTTATTATTGGTTTTTAGGTGAAAATTCTTATATATATCTAGTTATAGTAGATTTATGGGTTTTGGGAGACTATTCTAGGGAGGGACTTGAGTTTTATAGTTGATTAACCCCCTATTTTTTCATCTTATTTTATATTTGTTCATCCCAGTTGGTAGCCCTTGTTTAATATATGTATGTTGATCATGGGTATCATTTATGTTATAATATGTTGTTATTATCTATTATGGATGATTAGACTAAAGATAAAATTCCTTGTGATTACTCTGATAATTTATATGATGATTCTATTATTTATAGTATATTATATGTGATGGTGTCAAGTGTATAGACTCTCCATATTGGCTATAGATTCTCACACTAGTTTTCAGCCTCTAACATATGAGGAGGAAGGTTTCTGGTCTTATGGAACTCTAGCTATGGTGTCATTAGAGCAATTTTATCAAGTGAATCACTTATATAATTTTTTTTATAGATAGATTGTATACCACTAATAGGTTTTATAAGCCTATAATATCCCTCAAATATAGAAAAAATAAACAGAACACACCTAAGATCACCAAGAGATGAATTATATTAATAAAATGAAATTAAAATGTAACAACTAACAATAATCCTTTGAAATGTTTTTTGTGTTTGATAGGAGGAAAAATTACCAATCAATAGATTAATGGATTCCAAAGTCATCTTCTAGTTACTATACTAGAGTATTGTGTGATACTCAAACCCTTTATATATATTTTTCTCAATAAATACAACATGTCAATCCTTTATAACTCAATTGATGAGAAAGTATAATTGGCATCCCAAGAATCCCATGTTTAATTCCATGAAACTAAAAATTATTTTGTTACAATAAAATACTATAGTTTGTACTATCAATATATTTTATTAGTATATTATAATGGGTTTGTAGTTGATAATATAGTATAATATAGTAGTTTCTATAGTTGAATTGTAATAGGTATTGTATTGGTAATGTATCAGGTATTGTAGTACGAATTGTAATATAAACTATAACAAAAATTTAGTAGTATGCTTTATATCCAAGTCTCCTTCAACCAAACTTACCAAGATGGCCTCTAAATTGATCTCAAGTGGGATTCTAGACTAGGATGGTTCTTCAGGGAAACCTCGACTAAACTCAATCTTAAATAGAAACTATATGGGCCTTTAGGTCAACCCCCAAATGTTAAGTTATTCAAACTACTATAAAAATGTAAGACATGTGGGTTATAATTAAGCAAGCCTAATCAAATCAATCATTATTGGGACCTCTGTATCAATTCTCAAATGTTAATACTTCTAAACCACTATAAAAAATGTAAATAATAGGAATCACCCTCTAATGTATAACATTGAGGACAACCTTGAATATAACATCTCATCATAAAAATCTAATGTAAATACCTTCAGGTCCCCCTAAGAATTTCAGGATAAAGCTAGAAAAAATACAGCCAATAAGGTAAAAACATCATCTTTGAAATTTTATAATCAAGGAAGTATGGATGAACAGTTTGTCACATGGTCTTGGAAACCATGAATGTCAGTCATGCATCCCTTAAAACTACCTAAAAATTTCTTTTTAATGAACTTCCATAATTGATTTATCAATTTTTATAATATTATTTTTAATTGTTTTCTATGGTTATGTAATTTATGCATATTTCTTACAAAATTTTAGTTATGTTTTCATAAAATGTATGTGTGATGATGTGTTATATGTATTTTGTGATGTTTTTATTATTGTAATTTTCTTAGTTTTCATTGAAATTGGATGAGGTTATATTATTATTAATTGGGTGATTATAATATAGAATGAAAAATAGGAATTATCTATATTAAATGATTCTATAAATATATTTATGTTTTATTATTATTATTATCATTATTATTATTTCATGCTTTTACATTAATGTCACGACCCGTCCTCGGGGCACGTGCTATGACTACCCCAAGCCCGCCTTCCATAGTCCAGGGGATGACGACTAGCACCAAAGGTGTAAATCCCGATAAAAGGGAAGGTCTTGCCTTTATATAAGAAAACAAACACCACAGAGTACGCAAGATGAAGTAAACACTAAGTAAAATGAGTAAAAAAGTATTTGATGGAATGTAAATGGGCCAGAATACAAACCCAACTGAAAGTAAAGTACAACTGAAAAGAAAGTACAGCAGCAGAAAAGTAAAGCAGCAACATTGATCCGTCCATTGGAAATCCCACCTGAAGGGTGGGTACAGATATTATCCTCTAATCCTTGGATCTAGTTGTCCGCTCCATGTACGTTCCATCCAGTGGTCCACCTCTAGGTATCATCCAGCTCTACGAGCCTCCACCTCAATCAGCGCTTTCCGTCATCTGCATCCAACTCAATGTAGTGCGGGCATAGCCCGTGAAGGGGTGAGTATACGATACTCAGTAGGGCCCCCGAGACTCCTGAAGGTCTCCCAGAATCCACGAAGGATAAACCACAAAGAAAAGATACAATCACGAAGTATCAACCAACTCTACTTAGGTATATGCCCACACATATACCTAAGTCATCAATTCCAATTCTCCTCCAACTCACAAGCCCAAGTTCAACCCAGTCCACACAGGAAAGTACAACCCAATCCACACAGGAAAACACAACCCAATAAACATAGGATATCAAGTCAATCATATCTAAGATAATGATTGAAAATCAAGACTCAGCTCACACAGGTATACTACTCACGAAGAGGGTGGAGATGATAGATGTATCCTCTGAATCATCTCCCCTACCAAACCCACGTAGGATCCAAGTACAGAAGTCGTCGTTGCTGAACCCATGTAGGATCCTAGTACAGTAACCATCACTACCGAACCCACATAGGATCCAAGTACAGTTGTCATCGTTGTCGAACCCATGGAGGATCCAAGTACAGTCGTCCTCGCTACCGAACCCACGTAGGATCCTAGTACTGTAACCATCGCTGCTGAAACCACGTAGGATCCAAGTACAATTTTCATTGATGCCGAACCCACGGAGTATCCAAGTACAGTCATCCTCATTGCCGAACCCACGTAGGATCCAAGTACAGTCGCCATCGTCGTTACATTCGCAGCCAACTCTAGTGTTTCCGCACACAACATACTCGATTCTGGGAGGGTCCGCTCCTCGAGTCAAAGGGGTGGATACATCAGCTGTCACGAAGACCAGAGTTAATGTATCCCATAGTTCTGTCCCATGTCATAGAGGAAAACCAAGAGAAACGTGCCCAAGTCACAGAGAACAAGACAACCAATCCATTTTTCCTAAAGTACACAGCGTGTAGGTAAGCGATACACGTTGTGTCATCAGACACCGGGTACTGCCTATGTGAAACGGCTTGTGTCACTGGGCTGGACGTGTAAATAAAAAAGTACACGGCGTGTGGTATAGTTACACTATGTGTCTTCAGTCCATGGGTACTGTCCGTGTACCACAGATCATGTCGAAGGGATGTTCTTGTAAAAAGTAAATACATGGTGTATGGTATGGTTACACGCCATGTCCAAACCTCTGGGGTCGGCTCCGTGTACACTGGCCATGACTAGTCGTTTGGTGGAGTACATGCTCGTGTACTCCACCATGTGTCCGTGTATTACCAGAATACATGCCGAGTCATCCCGAAGCCACTTCGGCCATGGTGAAGGAATTACACGTCGTGCCTCTTGGTCGTGTGGTTCTTCCCATGTCCGTGTATCTCCCAGATTATATTCTGAGCCTCGTGAAGCCGCTTCTTCCATGGTGGTGGTAGTACACACCATGCCTCGTGGCCGTGTGGTTCTGCTCGTGTCTGTGTATCTCCTGGATTACACGTCGGGCCTCACGAAGCCGCTTCCTCCTTTCAATGAAGATAATACACGCCATGCCTCGTGGTCGTGTATTTCTATTTGTGTCTATGTATTTCCCTTGAATACACACCATGTCCACCGAATACTCCTCTTTCAAACTATGTGGACAGTACACGTCGTGTGACTGGTGTCACACACCATGTGTCACTTCTTCTGATTTTCGTTACTTCTGCCGTTGAACGCTTTTACTACATGGCGTGTGCTTTGGAAGTAAATGTCGTTTATTTTGGAATTTTCTAGAAATGACGCCTCTGGCCAGCACGCCTCTCGAGGTGTCCGTCCTTTGTTCTGATGATCTGTTTGCTACAAAAATCTCGTTCCTAGGTCGTCCCAATGTTCCGAGGCCGTTTCCGATGTTTTCGAGCCTCTGATTGGCTCTGAGAACTTGCCTTGATTCACCGCTCAAGAAATGTTGGAGAACACCATTCAATAAGAATGGAAGAGGAAATGGACCGTGTTAGTTTGGTTCATTTCCTTCCGCATTAGTTTGATAGAAAGCGGTTTAGAGAGAACCAATAACATGGAAGGAAAAACAACATTGCTCATTCATAAACACACCCCTAACTCAATTCAAGAAGGTTGACCACTTGACAGAGGATGGAGATGCTTTTGTTGTTCTGTTGATGTTTCTGCGGAAAGACGGCGTCGCTTTGTCAACATCAAGAAGAAGGAATCTAAGGTTGGAACTGGCGTTCTTCACGTTCTTAAATGAAGAAGATGAAGTTCTTCAAGAGTTTAGAGCTCTCTCTCCCAATATCTTCACACAACAACTAACCCCCAAATAAAATAAGACTTATCTTATTTTATTACTTCAAGCCATGCGTTTCAATTTTAAAATTCAAACACATAACTCACTTCATTGATTAAGCTTGATTTGGCATGATTAAAGAGGAGAGAGGGGAGTGTTACAAATTAATGGGGATTTTCCAACTTTAAGAGGGGTTAGAGAAGTTAAAGGAATTTGAAGGGGTGGGACTCGTGTGGGCCCCACCTCACAAATATCCTAACAAGAGGAGTTAGGATCTATTGGGTCCCACCCCAACTCCCATACTTAGGATAAAACCACCTAGGATAGAAGTAAAATTTGTTCCACAAATTTTATTTACTTCACATTTAATCCTTAATTTTTAACAAATCCTCCCAAGAAAACGCACCTTCAGAAAAGGTCCTCTTAAGCAAATACTACCGCTGCGGTTACATTGGTGCCCTCGGATTTTGTTTTCGAGCACCAGTTCAAAAGATAGAAAACCCCGCTTGTTCGTTCACTGAACGTACCTAAGCTAAACTTTGGAAAATGATTCTAGGCACATCTGGCCTCGGAATCAGGTGTCGTCAGAAACCGCTTACTCGTAAAATCCCAAAGAAATTAAGAAAAAAAATTCCTTGAAATTTATAGGTTTTTACATTACTCCCACTTCAGGGCTTTACGTCCTCGTAAAGATACATCACAAAACTAGGGAAACAAATGAGGGTACTAAGCACGCATCTGAGCCTCCCGCTCCCATGTGCTCTCCTGGAGGTTCTCGTGCTGCCACCTGATGCGCACTAGAGGAATCGACCGTTCACGTAGGACCCGCTCCTGTCGATCCTCGATCTCCACCAGGACCTCCACAAAAGTTGTCTCATCATCGATATCTATCTCCTCGTGATCAATGATATGCATCGGGTCGTGAACGTATCTCCTCAGCTGAGATACGTGGAAGACGTCATGCCTCCAGTGCAACTGGGGTGGAAGAGCCAGGCAATAAGCCACCTCTCCTATCCTACTAAGAACCTAGAATGGTCCGATGAAGCACGGAGATAACTTTCCACCCCGGCCAAATCTCCATAATCCACGCCGAGGTGAGACCTGTAAGAAAACGTGGTCTCCATCCTCGAACTCTAGTGGTCTCTACCATCTATCAGCATAGGACTTCTTTCGGCTTTGAGTAGTCCTGATCCACTTCTGGATGACCTATACCTTCTCTGTCGTGGCATGGACCATCTCTGGTCCTACGAGTGCTGACTCCCCAGGGTCTGTCCAGCACAGAGGTGATCTGCAGGGTCGGCCATACAATTCCTTGTATGGTGCCATCCCGATGGTGGAGTGGTATCTGTTGTTGTACACAAACTCCACCAAGGGTATGTGATCCTCCTAGCTACGACCAAAGTCAAGGACACATGCACGGAGCATATCCTCGAGAGTCTGAATGGTCCTCTCTGTCTGGCCATCCTTCTGAGGGTGAAAGGTGGTGCTTAAGCATAGTTGTGTCCCAAATGCCTCCTGCAACCCCTTCCAAAGCCGGGAATTAAAGTGATAATCTCGATCGAAGACGATAGTCGATGGCACACCATGAAGCCGTACGATCTCCTGAATGTAGATGTGTCCCAAGATCTCCACTGAGCCATGCTCTCTAATAGGTAGAAAGTGGGCCGACTTGGTGAGTCGGTCTACAATCACCCAAATGGAGTCGTGTCCTATAGAAGTACGTGGAAGCCCGGTCAAGAAATCCATAGATATCCCATCCCACTTCCACTATGGGACCTCTAAGGGCTGTACCAAGCCTGCTGGTACCTGGTGCTCCGCCTTCACCTGCTGGCAGGTGAGGCATCGTGATACGAACTCTGCCAAAGCCTTCTTCATACTCGTCCACCAGTGTTGTCGTCTGAGGTCCTGGTACATCTTTGATACTCCAAGATGTACCACTAGAGGGTAAATGTGAAAATCTCCCAGCACCTCCTCCCGTAATGCAACTGGTACCATGGTACATCCTATAAAAAGGACGACGTGCTCTCCTCCTACTGAGAATCTATCAGGTGCCTGTCCTGAGGATATATGTGCACGTCGCATCTCACAGTCAACGTCCCCATGATGTGCCTCTCTGACCCACTGAAGAAGTGGTGGAGTGACTGTGAGTGACTGTAGAAAGGCTGCCCAATCTCTATCCATGAAGGATATCTGCAACGCGGCTAGCTTCTCTGTCGCCTCTCCAAGTAGTTGAATGCCCGACCTCCTGCTGAGAGCATCAGCTACTACGTTCCCCTTCCCAGTAGTATGGACTATCTCAAAGTCATAGTCCTGGAGGAACTCAAGCCATCTCCGCTGTCTCAAGTTCAGGTCCTTCTGCGAGAATATGTACCTGAGACTCTGGTGGTCAGAGTAGACTGTAAAGCGCTCGCCCATCAGATAGTGCACCACATCTTCAAGGTGAAGACCACTGCTACTAACTCCAGGTCATGGGTAGCGTAGTTCTGCTCGTGTTTCCTCAACTATCGTGATACATAGGTGATCATTGCCTGCTCCTACATCTGGACACACCCGAGTCTGGTCCATGATGCATCACAGTAAACTATGTACCCTACACCCTCCTCTGTTATCCTCATGATAGGTGCACTGGTCAATCTCTGTCTCAGCTCCTAGAAGCTCTGCTGACATCTATCTGACCACACGAAGGGTTTCCCCTTCTTTTTCAAAGCTGAGAGTGGTTCTGAAACTCTAGAGAAGTCTGGAAAAAATCTCTGATAGTACCCAGCCAAACCTAGGAAACTTCGTACCTCCATCATGCTCCTGGGTGTCTCCCAAGCTAGCACCGCCTCGATCTTCATAGGGTCCACCGCAACTCCCGCCTCAGAGATGACGTGTCCCAAGAAGTGGACCTATCTAATCCAGAACTGACACTTAGAGAGCTTACCATAAAGCTGGTGCTCTCGGAGTGTGTCCAGTACAACCCGCAAGTGGTAGGCATGCTCCTCCTCAGTAGTCAAGTAAATCAATATGTCGTCGATGAAGACTACGAAAAATCAATTGAGGTAAGGATGGAAGATCTTGTTAATGAGACTCATGAACACTACTGGAGCATTGGTTATTCCAAAAGGCATAAGCAAGAACTCATAGTGGCCATCTCGACACCTGAAGGTCATCTTCTGCACATCCTCATCTCGAACTCTGAGCTGATGATAGCCTAACCTGAGGTCTATCTTTGAGAACCATCGTGATCCCTTGAGCTGATCTAAGAGCTCATCAATCCTCGGAAGTGGATACTTGTTCTTCATGGTCACCTGGTTCAAGTGACGGTAGTCGACACACAGTTTCAAGCTCTCATCCGCCTTCTTGACGAACACAATTGGGGAAGCCTAGGGTGAAACACTGGGTCGAATAAATCCCTTGCCCGGTAAGTCCTCCAGCTGTACCCGTAGCTCTCGAAGCTCAGCGGGAGCCATACGATATGCTCGAGTATATATCGGGGTTGTCCCGAGGTACAGGTCAATATAGAAGTCTACCTCTCTGCAAGGAGGTAGTCCTAGAACATCATTAGGAAAAATGACCACATACTGATCCACCACAATAGGAAAAATCAGACTCCGCACGTCAACTGCTCCTAGGATGAGACTAGCTAACTGATGAGTGATCAGTTGTCCTCTCCTCCATGTGAGTCCATCCTGAGCTACAAAGGTTCCCTTCTCGCTGGTGAAGGTGAAGCTGCTCCCATCGGCGCGAACACATCGCACCTTGCGCCTAATACAGTCGATCTGATCATGGATCGTAGATAACCAATCCATGCCCAAGATGACATCGTAAGGTCTCGACGCAGCTACAAGAATATCCCAGCTGATTCTCTCACCTCTTAGATTAAGCTCACACTATCGGCACCAGTGTGTAATCGTCGAGTCTGCTCCTATAGGATTCTCTAGCCGTAAGGATCAAGACAACGGCTCCATCGGAATCTCTGAGCTCCGAACAAGGGAAGAGGAAATGAAATAATGACTCACTCCTATGTCTATAAGAATTGTAGCAAAGGTGGATTAGACACAGATGTTACCTCAAATCATCTCAGGTGCACCTTGGTCATAGGCCTCCACTGCCTGAAGCTGAGCCTACCTCTGTCCGCCAGCTCCCTGTGGTTGGGGTGGACCTCCTAGTGGTGGTGGTGGTAGAGCCTCAAAGCGTCACCCACCACCCGCTGCTTGGACAACTCCTCTACCTCATCGGCCTGCTCCTTGCTGACCGCCACGGTCGAACCTCTGCCTCTTCCAGGGTGGTCCCTCAACCGTCTGCTGCTCCTCTTCATGGCGGTTCGGGCAGTCACGAGCCATGTGTCCCTACCCACCGCATGAATAGCATTGTCTGTCTCTCGAATGACTGGCTCTACTGCATGTGCCCCGCACCTCCGAACTAGTATCCTGAGGTCGTCCACCTGATGGTCTAGTCCGCTTGGACCCCTATGACATCCCTCGACTGCCAGCTGCAGAAGACTCCACTATGTGCCGCCCTGCGGTAGGTCTCGCTGCTGGTGTAGGCTCAGCAAGAAAGCTCTGTACAAGAAGGGATCGCTCCAGTATTCCTGCCTACGTCGGAATGCTGAGAGAGATCATCGATGCCCTGATCTCATGACTCAGTCCCTGCTTGAAGATCTGGACCTGAAAGAATGGGTCCCATACCATGTCCGTGGAGTAGCGCGAGAGATCAGTAAATCTCACCAAGTACTGGGCTACTGTCATGCTGCCCTGTCGCAGCTGTAGTAACTCCTGAATACGCACCGCACAAAGGGTGGCTGGAATGAACTCCGAGCGGAAAAGGCACTCGAAGTCTGACCAAAGGAGAGATGTCCCGTCGTGCACCTGGAGCATCAGGCTTCACCATCTACCTATTTCCGCGTGCAGGAGACTCACTGCAATGATCACCATTAGGTCAGCTAGTGTCCCTACTAATCTAAAGACTCAAACAACTACCTCCAGCCAGTCCTCAGCTGCCTGAGGGTCCGTCTCCCTATGGAACCTGGGCGGTCTCTAACGCTGAAACTCGTGCAGTGCACTTAGACGATGTGCACTCTCAGCTGCTGGGACTGGTGGCATCGGTGGCTCGGTGGGTAGAGGTACCGCTGGTGCCTCTGCTGTAATGGGGCCCTGCACTGAGGCCTCGTCACTCAGTGCGCTTCTGTCTCGCACAAAACTCGAAACCCTAGTTGGCTTCCATCGTGGGGATATCCTGAAAATAAACAGGTGCGCTATGGATAATACAGTATACCTGGTGAACTGACACAAATTAATCACAAAGAAAACTTTTGAAACACACATGCAACCAATGTTTTCATGCATTGAGTCGGAAATCAGAAGTCAGGGTCCTGTTGTATGGATACATTGGCCACCGCACCAACACTGGACTCCCAATACTGATAACCACACTCAATACCCTTAACACTATTGCTCCACATAGAAGAAATTATCATAGGCCTAAGTTTTGTGGTAGAACCGACTCCTCTGATACCAATTTGTCAAAAACCGTCCTCAGGGCCCATGTCGTGACTACCCCAAGCCCGCCTTCCATAGGCTAGGGGTTGGAGACTAGAACCAAAGGCGTAAATCCCGATAAAAGGGAAGGAATTGCCTTTATATAAGAAAACAAACACCACAGAGTACGCAAGCTGAAGTAAACACTAAGTAAACTAAGTACAAAAGTAAGTGATGGAAAGTAAATGGGCCAGAATACAAACCCAACTGAAAGTAAAGTACAATTGAAAAGAAAGTACCGCAGTAGGAAAGTAAAGCAGCAACACCGAGCCGTCCACTGGAAATCCCACCCGAAAGGTGGGTATAGATAGTCTCCTCAGCTCCTCGGATCTAGTCGTCCGCTCCATGTACGTCTCGTCCAGTGGTCCACCTCCAGGTATTGTCCAGCTCCAGGAGCCTCCACCTCGATCAGTGTTGTCCGTCGTCTGAATCCAACACAACGTAGTGTGGGCATAGCCCATGCAGGGGTGAGTATACGATACTCAGTAGGGACCCCGAGACTCCCAAAGGTCTCCCAAAATCCAAGAAGGATAAACCACAAAGGAAAGATACAATCACGAATTATCAACCAACTCTACTTAGGTATATTCCCATACATATACCTAAGTCATCAATTCCAGTTCCGCTCCAACTCACAAGCCCAAGTTCAACTCAGTCCACACAGGAAAGTACAACCCAATCCACATAGAAAAACACAACCCAATCCACATAGGATAGCAAGTCAATCATATCGAAGATAATGATTGAAAGTCAAGACTCATCTCACACAGGTATACTACTCACGAAGAGGGTGGAGATGATAGATGTATCATCTGAATCATCTCCCCTGCCGAACCCACGTAGGATCCAAGTACAGAAGTCTTCGCTTCCAAAACCACGTAGGATCCTAGTATAGTAACCATCACTATCAAACACACGTAGGATCCAAGTACAGTTTTCATCGCTGTCAAACCCACGGAGGATCCATGTACAGTCGTCCTTACTGCCGAACCCACATAGGATCCTAGTACAGTAACCATCGCTGTCGAACCCACGTAGGATCCAAGTACATTTGTCATCGCTGCCAAACCCACGGAGGATCCAAGTATAGTCGTCCTCCCTGCCGAACCCATGTAGGATCCAAGTACAGTCGCCATCGTCATCACAGTCGCAGCCAGCTCTAGGGTTTCCGCACACAGCATACTCGATTTCGAGAGGGTCTGCTCCTCGAGTAAAAGGGGTGGATACATCAACCATCATGAAGACCATAGTTAATGTATCACGTAGTTTTGTCCCACGTCATAGGGGAAAACCAAGTGAAATGTTCCCAAGTCACAGAGAACAAGACAACCAAGCCATTTTTCCTAAAGTACACGGCGTGTAGGTAAGCGATACACGCCATGTCATCAGACACCGGGTACTGCCCATGTGAAACGGCCTATGTCACTGGGCTGGTCATGTAAATAAAAAATTACATGGTGTGTGGTATGGTTACATGTCATGTCTTCAGTCCACGGGTATTGTCTGTGTACCACAGCCCGTGTCGAAGGGTTGTTCATGTAAAAAGTAAATACACAGCATGTGGTATGGTTACATGCCGTGTCCAAACCTCTGGGGTTGGCTCTGTGTACACTGGATGTGTGGTGGAGTACATGGTCGTGTACTCCACCCCTTGTCCGTGAATTACCAGAATACGTGTCGATTCATCCCAAAGCCGCTTCTGCCATGGTGAAGGAAGTACACGTCGTTCCTCTTGGTCGTGTAGTTCAGCCCATGTCCATGTATCTCCCGGATTACACGCCGAGCCTCATGAAGCCGCTTCTACCATGGTGGTGGTAGTACACGATGTGCCTCGTGGCCATGTGGTTATGCCCGTGTCTGTGTATCTCTCGAATTACACGTCGGGCCTCATGAAGACGCTTCCGCATTTCAATGAAGATAATACATTTCATGCCTCATGGCTGTTTATTTATGTCTGTGTCTGTGTATTTCCCTTGAATACATGCCATGTCCACTGAAGACTCCTCTGTCAAACTATGTGGACAGTACACGCCGTGTGACAGGTGTTACACGCTGTGTCTCACATCTTCTGATGTCTGTTACGTCTTCCGCTAAACGCTTGTACTACATGGCGTGTGCTTTGGAAAGACACGTCGTGTATTTTGGAATTTTCCAGAAATGACAGCTCTAGCTAGCATGCCTCCCGAGGCGTCTGTACTTTGTTCCGATGATCCATTTGCTACAAAACTTCCATTCCTAGGTCATCCCAATGTTCCGAGGCTGTTTCCGATGTTTTTGGGCCTCCAATCAGCTTTGAGAACTTTCCTTGATTCACCGCTCAAGAACGGTTGGATAACACTATACAACAAGAATGGCGGAGGAAACGGACCATGTTAGTTTTTTCTGGTTCCTTCCGCATTAGTTCGATAGCAAGCAGTTTAGAGAGAACCAATAACATGGAAGGGAAAACAATGTTTCTCATTCATAAACACACCCCTACCTCAATTCAAGAAGGTTGATCGCTTGACGGAGGATGGAGATGCTTTCGTTGTTCTGTTGATGTTGTCGTGGAAAGACGGCGTCGCTTCGTCAACGTTGAGAAGAAAGAAGCCGAGGTTGGTGTCGGCGTTCTTTGCATTCTTCAACGAAGAAGATGAAGTTCTTCAAGAGTTTAGAGCTCTCTCTCCCAATATCTTCACACAACAACTAACCCCCAAATAAAATAAGACTTATCTTATTTTATTACTTCAAGCCATGATTTTCAATTTTAAAATTCAAACACATGACTCACTTCATTGATTAAGCTTGATTTGGCATGATTAAAGAGGAGAGAGGGGAGAGTTACAAATTAATGGGGAGTTGCCAACTTTAAGAGAAGTTATAGGAGTTAAATGAATTTTAAGGAGTGGGGATCGTGTGGGCCCCACCTCACAAATATCCTAACAAGAGAAGTTAGGATATAGTGGGTCCCACCCCAACTCCCATACTTAGGATAAAACCACCTAGGTTAGAAGTAAAATTTGTTCCACAAATTTTATTTACTTCACATTTAATCCTCAATTTTTAACAACTCCTCCCGAGCAAACGCACCTTCAGAAAAGGTCCTCTTCAGCAAATATCGCTGCTGCGGTTTCATCGGTGCCCTTGGATTTTGATTCTGAGCACCGGTTCAAAAGATAGAAAAACCCGCTCGTTCATTCACTGAACGTACCCGAGCTAAACTTCGGAAAATTATTCCGAGCACACCGGGCCTCGGAATCAGGTGCTGTCAGAAACCGCGTACTCGTAAAATCCCAAAGAAATTAAGAAAAAAAATTCCTTGAAATTTATTGTTCTTTACAATTAAAGATGAATTTTCTCTCTTCTTACCTTATTTAGTTAAGATTCATGTAGGTAAGGGGAGCTCTTCTACCACCTTCTAAGTGCTTCCTCCCACTATCCTTGATGGGATATTTAAAGCATGTCTCTCACTTATTCTCTTTATATTATTCTATTTATTCTCTTCCATTCCTATTTCCTTTATTATGTTCTTATCTAACCTGGGGTTCATGGAATGTTGTAAATTTTTATATGTTATATAAAACTCTCCATGAACCATGGTACTTTCATCAGATGTCACTAGAGGAATTCTCTATGGATCATCTACACTCTGTTTGGAGTAGTTCCACTAACCTGTCAACCTGGAGTAAGCAGTTATCTAATTAAAACATTTATAGAATATATTATTTTGATTTTTTGGTGTTTATAATTAATTTTTAATGATTATTTAGGTTTATAAGGATGGTATAATGATTGTAATTCCCACTAAATGTTTTTGAACATTCTTAATGGTTGGTGGTTCTATGATCTTCTATTTATTAGCATGGACTTGAGTACTAGGGTGTTTAAAACTTTTATTCCTTAAGACTAATATTCTATTAAATATATTTCATGGATTTTTTTAAAAATATTTAAATGTTTTCCTATGAATTAAATGTTATTGAAAATGTATTTTTATGGTAAAAATATAAATTCTACTTTAAATTGTTTTCGCACACCGATTATTCAGTGAAATATAAAGTTTATTTTTATTATGAAACAATTAAATTTGGCCTTGTGAAATGATTTATTGTGAATGGTAAAGTATTGATAACATGTTTTAATTAACTTTTTCAAATAATAAAAACCTATTTGGATTATTTAAAGATAATTTATTTGATTTACACCCTTGATGTTATGATCCTTTATTATTGTCTATTTACATGTGAAATTGTATAGTGATTATAGATTAATATTATTATGAAATGGCTTGTTTCTTTGAAAAGTGTTTTGAGGTAAAATGTGAGTTTATTAAATGATAAATTAAATTTTATTCTCACTGTGATATAAAAACTTCATGGGAATCCTTGGATATTTAAGTGGGAATTATATGGATGGGTGTTATACTAGTTTATGATTTCTCTCTATCTAGTATCCTCTAATGGATAATTATGCTTCAATTAAAGGTTCTTCCACCTGATAAGGCTATTTAAGAGTAATTCAAGTGCAAGTTTAGTTAGGATCACATCAAAATATATAAAATGTATTTTTCTCCATCTAATTATTGTATTGTCTCCTTGGAACCTAAGCAGTTCCCTCATGATGCTTGAGATATGATTGATTTTTATGTTATAGTGTTCTCTTCATTGTTTTATTTAGTTGGTTACTTTTTTTAACAAAGTATTATTTATATAAATTTAAAAAATATAAACCTATCATTTTTAAATTAATGTAGTTTATTCATAAAATACATTATATTTCCTTTATCGATGGATTATTAATTTTAATAGGTATTTCATCATAATTATTTGTAGTTATCATTTATTTTTTAGTCATTATTTTTATGTATTGGCATGTCATTTTTTAAAAATAAAAAAATAGAAGTTTCATTTTTCTTCACTAGACCTTATATAATAAAAAGGATCTTGTATTATTTAATTTTAAACTAACACTTTTAGTTTTTCAAATAAAAATTCTTGTATAGAATTTTAGTAGTATCCTACTGATATTTTTTGATCGCTCATTATATGTACACTGTTTTTTTTTTCATATAGATTGTATAGGGTTGATCATGAGTACCATGATTAAGTTGGCCTTGTGTCATGAAATGGGAATATCATTAGGATGTGAGGTCATAGTTTTTGATTTATTATAATAACTTGTTTGGTGTTTGGGTGAGTGTATGGTCATCTTTAGTAAAGTATATTATTGACTCTAGATTTATGTGGTAAGACCATAAAAATAGGTTCTATATTCATTTAAAAGGTGTAACTACATAAATTTACCTTTTAATTTTATATTTTTAGTTAAAATTTCCTCTGTAAATTTGAATCTGAATTTAAGTTTCAATTTTAATTTCAATATAACTATAATTCTGTATTTTAAAAAAATAGTATTGTCTTAAATTTTTAACTAAATTTAGTAATTTTATTCAAATTTATTTATATAAATATTTTTTTTATTTGAAATTGTAGGAAATTTTTTACGTATAGATAAAATTCATATTACATTACCTCAGAAAACATCACAAAATGTTAAGTATTTAGATATGTTTTTAGGTTTTTCAATTGAAAATTGATTCTTGGATGGAAGAATAAAATGTACATGTCCTAAATGTAAATTAAAATAAAGGTTAAGGAGAGATTAATTATTTGATAAATTGATATTAAAATAATTTCATCCACAATATGTTTGGTCAACATGACATGGAGAATCAAATATTACATAAAGTTCAAGAAGTTGTGTCCAATTTCATAATGAACAAGTTAATTCCTCAATAGTGGATAATGAAATTCAAAACATGATAAATTATGATTTTGGAATGGTAGTAAAACACTATCAAGATAATAACATATTAGTTGATCAACATATTAATGTTACAAAAATTAATGATTCTTTCAGAACTGTAGGACAACTTGATCCATATGATAACGTATTAATGGATGGTTTTTTGGAGACTAATATAATCAAAAACTTATTTGATCAGAAAAATACCTTTTCTAAATTAATTGAAGATAGAAATAAATAATTATATTAAGGATGTTCCAAGTATTTAAAATTTTCTTTTTTGATGAAGCTGTGACATATCAAATTCCTATGTGGAATAAAAAATAAAACAATATTTATGATATTGAAATTGTTTCATGATTAATTTGATAAAGATAATATCTCTACATCATATTATGATATGAATATGGTTATTATAAATCTTGTAATTAGTTATACAATGATACATGCATGTCCTAATTATTGTATGTTAATAAAGGGAGAAGATTCTAATAGAGAAGATTTATAAAGATGTTTTATTTAGATATGAAAGTCAATAAATAATGATGCTAGTATAAATAAATGTATTTCTAGGAAGAAATGGAAAAAAATTAATGGAGGTTTTAAATTACTTTTATTTAAAATGGTGGTTGAAAATATTGTTTATTTAATTTTTAAACCACTAACATATGAAGTTTCAGGGATTGGATAATAAAAATGATGAGTTCATGTGACATCCAAGAGATTTAAAAGTGTGAAATACTTTTGATTCATTACATATTATTTTTTATTATGATCATAGAAATGTGAATTTATAATTCAAAGATAATGGATTCAATCCTTTTGGGATCTTAATTAGTAATTATAGAATATGGTTGGTTTTTTTTTATCCCTTATAATTTACCTCCCTAGATATGTATGCAATAAAATTAATTTAGTATATCGATGATTATTTCTAGAAAAAAATCCTAAAAATAACATTGATTTATAGAATTAACCTCTTATCCAAGAATTTTAGGAGTTATGTAATTATGGTGTAGAAACTTACAATGTATCTACCATGAAAATATTCAAAATTAATGTTTCCCTAATGTGAACCATCAGTGACTTTCCTAGACTAGTAATTTTTTTGGTTGTAACACATACACTAGTTTTGGACTATTCAGTTTGTAACATTGATTTTGAGCCCCAATGGATGAATTATAGTAGACATTAGTGTTTCATGTGTCTTCATTGATTCCTTGATACATCTCATATATTTCAACTTAACAAGTCATGGTTTAATTAAATTACATATTTGTGTCTTCCACAAAAGTTAATATATATACCATAGATCTTAACACAATTATAAAATGTCATTATAGAGTTTGGAAAATTATTTTAGTTAAATAAAGATGTGAAATACTTATAACTCCATTAGATATAAGTGAAATATATAAATGGAATAAAAGAAACATATTTTCTATTCTTCTATATTGGGAATTTAATTTGTTACATAATAATACTAATGTTATACACATTAAGATAAATGTGTATGATGGTTTTCTTTATACAATTCTTAATGAGTTGGGGAAATATAAGGATCATCTAAATGATTTTAAATACTTAAAATCACTAAATATCAAACATGATATTGGGAAAATAAGAATGAAAAGTATCTAATATAAATTTTTTCAATGAAAAATTATAAAAATGATGTTTTCCTTTGAAGATTAAAAAAAAGTGATAGTGCCTAATGGATATTCATGTAAAATTTTAAGATGTGTTAATTTAAGTCATTTAAAATTAATTGTATTGAAAATTTATGACATGAATATTATGATGTAGAAGATGCTACCTTTGGTGATTTATAATTTGTTACTAGAGAAAATAATTATAGTTATAAGTGACTCTTTTACATTCTTCAAAAAAAATTATGATAATAACATAATCCCAATTAAGATAGATAAACTTAAGGAAATAATTGTATGAATATTTTAATACCACCAAAAATGTTATACTTAAACTATTAAATGTTACTACTCATGAAATCATGGTGCACCTTTCTTTCCAGGAATCTATATGATTATAACTCCATAGTTAAGTGTGGTTGTATTGGATTATTGTCAGAGGAAAGTTTTCTAGGGTGTGTATGAGTGGGGAAAAATCACTCTTAAATAACATGTGTTGGCCTATGGGGAAAATCATTTACCAGGTTCATTGCCCAAGGAGTTTGGGTAATAAAAAATGGTATTAGATATAATACCCAGTCAGAAGTATAGTGCACTACCTAGGTTTGAGGTGTGGGGTAAACAATGAGGATGTTGTGATTTAATGGGGTGTATAGTGTAACTCCACCTAGATAAGTGATACTTAAAAGACTAAATATTAGTACCTATTTCACCAAGGTGCACCTTTATTTTCAAGAGCATACCTGATTATAACTCCATAGTTAAGAATATTTGGTTTGAAGTAATGTCAGGATGGGAAATCTCTTGGGAAAGTTTCCAAGGTGTGTGTGAGTGGGTACAAAGAACACTAAAATAACATGTATTGACCTATGGGGATAGTCATTATACTAATAAGTGACCATGGTGGATAATATCCTATGGTGTTTTGGAAGGAAATAAAGGTATTACAGGGGACCCTTTAGGTCAAATGACCAGGTTCATGACTTAAGGAGGTTGAGTTATGAAAGATGGTATATCATTTTGAGATGATTTTCCCCCATCATTTTAAACTATGGTGATTAATTTAACTAATCAATTGGTCAAAGAAGAAAAATTTGAAGGACTCATACCTTATCAATGGATGTATCATATAGATAAGTACTTTAGTTTTATTTTATTTTTATTAATGACATATTGTTTTCCTATTAAATACTTGTGAAGTTTACTTATTAATTTATTACATTTATTCATTAGTTATCTTGGTCATTTAAAGTCATATGTGAATAATAATTCTGAAATAGAATGTTTTTTTACTGAATGTTTTCTTATTAGATATAATTTAACCTTCTATTTGAGGTATTTTTATTTAATAGAGACAATATTCAATATAGTGGGACATGTTGATGATGATACAAGTCATTCTTAGGATAATAAAAATCAACAGTTTTTCTAAGTTTAGGTCAAGAAGTGGAAATGATTCCTCATTTTCATAGGTATATTTATAGTTAATACCATCACACATATATGTTCTACTTAATACTGATATTGTTAATCTATATATCAAAGTATTGAGGACAAAAATTAAAATACATATTAGGATTCGAACTCAAAATTAGGTAGAGATAACAAGTGGTTAACAAAAAATTAATGATTGAATTTAACCACATGTAAGTTCTTAATATAATACATATTTTGAATATGTTGATAATTATCTAATATAAGTAAAAATATTTTATATTAATTTTTATATGTAACCAATGCTAATAATAAAGATGAATTAGTAAAAATTTTGAAGTATTTATCTCAAGGTCCTATGAAGAATTCTAGTAGATTCAATTATTACAATATTAGTGGTTTTAAGTTTTTTATAGTAGATCGATAGGATAGATTGAAAATAAAAAAAAATGTTATATTTATATTTATAGATTAAAGTTACTATGGAAAGTTAGTTGATATTATATATTTAAATTATCAAGTGAAATTTTAGTTATTTTATTCAAATTCAAGTTCATTGATATTAACATGGGTATAAGTAAAGAAACATTATAATTTATTTTTGTAAAATTCCCTTGGTTGACCGTACCTAGTGAATGTGAAGAATATAGTCCATATATGTTTTGTTTACTAAGAGATAATGTTATATTGTTTCAATGATATAATAGATGAATGTTTAATTTTTTTTGGTTCACATGAAATCAAGAAACATGCATGATATGGGTGATAAAGGTAAAGTATTTTGTGACCATGAAAACCCTCAACAATATCACATTTAATTATTTATCTTAGATGATATTTAAAATATTGATCTTTCAAGGTATGGTGAAGACAAAGAATAAGAATAAGTAATGTTCTCAACGGAAGTTGATGATAAAATTAACAACCAATAATAAATTTATTGTAAGATGGAATATGAATACTTTTTTAAGATTTAATTCCATAAATAGGAATTTAATGACTTGTAATTGAATTAAAGGTTTAATTGGAGTAGTTTTTATATTAATATTTATATTAATTCCATGCTCAAAGAGGTTTTGAGATGGTAGTCTCTCTATGTAGTAGGGCAACCATTCAACTCTTATTACCCAAAGTACATCAGGATTACGGGAAGGTTGATATACCAATGCTATGAAAGATCCATTGGTTTCCCAGGATAATAATTATACTCCTACTAAGACATTCATTATTCTATTACACAAATTACAATGGGAGTATCATACAGTTGATCTATTTATATTACACAAGATATACCTTGAAACTTTCCTTCCATACTTTTTGTTACTATATTTTCTTATCCAATTATTCATTCATTCATAGGTATGCCTGCTGATGAGGATGTTGGGGCATCAAGCTATCAAACCGTGATTTAGTTAACATCAATAGGTTATTGGAATGTATCTATTATTAGTATATAATGCATCATGATAACATTAGTTTCTTAAATATTTATACTAAATGGTTAATTAATATGTTAAAAAATATTGATAATAATAGAATCGAGGCAAACATAAATAAGAAAGATGTGTAGAATTTTAAAAACTTACAGATAATCATATAATTTGATTTATATAGGGTACCCATTGGGGAATCTACAAGATCTATGGATGGATTATAATATTATTGGCATGTGAGGTGGCATCCCTCCACATTCATTATTACAATTGGATCCATATTCTATTATCTTGGAAGAATGAATTGTTTGATACTCAAATAATTTCATTATCTTAATTATTCATCCATATATGATTAACTTATATTTTATTTATTAGTATGTTAATAATCTAATGAATTCTATATATTTTATTAGTATATGTGGTTCCATTTTAATGTTCCTAATGTGATTTCATGTCTATGGATGTTAAAAAACTTAGGTAAAAAATAGAAATATTTTAAATTAATTCAATGACATGAATTTAAGGGAACATCTCTATCAGTGTCACAGATATATGAGGACCCTAAGGGAATGCATAGGGACTAGTGGAAGAAATTTTTTGATCATTGGCAGTATAAATCACATTAAGTATATTATTATATTTCAGTATATTAATAAAATTGTCATAAAAACATTTCAATATTTATTTATATATAATTATTATAGGTCTATTCTATGATAAATGTGGTTATTCATGAGAAGAAAGTAATTTTACACACCACTAGGTCAAAGAGTTTTTCTAGGAAACTAGATGGCATTGTACCATTTAATTTATTACCATATATATCTATATTAATTAAAGTAATATAGTTTTTTAAAATATAATTTATATATTTTTTTAATATAGGAAAGGTAGTTGGTTAAACTATTTGGATAACAATGAAAAGGCTTGATGTCCATACAAAAATGGATGGAAGTTATGTGAATATCCCCATTTGGGAAAGCAATTTTAATTACCATTGTGTTATTAAATTGATTTAAAATTTAATGTTATTCCATTTACATCATGAACTTGGAGAATTGTGGGATTCCAACCCTTCCCTCTCATATTTAGTATCCTCAAAGTATGTTATGGATCGAGTTTTAGGAAAAGAGTATTATGTTCATGTGAGGGTTATTACTAAAATTTCAGGAGTCACAATGAAGAATGATTACAAAAATGAGAGTAAAAGGGAAAAAACAAAATATTGAAAAGAAGATCCTAGGATAAAATTATTTACATAGTTTGAGAATAATTAATATATCCACAGAGAGGCAGAATAATTTTACTAATTTGGGTGAATATATACAAGGTGGTTTCAAAGCATCACATATACAGAAACCCTAGATAAAATGAACTCGTAAAGAAGATGATGAAATTGTGCCACCAACTACACAGTAAGTTCAATTTTCTATAGTGATAGGTGGATGGAAGTATATGGAGATAAAATATCATTGTCTCCAAAGTATTAGATGCTACAGTTTAAGGGTTTTGTAAGATTCTAATAACAATTATCATATCTAGAGGAAGCAATTAAAACCCTTGTTTGGGGATCTTTTAAGAATGATATATGAAACCTGTGTAAAATAATGAAATTAAGAAACACTTTAAATATAACATAATACAAAAATAAGATCATAAACTATATATTTATCTCCATATGTGTTTTTTGAAGATCACAGGGCAGTTGAAAGACATCCCCTCTCAATAGTGTATCCACGGGCTAATCTAAATCTCTCATTGCATGAGGGATCCATCCTTCCATTCACAATGTGCTAGAATATCATATGGAAATAAGTAAGATGAAGAGATAAAAAGGTTCTAGGGGGATTCATCCAATCATGATGCAATCATACCCCTACAGTCATTATATGGTTGTATAATTTGTAATCCTAAAGGACACTCATTGGGTTGTCCCGTTTATTCATGCATTAAAATACATGAATAAATTCCATGGTTGATATAAATTCATCATATGAATTTACTCCCAAACATTTCATTAAATGGAATTATACAATAATTTATAGTCTTGTGGATGATCGGACTGACCAAATGATAACTATTATCATAGGTAGTATAAATGGTATTCCCCTTTCTACATGAAAATCATAATTTTCATGTAATCCATAATATATATATATATATATATATATATCATATATAAGGATTTATGTAATATATCCATCAATCTCCCACTTTAACTAAAGATTAATAGACTTTATTCCATTTCACCTTATATTTTATCATATACAATAACTTGTGAATTTATATCAAAAAACACCTTTTGGATATCTTCAAAAATACTTTTGAAAATCTATCATTACTTCACCTTATACTATAACATATATAATAACTTGTGAATACTCATCCAAAATACCTTTGGATTAACTATTTTAAATCATATCTATGAGTCAAACTCAATATTCATTCAGTCAACCAAAAAGTGTGCCCCATGGGCCATTATAGCATTGAAAACAAATACAAATCTCTAGATTCCCAAACAGAGACCTCTAGAAAAGCATCAATGTTAGTCAATCCATAAAGGGAATTGGAATGATCTCCGTCAAACATGTATATCTATATACCTATGTCCACAAGTATACATCATATGAAAATGTGAACTATCATATTTTCCCTTTGTTCAAGACATCGAATGACCATGGGACATAGAGCATGTCAATTACTTATAGCCAACTTATCTGTTCTAGACTCTCTATGTGTATACTTATTTGATCAATGAATACATCACATGTCATTAATACTTATAAATAAGTATGTCACATTTATTTTATCCAAATAGATATAAAATATCTAGGTGTGGTCACACACTCCCAAATTCTATCGTAGTACTGGGCCCAGATGTCATACTAGTTATACGGGAGAAAAAAACTTATCTTGGTTAATCTCTAACTGATGAAATTATCAAAAACATACCCAACCACCCTCGTATTAGAAAAGTAAATATGTATACTTGTGTAATTAGGGTATCAAAGTATTAAGGTTATCATTCTAGGTATCTCACCAACCTTAGGTAGTGGTGACTCAAATAATATCCATGCCCCCCTAGTATACCAAATACATCTATATGATACTCCATGTGGTATACTTAGTTGTTTATCTAGTGCACACAAAGAATCATATTCTTTGTTTTGTGCCTCATGATTATATTTTATATCTCTATACAAGAATCATACTCATGTTAAAATTAACATTTCTCCATAGCCTATAATAATCCATGATGAATATCAGTTGGGGATAACTCAAAGTTGTATTTCAAGAGGTAAATTATCATTGTACTTTAAAAAATTTATATCTATATATAAATTTATGTAAACAACATCAAAGAATGATAAAATTTATGTTGGATTTAATATGATACATTTTAATATTCTTAGACTCTTTAAGAATATTTAATAAATTTAATATAATCATTGGTTTTTCATATTATATATGTTAAAATGATGGATCATGGTTATGTTTTCTATACTTTTTGGGTTTGGTTAACACATTACATCATATATAATTCTAGAAACATCTCTATGTGACCATATGATAAAGTCTTACCAATAAACAATTTAGTGAGAAACGTCTATGAAGTAATACATTTTGAATAATGGTGATATTTAGGAATCATATTCCTAAATTCTCAACTTCTTGAAAATATTCAATCTTTTTAAATTCACAACATCAAATGTTACAATGTAAACTTCTATTGTTTTCTTAGAACTATTTCTAAGTTCATCATCATCATACTTGGAACCTTATTCCATCAAATTTATCCTGGAAATAATGTAACTACTTACATTATTGTTCAATAATATATCCCAAATATCTTAGGATATTAAGTGAATTTTACTTTAACATAGATTGGTGTAATTATTTATTTATCAACTTTGATATTCTTTAATTCAAAATATTATTCCACTAACATATTAGAAATTATATTCTCTTTAGAATATATTGACAAGATACCCAAACCATTTTGCATTAATAAATTACATTTCTTTCTTTTCTGTAGGAATATTAAACAAATAAACTATATCATATATAGAAATCTATGTGTTTGGAACATTTTTATTTGAAAAATAACTTTATTAAAATATATATTCGGTATAACATTCCTTTAAAAATTAATTTCTATAACATTCATAACTAACATGGACATTCCATAGAGTTTCACAAACTCTTTCAGGTATATCTTGAATAGTTCAAACACATTGAATTATTACTCTTCCTTCCTTAAAATATTAGGTTTCAATAACCTTGGTTGGATTCTTAAAAAAACTTTTTTGAACTTGTTCAACTAAAGTTTTTTATTCTAGTTTTAAGTGTTAACAACATTTAATATCTATAGAGTACTTTAAAACAAAGACATCATATGTATAGTTTATATATATTCCCAACCCTTTGAGAAAATCAGGTAAACATTCTTTGAAATCAATCATATTGTTAGAAAACTTCTATATATGACAATAGGATAAATCCCCTAACTATAAAAATACATTTTAGTCTTCCATAAATCATGTTATAGAACTTAAAAAATCATAACTATGTGCATCAAAAACACCTCGTCTAATTTTTTCATGACCCCCTACCCCAAAGGAACCCCTTCTAGGCTGACAATGATAAAAGGAAGATAAAGACACCCAAAGAATACCTCTAATAAGAGATGGGTTGGTGACAATCATTGAGGGTATAACACACATAGAGATGGGAGGCATTTTCCTCTAAGATATGTGAAACAATATAGATGGGATAGAAACTCCACCAAACAACACTTTCATATAAAAAAAAGAAAAGATACAAATACGTGATATAAATGTAATGGAATACAAATAAAATAACAGGAAAACACTAAAACAGATCATCAGTAGTGACCAAAAATATTCAATAGCTCCTAAACAACACCTTAAACTAGAAAAGTTCATCTCAATCACCAACCAGCTCCTACTGACCAGAAAAAATAGTTTTATATCTATAGGGGAACATGAAATGTATACTTAGTAGGAACCTCCCTTAAATATCTCATTAAAAATGTGAAATAATCATACTAAATCTCAATGAGTAAACAAATGATACCAACTCATCACCTAAATAGGATTAATATTATTTTCCCATCCTCACCATGGCCATCTCTTTTCAAGTATTACATATGAGAGATCATATAATATAATAACAAAAGAGTGTACCCTACTACCACTTCCTCACTAGTTTGTTGCTCTACCCCAATGTTACATGTCATGAGCTATCTCTCACCAAAATGTAGACTAAAGATTCTTAGGATAAAGTAGCTAGCCTGAAGACACATGGGATAAAACATGAACCATGTGCATCACATTATCTCATCATCCAAAACCAAATCTCCACATAATAACCGAGTAGTTTTTGGGAGACACTGCATCCTATATGTCATGTATTATACATCTAGTATTGTACCTCAAGTCATCACAACCCATATATTGAGTATTGTACTATAATCTATCACATATCACACACAATATACCTATAATAACTATTATGATTCTATATCTGGATTATATATGTATGAAATAACAATAAGTAATTACATACCTCTAAACACATATATGGGGAAATATAACCATCATACATACCAATACATAATACTTCCAGGATAATAGAGAGATATTAGAGGGGGTAATCATCCATTTGTTCCTCACCAACATAGATTTTGGGGAAAACACCCTCCCAAAGTCCAACAGGTGTCAGTCACCCTACTGATGGGTAGGTAATCATATGAAATCACATAAGATACATAATATATATAAGTCTCACAACCCTCTACCTGAGGATACTTTACTCAAGATATAATCTAATTCATCATAAATCTAATAACTTATATGAACAAACAATATTCAAAAAAAATAAAGTTCACAACTATAATTAAAAACTTAGGTCAAGATAGATGAAAAACTAAATTCATTATAGATACATTTCTATAATTTAATGCACGGATCTATCTTATAAGTAGTTTAACATATTAAACCAAAGCAAACATAACTTTAAAAATTCTTAAATGGTTTACTAATCATGAATATAACATGACAAAAACCTTAAATAAATGAAAATTTAGAATTTTTAAACAAGACATAAAAATTTTGGAAAAATTCATAAATAAAATATAATCATAAACATTTTATAATTTTAGATCTAACATTATAGACATTCCATAATTTTGAATATAAAAATTTTATACTCATCCCAATATAAACTCTTACATATTTATCATTATATGGAATTTCTATTTTAAATATATAATATTTTATGAATTGTAAACAATTTATAATCCAATTTTGATTACTTAAACATTTTAAATAATATAAATATCATATGATAAATCATTATCTAAACCATGATCATATTAATTATAAAAAAAATATGGCTTAAATAATATCCAAATAAGGCCCACCTTTTATTTTGAACAATTCAAAATAATTAACTATAAAAAATTCATAATTTAAATATAGACATTTTATATTTTGGCCTTATTTCATAATTTATAACCCATTATAAATTATCACTTATGAATTCTAAATAAAAAATTTTATTTCTAAATCATAATTCATTACATATAATTTGTTAAATTGTATTTCTAATATTAACATTTAATATTGGGGAATAAAACATTTCATAAACATTTAATTAATTATAAAAAATTTATATTTAATTGATTTATAAACCTTTTATAAATTAAAATATCCCAAAATACCTTTTATAGTGATTTATAAACATTATATAAACCATATAAGTCATTTTATATGTTAAAAACATTTTTTAAATTTTTTTAAAATAATTATAATTACCCTTGCTCATATAGGAATTCATGCATAAGGGTATAGCCTTGTACCCTTATGTAGGCCATCTGGAATCCCTTGTGTAAAGGTAAGTCACTACTTACCTTTATGCATCTTGAGTATAGCACACTTCATAAAGGTAATTCAATGATTATCATTATATGGATCATTCTATATAAGGGTACAAATGATATTACCTTTACGTAAACACTTCACACAAGGGTAGGTCTCATTTACCTTTATGAAACCTTATAGAACCGATGAATAAGGGAACTACCTTCATGCAAGATATTTTTAGTAAAGGTAAAAAATAGGTTACTCTTACGAAAAACTTTTGCGTAAGGGTATCGCATAAGGGTAAGTAGTCAGTTACCTTTATATATCCCTTTTAAAAATTCAACTACCTTTACACAACCCTTATTTCATGTAAGGTTATTTTTTATAACCCATATGAAAACCACACTATGTAAGTTTAATACCTTAGTTACCCTTATACATCTTATCTATATAAGAGTAAGGTGTTGGTTAATCCAACTATATAAGGGTAAACCCTGTTATGAAATTGAATTTCTAGAAACGCAAAACTTCTATGTTTTTCTAACTTTTATTCATTTTAATTGTGATTTCATAAATCTAAAGAATTACCTCCCCTGATACCATTGAAGGGTTTTTTAAGATCCTAATAACAATTATCAGATCAAGAGGAAGCAATTAAAACCCTTGTCTGAGTATCTTTTATAAATTATATATGATACCTACATAAAATACTGAAATGAAGAAACACTATAAATCCAGTGTACCTTACACTGAAGAGAATCTACTACATAATTATCTCTATATGAATTTGATGAAGATCACATAAGGGAATCCAAAAGACATCCCCTCTCCATGGTGTATCCATTCACTCTGAATCTCTAGTCACATGAGAGGGATCCATCCTTCCATTCATGATATCAAAGAACATTATATGAAAATAAGGAAAATTAAGAGAGCAATGGGTTCCAAGGATCTTTGATCGATCATAAATCAATAAAACCCCTACAGTCATCATATGGATGTATAATTTATAAGCCTAAAGGATGCTCCTTTTACTGAATCATTTGTTCATGCATTAAAACACATGAATAAACACCATGGTTGATCTAAATTCATCATATTCATTTACTCCAAAATGTTTCAGCAAATGAAACACTATATTAAATGATAGTCGTGTTGATGATCAAACTGACTAAATGATAAATATTATCATATGTAGTATAAACGATATTCCCCTTCCTACATGAAAATCATAATTTTCAGGCATTGCATCAAATATATATATATAAGGATTTAAGGCATATCTCCATTAATAGTAACAATATTAAATTATGCACTACTACAGTTCACGGTCGGTTTTTTTAGCTAGGTCTACTACAGTTCTATTATAGTTGCTATAGTACTTAAAAATTTGGGGCCTTAATACCCCAAACCCCTAAGAAATGGTTTTTTTTTCACAAACAACCCCTAGAAACCTCACCACAGAGGTCAAACCACAATATTTTCAGCCTAGTGTACAGTATAGGCTGCCAATAGTTATCCTGAATTTATCCAAGGATCGAGTTACACCAGTCTAACAATATACCACTTATAGATTGATCTATCATGCTAATCTTATTTGATGCTACTGACTTAGACAACTTACTTAATCTAATATCATCCTCTTTAGAAACTATTTAAATGATTAAACTAATACAAGATCATATTGATTCCACATGTTATAAAATATTACATTAAAATTATTTATCTTACATTGAATTTATATATTGATTACATTTGGTGGTAGAAGAAACATATACATGATTATTTTAATTGAATAAATAGAGGAAATATTTTCTCGATTTTAGGGACGAGACTAATGTTGTTACTGGGGTTGTTCAAGATGAATTTTAGGAATAAATATATGATGAACCTATAGTAATGAGAATAATATCTAAATGAATTTGATCTGATGAAATTCCATCTCCTATTGTTGCTCAAATTATAATTTAGGAACAACTAGTTTTGGATGTAAGAGATTCTATGGAAGGTATGATTAGATAATAAATTAGAGTTGTTTTTTCTCAAAAAGATAATCTAGAACCTATTGTTAATTATTTTTCACCACAGGACCATCTTAATTAGGATTTTTTTATGAATCTAAGATGAAGAGGACCCAAGATAAATTATCCATTGGTGATGCTCTTAGAAGTCTAAGGGATATAGATGTTGATGAGTCAATGACTCTTTCTTCTCATGATAATATTTACTCAAATATTCACCATACTAATTTAGTGGAAAAAAACTATATTTAGGAACTATTTCTTAATCCATCTTCTTAATTTATAAAAGTTGAAAATGGAGGTAGACTTGATATATTTGAGTATATTGGTTCAAAAGAAGGAGAATTTTCCAAAGAACCATCCTTGGTTATGAAATATAGTAGAATAGGACCAACAAAGGAACTTTCTCCTCTTGTATTATATAGATGGATTTAAGATCCGATTATGGAATAATTTGAATGATCTGAAGCTGATAAAGATATTGAAAACTTTGAAAATATATTTATTCATGAGTTTAATAGTAAAAACACTGAGATTGATGGGATAAAGATCCAAGTGGAAGTTATAATATAAAATTTTGTTTCAAATTCATATTTTGATGAGATAAAAGAAATGTTACAAGCTCAAACAAAAATGATGAAAAATATTCTAGTCGTTTAATCAGATATCTCTACTTCAGTTCTGGAAGAAACCAAGTCTGTCAAAATAAATAATGATTATCTGAAAAAAGGTTATAATATATCAGTTTGATTTTATGAAGAATATTCTATCTATTTCTACCTCATTCTCACCTATAAAGGAAACTAGTGTTGTTCTTGGTCAACTATAGTATTTATCATCAGAATTGATGATGGTGTATGGGAGAGTTCAAGAGATAAAATGTGATATGTTATATTTGGAGACCATTCAAGACCTAATAAAAAATATCACCTCTAAATTATATCTTTTCAAATATTATTCTAAAATAGGAAGATAAGTAATTTATAAGAAAATGGATAAATTAGTTGGATTTATTGAAGATTGTTTTCATCTCTATAAGAAACTTCAGTGGAAACAAATTATTTAACTAGTAAGATTTTCACATTAATTTAATAGTGGAAATATAATCTAAATACAAACCTACCAGCCATAAAATACTACCAACAGTATATTTTTAAATAATTTCATGAATTTTCTTCATTTTATTCTGAATATACTTAGCCTAATAAGGTTGTTCCACCAAGTAAGAGATTTAATGGTCCTTTTTTTAACACAGTTGTTATCAAGGGAAATAAATCTATCTCTCAAGTAGTAATTTTAGATAATGGACTTCAAGTGCTAAAAATTTTAGTTTAATTGTGGGAATTTACTTGAAAATGAATTCAAGTGTTGAATGAAAACATGAATTACAAAAATATATTTCCCATTTATGATCTCTCTAATCATTGAGAATACTTTGGAGGTGATATTAAGAAATGAGTTTTTTCCTTGCATTATTTCTATTATGATGTTCTTGTATCCTAGTTATAAATGTGTGGAAATGAGTTGTTTCAACTTATAGGAAGGATACCTCTAGTAGATAATCCTCCAAACTATTTTGGAGATATCAATTAGAGGATTCATAATCTATTTACTCCTCCCATTACAATTTAAATATATAATGTTTCAGTGATAGAAACAATTTAAAAGAAAGCATTTGTATAAGAACCTAGTCTTACAGCATTACATAATATTGAATTAAATTAATAATTCACATTGAGGATCTTTTCAGGTTTATAGTTTTAAATAATTAGGGAATAACTATTACATTACATCTCAAAAATTACAAAGTAGACACTTATAATCATTTTTTCATTTTTTTATAAAATAAAAACTCTTGAAAAAAAGAGTCATGTATAGTTTCATGTTTTAGACAACATTACTTTTCCTTGATCCCATCCTTGACCCTATTCATCTTTAATTCCTATGAAAATCATTTCAAAACATGGGATGAGCATAAAAATCTCAGTAAAGATTATAAAATAAAGAAAGAAAACATCATTACATCAATACATACTAATCATAAGCTCATACCTCATGAAATCATCATATTTATGAATAACACATAGAAATAATAAATCATAAAGGTAACTTGTGGCATTCATAACATACTTACATTGTAGCTTTCACAGCTATGTAGGGAGTTACATTTGGAATACCCGTCACAATATATTCCCTAAATCTCTTAGTATAAATATTATTGTTTACCTCTTTCATGTTACCCAATGCATTAGAGAGTTATCTTGGGCTCACCCACCCTAGGTTTATCACTGAACCACCCATATACATAAACAATGCCCAAGAACCATAACATATTCATAACACATAAAACAAACATAAAGGAAAGATAAAATTTCCAAATTTCAATCACAATATATCATTTAAATATATTGACATAAAAAATACACTATCAAAACCATTTTCAATACCAAAATACGTAAAAGAGTATATGGTATTTAATTTCCTTTTAAAAACATTACGGCTTGTTAAAGAATCAAAAGATCAAATAATACCCGCGGTGGCGGAAAAGGTCATTGTCACCGCTTACATTAAAAAGAAACATTATTTTTTTTTTTTTATAAAATGCCTCATAGAAAAATATTCCCTTTGAATGAAATGAAAAGTCAAATGTGTTTATACACCATATAAAAGAAAGTCGTGTAAAAAAAATATGTCTCAATGAAAACAGATTGAGACGGAGTCCCTTACCTCATGTACATATTGAACCATTAATTATTTAATATTTTCTACTTTCTTAAGAACATTTTTCAATTTTATTATTCCTTTTATATCACTTATTACCATTTTATAAACATTATGCAATCATTTAAGTTAATAATGGTCATTTTATCGATATTTGGTACTTGAGTCAAAAATGAACTTCTTATAATTATAAGTTGTTCATGTGGTAAAAATTAAATTATCTCCATAATTATATTCATGATGTAGATATAATATATATAATATATATACAATATATATATATATGTATTTATAATAGTACATAACATTTGGAGATAAAAAATGAAATGCACCGCTCATGGAGACGGTAAGTCGTACGTACACATGAACGCTACTTTCATTTCTATTTAATATTTAATGGAATAAAAACTTAATGATACATGGGTATATTATAATTCCAGTATAATATCATATACAATTTCAGGAACTCCATCCTTTATACATTCCACGTATGGCATGAATGAGTCATATCACATTGAGGGGGTGGTATTCCGCACTTCCTCAAATGAAATTATCGTATTTACCCATTATGGAAACCATAAAGGTATGCTATAAATGAAAAATATATAAGAATAGAAACAATATAAATATACTATATATTACATATAAATATAGTTCCATCATAATGGCCACCATGATAGGTGGTGGAAGATAATTGAACAATCATCGTTTCGTGAGGCAGTAGTTCACCGTCCACAGAAATAGTATGTTCTTTACCCATTAGATGGAGGTGTGTGTAATTGTAGTTTGAATCCTTATCATATCAACAACCCAGTATATTTAGGATACTAGTTTTGTTATAAAATAAAGTAATAAAAAATATTTTAGGGGGTTGGAGAAATAAAATAAAATGAAAGAACTTAAGAGAAGACGTTACCTTTAAATCGAGTAACTCCCTTTGGTTTGAACCAAAAGGATTTCTTGAAGGGCCTTCTGCCTAAGGTAAGGATTTTAGGGGGAATAGAGGGATCTTGGGAGATTATTTGGGTAGAGGTTAGATGATCCAAGGGGCTTTAGAGGTGTGAGTAATGGGTTAGAGGTGAGGGCTTTTTATAAGGGGGAGGGGCTCTTTAGGAATGTTTGAAAATATTATTTTATTATATAAAGATTTTCGGTTTCTAAAGGTCCAAAACTTATAAAAGTCGAAGATAATATGAGTCTTGTTCGAAATAAAATCATCCAGTAATAATTGGACAGGTTTTGGATATTTTTTTACTTTTTATAATCTTATTTATTTAAATCATTCATTAATGAGGTAAACACTGCATCATTATTGTGTTAGAAATAATTTTATTTATTTGATATCTAAAAATTATAAATAAAATACCATTATGTAGGAAATATTTTTAGCTTTATAATGAATATTTATATTCAAATATATAAATTATATAACACCACATTAAAATTCTTTTATCAAAATAATACATGTTTATGATATTTTTATTTTTACTTTAAATAAAACGTTATTAATATCAATATCTTACTCAAATGGATTTCAAAGGCCAAAAATCTCACCCAAGGATTTTATTGGTTGGAAATGACTCATCAAATAAGGCTAGGACAAGTGTTAAGGTAATTTTATATTATTATAATATTATTTTTACCTTGAATTGCCTTATTTACATTTAACCGCGGTAAATAAAAGTCAAAAGTTACTATTCACTGAAAATTATTTTCATCTTCTTGAACCATATTTTACTTACTGTTAACAACCATGTATGTCAGATTTTTGAAATTCAATTCACAGAAGCGGTAAAATTTCATTTAAATGAAAAAGTCTATTTTTTAACTACTACTCAGTGTTTTCACTATTCATCAAAAATTGAAGGTTTTCAGAAAAATACCAAAAAATCATCCTAATATATATTTGATATTATGAATTCAAAAAATGGTGTCTATTTTATGAAATTCAAAACATAAAAGTTTCATTAATTAATTTAAAATTAATTCCCGTTGTCAAAACAAAAAAAGTTTGTTTTTAAGAAATAATAACTATCAAAAGATTGACACTTGTTTATGTCCAATTTCAAAGTGAAATTACTTCCAATGAACAAAATTGGATTAAATGGTAAAAATATAATATAATTACACTTTAAAACCAATTAAAAAGATAATCTAACCATATAAATAAATTATATTAAAAGACAGTTTTGAATTAAAATACAGTATTTTTCACTATTCGTTAAAAAATAAATTTTATCAAAAATTTACCAAAAATTTACCCAAAGTAAATTTTGATGTCCCAAGTCTAAAGAAGAATTTTATTTTGTCAAATATAACATATAAAAGTGACCAAAACTATATTTAAAGAGGGTTCTCCATCAAAAGGTGGTAAATCGACCCTTTAATGAATATTAGAGTATTTATGCTTAAAATTATATTCATTCACATTTTAAGCCTCTAATTTTTATTGAATAAATGTAAAAATATTTAACATACATGTATAATCATATTGTAGTTAGTTCTTTTCACTCCTGACATTACAATGGCTAGGTGTTGACTACTATTTAAAATAATATTATATTATTATTTTTTGGTATGACTCAGCATTGTGTGCAACATTAGACTTCAGAGAAACTCATTGTTGCGTATCAGGTACTCCATCAAACATAGCATCCCCTTTAAAGTAAAATTAATATTTAATTCAAAAATATTAAAATAAATATGAAAATGTCTTATTCTTTATTTACCTAGGATGTTACATCCTTCCCCCCTTTTGGTAATTACATCCTCGCAATTTTATTCACTTATCAAATAAATGGGGGTATTTATCCCTCATAGCATTTTCATATTCTCATGTTTCCTCTTCAACCATATGGTTTTTCCCCAAAACCTTTACCTAATGAATTACCTTATTCTGAAACACTTGCTCTCTTTGGTCAAGAATTTGGACTGGTTGTTCCTCATAAGAGATATTCTCTTCCAACTGAACTACCTCTGGGCTCAAAACATGAGATAGATCCGGCATATACTTTCTCAACATTGAAACATGAAAAACATTGTGTACCTAGGATAAACTTGGAGGTAAAACCACTTTTTACTCAACTCATCCAACTTTCTCCAGGATTTCATAAGGTCCAATGAACCTCAAACTCAACTTTCCTTTCTTACCAAAATGCATCACACTTTTCCACAGAGAAACTTTGAGAAAGACATGATCACCTACCTCAAAAGAAAGATCCTTCCTCCGGTTATCTGCATAACTTTTCTACCTTGTGTGAGATGTTCTCATGTGCTTTTGAATAAACTAAACTTTTCTTGCCATCTCTTCTACCAATTCCGGTCCCATAAACTTCTTTTCAACTACTTCATCCCAAAAATCTAGAGTTCGACACTACTTCCCATATAATGCCACAAATGGATCCATCTGTATACTGGAATGAAAATTGTTATTATAAGAAAATTCAACCAAAGAAATATGGTGATCCCAACTTCCCTGGTAATCCATTGGGCAAGCACGTAACATATCATCCAAGGTCTGAATTGTTCTTTCTGACTAACCATCTGATTGAGTATGAAAAGATATACTAAAATTTAATTCAGTTCCCAACAACTTCTGAAGATCTTTCTAAAAGTTAGAAGTAAACATGGGATCACAATAAGATACAATGGAGAGGGTAACTCCATGCAACCTGAATATCTCTTTAACATACAACCGAGAAAGTTTATCTAGAGACAAATTATCTCGAATAGGAAGAAAATGAGCAGATTTAGTCAATCAGTCAATAATAACCCAGATTGCATTATTACCTCGAGATGTCTTTGGTAATCCCACAATGCAGTCCATGGATATATTTTCCCATTTCCACTCTGGAACCGGTAAAGGATGAAGCATCCCTTTCGATAACTGCTACTCTTCTTTAACCTATTGACAAGTCAAACACTTCATAGTAAAGTCAGTAATATATCTTTTCATTCCATCCCACCAGTAATACTCCCAAAGATCTTTGTACATCTTAGTACTACCGGGAAGAACTGAAAATGGAGAACTGTGAGCTTCACATAACAACTCATTCTTCAACTATGAATCACAAGGCACACATAATCTCTTCCCAAATCTCAAAATACAATCATTTTCAATGTTAAAATCAGGCAACTTACCCATCTGAACCAACTCTACCTTTTTCTGCAACTCACTATCATCCTTCTGTGCTTTCTTAATTATTTCTGATAGAGATGATTTCACTGACACCTGAAAAAAAAATATAAGAATTTCTTGCACCAATAACTTCTATTACAAAGTTCATAAAATAATTAATCAAAGTATCTTGTTCCAAATGTAACATGGTTAATGTAGCATTAATTTTCTGACTCAAAGCATCAGCCACTTTATTTTTATTTACTAGATGGTAATTAATTGTTCAATCATAATCCTTGATTAATTACAGCCATATCCTCTATCTCATTTTAAATTCTTTTTTGAGTGAATATATACTTTAAACTTTTTTTGTCAGTATATATTTCATATTTTACTCCAAACAGATGATGCCTCCAAATTTTTCAAACAAAAACAGCAGCAGCTAATTCCAAATCATGTGTAGGGTAATTTAACTCATGAGGCTTCAACTGACATGAATCATAAGCAATTACCTGGTCATTCTTCATTAGGAAACAACCAAATCCTTTCAATGAAGCATCATTGTAGATAAAAAAATCATCATTTCTAGAAGGTAAATCCAAAACTGAAGCATTCACCAATCTTCTTTTCAATTCCTAAAAAAATCATCACATTATTTTTTCTAAATGAACTTACATCTTTTCGATTTAACTTAGTCATAGGGCTAGATAACTGTGAAAAATTTTCAACAAACCTCCGGTAATAACCTTCTAAACCATGAAAACTATGGATCTTGGTAATATTTGTGGTTCTTGGCCATTCTTCAACAACTTTTGTTTTAGTAGGATCTACAGTTCTGCCATTTTTTTAAACAATGTGATGAAAGAATGAAATTTTTTGTAACCAAAACTCACACTTACTAAACATTCCATATTGATTCTTTTCTTTAAAGGTTTTAAAAACAATCCTTAAGTGACTTTCATGTTCCTCTCAACTTTTATAATATACCAAAATTATCATCTATAAACACAACCACCATATATCACCTGAGTCAACTGATCTATCACTGCAAAAAACTGTTCAATTCTGATTCCGATCATCTCAGGATTCTAATTTGGAAGGTCATTTCCCTCTGTATTCCTTCATATAACAGCTACCATGTTTCCTCCATGAAAAACCATTCTAAACACAAAAATATCTTAGGAAAGCAACATAGTAATCTGTAAATGCTATATCATTTTAATATTAACATAAATTAATTTATGGATATTAATTTAACAATAATCCTAACTTCTAAAGTTGTCTAAACCGACCTCTAATACCAACTATAAGGACCCATCCTTAAAACATTACATAATATTGAATTAAATGAATAATTCACATTTAAGATCTTTTCAGGTTTAGAGTTTTAGAGAATTAGGGCATAACTATTACATTAAATCTCAAAAATTAAAAAGTAGACACCTCTACTCAGTTTTTATTTTTTCATAAAATAAAAACTATTGAAAAAAATAGCCATGTCTAGTTCTATGTTTTAAACAACATGACTTTTCCTTGATCTCATCCTTTACCTTATTCATCTTTAAGTCATATGAAAAACATTTCAAAACTTGGTATGAGCATAAAAATCTCAGTAAGTATTATAAAATAAAGAAAGAAAACATTTTTTCATCAATACATACCAAACATATGATCATACCTCATGAAATCATCATATTTATGAATAACACATAGAAATCATAAATCATAAAGGTAACTTATGTCATCCATAACATACTTACGTTGTAACTTTCACAGCTACGTAGGGAGTTACATTTGGAATACCCATCATAGTATATTCCCTAAATATATTAGGAGAAACATTATCATTTATCTCTATCATGTTACCCAATGAATTGGAGATCTATCTTAGGCTCACCCACCCTAGGTTTATCATGTAACCACTCGTATACATAAACAATGCCGAAGAACTATAACATATTCATAACACATAAAACAAACATAAAGGAAATATAACATTTCCACATTTCAATAACAATATATAATTTAAATATATTGACATAACAAATCCATTATCAAAACCATTTTCAATACCAAAATATGTAAAAGAGTATATGGTATTTATTTTCCTTTTAAAAACATTACGTCTTGTTAAGGAAGCCAAAGATCAAATAATACTCACGGTGGCGGAAAAGGTCGTTGTCACCACTTACGTTAAAAAGAAATATTCTTTTTTGTCGTTTAGTAAAACGCCTTCTAGAAAAATATTCCCTTTTAATGAAATGAAAATTCAAAGGTTTTTATACACCATATAAAATAATGTCATGTATAAAACAAAATATGCCTCAATTAAAGGAGATTGAGATAAATTCCCTTACCTCGTGTCCGTCTTGACCCGTTCGTTCTTTAATATTATGAATAATGAACTAAGGTTAATTTCTACTTGCTTAAGAACCTTTTTCAAGTTTATTATTCCATTTATATCACTTATTACCATGTTATAAACATTATTCAATCATTTAAGTTAATAATGGTCTTTTTGTCGATATTTGGTACTTGAGTCAAAAATGAACTTCTTATAATTACAAGTTGTTCATGTGGTCAAAAGTCCATTATCTCTAGAATTATATTCATGATTTAGATATTATATATATCATTTATATCCAATATATTTTTATTTATAATAGTACATAACATTTAGAGATAATAAGTGAAATGCACAGTTCATGGAGACGGTAATCCGTACGTACGCATGAACGCTACTTTCATTTCTATTTAATATTTAATGGAATGAAAACTTAATGATAAATAGGTATATTATAATTTCAGTATAATATCATATATAATTTTAGTAACTCCATCCTTTATACATTCCATGTATGGCATTAATGAGTCATATCACTTTGAGGGGGCAGTAGTCCGCACTTCCTCAAATGAAATTATCGTGTTTACTCATTATGGAAACCATAAATGTATGCTATAAATGAAAAAATAGAAGCATAGAAACAATATATATATAATATATATTACATATAAATATATTTCCATCATAATGGACACCATGAGAGGCGGTATGAGATAATTGAACAATCATCGTTTCGTGAGGCAGTAGTTCGTCGTCCACAGAAACAGTATGTTCTTTACCCATTAGACGGAGGTGTGTGTAAGTGTAGTTAGAATTATTATCATATCAACAACCTAGTATATTGAAGATTATTGTTTTGTTATAAAATAAAGTAATAAAAATATTTTAGTGGGTTGGAGAAGTAAAATAAAAGAAAAGAACTTAAGAGAAGACGTTACCTTTAAATCGGGTAACTCCCTTTGGTTTGAACCAAAAGGATTTATTGAAGTGCCTTTTGCCTAAGGTAAGGATTTTAGGTGGAAGAGTGGGATCTTGAGATCTTATTTGGGTAGAGTTTGGACAATCCAATGGGCTTGAGAGGTGTGAGTAATGGGTTAGAGATGAGGGCTTTTTATAAGGGGGAGGAGGGGCTCTTTAGGAAAGTTTGAAAATATTATTTTATTATACAATGATTTTCAGTTTCTAAAGGTCCAAAACTTATTAAAGTTGAATATAAGATGACACTTGTTCGAAATAAAATCATAAAATAATAATTGGACCGATTTTGGATATTTTTTTAATTTTTAAAATCTTATTTATTTAAATCATTCATTAATGAGGTAAACACTACATCAATATTGTGTCATAAATAATTTTATTTATTTGATGTCTAAAAATTTTAAATAAAATACCATGATGTAGAAAAAAAATTTAGATTTATAATGAATATTTATATTAAAATATATCAATTATATAACCCCATATTAAAATTTTTTTATCAAAACAATACATGTTTATGATATTTTTATTTTTACTTTAAATAAAAAGTTATTAATGTCATTATCTTACCCAAATAGCTTTCAAAAGCCAAAAATCTTACCTAAGGATTGTATTGGTCGGCCATGACTCATCCAATAAGGATAGGACAAGTTTTGAGGTAATTTTATTTTATTATTTTATTATTTTTACCTTGAATTACCCTATTTACCTTTAACCGCGATAAATAAAAGCCAAAAATTACTATTCACCAAAAAATATTTTTATCTTATTGAACCAAATTTTACTTAATGATAACAACCATGTATGTCGGATTTTCGAAATTCAATTCACAGAAGTGGTAAATTATTATTTAAATGAATAAGTCGGTTTTTTAACTACTACTCAGTGTTTTCACTATTCATCAAAAATTGAATTTTTTTTAGAAAAAATAACCCTAAGATATATTTAATATTCCAAATTCAAAAATGATGTCTATTTTACCAAATCCAAAACATATAAGTTGCATTAATTAATTTAAAATTAATTCCCGTTGTCAAAACAAAAAGTGTGTTTTTAAGAAATAATAACTATCAAAAGATTGAAACTTGTTTATGTCCAATTTCAAAGTGAAATTACTTACAATGAACAAAATTAGATTAAATGGTAAAAATATAATCTAATTATACTTTAAAACCAATTAAAAATATAATCTAACCATATAAATAAATTATATTAAAAGATAGTTTTGAATTAAAATACAGTATTTTTCACTATTCATTAAAAAATGAATTTTATCAAAAAAATTCCAAAAATTTACCCATAGTAAATTTTGATGTCCCAAATCTAAAGAAGAATTTTATTTTTTAAAATAGAACATATAAAAGTGACAAAAACTAGATTTAAAGAGGGTTCTCCATCAAAATACAGAAAATTGACCTTTTAAAGAATATTAGAGTATTTATGCTTAAAATTAGATTCATTCACATTTTAAGACTCTAAATTTTATTGGATAAATGTAAAAATATTTAACAAATATGTATAATCATATTGTAGTTAGTTCTGTTCATTCCCGCCAATACAACGGTTAGGAATTAACTACCATTTAAAATAATATTATATTATTATTTTTTAGTATGACTCAGCATTGTGTGCAACATTAGACTTTGGAGAAACCCATTGTTGCGTGTTAGATATGCCATCAAACATAGGATCCCCTTTAATGTAAAATTAATAATTAATTCACAAATATGAAAATGTCTTATTCTTTATTTACCTAGGATGTTACAATCTGCCTCTACTATGAAAATTCATTTTACCAAATTTACCTTTCCCTTATCTAGAGATGATACTTTTGATGATGAAAGAGACAAGAATCTCCATGATGATATTATGGATATTCTTAGAAATTGTTTAGGAGATACTACTAGTCTTGGTTTATATGGGACTAAACTTTCCCTATCTATCCCTAACCTCATAAATTATCATCCTTGTCATAGCTCTTCAAATACTAACCATGAGCAATAAGGATGATATATTTATTTTGGTTTATATTTTTAGTTATCTTATATTTTTTTTATGTAATTCAATTCTTTTAATTAATGAAATTAATTAATTTGTGGTTTATTTTTTCTTTACATTGTTTCCATTATTTACATATTATTTATTTTTTCTATTTCTCTAAGAAAATTCCAAATTCTATTCACTTCAATGATCTATATTCTTCTAGTTCATAATTCTATATGTTATATTGAATGTTTTTTAGCTCACTCTCATTATTCTACTTTTTCATATCACAAAAAGGGGGATAAGAGAGTCAATATAAAATTTTAATCTTTACACTTTATTTTATAGAAGAAAATATTACAAAAAAATTATCTTTTATGCGATAGACAATATGTAAAAGTATTTTTCTAGTTTATCATGGGTTTTGTGATCATAAAAAGGGGGATATTGTTGGAAATACTAATGTTTTTATAACATATATAAATATTTCATATGGTTTGATTCTCACAAAATCCTTATTTTCTTTACTAATAAACTCTTCTTAAGTGTTTTCAAGTAATTATGCTTTTTTCTAAGTAATATTTTATTTTAGAATATTTTGGTTAAATTTTTTTCAATATTGAAGAAAATTTCAAAGGAAAATATCATAAGAGATAATAAATTATTATATGAGGTGATAATTTATCATGTGAGTTGTTAATTTTTATATTCTCTAGGAAGACTATTTTCTACCAAAGGAAATCATCTTCTAAATAGGAAGACATCTTCATGATGGATTTCAGATTCCATATAAAGTAAATTATCCTACAAAAATATTATGTATGAGAATTTATCATATGAGGTATAATAAATTCATAAGGGTAATTCTTTTGGAAAAGGTAATTATCATATGAAGATCAAATCATCATACGAAGCATCTTTTCCCCTATGAGCTCAGAAAGTCTGAATATTGATTTTCAAAAAAGGAAAATATCATAAAAAGTGAATAATTATCATATGTGGATCAGAAACATTGCACAAGGACATATATAATCTTAAATAAAAGTTTTTTTGGTTCTTTTATCATACAGTGATAGGATTATCTTATGAAATGATGAAATATCATATGTAATAGACTAACTTATGAAGTTAAATATTTATTCCAAAGTAAAAATAGTTTTTAAAGTTTCAATTTAGACATTTTTCTAAGTATTATAAAGTTTTGAAGATAGAAATGACCTACAAGTAAGATAATTACCTTTGAAAATTTTGTCATTTGAAGTAAGTTTTTTTATGATTATTGGTTCACTCTTTCAAGGAATTTATTATCATTACAAGAATTCAAGCAAATTTGATGCCTTATTTTATTTTTTTAGAACATTATAGTGGATAGATAAGGAATGATGAATTAAATAATACATATATTTCAAAGAATTCATATATCTCCAATGAATACAATCATTATAATCAATAGTGATCTATAAGATTTCTATTTTCAAAATAAAAGACTACATGATAGAGTAGGTCCTATATTTTGGGATTTTTCTATCTACTCTTGACTTTTGGAGTATATATAGAGTTTTAAATTAAAAATAAAATAGAATAAAATGAAAAAAAACAAGAACATTAGAGAAATATAGTAATACCAGAAGAACAAACATGATATTCTGTTTTTCTGTATATACAAGTTGTTATTTGGTTTTTGTGAAAAAGAAAAAATTATTACTACTGTTATTGTAAGAACTCATTAACTTTAGTTGAGAGATATTCTAGAGTTTATCATTGAAGCCTTATTTTTTTAGTAAGAATCTCTTATATTCTATCAAGTTTCATCTTGCTACTTTGAGTTGAATATATATCTCTATTTGGCATATTTATCTTCTATAAAGTGAACACTCCTTGTTCTAAGTGTTTGGAGGTTGTGGACAGGTCTTATAAAAATGGAGATCCCTAAAAAATATCTTGGAACCTTTTTGTACCAAGTTTTAGTTTCTTGAACTCAATTTTTGAGGTCCCTGTGAAAAAATATGCATAGTGAAATTCAATAAGATCACAGAGAGAGTGTTGGTAGAGTAGACTAGGGGATTTTTATGTCCTAAACCACTATAAATACTATATGTTATATTTTTTTATTTTATTTATTTATTTATACTATATATTTGATATAAGAGTTAATAACAGTTTGAGGGATGAATTTTAATTGGGGTTAAAATTTTAATAACTCAATTCACTCCCCCACCTATTGAGTCATTATGTCACTCCCTATAGATTAATATAATAATCAAACTTATGCCATGTATTGAGGTTGAAGGAATAATTCACACTAGTTATACATTATGAAAAAGTGTGGGAGAAATATATAGTTTTTGGAAGACAATATAATCATAGGAAAATGATAATCTCTACCTCATTAAAGATCAAGACAGAAGTGAAACTTGGTGAGAGAATTTTTGGGAGACAAAATTTATGATAATCTTATAATACGATTCAAGGATATACCCTACTTATTGTATCCAACATAGTGATTATAATGGATCACATGGTCTCAGGTGATTCCAAATCATTCCAAGGATTAGCTACTCATTTTGAGTAGTGAGTTATGTACATCAAGTGACTTTTTTATTACTTTCCTCGTTATGTGTGAGTTAAGTAGTGAGTTTTCTCACTCTAACAAGTAAAAAAGTGGATTTTATAAGAAATAATAATAGGATAAATAAATTTTTTTTCTCTAATTACCCCATCCATAGAGAACTAACATCATACCTATAGCCATCACAAGTGGTATCATAGTGTTCAAGTTTCCTCAGAAGATCAATAGGTTTGATTTTTTATACTCTGAATGTTGTTTAAATCCATTATGGTATGAGTTTTTTTCTCTTTTAAGAATCAATAAATTGCTCCTATGTGGTTGAATATTTGTTCTTTGAATTTTTATTATGAACATGGACAATATTAATTCAATTAATAAAAATAGATTTTCACCTTTGATATAAAGAATTATTTGGAAAGATCATATACTTCCATTCCTTTTATCAATCATTTTTAATGCATTGGAGGATGCCATTAATAGTTTTATTCCTCATGATGAAGGTATAGTGATGACGATGGTAAATAGGAAGAATTTGTAGAATGATGGTTTTTCTTGGAATATCATCCTATCAATACATTCAAAAAAGGAGTTTCTCAAGGTTATAGGGATCATGATAGAAAAAGGCATTTGGGGTAAATTTAAATACATTTATGAAGGTAATCATAAATAAAAGAAAGATAAACTATAAATTTGGTGATTTCTATATAAATATCTAAAGATTAATGATGATGAAATATTGAATGACTTATTCACTAGAATTAGTGAAATTGTGAGCAGCATCAGAGGTTTTTATGAGAAGTTGGAGAATTCTATAGTTATTGAGAATAAATTATGAATTTTTCCTTATATATTTTATGTGAAGGTCTCAACACTTAAATATTATGATCCAAGTACACTTCCATTGGATGATCTAAATAGAATTATAATTAATTATTAAATGTGTAAGGGAAGTGTCACCAAGAATAAGATCAAGGATGGTAGGTAAATTTCGTTAAAATCATTGAATAAAGAGAATATTAGAAAAGAAGTTTATGAAAAATAGGAAGATTATGATGATGATGAATATTTTGAAATAAAATTGTATAAACTTATTTCATTCAATTTAAGAATTTTGGGAAGAGTAAAAGGTAAGTTTATAGGAAATATTCCACTTAAATGTTTTGAGTGTGGAGAGATTATACATTTCATATTGAATTATCCTAAATTTAAATAAGATGAAGTTATTGATGATAAGGATGATGATACAAGAAGTTCCTTGAAAATGAAATCATCAAAATATTATTCAAATGGGAAAGGTAATAATTTCAATAAATTCAAGAAGATAAACTTCTAATCTAAGCTTAAAAGTTGTGACAATATTGAGGATAATGGAAAAGTATAGATTTCTGATGAAGTTGGTGAAAGGCTATTAATTGTAAAGGTGGATGAAGAACAAATCACATATTATGAGAGAAGGAATTATGAAAACAAGGAGGAAACTCAAATGGAGTTCATTCTAAAGTGGGAACTCAAATATTTTCTCTTTAATATTTATAAATTTTAAAAGTAAAATAAATACTTGAAGAAATATTATTAATTATCTATCCAAAATGATAGTGTATCCCTAGATATGGCACCCCATTTTCCTATCCCCTCTCTTTTCTCTCTTTTCTCCTCCTAGGGTTTACACAGCCCTACTCATGGAAATGGATCTCCCCCTTCTCTTTAACTTTCTCCCTTACTTCCTTCTAGCCTTCTTCTTCTTTCTAATTCTTTCCTTCTACCCAGCGGCCCTTTACCTTCTCTAAACTAAGGCTCATTACAAAGGGATTTCCCTCGCTAATCCTTCAATATTACTAGAATTGGTGGTTTTATACGGAATTCCTAGTCCATTAAAACCCCACTATAACCTCATATTCCCTTGCACCTCTCTAGGTCAGAGATGGAGCATTGATTCAAATAGGTTTGGGGTCATGTGTTCTGATGGTCGATGGGTTCCTAGATGATTTTGGAATTAGACTGCTTTTTTTATACCTACTAATAGTTCTCTACTACTCTATTAATGCCATCATTTGGAGTCCTCAGTCACTTAACCCTGCTCTGACCTCAAGTTCCTTGGTACCTCTCTTAATCGGATATGGAGTGGTGGAATCTATGAGGTCATGGGATGTGTTGTTCAGTGGCCATAGGTGCTCCAAACATGTCATGAATCAGTATTATCTTGTGAAGTTGGTTACTTGTTTGAAAATTTTTATTTGTTTCTGGGTGGTTTTGGACATTAATGTTGATGGTAAAGATGAAGGTGAGACGATTTGTGTAGGTTTTGGTTTAGGTCTTCAGTTCAATTCGAAGGTCCCCCTACCATTTTGATGGTTTTCATATTTCAATAATGGAAATGATGTCATGTTCCAGTGGTTGATAATTTTCAATGATGAGATGACGAAGATGTGTTGATTGCAATTCAGTGGGAATGGATCGAGGTGTATTGTGGCCTGAGGTTATGACGATGTGTCCTATTTCTTGAATTTGAAATTTTAATTTTAATTTTGATGTTTTTGGTTGAATTTTTAAGCCTTTATGATGTTAATGTTTATGGTTTTTGAAATTTGGTATCTAGTATTATGAGGTTCCCACTCATCCATAAATTTTTTTTATTCAAAAAATTAAAACAAATATTTTAAGGATCCAAAATGATAGCTTACATGCTTAAAAATTTTCGTGTTTGAAAAATGAGATTGAAAAATTGAAGAGGTTTCTTAATAAAGAGAATAATACTTTTAAATTTGAAATGGAAGAGAATATTTTAAAAAAGGATAAGTCACTTAAACTTTTTAAATAAAAATGATGGAGGTGGAAAGATAATTAGACAAGTATGAATCCAATTTTTGGAATTCTATTTAGAATGTTATAGAAATTTATAAATAGAATATTATATAAATACTTGAAATTTTACATAATGATACATTTCGAGTGGAATAACAAATATAAAATTCAAAAATTTAAAAGGATCTAGGAAGTTTTAGTGAAAATTTTTATTCAAGGTCATAAGTAAATAAATTCAAGTGTATATAAAAACAAGATAAATATTATAAATTTGTAAATTTTGAGAACATTTATTTGAAAGTAAAAAAACTAAAACAAATATTGATTCAAAAAGTATGGAAATAAATCTAAATTGAGGAGGAAAGTTTTAGGAGTATTTAAAAAATTTTGTTTTTAAAAATAATTGAAAATTTATGGTCAAAAGATGGAAGAAGAGAAGTTTCAACTTCTGGACAACAAGCTATTTTTAGAGGAAAGTATACATTTTATGGATACTATTGGCATTGTGGAGTCTTGAGGAATATGGAAAGAATATGTAAGTTTAAGTATCATTATTTATTTTGAGTCTAGAATATTTGGGAGGAAAATATTGAGGGGTGGTCAGTCCACTCAAAAGAGAAAATTTCATAAGCAATCTGAAAATTCCTGACTGAAGATTAATAAAAAGTTCAAACCATTGGATAAAGTATGTGAAAATGTGACCAACTAGGTAATGTTGATTATGATTATCTCACCATTATACCTTCCCAACTGATTATGTTTTATAATACTCAAATTTTTCATAATAATAAAGAGAAAGTAATGCATTGATTTTTGAAATTACTCACAAATAATCACAAAATAAATGATCATGGATCTTGGATAGTGGATAATATTCTCATATAAAATTATATTGGAAGCTCTTTAATGATATTGATAAGTGAAAGAAAGGATTAATAACCTTTGTAAATGGTGAATCACTTAAAATTAGAGGATTTGGTTCAAGAATCATTGGATAATGTTAGGACCAAGCTGATAAGGAAGGGTATCATTTTTAGGTATTGTCTTTTGTTGTCAACTAAGTTTGAGAAGAAAGTAAATCACCTCACTTTGTATAAGTGGATGATTGGACTACTCTTCATACTTAGGAAATCAGGTTCACAATTCTTAATAAATTCCATTACATTTGGAAGGAAAACTATTGTTGGAATATGGGGAAGTTACAATACTTTCCATGGTAAATCTGATGATACTTTACTGGTTTGTATTTCACAAATATCATAAGTTGTTGGGAGAACTTATGATACAATACTTATGACTGTAAGGGGGAGAATAGGTGCTGCCAATAATTTTCTGATTTGATTGGAAATAAATATTTTACTAGATGACTATGAATCAGTGTGGTTGGTTTTTCCAAAGTATATTTTGAGATGGAATAGTTTCCTAGTATTTTCCAAATTTGTGGGGTCCAAAATTTGGAGGATTGTGAGCATTTTGAAATATGAATTTACTTGAAGATCTCATAAAAATATGGAAAATGCATGACTTTTCTGAAGATATCCTTCATGAAGGGTGTTTCTAAGGCATGAAGATTCTGATAGTGATCTTCATGATTACGATAAATAGAGCATTACGAGTGCATGGTGGTTTTATGGGGAGATCTGTGAAAACATCAAATATCAAAGCAGTATTGTGAATGGAGGAGCATCGCAAAGTTATTTTTGAGTGATTGAAAAAATATTCTATAGGTGATGGAGCATCGCGAATGGGAGAGCCTATAAATATAAGGCAACCTCAAATTTATTTTTATCAATAAAATTAGAGTAATCTAAAATCTCTTTGATTTCATGAAGGTAGAGGATCTCTGTGAAGCATTATTTCTATGAGAACTTGAGCATCATGAAAAGGATTTTAAAGTCTTGATTGATACCAATTATTTTAAGTAATGGGTGCTTTGTGATGATGGGATATCTCATGTTAACTTAGTGATCTTCATGAAGTCAGCTGGTTCGGTGAAGGTAGTTTCCTTTGCGAAGGTTGTGAGCTTTGCAAAGGGATATTTGCGAGGGATATTTGTGAAAAGAAGTTTTGAATATCTCATTTAAGTGAACAGATCTTTCATAGTGAATCAAAAGTAGAATGAGGTATCCAAATAAGTATCATTACTAAGTCTAGGAGTTTCTTCCGACTACTAGGTAGGAAAGATAAGAATTTTTTTGAAAGATCAAATTTGTGGAAGTGGATTAAGAAGCACCGTAACATTTTATTGCATCATTTTTTTCTAGAAGAAGCACACGCACTATTGTATTGTTTTAAAAGTTCTAAAAGAGTGTAAGGTAACATCCTACTCATTGTATTCCACATCTAAGGATTTTTTTCTAGTGGATTTTTTGTTATTGGATTGTTTCCAAACCATACTAAGGATGTAGCTACTCTTGTTGAGTAGTGAACCTTGTAAATTATTTTGTTCTTATGCATGTGTGGTTGATTTGTGTTCATTAGGGAAATAAATATTTAACAGGAGGCGAATGTTTTTTCAAAAGTAAGGAAACATAAAAGAAAAATATATCACTAATTCGCCCCTCCCCCTCCCAGTGATACTTGAATCCTAACTAAGAAACTTCAAAGAAGATAAATTGGAATCAAAGAACATGTTGTTTATTAATGGGTTGAAACAAAATTTACTAATTATGCCTCAAATTTTTAATGAATTCAATGGAGTCGTATTTTGAAAGAATTAATATTTTGTAAATAATTTTAAATATGGATGTTTTTTATGAGAGGATAGATAATACAAGGAAACTTGTTTCAATTTAGTGAAGCAGTGAAGAAGAATATTCCTCACAAGAAGAACAAGAAAGATATTAATAAGCCTTTGGATATTTTTAACTCTAAAAATGGTGGAAAAATAATTCTACTCAAGAATAAGGAATAATTAGTGATCTCAAGTATAATTTTTTATAAAAGTAAGGTTAAAGAAGGTGCTTCCATTTTAGGAAAATAGTGTCAAAGTTTTGAAAAATGAAAATGTAAAGAGTTGTAAGAAGAAAGAAATTTTGGCATTCCATATTGCTAAAGTGGAGAAGAATATGATTTCAACCGATCTAAAATAGAGTTGAAGAATAATTTGGCTAATCAAAGTTTTTTCCAATTAAATATAGAGTTGAAAACCAAGCCATGGAGGTTGAAGAATAAATCTCATCCTTCGCTCATCAAAGGCTAAGGTATGAATATATATCCCCTATCTCACTTGTTCTTTGTATTTTTATTGTCAAAGTGGGAGAAATATAGAATTAAATCACTTTATGTTTATATTTGAATGTATTTAAAAATGGGAATAAAAATAATATTATGGAAATCCATATATATGTGTTTAAACTAATGGGGAGAGATCTATTATTTATGTAATGACCCGGACCTGGCCAGCCACCCGAACAGTGCCAAATGGGTCGGGTGTCACTACCTTAGGCACACCTCCCAGAACGCCAAAGGCTGCCGACTCGCAGTGCTGGTCTGTTAGGTATAGTGGGGAGGTTATACCCTCTCATAGGATCATAGTAAAGGTATTGGTCCAATTATAACAGTAAAGATGCAGTGGAAAGAAAGACTCAGCAGACTCGAACCAGACCCGCAGAGCGGAAGCATAATCAATATAGATAAACAGCGGAAGCAGTAAATATAACAATAGCAGCGGAAATAAATAGAACAACATGATAATAATAGGCATTGTAGCAGGCGCTATAGCAGGCATAGTAGCAGGAAATGTAGCCGGCACTGTAGCAGGTACAGTAGCAGTCGGACTGTTCACCTGATTTGGGCTTTCGGGTCACCGGTTTGGGCCTACGGGTCTCAGGGCCTTCGGGCCATCAAAGGCCTTCGGGCCACAGGGCCTTTGGGCCATTGAAGACTATGAAGTAGCCCAGTTCACACAGATCAGGCCTCAGATGAGGATCAGAGCACCAGTAGTAGTCACCAGAAGTAGAGCTAACCGGATTGGATGAATGAGAGGGTATGGAAACCGCCATCAGGACCAGGCATCGTGCAGCTTTGTACGGGGCAATGCTAGCTGATCAGCAATGCAGGTGGGGATCTAAAGGCAATCAATGATGCAGAAGCTGGGAAGGGGCAGTTCTAGTGGGATGGGCCTACAGGTCATGTATTGGACATGGTATGCCTCTGGGCCTTCAGGTCATGTATTACGGGTCATGTCGGGCCTTGGGCCTTGGGCCTACGGGTCATGTACGGGTTCCCCTTCAACCCTTAAAAGTGGGATTATCTATAAAAAAAGGCCTTCGGGCCATTCGAGAAAGCATGCCAATACAGAAAAGTAAACAATACAAAGTAAACCCCATCTAGGCATGACCTCAAGGTCCATACCATCTCCATGCAATAACTAACACAGCCCAGCTCCTGAAGCTGGTCTCTTTCCTGCACGTAAATCCATAAAGTCTACACGCGTCCCAAAGGGCCCATGTAGGGTGTGAGACAAATCTCAGTAGGATACCACCCAATAGTGCATACCAAATATATGTGTTTAAGCAGACATGAATTTACAAGGAAAGCAGTAAACAGTACAATGCACAACTAAACATAAACTCCACTGGTGCTCAACAGCCACCATGGAGCGTCACCTACTTCGGCCAACGCCAGAATATTTGCCATGTAACCCGGCACCATGTGCCACCTGACACCTCGTGTCTCAAGTACCGACGTCACAAAGGAACACCCAAGATTAGTAACCCAGAACCATGTGCCTACTGACACCTTGTGTCTCAAGTACCGACGTCCCGAAGGCACGCCCAAAATAGTAACCCAGCACCACGTGCCTCCTGACACCTCGTGTCTCAAGTACCGACATCCTGAAGGCACGCCCATCCCTTGAAGGCTCCTCACCTCCCACGTGGCTGTCTACGGAAAGCACCCCCAACCAAAATACCTAACCGCAACTACGGGGGCCTCTACCCACACGAGTGGTCAAAACCACCTCATCATGGAGTATCTCTGTGTGCACACTACTCAAAGTTCCGGGTGAGCGGTAATCACCAAAATAGTACCTAAGACACCAACACATCTGACACCTCGTGTCCCTCCAACCATTTCACTCAAGTCCGATGGCATCTCCATCCTAGTAACCTGGGCCATGCCCAACCTGATAGTCATACTGCCTCAAGCCGACGTCCATGAAGCCTAATCCCGTGGTCAAAACCACCCATCGTAACCCGGGCAAAGCCCCAACCTGTGATCAGCATCACTCAAGCATAACTGGGCCAAGCCCAACACAACCCCAAGTGTCCAACGGATGCAATTCAGCAATTGCATATATACATATGTAAATAGAAAACATAAACCGGAAAAACAAACTAAACAGTTGAATTTTACTCTACCATGTGTTGTCCCATACCAACATTGAGGTCTTAAATGCCTCCAACAATTTATATCAAACATCAATAATATAATGTCCCGGACCCGGGTGCCATGCAACGGGTGCCCCGAGCCCGGTTCGCCACGTGACCTCAAGCGCATTTCCCCAAACGCCAGAGGCTGCTGACTAGCAGCGAGGGCCCATGTCTGATAGTGGGGAAACTATGCCCTCATTTATCAAAGTGTAGTGCAGCGGAATACCAAAATAAACATACAACAAACAGCAGAAGCAGTAAACATACACAACTGAAATAACTACAGCAGTGGATATAACCAACAGTATATAAGTGATGATGCTACATGTTTCAAGTTCTAAGAAAACAGCCAGAACATGTTATACATCAATACAGTACAGCAGAAAACGGAGTACAACAAAACAAGTGAAACAGCTGGCAGCGGCATCGCGAGCCTAGGCTCGGTCCCATGCCCTCCTACTCCTCAGCAATAGTCAAGTACCTATATAGGGACTCTTTCCCCTATCTACACCTGCAGCAATGTAATTTGTTTGGGCTGAAAAGCGTGACCCAAACAGGGTGTGAGAAATATATCTCAGTAGGCACCCACCAAAGGCTTGTGCCCAACTGCATGTAAGCGTGCAACAATAGTGTGCAGTAGTAAAATGAAATAAAGTAAGCAATACTCAAAAGTAACTAATTACCAGTTATATTTCCATTTCATTATCTATTTACTTCATTTAAATATTAGAAACCACCACAGTGCATTTCTAGGTAAACAGTCCACGTCCTCAGACAAACAAAACCTTACCCTCAGGTAAGCAGAATCCAACCCGCAGGTATAGCCCTCAGGCGTAACAGAAATTTCCCTCAGGCATAGGAAGTGTTTCCCTCAGGAACAGAAGTCAAGCCCTCAGGCACGAAAGGTTTCCCTCAGGCGAAATACTACATCCCTCGGGCTAAATAGTGCAGTTCCCTCAGGCTAATCACAACAACACCCTCAGGCCAAATACAACAATGCCCTCAGGCTAAACAAGTAACCGGGACATGCCCAACAGGTAAACAAGAAGTAACAAGCAATTCCTCTCAAGGAAATTCTACAATTACTACTTTAAAGTCATACCCTCGGGTATCCTGGCCAAACGGCTAAACAGAGAAACGCACCCCGGGGGTGGTTCCGGATCCAAGAAACGATCCCAACCAGCATTTTATTATCACAATTAAATACCTAATCAATTCTAGGTATTAAATATAGCAACGGCCTCATCCACACGACACCCCAACATGGGTTCGTGGCACAAAAATGCACAAAACACACAGTAGTTGGAAAACTAAACACAAAGCCACCTACCTTATACGCCAACGAACGCTATACCCGAACGTCGACTCCAGAAATGCCCAAGAACGGAGTAGATCTGACGAAGAACAAAACTCATTCAAACATAAATAACTTGTGTTAGGAGAAGAATTGGTAAGAACGGTACCAGGAGAGGAGAGGGCTTACCCGGGCGGTTCCAACGAAATCGTCTGAAGACGAATCGGATTCCAGACGAACGCCCGGTGGACCTTCAAAGATCTGGCCTCCTCCTTTGGCTCCAAAATGGTTCAAGAGTCTCCTCTGCCAAATGAGGAGGCTACTGCCTGTTTTAAGCCGAAAAAACAAAGTACGCGGCATGTATTTCTGAGTAAACGGCATGTACTTATTTCATTTAACTGTTCATTTGGTGGCACCGCCACACTGTTCATCTGTCGACATGAGTACACGGTATGTACTCTCGAGTACACGGCGTGTACTGTCGCCCAGCTGGCAGCGAGGCCACCACCTTACTGTTCAAGCCTGACGACTAAATACATGGCATTTAATTCACCACTACACGGCGTGTAGTGGTTCCTACACCCTTCGTCGCTGGTATGGCTACACGCCCCGTGTGCTCATCCCAACACGGCCAAAAGTACACGGCGTGTGGATAAAGTACATGGCGTATAGTTCCAAAATTTAGGATTTTTCCCCATTTTCCATATTTTCTCAAAAACACTTAAGGAAAAGGAAAAGAAGAATCTCGTACCTCTATAACAAGAACCGGGTTCTTACAAACTTCCCCCCTTATAGCAATTCGTCCCCGAATTTCCCTTCCAAGGGTGGTGAAGAATAAGATCAGAACAGCCCTGGACACTGAGCACGTACGTCGGCCTCCCACTCCCAGGTCTCATCCTGCACTCGGCCATGCTTCCATAGCACCCGTACGAGAGAAACTGACCGGCCTCGGAGAACCTTCGTGCTCCTTTCAATGATACGTATTGGATGATCCTCAAAGGACGCATCATGCTGAATCTCAACCTCCTTTGGCTGAAAGGTGTGAGACGGGTCTGACTGGTAGCTACGCAACTGAGACACGTGGAAGACGTCGTGCATGGCTCGGTACCGCTACGGTAACTGCAACCAATAGGCAACCAGCCCGACTCTCTCCAGAATCTCAAATGGTCCCACATACCTCGGTGAAAGCTTACCCTGTCTCCTGATCCGTTTGTGTCCCAGCCTCAGTGAAACACGCAAGAAAACTTGATCCCCGACCACGAACTCCAAAGGTCATCTGCGGCGATCAGCATAAGACTTCTGATGAAACTGCACGGTAGCCATCCGCTTCTGAATCAACTGGACCTGCTCAGATGTCTCCTACACGAGCTGTGGCCCCAGTAAAGCTGCCTCACCTTCCTCTAACCAGCACAAAGGTGATCGACATGGCCTACCATATAAATCCTCGTATGGTGCCATCTCAATAGTTTCCTGAAAACTATTGTTATAGGCAAACTCGACTAAGGGTATATGCTTCTCCCACAAGCCCCCAAAGTCTAGGACGCATGTGCGCAGCATGTCCTCTAGCACCTGTATCGTCCGCTCTGACTGGCCATCTGTCTGAGGGTGGTATGCTATGCTCAGAAGCACCTGTGTACCCAGTGCCCTCTGAAAACTCTACCAGAAAAAAGACGTAAAGTGGGCGTCCCTATCTGAAACAATAGAACGAGGGTCCCCATGCAGACGTACGATCTCTCGGATATACAGCCTTCCGAGCTCGTCCACACCAAAGGTATCCTTGATTGGAAAGAAGTGAGATACCTTTGTGAGTCTTTCCACAATAACCCACACAGCGTCATTTCCTTGAGGTGACCTCAGAAATCCCATCACGAAATCCATCGTGACATCATCCCATTTCCACTCTGGAATGGGCAACTGCTATAATAGCCCAGCTGGTCTCTGATGCTCTGGCTTCACCTTCTGACAGGTGGAACACCTCGTAACAAAACCAGCTATCTCTCTCTTTATACCCGGCCACCAGTACTGACATCTCAAGTCACGGTACATCTTGGTAACCCCAGGATGAACTGCCCAAGCTGAAGCATGAAACTCCTGCATTATCTCCTCGCGTATATCCCCCGGAACCCATACACGTCCATGGAAATGAAAAACCTCATCATCGCCTATCGTCCAACTGGGAGGAGGGTCCTCACTTTCCACTGACTCTCGTAGAACTAGGCCTTCTAAAACCGATAGCTGCCTCATCCTCACTCTGTCCAGGAGGGTAGAAGTCACAGCTAACAAGGAAAGATAAGTTTGCCCCTGACTGTCATGCACCTCCAGATGCATCTCAGAGAACAAAGTCATAAGCTGCCACTCACCACTGGCCTCCTGCACTGCTTGTATCTGAGTCTTCTTGCTCAGTGCATCGGCTACTGCATTACCTTCACCAGGTGTATAGGCAAGCTCAAAATTGAAGGACTGTAGGTACTCGACCCACCTTCTCTGCATCAGATTCAGGTCACGCTGAGTAAAGATATACTTGAGGCTTTTGTGGTCGGTGAAAACCACAAAATTCTCTCCCAACAGATAATGTCTCCAACAGCGCAACGTGTGAACAACTGCAGCCAACTCGAGATCATGCATCGGGTAATTCCTCTCATGTGGCCTCAATTGACGAGACTCGTATGCAACAACTCGGTCGCCCTGTATCAAAACGGCTCCCAGCCCAATCCCTGATGCATCACAGTAAACTGTATAGCTCTTCCCCTGCTTTGTAAGTATCAGGATCGGTACTGATGTCAGCCTTCCCTTCAGGTCCTGAAAAGCTGTCTCACAAGCTTCTGACCAAACGAACTTCACACCCTTCTTAGTCAAACCTGTCAACGGTGCTGCTAAGCGGGAGAAGTCCTATATGAAGCATCTGTAGTAACCAGCCATCCCTAAGAAACTTTGTATCTCAAACACGTTCTTGGGCCGTTCCCAGGAAACTACCGCTCTCACCTTCTCTGGGTCTACTGCAACTCCTACTTCTGAGATGATATGACCCAGGAAGTGAATCTGGTCCATCCAAAAGTGGCTATTCGAGATCTTATCATATAGCTGATTCTCTCTCAGTGTACTCAATACGATCTCAAGATGGGTGGCATGGTCGTGTTGAGTGTGAGAGTACACCAAGATGTCGTCCATGAATACTACCACAAATGAATCAAGATACGGATGGAAAACACGATTCATCAGATCCATGAAAACTGCTGGCACGTTCGTGAGTCTGAATGGCATAACCATATACTCATATAGACCATACCTACTCCTAAAATATGTGAGAGGTATATTAGATGGTCTAATGCGCAACTGATGATATCCGGATCTCAAGTCAATCTTCGAGAACACTCGTGCTCCATGAAGCTGATCAAACAGATCATCTATCCTCGGCAAGGGATATCGGTTCTTAACCTTCAACTAGTTCAGCTTTCGATAATCCACACAAAGTCTAAGGGTACCATCCGCCTTCTTCACAAAAAGGACCGGAGAACCCCAAGGAGAAGTACTGGGTCAGATAAAACACTTTGCCTGTAACTCCTATAACTGCCTCTTGAGCTCCTGCAACTCAGGAGTGGCCATCCTATAAGGAGGAATGGACACCGTTGCTGATCCGGGTACAAGCTCGATAGAGAAATCCACCTCACACACCAGAGGTAGACCTGAAAAGTCATCCGGGAAGACATCCCTGAAACCATCGACAACTGGAGGGAAATTTGTCTGACAAGTCCCCTGGTCATCCAGATATAATCTAGCAATCTGGGCTGTGACTCCACCTCACCCATGATGCTCTGGTCCAGCTCGACTCGCCTGAACATCCCACTCGCCCTTGTATAGAAGCTCCCCACCCTCTGGTGACATGAAACGCACCCTGCGACGATAGAAGTCTACAAAGGATCGAAAGGGAACCAACCAGTCCATCCTGAGAATGACGTCATAACTCGTCATCTCCATGACATAGAGGTCCCAAAGGAAGTGACACCCACCAACCTCAAGGGGGCACTCCTTGAACTGATGCACACCAACCGTCCTAGTACCCAACGGAGTGTCTAGCATCAAGATATCAGAAGAAGTAGAAACATTGAGCCCAAGGCTCTCCACAACGGGTACAGATATAAAACTATGTGTAGCACTCGTATCAAAAAGTACTGAAGACAAGACAGAAGCTAATAGAATAGTACCTCTGACTGTAGAAGGTTCGGGATCCTGCTCCTACTGGGTCTGTTGCATTGCATATGCCTGCCCAGTGTCGCGGCCCTACGACACAGCCTGGCTACCCTGAGATGTCCCACCCTGCTGCCTCTGCGATCCTGGTGTCTGGATACCACGGCCACGACCACCATCTCTGCCTGCACGCCCTGACGTATTCCAGTTCCCTGACTGGTAAGAATCCACTGGTCTTGCTCCCGCACGCGGAGTCTGCACAGAACCCCTCTCACTAGCCACTGGTAGAAATGCCCAGCAAAATCACTACAGATGACCCATCTTGATGCAAGCTCGGAACTCCACTGGGTCTCGTGGACACTACGGCCTCTTGTGCCCCTCTATTCCACACTGGTAGCACCTGACCGGTCCACCTGAAGAAGCTGCCTGGCTGGTACTTCCGCCCTGAGAGAAGTCCATCTGTCTCTTCCTCTTGCTAGCAGAAATAGTACCAGTAACTGGTGTTGAACCGACCTGGCCCACACTACTCGATTCCTGTAGGTTCCTCTCTGTAATCAACGCCTGGTTCACAATCGCGTGTACAGTAGGAAACCTAAAAACATTTACCAGCGCTCAGATGTCATACCGAAGACCATCCTCAAAACGTCTGGCTCTCAACATCTCATCACCCACCAGCACGGGTGAAAAACGCTGAAGCTGTGTAAAACAAGCAGAGTAGTCCATCACCGACATAGCGCTCTGCTGCAGATTCATGAACTCTCGAGCGCTATCTACCCTCAGCATCTCGGGAAAGAATAAGTCGTAGAATACTGCCTAAAAATCTTCCCACGCCTTGTCTCTGTGATGCTCCGACTGGGTGGTAACATCCCACCACCTCTTGGCGGAATCATGCAGCATGTAAGTCGCGAGCTTGACCCTCTGCCCTGGAGGCGTCTCAAGATGCTCGAAAATAGTCTGCATTGATCCTAGCCAAGACTCTGCAGCCTGTGGTCCACCATACTCTGAAAACGTAGGCGGATTCTGCTGCTGAAAGATACGCGTCAGTTCAGTCATAGATGTGGCAGCCTGCGGTGCTCCCTGAAAGGTCTGCATGAACCGCAATAAGCCTTCACGGAACTGCGCCTCAGCGCCTGTGTCCGGTATAACAGCTGGTGCCACATATGGCTCTTCTGGTGGATCAACTGGTAGCCCATGGCCCACTATCTCTGGAGTATAATCATTACTGCTCTCTTGGCAAACAACTCGCGGTCTTCTAGGCGGCATGACTCTAAAAGGTCAAAAGCACGCCTCAGATTCAAGATTATTAAGACTGAAAAGAAGGAACCACAAAGGGAACAAGAGGAAGAAGGTGTTTCAAAATTTTCAAAACAAGACTACACGGTGTGTACATTGACTACACAGCGTGTACTTGACTTCCTTTCCCCTTCTCGGGTCCTTCTACACGGCTAAGCCACACGTCTTATGTTCAACAAAACTACATGGTGTGTATAATATCTACACGGCGTGTACGGTGTTATTTTCCAACTGCCTGTGTCGTCTGTGACATGGCCGACTAATCGTCTTAATTCTACACGGTGTGTTACACCCGTACACAGCGTGTACATCACCCCGTTTCCCAGCCACACGGCTAACTCCACCCGGCTTATCCTCGGAAAAGACTACATGGCGTGTCTCACTGGTACACGGCGTGTTTAGGGAGAGGTGACATCGACCCGTTTTGTTAGTTACACGGCCAAGTCCCCAGGTCACACTACACGGCGTGTCTATAACTGGCACGACGTGTTCTGTCAAGGAGTTCATCGACCCGTGTTTTTAGTTACACGGCCGGACTCTAGGTCAACACTACACGGCATGTACAAAACTACACGGTGTGTTTTACCCAAGCCCTTCCCTACCCCGTGTCACCGCCCACATGGTTTGTGACATGGGAAGAGACTACACGGTGTGTACTCAGGGTACACGGCGTGTACTCAAAAGTTCATTTTTCTTCCCGAACAGAAGAACACACACGGCGTGTATGAGGTCCTACACGACGTGTATTCTGGGTTTTCCGGATAGTACACCTCATAAACTTCTCTGGAACCCAGAAAATACTGAAAACAACACCTAAGTGTCAAATTCTGACCCGTGGGGGCCCATACACCCCACGAATCAAAGTTTGACATCTTATTTGTGTTATAACTAAGAACCAGTCAATGATCCACCAAATTCCGGTAAATGGGGGCCCATACTCCCCAAAAACCAAAGTTTGGCGTCTATTCTATAAACAAGCTCAAACAAAAATACCATATCACAAGGCAGGTATTTAGCAAGCAGCTATTACAACAGTATGATTTACTAGCATAACAACTATCACAATAACATGAAAATTCTTATGCACCTACATGGCATGGAAACTATGCATGGCATGTGATATCTAGCATGTGCCTATATGATGCATGAGACGGCATACCCTCATCTCATCGGGTTGAAACTAAATAGAACCCACAGATAAAATATAAAGAGCACAATCCAAGTGCGTCACCTAATGGTGAAACATATCAACCGTAAAATTGCAAGATCAAAAGAATGCAAAGTATGAGGTAGACTAGATTTTCCCTGTACATGAGTTAGCTACGCCCGGGCACAGCTTATTACCAACTATCATTCATCCTATCCCTGATTACGGCTCCAAATAGTAAGTCAAGGAAAATAAACTCATTTGATACCACCTTGTAACGTTCCGGACCCGGGTGCCATGCAACGGGTGCCCCGAGCCCGATTCGTCACGTGACCTCAAGCGCATTTCCTCAAACGCCAGAGGCTACCGACTAGCAGTGAGGGCCCAGGTCTGATAGTGGGGAAACTATTCCCTCATTTATCAAAGTGTAGCACAGCGGAATAACAAAATAAACATACAAAAAACAGCGGAAGCAGTAAACATACACAACTGAAATAACTACAACAGTGGATATAACCAACAGTATATAAGTGATGATGCTACATGTTTCAAGTTCTGAGAAAACAGCCAGAACATGTTATACATCAATACAGTACAGCAGAAAATGGAGTACAGCAAAACAAGTGAAACAGATGGCAGCGGAATCGTGAGCCTAGGCTCGGTCCCATGCCCTCCTACTCCTCAGAAATAGTCAAGTACCTGTATAGGGACTCTTTCCCCTATCTACACCTCCAGCAATGTAATCTTTTTGGGACGAAAAGCATAACCCAAACAGGGTGTGAGAAATATATCTCAGTAGGCACCCACCAAAGGCCCGTGCCCAACTACGTGTAAGCGTGCAACAACAGTGTACAGTAGTAAAATGCAATAAAGTAAGCAGTACTCAAAAGTAACTAATTACCAGTTATCTTTCCATTTCATTATCCATTTACTCCATTTAAATATTAGAAACCACCACATAGCATTTCTAGGTAAACAGTCCACGTCCTCAGACAAACAAAACCTTACCCTCACGTAAGCAGAATCCAACCCGTAGGTATAGCCTTCAGGCGTAACAGAAATTGCCCTCGGGCGTAGTAAGTGTCTCCCTCAGGCACAGAATTCAAGCCCTCAGGCATGAAAGGTTTCCTTCAGGAAAAATACTACAGCCCTCGGGCTAAATAGTTCAGTGCCCTCAGGCTAATAACAAAAATGCCCTCAGGCCAAATACAACAACTCCCTCGGGCTAAACAAGTAACCGGGCCATGCCCAACAGGTAAACAAGCAGTAAAAAGAAATTCCTCTCAAGGAAATTCTACAATTACTACTTTAAAGGCATACCCTTGGGTATCCTGGCCAAACGGCTAAACAGAGAAACACACCCCGAGGGTGGTTCCGGATCCAAGAAACAATCCCAACCAGCATTTTATTATCACAATTAAATACCTAATCAATTCTAGGTATTAAATATAGCAACGGCCTCAGCCACACGACACCCCAACATGGGTTCGTTGCACAAAAACACACAAAACACACAGCAGTTGGAAAACTAAATACAAAGCCACCTACCTTATATGCCAACGAACGCTATACCTGGACGTCGACTCCAGAAATGCCCAAGAACGGCGTAGATCTGAAGAAGAACAAAACTCATTCAAATGTAAATAACTTACGTTAGGAGAAGAATTGGTAATAATGGTACCAGGAGAGGAGAGGTCTTACCTGTTCGGTTCCAACGAAATCGTATGAACTCGAATCAGATTCCAGACGAACACCTGGTGTACCTTCAAAGATTTGGCCTCCTCCTTTGGCTCCAAAACGGTTCAAGAGTCTCCTCTGCCAAATGAGGAGGCTACTGCCTGTTTTAAGCTGAAAAAACAAAGCACACAGCGTGTACTTCTGAGTACACAGCGTGTACTTCTTTCATTTAACTGTTCATTTGGCGGCACCGCCACACTGTTCATCAGTCGACATGAGTACACGGCATGTACTCTCAAGTACACGGCGTGTACTATCGCCCATATGGCAGCGACGCCACCGCCTTACTATTCAAGCCTACTGACTGACTACACGACGTGTAATGCACCACTACACGGCATGTAGTGGTTCCTACACCCTTCGTCGCCGGTATGGCTACACGCCCCGTGTGCTCATCCCAACACGGCCAAAAGTACACGATGTGTGGATAAAGTACACGGCGTGCAGTTCCAAAATTCAGGATTTTTACCCATTTTCCATATTTTCTCAAAAAAACTTAAGGAAAAGGAAAAGAAGAAGCTCGTACCTCTATAACAAGAACAGGGTTCTTACAAATAAATTAAACTAACAGTTTTTAACATTAACATTTCAGTTAAACCCATTTTGGCATTCCCCGGCCAAAATACCCCGACGAGAAAAGGCCCCTCACCTGGCCCCGCTCACACAAACTAGTAAAAGGGACTACCCAAAGGCATCCCATAGGTCCAACAAGAAATTCAATATGAGATAGCAGATAAAACAGGTCCTGCTCAAAATACCTGAAAATGCGTCGAAGGCCGCGTCACCCAAACAACCATGAAAATACAAAAAGAAGTATGCACCACCTACCTGAGACTCACATGATGCTACTCCTCTGGTAACACCTGCCAATTCGGTCTAAATGTGGTAAATCTATAAAAGATTCAATACCGCTCAAATTCCTATAACTCATTCTAGAAATAAAATCAGACAAAACGGCCAAAGAGGAATCGAGTCCTTACCGAGGGGGTTCCAACGCACTAATCGAAGTTCGGATCGGGTCTCGGAAGGACGATTGGGAGGAGAAGAGAAGTTTGGGCAGCCTAGTTCGCGTATCTGGGCGGAGGAGATGAGTTCTTCCTCAAAAACAAGGCTACTGCCCGTTTTAACACAAAAAAAAGTACACGATGTGTACTTTAGGACTACATGTCGTGTATAGTTAATTTAATTGTTCATAAGACGGCAGGATTCTACCAACTTACTTTCTGAACCTGCTGACATGAGTACACGGCATGTACCTAGGGTTACATAGTGTATACTTGGTTCCTCTTCCTTTCCTTGCCGACGTACTCACACGCCATGTGTTTCCCTTATACACGGCTAGACTACACGGCGTTTCCAAAGGGAACACGGCGTGCCCCTGGTTCTACCCGGCCAACAGGCCTACACGCCATGTATATCCCTCATACACGGCTAGACTACACGGCGTGTCCTAGGGGAACATGGTGTGTTAAAAACTACACGCCGTGTAGTAAGAAATTTCTACACAGTCACCACATGGCATGTACTCGGCGAGCACACGGCCGGCCACTCGCCTACACATACATGGCGTGTACTTAAATTACATGGCATGTAGTCTGGAAATTTCCAAAAACTGCCCATTTAATCCAGTTTCCTTAGAAACTAGTCAAAAATTTAAACAGGGTCGGTATTTTGACCCGTTCCCAAATCCCAGGTTCTTACAATTTAGGGGGAGCAGATATTTAGAGGGAGTTATTAAAAGGGGTAAGATTTGAAATTATCATGGTTATAAGTTTTTTAAATTTGTTTTGTGAGAATGTATATAGAAACTTGTTATACATAGATTCAAAGGAATAAATTTTTCACAAGTGGAAGAAAAGTTTCCGTTTAATAATTTTTTCTCAAGTATTATCAAGAGTTGTAAAGAAGTGGATGTAAATCACTTTAATGGATAGTATGGTATTATTATTAAATGTTCATATTTAAAACACCTAGTTTGAATAAGTAGGATTATATTTATTTAATAATGATTTATTACTAAGTTTTTAATGTTTGAATAGTGATTTATGCTCAATGGTTACCAAAAAATCCAAAGGTGGATTGTTGTGCCCATAAATGAAGAATATTTTGAGAAGATGAAGAAGATATGTGAAGATAATGTAGTAGATATGATTCTTGTGTTGGATTCTATTATTAATAAATAAATCATAGTCAAAACTCACATTAAATAAATGTTGTTATATGAGTATAATTTTTTTTATATGTTTATAAGTGTTTTTAGAATATTTGCAGTTATTTGGAATAAGTTTTTAGGTTTTGAAGTTGAGAAAATTTTGGACCAATATTTGGAGTAGTCCCTGATACACAAAGGTAACATTTATTAGTACATAAAATTCACCCTGAGTATACCATGGAAATTCAATTAAGTCTCATATGTAAGAGTAACCTTACACAATATGTAAAGGTCGCTCAGGTGCTAAGAAGAATTTTGTAAAATGGAAGTCATTATGTAAAGGTAACCTTATTGATACATAAGGTTCACCCTAAGAAAACATAAAAAAATTAGCAAATCCCATTAATAAATAATGGTAACTTCCTAATATATAAATTTTTCTCTGAGATAAGAATTTTGGGACTTGAAAATTTATCTAAGTCTAAAATATGTAAAAGTAATTCTACTAATATGTAATGGTTAATCCAAAGGCAAAGGTAATACATAAGGTCCATTCCTATGATATATAAAGGTAACTCTGGGGGGATAAATAATAGAAACTTTATATTATATATTAATGTGTAAAGTTTAGTTTGGTGATATGTAAGGGTTTGAGACTTTGAAAAAATGATAGTTTGATGGGCATGAGAAGCAGTTGGTAAATAACTACCTAGAAACTATTGGAGTTGGTTCCCTATAACCAACTTGTTTATAAATTTATTACATGTTTTAATTATTAATTAATTTTCCTTATCACATTATTATTGTTCCCTAGCATGAAATTTGTATGTGATAATGTTCTAAGAATATATGTCGCACTGAAGGGTCATAGCAGTTCCCCACTATGATGAGAACCTAGAGGTTCCACGACATCATTCTTGAATAAAATTATATGGCCAAATGATATAGTATTATGGGACACAAACAATACAAGATATCAGGGGTAGTAGGCTCATAAGATATTGTGACACCTTCTCATAGTGTTCTTCCTTAGTAATCTCTAGGATAAAAGATTATGAGAATAGACCTGTTAATAGGAAATCCACATTTCCATGTGTCGTTGGACATTCCTATATGAGGACATGTATATTTATCATTAGACTTTAATATTATCATTAATGGATATCATGACTCATTTAATTTCATGTATTGATGAAAACCATGATGATATATGATCATGGTGAGGTAGGATATGTTGAGTGTGTCAAAAGTGATATTGCATTAATAGATATTGTGAGAAAGGATTTATCCCTTATGTACCTTGATAGAACATGATATATCAAACCCTTTAATGGTAATGAAACTGCCTACATAAATCCATAGTCATGGTGTTTAATGGTAAAGTTAATTTTTTGAAATTTAAAGAAAGAGACATTGATCATAAAGGTTTATAGCATTGGCATGCAACCTTATTGATTTGAGATATCATTATAAAGGGATTATATTACACCGTAAGCATTCATAGGAGGTTGGATGTCATTGAAACATTAACTTGTTTATCAATGGGATCCTTAGCATGTTTCTAGATGTTAACCTAGTAATTTAGGTGGTTATGCCTAGTGTCACTGAGAAAGAGGAATAGAGGGTCACACACTTCGTGTATCTGTAATCTCAGTTAAATTCAAGTATGATTTTAACAAGTTAGAATAAATGAGATTTATTTTATTTGGTTGATCTTCATAATTTAATCATAGTTTATTTGAAATAATGAGTGATTTAAATAATAATAAATATTTATTTACAAGTTTGGTGAATATAATATTTATTATATTTATCATAGAATAATGTAGTGACATTTATTTATTAAAAAGTCATTAATAATGGTTTGATAAATATTGATAAGGGAAAGCGGGTCAGGCTTAATGGTCTGATTGGAAATTTTATAAGTGATATTTATTTATATTATTAATAAATTGTGCATGTTAGGTGATTAATCATAATAATAATATTATTATTAATAGACATGGGTTCAACTAAGAATATTAAATATGGTTAGGTATTGTGTGCAATTTACCAACCCTAAACTTGCCATAATATATATATATATATATATATAATTATATAACCTTCCCTAACTCACTTTTAGTGTGAACATTGGATATAGAGAGACATCTGGAGGTCTAGACTGGGGTCTCTCTTCATTCTCTCTCAATCCTTTGAGAGAGCACCAAGATTTTTTCATTTTTTAAGAATAATACTGTTGTGATCAACCATAAACAATGCAGTCAATTAGGATCGGTTGTTTCAACACTCAATGATTTTACACCGATGTTCATAGATTATGGTGCACATGTAGATCACCACTAGAGATGTTATGCACTTGGATCCTATAGTACAATGATGGTACAATGAGATATAGTCAATTGGATCATTAAGGGAATTTGAATTACAAATTTTGGTAATTATATATCTTCTCATAAATTAATTATAAATTATATTTGAATATACTCCTCTTCTTTTTTCGAGATTTTGATCTAGTTAAGTAATATACAATTATTATTGGACATGGAATTTTAGTCATGTGCAGCAATAATTACATTTAAATTAATACTAAAATTTGAGTTGGTCATACCTTCAAAAGATGCTTCCTCTATGTCTGGAACCTATGAGTGTTATTAAAGTGGTCACATGTTTAATTTATAACTATTTATTATTAATTGATTTTGTGTATTCATTTTCATTTTATTTTACTTATATTGATTCATTTTAATATCTGACATCGTCATATATTCCCTCTATTCATTCTTGCTAACATAACCTATAATCATTTAATGATTAAAAATAAATAATCATTTGATTTATACCATCTAGGGGAATCAAAGTATTTTTATAGACAAACCCAAAAATAAAATATTTGTACTTTCCACAAACACTCCATGAACTTTTTTTCACATCTGTATCTCACTCTATCATGATAGATCCAATAAAAATGGATCTGATATCCAAATAAATTGAATCGATATGTAGATCCAAATAGACTGGCACACATCATGAAGAACTACACATTGTGTAACCATTTTACATGATGTGTAGTGCCTATTTTCTCATAGCTGGGAACAAGGGGTGTCCCAAGAATTTCATGTATTGGATACATATCATGGGGACTGACATGTCATGGAAATTCGAGCTCACACACTGTGTATGTTGGGAAACATATCATGTACCACAAACTTGTTCATGATAGGGAATATGCCCAGTCCCAAGGTGTGTGTTGTGGACATGTCCAGAAGATAGTACCTACTATTTACTTTAGTATAAATTGTGTAGTCTACTACAGAAAGTGTGTCTAGTTTTTCAGAAATAAGAATAAAATATATAATCAAACCTATTCACATGTGTTTTTTGTGTCATTTATTTGAAAAATTACACACTATTTCATAGTATTGATAATTATGTATTAAATTAATTCCATGTTAAATTTTTGGATAAGCATGCCAAGTTTCCTCTAAGTACACTTATGTACTTTATTAATTTTAAATTAAATCAATTTTGTTTAGAATTATAGTTGATGGTGGGTTATGGATGCTCGGATGGAATTAAAATAAATTTAATTAATTGGATTAATTTTTTGGAACATTAACTTAATTAAATAATGAATTGAAGTAATTTATAACAATATTTCAAATGTATGTTCATTTAATTTTGTGTGGATGATCATGATATTATACCATCTCTTTGTATGTGATTGGTTTCTTTTAATTTATTATGATTAAATTAAAATTATGTCCTACGAGTCATCCCTTCCTCCCTATTATTTAATGGTATGTGTGTGTGTGGATTTTTTTATGTAAACCCCCTTTATCCAATACATTAGATCCCCTCACCTATAAGTGAGTTTAAATCTTATATAAGGAAGGATCTTCCAATTGAAAGGGGGTGGTCTGAGTCAAGGATCTGAGGTGATACATAGGAGGAAAGGTGGAATGTTGCAATAAGAATCAAACTATAGTTAAAGGTTTTTTCCCATAGGGTTAAGGGTTAGTTTATCATATGGTAGATAAACTAACCATAAGATAATCTCATGATCATGACACTTATGTTTTATTTATTTTACTTTCATGGTTAATTATTTATTATCATAGATGTTATGTGGTCACATAAAAAATTAATTAACAAACATGAAATATGGAATAAAATATAAATTAGATAATGTGTAAATGTTTTATTAGACTTGGATAATCGATTAAGTTAAATCTACTTAATATTAACAAGGAATGTGAAAAGATAAAATTGGAATTATGCATAAGGATAAAAATCTCTCAACTAAAATATTAAGTTGGTATATCCTTCCAGTACTTAAGTGAGAATTGACCTCATAGTTCAAAGTTCTTGTAAAACCCAATTTTGGATGCTTTCAATTATCATGGAAATTTTAGATTGGATTTTTTGGTTGACTTAACTTTTTTTACATTAATGGTTGACTGACCAAGTAGGAATTGATGTAACTAAGAGGAAAGTGTTGAGGAAATATTTTTAAAATAGGATTTCAGGATTGGAGAGTCCACTCAACAGATCAATGAACTACAAGTTAATATAGTTGGAAATTTTAGCCTATATAAAGCCCTTAAAATAGATTTTTAAGTCCAAGTAAGGGTTATAAGAAGGGTGATATGGATAATTTCCAATAGAATATCTAAGTGACAAGATATTCAGAAACTGATGGTGAGGGCTATTGTGTTTCAAAAAATAGTGGGAGATTAATGAAATATAATTAAATTTTAAATTTATTAATCTATTTTTGTAATAAAAACAAATACTAATTTTTTTCTCTTAATTTATAGAAATGGAAAATCAAAAAACTTTTATAATATCATTGTGATGCATGCTTGAGAAGGATAACCTTCTCACCTACATGAATTTCTAGGAATGGTATAGGTGCTTGCGTGTTATACTCTGCCATAAAGGGAAATTATACATGCTGTAAATCCCACTTATTGAGTTAATTTCCAAAGAGGATAATGAGAAATAAGTATATATATATTTGAATCATGTGTATGATACTATTGATGTCTAATATTTCATGTTATTGTTTATGACTAAATAGATTTTAAAGAAATATGAGGATATAGATACATATATAAATGTTTATTACCTTAATGAGATCAGAGAGATATTAGATCTCCAATTAATTTTTCATGTGTAATCTTAGAGAGTCAGTGAAAACTAGGAAACATATAGTCAAGATGATTGGCTACATTGAGTTTCGGGAAATTTTGGGTTTTAATATCCCTAATAATCTATGCACATATCTCATTTTTTCCTCAATACCTAAAATCTTCTATAGTTTTATTATGAATTATAATATGAGAAATAGTGAGAAGTCACTTTTAAAACTTATTACACTTATTATCCAAGTTGATAAAGACATGAGGCGTGAGAAACCACTATACTTATGGTAAATAAGAAGAGGAATAATAAGGGAAAGTTTCTGAATACTCATTCTAAGTATAAGGATCTAGAGCGTATTCCATCCAATAAGAACAAGATCCAAAGGCAAGAAAAGGAACAAGATGCGGTATGTTTTTCATGTGGAAATTCGGCCACTGGAAGAGGAATCAAAACTAGAAAAATAAGTAAGGGGAAGCTTTAGTTGTGTTCGTTATTGGGTGTAATCTTTCCAAAACTATAATTTGGGTAATAGATACTACCTGTGGTGATCACATTTGTATCTAAATACAAGAACCAAGTATATTTTGGAATATTACCAAAGATGAGGTGGATTTATGGGTTGCTAATGGAGTGAGTTTGGATACCCTATCCATTAGAGGCTACCATCTCACATTGTTGATAGGATTGATTTTGGTTTTAAAGAATTTTTATTATGTGCCTAGTATTACTAGGAACATTATTTCTATTTATTTTTTATATATGGATGGATTTATTTTCATCTTTTTAAATAAGTGTTTTTAATTTTATAAAAATAACATATGTTATGCTATGGAACATTTGAATAGCGGTCTTTATGTATTGAATTATGAAAACCAAATATTGGTAATTGATAATGAAACAAATATGTGCGACTCATATAACACCCTATTATGGAATCATTTCCTTGTTCACGTAAATGATAATCATTTGATAAATATTTATCAAGATGGTTACTTAGACTCTTTTGAGCTTAAACCACTTGAAAGATGTCACACTTGTTTATAAGGAGAGATGAACAAACCACCATTTAGAGGTAAAGGTGAAAGGGCCACAAGCTTCTAGATTTTGTGCACACTGATGTGTGTGGACCTTTTCAAGTATAGTTTAGAGTTGGATTCTCATACTTTATTACTTTTACTATGGACTTGAGAAGGTATGGTTATATCTACTTAATTATGAATCCTTTGATAAATTCAAAGAGTTAAAGAATGAATTTGATAATCAACTTGTTAAAAGATAAAGAAAATTTTATTTGATTGAGGTGGTGAATATTTTAACCAATACTTTATCAACTTTCTACGGGGTTATGGGATTTTATCTCAACTAACTCCACCTTATATACTATAGTGGAATAGTGTTAGTGAAAGGAGGAACTGTACATTGTCAAACATATTAATGTCAATGATGAGTCACACAAGCCTTCCATTGTATGTCTAGAGATATGCATTATAGATTGAATCATACTTACTAAATTGAGTACCTACAATAGTAGATAACGGTATTCCATTAAAGTTATAGAGTGGGAAGAAACCTATTTTATCACATGTTCAGACATGGAGTTGTTAGGATTTTGTTAATGATGGATCAAGTAATAAATTAGCACCCTAAGGTACGAATTTTATCTTTACAGGGTATCCCAAGGAAACAAGGGGATATACCTATACAAATATTAAGATAAGAAAGTGATTATCATAAAACGGGCTATCTTTCTTAAGAGGGATCACATCCTTAAGAATGATGGTGGGTAAAATATTGGAGTTGATGAAGTTGATGCTCAAGATACACAAGATTAAGGACATGAACTGATTCCACGGATCCCTTTTGAAGAAGTTGTTCCTAAAACATAAGTGCATCATAGGAGTTCTAAAGAAGTAAAAGAACCAGAGAGATGTGGTGTTCTAGTGACCATTTATGTTGACTCGTTATTAGTTGATAATAATGATACTCCCTCCTATAAAGAGGTAATATAGATCTTGGAAGATACAATATGGAAAGAATCCATGAATTATGAGATGGATCCATGTATCAAAACCAATTTTGGGTTCTGATCTATCCTCCAATTGATGTAAATCATGTTGAGTGTAAATGGGTATTCAAGATAAAGATGGATATAGAAGGTTAAGTGAATACCTATAAATAATGGGTAGTTGCTAAAGAGTTTAGACAACATGAAGGCATTGACTATGACAAAACCTTTTCTCTAGTTTCCATGTTTAAATCCATAAAAATTTAATTTTCCATAGTATTTTATCATGACTATGATATTTGGAAAATGGATGTCAAAACTACATTCCTTAATGGGAACCTTAAAGAGGATATGTATATGAAACAAACAGAAGGGTTTTTGACTCCAGGAAATGTCAAAAGGGTATAAAAGTTATGCAGATCCATTTATGGATTAAATCAAGCATCCAGGTCATGGGACATTTAATTTGATGAATCCATAAAATAATTTGGTTTCATCAAAATCCATTTTTTTTATTTTATTAAAATCCACTTTTTTGAAAAGTGGGAAACCATACAAAGATCAATTCTCACCAAACCCCCATCTATAACACACCTCGTCCAAAATTCAAATTTCAAAACCAAAAAAAACACCACCAAATTCAGCATCAAACCATGAGCTTCCCACCACGATCCACCTCACCAACTGCTATCATCATAGTGACAGCATGTCATCTCATCTCACTATCATCATGCCATCACGCCATCAAAGACATCATCCGCATCATCTTATCATCATCGGCTGCATCTCCGACTTTCACCACTAGAATGTTGAAACCTTTCACTTGCACCACACTATCAGTCGCGTCCCTACTAACCACCATCAACAACAACACTGGATCCAAACTCAGTATCACCATCACCAGATGATTTTCCATCACCGTTAACCTCCCAAATCCACCCGATTAGACTCACATCCCAGAGAACCTTGAATTCCACCACGTAGCTCCACCTCTGATAGAATGGTGGATTCCAAGATCTAGAGAAGAGAAAAAGTGGGAATAACAGGATGAAACAATGGCAAGACCTACGCATCGCACTAGCCTCCATCTCCAGAGTAACATCAATATCATTGTAGCCGGAGAAGACCATCACCATCACCCACTGGGATACCACAAACCAGTACCATCAAACCTACCTAGACATTATCTTGTCGATGCTCATCTTCCCCACTCCCATCCACATCATAACACAAGATCTGCCTAAATTCGTTGCCACATCACCATACAACTCCAACGTCAAACCAGATACCAGAACAGAATGCCTTAGAAAGACCCTCATTAGAAGACAACCCAACACCACCAAGAGAAAATACCTTAAAAGAAGAGGGAATGAAACCCTTAAAAGAGACTGGGGGATGAAACCCTAATGGAAGAAGACCATAGATGCCAAGAGGACCTCAATCCCCAAACCACTATCCCAAAGCCTCAGTGTGTCCATCACTCTATCTTTGACCTGGAGAGAAGTGGTGGAGCTTAAGGAGAGAGCGTAAAAAGGAAAAAAGGTATTCATGGATCTGAGGAAGGAAAAACAGGGAGAGGAGATCAAAACCAGTGATAGAGACAGAGGAGAGAACCTGGAGAGAGAAAATCTTAGAAAACCGATCAGAGAGAAGAGAGAATCAGGGAAATCGAAGCAGAAGACAATGCCACCAGGGAGAGAGGAAACCCAAAGAGGGGGAAGAAGCTGAGTCAGGATACCAAGAGTTCCCTGGAGAGTGAGTCATTATCCACTATCTTCTTAAATAATTTGGTTTCATTAAGAAATAATGTGATCCATGTGTTTATAAACGATTTAGTGGGAGTACATTTTTTTCATAGTAGTATATATTAATGAAATATTACTAATTAGAAAAGATATAATAGCCTTACAATAGGTTATGGCATGGCTGAGAAAGTGATTCTCTGTGAAGGAATTAGGTGAAGCTTCCTATATTCTTAAGATCACAATTATACATGATAAATCCAGGAGGCTTCTTAGACTAAGTGAAGATATATACATGGACCAAATACTGAAGAGGTTTAGTATGGAACAATCCAAGATGAGATTGGTTCCATTGTCACATGGTATACAACTTTCTAAGAAAATGTGTCCTCATACACAAGTGAAAAGAGGGAGAATGAGTAAGATCCCATACTCTTCTTCAATAGGATCCATCATGAATTCTATGTTATATATGAGTATCAATAATTTCCATGCTTTGAGCATGGTAAGAAAATATCAAGAAAATCTAGGTGAACATCATTAAACTACAATTAAAACTATCCATATGTACCTGAGGTGAACTAAGGATATGTTCCTAATGTATGGAGGAGATGAATAGCTAGTCATTAGGGGTTATAAAGATGATAGCTTTTAGATATAGAAAAATGATCTAAATTCATAGTTTTGGAAATATATTTTTCCTCAACGAAGGGGTTATGAGCTAAAAGAGTCCAAAGTATCTTGTTTTTGCCGATTCTACAATGGATTCTGAGTATATTGCGGCTTTTGATGCAACTAACGAAGCAATATGGATTCATAATGTTATCCAAGATCTTGATGTGGTGCCTAGTAGTAAAGACCATATCACAATTTACTATGATAACACTATAGTGGTGTCTCTCTCCAAATGGATGAGGTTGAACCAAAGGAAAAATCACTTAATTTGGATTTAATATCTAAATATTTTAAAGAATGACTATATTTGATATCATACAAAATACATGACACCGAGAATAATCGAATCACAAAATATTATTATTTAAATATGATCGTTATAACCTAGCTGTTAAATTGGTGTGTATGAATGGGATTAACTACTTTTAATATATATGTGTGTGTTTTAATAAATAAAAATTTATTTATTAATACTTGTTAAATAATCACTCAATTTTTATTAAAACCATTTTATTCTTTAAATATATATTTTCCTCAAAATGGGTTTTTATTGATTTTTCTTAGTGAATAATATAATAAATTTCTGGAAATTTCAGAAATTTTATTTGATAAAATATATATCATTTTTTAAATCATCATATCAAGATTATCATATGTTGAAATTTTTAAATGTTTCTGAAAAGTTTGATTCTTCAATGAATAGTGAGAAATGCTGATTTTATTAAAAACAGTATTTTCTTTTAAAGTACTTACAAAGTAAAATTATATTTTGTATTAGTTTTAAAATTTATTTAGTTAATTTTTATTTAAAATAATCCAATTATGGTTTTTAAATTAATTCTATACTTAAATTTAGTATAAAAACATTTTATACTTAATAATGACTTTTTTCTGAAAACCCATTTTTGTCACATTTTGTTAGTTTAATTTTAAATTAAATTCCAAAAATTATGTGTTTGTAATTTATAAAAATAGATTCCTTATTTTTAATCAAGAGGTCCAAATTTGGTAAATAGTTCCCATTTATTTTTAGTCATTGTGAATAGTAATCATGGTAATTGTGTTACCACAGTAAATGGTAAATCAGGTAATTAAGAGTTAAAATTAATATGATAAGGAGTAGAAAATGAACTTAACACCTGAATAAATTTTAGTGGATTATTCCATTTCATCTATAAGAATCCAATATTTGGTTACATAACCATTTTTTTTTGGATGAGATTATGACCTTTATAATATTTTATGTAAAGAAAAGTAAAAAATGTCACACTCTTGTTTTTGATGACTAATATTTTTAACATGGGGATAATCATAGGATATTTTTTATTATAAATTTAATTTTGAAATATAAAATATTTATCTTCATCATGGTAATTTTGTCACGACCCGACCTCGGGCCCGTGCCGTGACTACCCCAAGCCCGCCTTCCATAGGCCAGGGGCTGGCGACTAGCACCAAGGCGTAAATCCCGGTAAAAAGGGAAGGCATTGCATTTGTAAAGTAAACAAACACCACAGAGTAAACAAGCAGAAGAAGCAAACACTAAGTAAAAGCTGGTACAACAGTAAGTGCGGAAAAGTAAATGGCCCAGTATACATACCCAAACTGAAAGTAAAGTAAAACTGGAAAGGGAAAACAGCAATAGAAAAGTAAAGCCGCAACGCCGAGTTGCCCACTGGAAATCCCACCTGAAGGGTGGGTACAGATAGCTCCACTGCTCCACGGGTTCCATCGTCCGCTTCGAGTATGTTCCGCCCAGTGGTCCACCTCCAGGTACCGTCCTACTCTACAAGCCTCAACCATGATCAACGCTGTCCATCGTCTGCAACCAACACAACGTAGTGCGGGCATAGCCCATGCAGGGGTGAGTATATGATACTCAGTAGGGACCCCGAGACCCCCGAAGGTCTCCCAAAATCAACAAAGGATAAACCAAAAAGGAAAGATACAATCACGAAGTAACAACCGACACTGCTTCAGTATATTCCCATACATATACCTAAGTCATCAATTCCAAAACGCTCCAACCTCCGAGCCCAAGTACAACCCAGTCCACACAGGAAAGAATACGTATTCCACATAGGAAAGCAAAACATAATTCACACAGGATAGCACAACACAATCCACATAGGAAAGCAAACAGGATTCAGCTCACACAGGTATACTTATTCGAAAGACGATAGAGATGATCACTGATCCATCTAAGTCGTCGGACCCAAAAAGGATCGATAGGTACTAACCCCCGCAATGACCCACACAGGATCGGTAGGAAACTAACCCCCGCAATGACCCACACAGGATCGGACCCACATAGGATCTGTAGGCGCTGGCTCACACAGAACCGCTGAGCGCTGACCCAAACAGGATCGGATCCACACCGGATCGGTAGCACTGATCCACACAGGATCGCTGAGTGATGTAGTCGTCGTCGTCGAATCCACTGAGGATCTCTGCAGAGTCGTCGTCGTAGTCACAGTAGCAGTCGCAGCCAGCACTAGGGTTCCCGCACACAGCAAGCTCGTTCGGGAGGGTCTGCTCCACGAGCCGAGAGGCTGATACATCAACTGACACATAGACCAGAGTTGATGTATCCAAAAGTTCTGTATCGTCAATAGGAACTCGACGTCGCAGACGGCGCGTCAATCGGACGCCCGGTCTGAGAGTTATTGGCTTTTTCGTTCCAGGGTCCCGGTCGGTTTTTAAGGAAAAACCAACCCGACTGTACTCCACCTACGTCCAAACCTCGGGCGGAGTAAGACAAAAGATCTGTATCACTTAGAGGAATCCAACAAAGTCGACGGCACGTCAATCGGACGTCCGAAGCTCAAGATATGAGTGTTTCCGCTCCGAGGGCCCGGTTGGTTTCGTGTAAGAACCAGCCCGTCCGAACTCAAGGTAATTCGAAACCTTGAGTACAATATACCAAAACGACCGCCTCGATTCAAGTATCGCATCTCAACTGACGGTGTATCGATCGGATTTCAGTATCCCAAGTTATGGGCAAAATACCGAAGACGGTCCGAAAACGGGGGTTTCGGGCCCGGACCGACCCGGCCCGAGACCCCCCGGTTGGCCCGAACCGGGTCGACCCGCCCCGGGTCCGAGTCGTCCCGGCCCGGCACGGCCCGGCCCGGCTGGGCGCGGCCTGGCGGACCGGCCAGGCGGCCGGCCCGGCTGGGCACAGCACGCCCAGCGCGCTGGCCAGCTCGGCCAGTGGCCGAGCCGTTTCGGCAAGGGGGGGCGCCTGCCCCCTGGTGAAACCATGGCCCCCCAATTAAGGGGGTCGTTTTGCATAGCCTACTAGGGGAATTAATTCCCCTGGCTCCCCTTTGTCTGGCCGGCCCACACCGGCCGGCCGGTTCTGCCGACAAGGACCGGCGACGGCCGGTCCTTTCCTCCATCGCTGACACCGGCGGCCCGGAACCGGCTGCCGGTCACCCTGCTCCGTCGCGGCCCGGAATCGGCCGCACCTTGATTCGTCCGGCGCGGTGTGACGGAACCGCTCCCCCTCCGCCGCGGCCCCGCTCCGGCCGCGGCGTCTTCAGTTTTCTTCGACTCGGCGCGACAGCGTCGCGTCCTTGATCAACTTCATGGCGCGGCGCGACGGCGTCGCGTATTACTTGCCGTGCAATTCCCGCGTGGTCCGACGGCACCACGCCATTCTGTTCCATCCACAAGGAATAAAACAAGGATAAAGGAGGGGGGTCGGTCGTGTTTGTGCGGTCCATACCCCTCTCGTTAATCGTTATCATTTAGTCGTTTATCCACGAAGAACGACAAACTATAATTCATGAACGGAAAATAATTAAATAAAATAAACCCCTACCTTGATAAAAGAGATGACGAACGTCGGCGTCGCAAAACGAGGATTCGAAGACATTGACGGAGATTTCGTCACGGAAAACCGTCGCAAAAAGAGATGTCGTGGGAGAAAAATGTCGTGGAAGAAGACGTCGCGTCGCGGGTCGGTGTCATGGAAGACGGTCTCTGAGGGCTCGGCGCTCCACGTCGGAGATCGTTCATTCTTCGTGTTCTTCGTCAAAGAAGAAGATGTTCTTCCCAAAATATCTCAATGACAAAACTCTAACAACAAAATAAAATAAGCTCCTTTCTTATTTTATTAACACAACAAGCCTTTTGAAATTCAAGGGTTTGAATTTCAAAAACTTATTAAACTCACAACATTAAATCCATAATTTTGATAAACTTAAGTTAACCACATTAATGGTGAGTTGAGGGGGGTTAGAGGATATGAAGGGGTGGGGTTCGTGTGGGCCCCACCACCCTCATAACCTCCCAAGGTAGGTTGTGTGGTTACCCAACTTCTATCCAAAGGATTAAACACTTAGAGTAAAAATAAAAATTGTAGAATAATTATAAAATAAACTTCCACAATTTTTATCATCAACTCTCATGAAAACGCAACTTTGGAACAGGTGTTCCTAACCAATTACCGGCGCTACGGTTCCATCGGTGCCCTTGGAATTCGATTCCGAGCATCGATTCAAAAGTTAGAAATTCACACTCGTTCGTTCACTGAACGTACCCGAGGGCTTTACGTCCCTGTAAAGATAAATCGAAAACTAGGGAAACAAATGAGGGTACTGAGCACGCATTTGAGCCTCCCGCTCCCAAGTGCTCTCCTGGAGGTTCCCGTGCTTCCATCTGATGCGCACTAGAGGAATCGACCGTCAACGTAGGACCCGCTCCTGTCGATCCTCGATCTCCACTGGGACCTCCGAAAAATTCACCCCATCATCAACGTCTAGCTCCCCATGGTCAATGATGTGCGTCGGGTCGTGCACGTATCTCCTTAGCTGAGATACGTGGAAGACGTCGTGCACCCGGTGCAACTGAGGTGGTAGAGCCAAATGATAAGCCACCTCGCCAATCCTACTGAGGACCTGGAATGGTCCGATGAAGCGTGGGGAAAACTTTCCGCCTCGGCCAAATCTCTGTAATCCACGTCGAGGTGAGACACGCAAGAAGACGTTGTCGCCATCCTCGAACTCTAGTGGCCTTCGCCTCCTGTCATCATATGACTTCTGCCGGCTCTGAGCTGTCCTCATCTGCTACTGGATGACCTGGACCTTCTCTGTCATGGCCTGGACCATCTCCGGTCACACAAGTGCTGACTCTCCAGGGTCTGTCCAGCACAAAGGAGATCTACAAGGTCGGTCGTACAACGCCTCGTATGGTGTCATCCCGATGGTGGAGTGGTAGCTGTTGTTGTACGTGAACTCCACCAAGGGTAGGTGGTCCTCCCAGCTGCGACAAAAGTCAAGGACACATGCGCGGAGCATGTCCTCGTGAGTCTGAATGGTCCTCTCCGTCTGACCATCCGTCTGTGGGTGAAAGGTTGTGCTCAGACGTAGTTGCGTCCTGAACGCCTCCTACAACCCTTTCCAAAGCCAAGAAGTAAAGCGAGCATCTCGATCGGAGATGATAGATGATGGCACACCGTGAATCCGAACAATCTCTTGAATGTAAAGTCATCCCAAGCTCTCCACTGAGCCCTGCTCTCTGATGGGTAAGAAGTGATCCGACTTGGTGAGTCGGTCGATAATCACCCAAATGGAGTCGTGACCTCTGGAAGTGCGTGGAAGTCCAGTCATGAATTCCATAGATATCCCATCCCACTTCCACTCAGGGACCTCCAAGGGCTGTACCAAACCTGCTGGTACCTGATGCTCTGCCTTCACCTGCTGGCAGGTGAGGCATCGAGAAATGAACTCTGCCACAGCCTTCTTTATGCCCAGCCACCAGTGCTGTTGTCTGAGATCCTGGTACATCTTCGCCACTCCAGGATGTACCGCGAAAGGAGAAGTGTGAAAATCTCTCAGAACCTCCTCCCGTAAAGCAACTGGTACCAAGGTATGTCCTCTGAAAAGGACGTCGTGCTCTTCTCCAAAGTAGAAACCATCAGGTGCTTGTCCTGAGGATATCTGTGCACGCCGCGTCTCACAGTCAGCGTCCCCACGTTGTGCCTCTCTGACCCGCTGCAGTACTGGAGGAGTGACTGTGAGAGACTGGAGGAAGGCTGATCCATCTCTATCCACGAAGGATATCTGCAAGGCAGCTGGCTGCTCTGCCGCCTTCTCAAGTAGCTGAATGCCCGTCCTCCTGCTGAGAGCATCGGCTACTACATTCCCCTTCCCAGGAGTATAGACTATCTCAAAGTCATAGTCCTGGAGGAACTCGAGCCATCGTCGATGTCTCAGTTTCAGGTCCTTCTTAGAGAAGATGTACCTGAGACTCTGATGGTCAGAAAAGACTGTAAAGTGCTCACCCATCAGGTAGTGCCGCCATGTCTTCAGAGTGAAGACCACTGCTGCTAACTCCAGATCGTGGGTAGCGTAGTTCTTCTCATGCGGCCTCAACTGACGTGATCTATAGGCGATCACGGCCCGCTCCTGCATTAGGACACATCCGATTCTGGTCCCTGATGCATCGCAGTAGACTACATACCCTACCCCCTCCTTAGGAAACCTCAAGATAGGTGCGCTGGTCAATCTCTGTATCAGCTCCTGGAAGTTCTACTGACATCTGTCTGACCACATGAAGGGTTTCCCCTTCCTCCTTAACATTCTGCAAAGCTGCAAAGATTTCTCCTTTGCCGAAAAGGGAAATCCGGTCTCATCCCCGGGATGAACCACGTTCCTTGCCTAATACAGTCTATCCCGTCATGATTAGTTAATTCATGGCATGGATGACGTCGTAAGGCCTCGACGCTGCTACCAAGAGATCCAACCGTTACTCTCGCCTCCAAGGGTTGAGTCACACTGTCGGCATCAGTGTGTGGTCACTGGGTCTCCTCCAGTAAGAATCTCGCAAGTGAGGGTCAAGTCAACAGTTTTTAACCAGCACCTCTTAGAAATAACAAACAAAAGAAAAGAAAGAAAACGTCACCAATGCAAGTGTCTTTTATTACTTCAACTCAAAGTACAAGGACACAAGGCAACACAAACTACGAAGATAGAGGCATTATGGGCAAAGGACTCTATGCCTGGAGCTAGTCCCGCACTAGTCCACCCGCTTCTAGAGCTCCATGATTGTAAGCTTCATTTTCCTGAAACTGTGCTCTCCCCTGAGTTCGGGGTGGACCTCCTGGTGGTGGTGGTGGTAGAGCCTCAAAACTTTGTCCACCACCTGCTGCTCGGCCAGCTCCTCTACCTCGTCCGCCTGCTCCCTGCGGACCTCCACGGTCGAACCTCTACCTCTGCCTAGGTGGTTCCTCAACTGTATGCTGCTCCTCTGCATGGCGGGTCGGGCAGTCACGAGCCATGTGGCCCTGTCCGCCGCATGAGTAGCACTGCCTACCTCTCGAAAGACTGGCTCCATGCTGTGTGCCCTGCACTGCTGAGCCAGTGTCCTGAGGTTGTCTGCCTGAGGGTCTGGTCTGCTTGGACCCAAGAGTCATCCGTCGACTACCTTCTGCAGAAGACTCTGCCACGTGCCACCCTGCGGTGGGTCTCGGCGTTGGTGTAGACTCAGCAAGAAAGCTCTCGATCAAAAGGGCTCGCTGCAGTACTCCTGTCTGGGTTGGAATGCTGAGGGAGATCAGCGATGCCCTGATCTCGTGTCTCAATCCCTGCTCAAAGGTCCGGGCCTGGAAGAATGGGTCATGTACCATGTCTGTCGAGTAGCGTGATAGATCAGTAAATCTCGCCGAGTACTGGGCGACCGTCATGCTGCCCTGCCGCAGCTGAAGAAGCTCCTGAATGCGCACCGCACGGAGGGTAGCTGGGACGAACTCCGAGCGGAAGAGGCTCTCAAAGTCCATCCAGAGAAGAGATGCCTCAGCGTGCACCTGGAGTATCAAGCTCCACCATCGGCCCACTGCCGCGTGCAGTAGGCTCGCTGCGAGGATCACCATGAGGTCTGTTGGTGTCCTCACTAACCTGAAAACTCTCACCATTGCCTCCAGCCAGTCCTCGGCTGCCTGGGGGTCCGTCTCCCCGTGGAACCTGGGCGGTCGCTGGTGCTGGAACTCATGCAGTTCACTGAGGCGATGTGCATCGTCAGCGGCTGGTGCTGGAAGCATCAGTGGCTCGGCGGGTAGAGCTACCTCTGGTGCCACTGCTGACAAAGGGCCCTACACCGAGGCCTCGTCGCTCGATGGGTTGTCGTCATGCTCAACTCTCGGAACCCTAGCTGGCTGCCGTCGTGGGGCCATCCTGAAAAGGAAACAGGTACGCCACGGTCAGAATAGTATACCTGGTGAGCTGACACAAATTAATCACAAAGAAAACTTGAAACACACACGCAATCAATATTTTTGTGCATTAAGTCAGAAATCAGAAGTCAATGTCCTGGTGTACGGATACGTCGGCCGCCGCACCAACACTGGACTCCCTGGACTGATAACCACACACAATACGCTTAACATTATTGCTTATCATAGAAAAAGATCAGAGTCTCATGTTCTGCGGTAGAACTGAACTCCTCTGATACCAATTTGTCACGACCCGACCTCGGGCCCATGTCGTGACTACCCCAAGCTCGCCTTCCATAGGCCAGGGGCTGGCGACTAGCACCAAGGCTTAAATCCTGATAAAAAGGGAAGGAATTGCCTTTGTAAAGTAAACAAACACCACAGAGTAAACAAGCAGAAGAAGCAAACACTAAGTAAAAGCTGGTACAACAGTAAGTGCGGAAAAGTAAATGGGCCAGTATACATACCCAAACTGAAAGTAAAGTACAACTGGAAAGGGAAAACAGCAATAGAAAAGTAAAGCCACAACGCCGAGCTGCCCACTGGAAATCCCACCTGAAGGGTGGGTACAGATAGCTCCACTGCTCCTCGGGTTCCGTCGTCCGCTCCGAGTATGTTCCGCCCAGTGGTCCACCTCCAGGTATCGTCCTGCTCTGCAAGCCTCAACCACGATCAACGTTGTCCATCGTCTGAAACCAACACAACGTAGTGCAGGCATAGCCCGTGCAGGGGTGAGTATAAGCTACTCAGTAGGGACCCCGAGACCCCCAAAGGTCTCCCAAAATCAACAAAGGATAAACCACAAAGGAAAGATACAATCACGAAGTAACAACCGACACTGCTTAGGTATATGCCCATACATATACCTAAGTCATCAATTCCAAAATGCTCCAACCTCCGAGCCCAAGTACAACCCAGTCCACACAGGAAAGCATACGTATTCCACACAGGAAAGAAAAACATAATCCACACAAGATAGCACAACACAATCCACATAGGAAAGAAAACAGGATTCATCTCACACAGGTATACTTCTTCGAAAGACGATAGAGATGATCATTGATCCATCTAAGTCACCGGACCCACAAAGGATCGATAGGTACTAACCCCCGCAATGACCTGCACAGGATCGGTAGGAAACAAACCCCTGCAATGACCCACACAGGATCGGACCCACACAGGATCTGTAGGCGCTGGCTCACACAGAACCGTTGAGCGCTGACCCACACAGGATCGGACCCACACAGGATCGGTAGCACTGATCCACATAGGATCGTTGAGTGATGTAGTCGTCGTCCTCGAATCCACTGAGGATCTCCGCACAGTCGTTGTCGCAGTCACAGTAGCAGTCGCAGCCAGCTCTAGGGTTCCCGCACACAGCAAGCTCGTTCGGGAGGGTCCGCTCCACGAGCCGAGAGGCTGATACATCAACTGACACATAGACCAGAGTTGATGTATCCAAAAGTTCTGTATCGTCAACAGGAACTCAACGTCGTAGACAGCACGTCAATCGGATGTCCGGTCTGAGAGTTATTGGCTTTTTCGTTCCAAGGGCCCGGTCGGTTTTTAAGGAAAAACAAACCCGACCATACTCCACCTGCGTCCAAACCTCGGGCAGAGTAATCCAAAAGATCTGTATCACTTAGAGGAATCCAACAAAGTCGACGGCACGTCAATCGGATGTCCGAAGCTCAAGATATGAGTGTTTCCGCTCCGAGGGCCCGGTTGGTTTCGTGTACGAACCAACCCGGCCGAATTCAAGGTAATCCGAAACCTTGAGTGCAATATACCGAAACGACCATCTCGATTCAAGGATCGCATCGCAACAGACGGTGCGTCGATCGGAGGTCCGTAGCCCAAGTTATGGGCAAAAGATTGAAGACGGTCCGAAAACGGGGGTTTCGGGCCCGGACCGACCCGGCCCGAGACCCCCCGGTCGGCCTGAACCGGGTCGACCTGCCCCGGGTCCGGGGCGGCCCGGCCCGGCTAGGCACAGCGCGCCCAGCGCGCTGGCCAGCTCGGCCCGTGGCCGAGCCGTTTCGGCAGGGGGGGGGGGGGGGGGGCTCCTGCCCCCCTCGTGAAACCGCGGCCCCCCAATTAAGGGGGTCGTTTTGCATAGCCGGTCGGGGGAATTAATTCCCCCGGCTCCCCTTTGTCCGGTCGGCCCACACCGGCCGGCCAGTTCTGCCGACAAGGACTAGTGACGGCCGGTCCTTTCCTCCATCGCCGACACCGGCGGCCCGGAACCAGCCGTCGGTCACCCTGCTCCGCCGCGGCCCGGAACCGGTCGCGGCTTGATTCGTCCGGCGTGGTGCGACGGCACCACGCCCCCTCCGCCGCGGCCCCGCTTCGGCCGTGGCGTCTTCGGTTTTCTTCGACGCGGCGCGACGGCGTCGCATCCTTGATCAACTTCATGGTGCGGCGTGACGGCGTCGCGTATTACTTGTCGTGCGATTCCCGCGTGGTGCGACGGCACCACGCCATTCCGTTCCATCCACAAGGAATCAAACAATGATAAAGGAGGAGGGTAGGCCGTGTTTGTGCGGTCCGGCCCGCTCTCGTTAATCGTTATCATTTAGTCGTTTATCCACGAAGAACGACAAACTAGAATTCATGAACGGAAAATAATTAAATAAAATAAACCCCTACCTTGATAAAAGAGATGACGAACGTCGGCGTCGCGAAATGAGGATTCGAAGACGTTGACGGAGATTTCGTCGCGGAAAACCATTGCGAAAAGAGATGTCGCGGGAGAAAAACATCGTAGAAGAAGACGTCGCGTCGCGGGTCAGTGTCGCGGAAGACAGTCTCTGAGGGCTCGGCGCTCCACGTCGGAGATCATTCGTTCTTCGTGTTCTTCGTCAAAGAAGAAGATGTTCTTCCCAAAATCTCTCAACAACAAAACTCTAACAACAAAATAAAATAAGCTCCTTTCTTATTTTATTAACACAACAAGCCTTTTTAAATTCAAGGGTTTGAATTTCAAAAACTTACATTAAACTCACAACATTAAATCCATAAGTTTGATAAACTTAAGTTAACCACATTAATGGTGAGTTGAGGGGGGTTAGAGGATATGAAAGGGTGGGGTTCGTGTGGGCCCCACCACCCTCATAACCTCCCAAGGGAGGTTGGGTGGTTACTCAACTTCCATCCAAAGTATTAAACACTTAGAGTAAAAATAAAAATTGTAGAATAATTATAAAATAAACTTCCACAATTTTTATCATCAACTCTCGTGAAAACGCAACTCCGGAACAGGTGTTCCTAAGCAATTACCGGTGCTACGGTTCCATCGGTGCCCTCGGAATTCGATTCCGAGCACCGGTTCAAAAGTTAGAAATTCACGCTCGTTCGTTCACTGAACGTACCCGAGCTAAACTTCGGTTAGAAATTCCGGGAACACCGGGCCTCGGAATCAGGTGTCGTCTGAAACTACGTTCTTGTAAAATCCCAAAGAAAATTAAGAAAAAAATTCCCTTGAATTTTACGGGTCTTTACAAATTTATTGTTAATTTTTAGTGAAGAAATAATTAACTTAAATTCTTATATAATGTTGATATAGTAATTATTCAATTAATGGAGAAATAAAATAAATGATATTAAAAATATTAAAAGTAATATAATTTGAGATAACTAATGTGATCCATGAATTTTATAGATATATATAAAATTTTAGGGATGTAATAAAATATTTTTTTTAATTTCATTTTTTTCTTGATATTATTTAAATGAAAGTAACGAATAGTTATACAAATTTACATTAATGATATTTTATAACAAATTTTTTTTTAATTGATATAAAATTTATAAAAAAAGTTATATTCTGAAAATTTATTAGGATGTGATTTATAATATCAATAATGGTTCATTTGTGGTCTATTTTTCTATTTATAGTAACTATCTTGTCCCTCAAAGAGTAAAAATCCAAGGTAAGTGTGAAATAGATTAATGGGGGGTTAAAACCAAAAGATAAGGGTTAAAACATTATATAAACTTTTCAATGAGATTATTTAGACTCAGAATCATATTATATTTTATTCTTATAAATTTGGAACCATTTGGACCTCAAAATAAAATTACATTAAATTAATATTTTAATAAATTCCAAGAGTTCCCCTCGCCGCTAGGCACAAATTATTCTCATTCCTTCACAATAGAAATCATTTTTCGCCACTCCTTAACAAATACATTCCTATATTATCTCCCCATGTTCTAGAGACCTTAATTTTGGTATAATACTAATCTTAGAGTTCTTAAGGTATTAAGCAAAGGAGACTTTCCAAATAAGTGGTGTAGTTTTTAACCGCATGTTTTAGTTTTATTTCTTCATCCAAATCCTTAAAATGTTGATAAAAAATAATAAAATAATAAAACTAGTATACTATATATACTAATATATTATTATGTTAATGTAATAACCTATATCCATCTCCAACCACCATCAAATGGGAAAGGAATTCATAATTCGTGTCTATCATGGACTACCATCACTCGAACCGATGTAATTCATTTTCCATAACCATATCTCATGGATGATTATAACGATGGATTTAAGTTATATATATTATATTCATGACATATTTATAATTATGGAAAGATAATATAACACATATTTTCTTACATTTCCATACATTGGAAAATGATAATGTTGTTCATGCATACGTGTGGACTTCCACCTCCATAAAACGATGTGATTAATTTTTCATCACCACATCACATGGATGATATATATAGATATAGTTATTTAAATAATATGAAATTTATGATATGATGATAATTCTGGAAAGATATAATGATGCTTATATTCTTTCCATAATGATTGTTGAAAAATGGAAACTTTACTCATGCGTGCATATAGCTTATCGTCTTCATAATTGTAATATAGTTCATTTTTTATAACCATGTTTCATGATTTTTTTCAAAATTATGTTTTATGTATAAAAATTATAATTATTTCATGATTATTATTCTTTAGATAATGGAATAATTACCTCTTTGATCATAGTCAACTTAACGAATTCATTTTGGACTTATGAATCAAATACCGTTAAAATATATGATGTGAACTTAAATGATTAATTAGTTGTTATAACATGGTAATAAGTTAGATTAGAGGAATAATAAAATTTAAAAAGGTTCTAAAATAAGTAAATAATTAACATAATTTTATTATTCAGGAATATAAAAAACATACCATATGAGTCAGACTCGAGGTAATGGACACTTTACTTTAAAAACCTTGTTTTAAATGTTTCAAGTTTTATTTTTTAAATATTTATCTTTCATGTCCATATACTTCTAAATGTTTTAAGAAATTTTATGATTTATACTTAAAGGGTTCATAAAATTCATTTTTTACCATATTTTAATTCTTTACAATGTTTTTAAAAGAGAGAATCATTTTAAGATTTTACGTAAGGGGATTTCTTTTAAAAAATCCTCTTTTATAGTTTCCCTTAAAACTATTTTTTCTTCCATATCCATATTTTTAAAATTATTTTATGGATGTATTTATATGGACATAAAATAATTATAAAGAAAATTTTATATCTCTTTTGACTTTATTTCAAAGGTTTTAAAAAATAATATTTTTATAGAATGTTTTGAATTTCTTTACAAAAAAACAAAAAAGAATGTTCTATTTTAACATATACAGCAAAAATGAATTTTACCTCCCTCATATCCATTATTTTATTTTTTTATTCCTTTATAATATTTCACTTTTTATTCAATGAAAACCCTTATTTCTCTTTGTTCTAGGAATTTTAGTTTTGAAAAATGGTTTTTAAAGGAAAGGGATATATCAATAATCAAAAAAATATTACGGGTGAAAAGAATGTTCTTATGATGAAATATTTTATGCATTCTATTATAGTTTTTTGGAATTTTTTGTGATTAAGGGTGGTTCCATTATAAAATTAAGGCACGTGATCCCATTATAGCACTCCAATGCATTGGGTAAAGGGACAGATTTAACCAATTAGGTTTCTCCTAAGATAATAAAGGGAATATACTATGATGGTTATTCCAAATATGGGATGGAGTTAACCGATTAGGTTTCTACTAAAAGATTATGGGAATATACTATGATGGTTATTCAAATTATAATTGTGATGGTTATTTCAATTGTAATTGTGATGTTTACTCTAAGTATAACTATGATGGTTATTCCATGAGTAACTATGGAGGTTACTCTATAAGTATGAGTGATAAGAAAATTATTCCTCATGTAACCTACATGTTTATCTATGATTGATATGGTTTTTATGGGAATCTTATAATTTCTCAAGTTAAGATAATGATATTATGTTTAAAGAAAAGTTTTTGTTACTTATTAAGTGTGAAAAGTATAATTTTTTTTAAAAGTTATTATAAGTTTTTCATGATTTCAAAGAAAAATTTATGAGTTTTATTTTTCCTTAAATATTTATTTTGAAATATTTTATGAAAATATTTGGATGTAGAAATTTATTTCTTGGATAGTAAAATGTTAATTTTAAAAACACCAAAGTTTATTTTTTAAAAATGAAAACTTTTTATAAATATTTATGGATTGATAGTTTCTTTCTTTCTTTTTATGTCTCTTACTGAGCTATTTGTGCTCATACCACGTTCTAAAATGTTTTTTATAGGGTTTTAAGGATTAATAGAGAAAAGGATGAGTTTTATATTAAAATTTTAAAGATATTTCATGAAAATAAAATGTGTTCCATTTTAATTTTTTTTTATTGTGATAAACCCGACCTGGATACCCTCTCAAGTTTTTTCCCGATCCCCTTGGGTTGGTGTCTAGAAATCGAGAGATAGAAACAAATAGAAGTAAATATTTATCCCAACCTAAAGATGAAAACATGACATATATACATGCACATAAAGAAAAAAAAGAAGAAAACATGAGTTTATATATGTCACAACAAAAATAGAATAGCGGTAGTGATACAAATGAAAAGGTATCAAAAAATCTCCAAGAGATAAGTCTAAATACAAAGGATGAAAAAAATAAAACAGCTACTACAACAGTATCCATGTGAGAGCATGTGAAAACTCCCACCATCTCACCATCCAGCTACTCAAACCTAGCTAACAGAAAACCCCTCTACCTCACTATGTCACCTTTCCTTTCCCTGTATCTAAAGACATAACCAGTTCTACGCACCGTTGAAGGGTTGTATAGGGTGTGAGCTAACAGGATCAGTAGGGTCCCACCCAGGTGTTCCATAACAAGTCTATGTACAATAATCCAAGCATTATCAACTTTAAAGAAAATAAGGTATGATATATGTTTTAGTAGTTTTTATCTCAAAATCATGGAAAAACATTTAATTTCCCCTTTATTGACATTTCCAAATAAAGCAAGTAAATCAATTTTAAATAATTTCATATAAATATATCAAAAGAGATACATCAAATAAAACCAAATCATGCATCACATATCATATCAAATCCATGTAAATACAACTCAAAACAGTACAAACCAAAATAAAAGCATAGGTAACATCATGCCAAAGATCACACAAGGTCAGGATAGCTAATGTGCAAACCATTTTTTTCATTTTCAAATAGCTGGTTTTTGGGTAACTGGTTCCCATAAAAACACATCCAAATTTCAAATACCAAATTCAAATCCAAACATCATCATACCAGATCTCTGACAACGCCCCTACCATCGAAACCTTTGTTGACACCACCAAGCCATAGTCGAAAAAACCGGATTATGGGTTGTCGGTACCCATACAACAGAAACCCAGTACCACAAAACACAAACAAATTGAAATTTCAAAATTCAAAACCACCACCATCAATGCCTCGAGCCGCGAGCCTGACACCTCAAGCCACGAGCCTACACCAGGTCTGAAACGCCATGATCTTCAGACAAAACCACTACCCTGGATCGCCGACGAGCTTCACCGGCATCCATCATCACCTTCAACATCAACGTCGGCAAGAGCCCTTCATCGCCATTGCAAATCCAGAATCCAAAAAAACCATCACCCGCACCACAGACAATCACAAAATCAAAAATTCCATCATGAACCAAATCAATTAGAAAATAAGAAAACTTCAGCGATTCACACCAAATTCACTGCATACACAGGAGGATCAAACCCAGATCTCCTGACCTTTTACCAGTCCAACATCACCATGTCGGAAGAGCCCGCTGGAATCCCCCTCAGCGTCAACTTCAGCAACACAACCCAACCGTGCAAGCAACACCCTATTTCTGAAGATCCCGCTGCCACTGACCAAATCGACCGCATCAGACACAAAAAAACCCCAACGCACTCACCTGAGAAGTTTCATGACCCCACGAACCGCCGATACATGAGCGCGACCTTCAGACGCAGAGAGACAAACTGCAGGACACCAGCGAGCTTCCGAGAACAAAACCAAGAGCGCTCTAAAGAGTATGTTGTCGATGAGGACCGGACTTACACCCGCGTATCTGAACCAGCAACCACAGAATCCCATAGTGCATCTCCACAGCGAGATGGGACCACAAAACCGCATGACGCCATTGCAGCAGAGTTCCTTCACCAGCCCACCGAGCTCGAGGAGGAGCATCGCGCCGTCCTCAGCAAAGGAGCATGTGGCGGCAATAGGGAAACCCTAGACTGGGATCCCTTTATGGGCACATCACTCATATATGGTGGTTATGGAAAATAGAAAAAAAATGGTCAGGATAGCTAAGAAACTCGTACCTAAACATGAAAAATTGCACATGCATCAAGCCTCTAGATATATGCATCGATTCTAGAGATCATAAGAACACCCTATAAAGTGAACCCCCTAATAGTTCTAACACTTCCCTAGAACAACAGGCCTAGGGAGAAGAGGAAAGCCTCATGAGAAACCCCCCCCCCCCAATATTGGATGAGGTCTATCACTAGAACTTCCACCTGAGTACCTAAGGATTCCTATGTGCTCTATTTTCCAAACTATTTCATCATACTATTTTATTAAAATAATTCTTTGAAAACCCTTTCAGAAAAATATTTCATGATGATTTGAAAACCCTTTTTAATTTACCAAAAAATCAGGGTAAAACCATCTTTTATCAAAAACCCATTTCCGTGCACACAAATCAAATCATTAAATCATGTAAATTCATTTATAAAATAATTTAGCAAAAAATGGAGTAATGCAGTTCACCAGCATAGGCTAAAGATGGAACCACCTACCTCAAAACTTAGGTTTCACACTCCTGTAATGGGATCCACTATAAGAAATAACCCAAAAACAACAACGGAGGACCTAGAATTAATCTACACAACTTATAATTGATTAAATTTAACAAAATTGTCGTAAAAGAGGAAAGATCACAACATAGCTCATGAATACGCACTCACCGCACCGTAACCAATAAAGGAACAGCCCTCGAAACAAAATTGCACAAAGGATCTAGAAAAATCAAAGGAATTACAATCGTAGATAAACATATCCCATAACTCAATGAAATTATGCTAAAATGATAAAATGAAATGAATAAGTAGAAATGATTAATCACCTGGAGTGATGAAACCCAACTTCAACGGAGATCAATCATTGAAGAAAGTGATTCATATAGAGCATAGGTCCCCAAAATCACCCGAGAATAGCTCTAGGTTGAGACAGTAGAGGGATGAAGATGAATTAATGAAATATAAGCTATTAAGCACCCTAAAATCCAAAATCATGACATTTACATGACATGTGACCCCTTTAAATGTCATGTAATCCATGGGGACCATATACATAGAAAAACTTGTCACCTTTTTATTAAAAATTGGACTTTTAATATTACACAGCGTGTGATCTTTCACATTGTGTACTCAGCTCATGAAATGATCTAGGTGAACATTTAATATCATGTAATCACATTAAAAAGTGTGTAAATTTACATCAGTTATGGAATATAGTATATTCTTACACGAAAACCCAAACCACCTCGGGTGTTCTCTGAACTTAGGGAGAACCACACTAATCCATTACACATTTATACCTAGACTCCATTAATTCAAAAAAAAACATGCATCCTTGAACTTTAGGTAATTTTACCCAATAAATTCTATCCATCCTTAGAAGTTCCAAGACACACCCAATTAAGGAGGAAAATAAGTAAAGAGAATGTAATTTCCTAAAAGTGTGTAATGGGATGTTATATTTATGGTAAAAATGGATATTAAGCAGAAGTATCCATTTTTAATATATGGGTCGATTACTTATAATTTATGAATTAATTATATAAAAATATAAAACTAAAATATCTTTGGGAATGTAAGAAAGTGAATTCTAGTTAAAGTCACTAGAATATGTAATGTTTAAGTTTGAGTCCTTGCAGTTGGTATCAAAACAAGGTTTTAGATAAATTTAGAGGTTAGTATGTTATTTGAACATAAGTTAAAAGTATTATATAACCACAAAGGATAGTATGTTAGGGAAATTGTGGTTATTTTAGATAAATAGAAATAGTTGAAGATACCATGATTAAGGATATATTTGTGTTTATCTTCCTCATAATATGGTTTATTGTGATTTAATTGATATGTTCACACTAAACATTTCAGTTTTAGTAAATGGATGGATCCAAAATGCACCAAATTATTAATGGATATGAAGTAGAATTTGGTGGCTATTTGAATGGGATACCAAATGGAATGAGAGTAGTAGTGAAAACTCTTGTGGTTATTCTTAACTAGATATCACAAGTTATGATTAAAAACATGAACCTAGGAGGGTTTCCTAACTCATCAAATAAGAGAGAAACATAGGTCAGCGGAAGTTCATGTGATAAAGATCATAAAGGTAAAATTATATGATGACTTATGTGTCAAGAATTTTGGAAGAATCATCCAGGAAAATTTCTAAAGAGGATAGGAAGATGTTTTGTATGTGGTAAAGGAGGGATTGAAGCAATAATCTTCCAATGAAAAAGGAAGTGTTAAATTAACTCCATGAAGGGGAATAAAATTCTTCCCAAGGTATCAATTGAATATTTTAAATGTCGGGAGTATGGGAATTATTCAAATCAATATATTAGGGGGGCTCAAGAATAGGATCAGCAAGACCAAATTTTTAGAAATGTGTAATTCCATTATAGTTGAAGATCAGGGGACTATAAATGAAACATAAAAGTTATAGATTATATCTTGTATTATGTTATGATATTGCTGAATATTAGGACATGATTCATATTTTGTTAGTGGGAAGGAATTATTAAGGAATAAGATGGAAAATCATGGTTAATAGATTATAAAGAATATTGATTGATTAAGTTGTCTACATATGGAGATTAAAGATCTATAATGTAGTGTAATATTTAAGGTTGATCATAATTTCAAAGGATTAGACACCCCTTTTGAGGTTTTATGTGATGGGAATACTTTGGGAATATATTTATTGGTTTTTGGTAGATTTTTAACATATATGTAACCCTTAAGTTTAAAATATGAAAATGTTATTTGAGGAATAATGTCTTTTCATTTTGTAGACATAAGTTTAAAGATATTGATAACCTTTAGGGTTTATATAATATTCAATGACTAAATTTATTTGTAGGATTTTCATTATATTTTTGGGAATTTTATAGGAATTATATTTATATTGTTTTAGTAAAAGGATAACTCATAGACTGGGAGACAACCAATCACATCCAACAAGGTCACGGGGCTTGAACCCACGACTAAAGTTTGACAAGGGTGTATCACCTACCACTAGATTATGTGATGTCCTGGTGAGTATGAAATCATTTTTTACTAAAACATTTTGACAGATAATTATTACGTTAATTTTGGGAACATATTTTTCACATAGCTAACCATGGAATTTAAAAGTGATTTGGTGATTAGGTAATTAATGTTATTTATAAAGAAGTTCACTATTTTGGGAAAACTTATTTGATTAAGGTAAGAAGAATCTTAAGGGATTTTATTTGAGGATTAAAGATTGAATTACCTTTTTGAAGCATATACGATTTTAATGTGGCATTATGGTAATTCGGATTATTTATAGAAATGATTAGGATATTTTGGAGATTATATGATTAATTCATATAAATTTTTATGTATATGAATTAAAGTTGATTGGAGAAAAATATTAAATTTATTTTGGAAGAATATGTTATCAAATCCTTCTGATTTTTGGGTTTCAACCTTAGTTAGGAATATTTTGAATAATGTTAGGGTTATTTATTTATAGAATGGTCTAAGTTGAACATTAGGTGTTATTGTTGAGGATTTGGATATTAATGTAGTATTTCATCATATGAAAGTTTATTATTTTAGTTAATTATCTTATCTTGCTCTAACCATTTTGGATTTGATTAATTTTTAAATACGGGAGGTATATATTTTATCCATTTTTGGAAATATATCATCTGATAAAAGTTAATTTTAATGCTTCAGGAATAAAAAAATCATTATGAGTACTCATCATTCAGATAAAAAGAATATATTATGGTAGAAATTGATTAAAGAATAAAATTTGACTTGTCAAGTAAGTATATTTCCTTATGATTTTAGTATATATGATAAATAAATTCCTCAACTCTAGGAAAAGGATCTTGAAATAAAAAATTTATCTGTTACTTTTCTTACTTAGAAATTAATGGTCTTCAAACCCATCATAAATTTATGGTTTTATAATGGTTAACTATCTCATGACCATGTTCTCTATCACTCTTTATTAGTCCTTGGGAATTATTTTTCTCTTCTATGTCTATATTTTCACTTCCAACCAATGTTTTCCTACTTGTAAACCTAGTTATGTGTTATTTGAGATAACCTTCGAATTTCTCTTTCCCTCTTTTCAAGAGGAAGTTTTATTAACCCTTTTTACGATGTGGGATTTTAACAAAGGTATTTTAAAATTTCAAACATTGATTATCGATATTGAGTTAAAAATTGTGAGGATAAAAATTCTTAAAGGGTAGATTGTAATATCCTAATATTTTAAAATAATGACTATTTTTTATAGCGTATAAAATAAACAACACCCAGCATAATCGAACTCTAAAATATTATTATTTAAATATGATTATTATGACCTAGCCTTTAATTTGGGGTGTATTAATAGGATTAACTAATTTTTGAAATATATATAAAGGTTTCAATAAATACAAATTTATTGATTAATTCTTAGTAAATAAGCACTCAATGTTTAGTAAATCCATTTAATTTTTCAAAGATATGTTTTCTTCAAAAATGGTTATTATTGTTTTTTGTGAGTGAATAATATAATTAATTTATTTAAATTTTATAAATTATATTTTATAAAATAAGTATTTTTTTTAAATTAGAATTTCAAAATTATCCTATAGTGTAATTTTGAAATTTTTCTGAAAAGTTTGATTCTTCAGTGAATAGTGGAAAATACTGATTTTATTGAAAATGGTATTTTATTTTAAAGTATATAAAAAGTAAAATTCTATTTGAGAATATTTTTAAAATATAATTAGTTACTTTTTATTTAAAATAATCCAATTTTGGTTTTTTAAATGAATTTATACTTGAATTTATTATAAAACATTTTATTTTTTTATTGTATTTCACTGGTTTGATTTTAAATTAAATTATTAAACTTGTGTGTTTAGAATTTAGAAAAATGAATTTCATATTTGGAATCAAGAGTTTAAATTTTTTTAAATATTTCTCTTTTATTTTTAGTCATTATGAATAGTAACCATACTATTTTTGTTACCACAATAAAGGGTAAATTGGGTAATTAAGGGTTAAATGTAATATGATAAGGACTATAAATTGACCATAAAAATTTCCTAAATTTTATTGGATGAGTTTTTTTCATCTATAATCATCTGATATTTAGTTATATGACCTTTTTCATTTGTATGATATTATTCCCTTTATAATATTTTATGTAAAGAAAAGTCAAAAATGTCACACTCTTGTTTTTAATAACTATAATATTTGGAATATGTGGATAATAAAAGGATATGTTTCATTATAAATAGTATTTTTAAATATGAAATATTTATTTTCATAATGATAATTTATTTTTAATTTTTAATAAATAAATAATTACCTTAAATTATTAAACAATGCTAATGTGGTAATTATTCAATTAATTGAGAAATCAAATAAATGATATTAAAAATATTAAAAATGACAAAATTTGAGATAATTATTGTGATCCATGAATTTTAAAGATGAATATAATAGTTTATGAATGTAATAAAATATTTATTTTGAATTTCATTTGTTTTCTTGATGTTATTAAAATCAAAGTGATAAATAGTTCTAAAAATTGACATTAATGATATTTTGTAATAAATAATAATTTATTAAATGATATAAAATTTCTAAAACTCTTAAATTTAATATATTGATTAGGATATGGTTGATAATATTAACCATGGTCAATTTATGGTCTGTCTTTCCATTTATTGTAACTTTCTTAACCCTCAAAGAGTAAAAAAACTTTTTTGTTGGTAAGTGTGAAAAGGGTTAAGAGGGGGTTAAATCCAAAATATAATGGTAAAATGTGATCTAAAATTGTCCAAAATTTATTTTATGAGATTATTAGACTCATATTCATATTATATTATAATATTAATAATTTTGATCCATTTGGATATAAAAATTAATTTATATTAAACTAATATTTTAATAAATTCCAAGAGTTCCCATTCCCTCTCTTATAAAAGGGTATCACTTCTTCTCATTCCTTCACACTTAAAAGCTTTTTGGTTCATCCAATACCTACCCATATACCTTCCTAGAATCTATCCCCATGTTCTAGATTCCTTAGTTTTGGTATAACACCAATCATAGAGGTCTTAAGTTATTAAGAAAATGACACTTTCCAAAGATGTATAGTTTTTACCACATGTTCTAGTTTTATTTCTTCTCCACATCCTTCAAATATTATTCAAACATGATAAAATAAAAAAATATCCTATATATATTGAGATGTTATTATTTTAATTTAATAACATATATTCATCTCCAACCTCCATGAAACACGAAAGGAATTCATTGTTCGTGTGTACGGCGGACTACCACCTCGCGAACCAATGTAATTTATTTTCCATCACCATATCTCATGGATGGTTATAATGATGTATTGAAGTTATATATATTATAGTCATGAAATATTTATCATTTTTGAAAGATAATATCACATATATTTTCTTACCTTTCTATACATTAGAAAATGATAATGTCGTTCGTGCGTACATGTGGACTACCACCACAAAATGATGTGATTTTTTTTATCACCACATCACATGGATGATATATATAAGTATAATTAATGAAATAATATGATATTTATGATAAAATTATAATTATAGAAATATAAAATGACACTTACCTTCTTTTCATAATGATCGTTGAAAAATGAGAATTTTACTCATACGTATGTATGGCCTACCATCTCCGTGATTGTAACGTGGTTCATTTTTCATAATAATATTTAATGATTGGTTTTAAAAGCATAATTTATATATAAAAATGATAATTATTTCATGATTATTATTTTTTAGATGATGGAATAATGTCCTATTTTACTATAGTCAACTTACCAAAGTCATTTTGGACTTACGAACCAAATATTATCAAAACATCTGACGTGAACTTAAATGATTAAGTGATTGTTATAATATGGTAATAAGTGTGATAAAAGTAATAATAAACTTGAAAAAGGTTATCAATAAATTTAATAATTAACATAATTTTATTATTTAGGAAGATAAAGAACATATGTGATGAGTCAGACTCAAGGTAAGGGACACTTTGCTTTTAAAACCTCATTTTAAATGTTTTCAAGTTTTGTTTTATAAATATTTCTATTCCATGTTCATTTACTTATAAATGTTTCAAGAAAAATTATGATTTATACTTGAAGGGTTTATAAAGTTAATTTTTTAACATATCTGACTTCTTTACAATGTTTTTAAAAGAAATAATCTTTTTAATATTTTACATAAGGGACTTTATTTTTAAAAAACACTTTTAAAGTTTCCCTTAAAACTCTATTCTTATTCAATATCCATATTTTTTAAATTATTTTATGGATGTATTTATATGGACACAAAATAATTATAAATGACATTTTATATCACTTTTTACTTTCTTTCAAAGGATTTAAAAAAGAATCTTTTTATAGAATGTTTTTAATTTCTTTAAAAAAGAAAAAATTAACGTTCTATGTTAACATATATGGAGATAATGAATTTTCCCACTGCTATGACCATTATTTGATATTTTTATTTCTTTATAAGCTTCCATGTTCTATTCAATGAAAAGTCCACTTTCCCTTTGTTCTAGGAATTTTAGTTTTGAAGAATGGTTTTTAAAGAAAATGGATATATCAATATCTTAAAAAAAATATTATGGGTGAAAATAATTTTTTTATAATGTAAGATTTTAAGTATTTTATTATGGTTCTTGGTCATTTTTTATGATTATAGATGGTTTTGTTATAAACCTAAGGCAGGTATTCCTATTATATATCTCCAATGCATTAGGTAAAGGGATGGAGTTAACAAATTAGGTTTCTCCTAAGAGAATATAGAAATATAATATAATGGTTATTCCAAATATGGGACCGAGTTAACTGATTAGGTTTCTCTTAAGAGATTATGGTAATATACAATGATGGTTATTGCAAGTATAATTGTGATGGTTATTTCAAGTTTAATTGTGATGTTTACTCCAAGTATAAATGTCATGGTCATTTCATGTGTAACGGTGGGGGTTACTCTATAAATATGAGTGATAGGAAAATGATACTTCAAGTAACCTACATGTTTATCTATGATTTCTATGGGTTTTTATGGAAATTTTGTGATTTATCAAGGTAAGATAATGATCTTATGTTTTTAAAAAAGTTTTTTCTACTTCTTAAGCATGAAAAGTATACCTTTTTGAAAAAGTTGTTATACTTTTTTCATAATTTCAAAGAAACCTTTATGAGTTTTATTTTTTCTTAAATATTTATTAAGAAAAGTTTTATAAAAATATTTGAGTGGAGAAGTTTATTTATTGGGTACTAAAATGTTTATTTTAAAAACCCCAAAGTTTATTTTGGATAAAGGAAAACTTTTTATAAGTATTTATGGACTTATGGTTTCTTTATTTATTTGTATGTATCTTACTGATCTATTTGTTCTCATTTCACATTCTAAAATGTTTTTCAAAGGGTTTTAATGAGTAGGGACAAGGATGAGATCAAGATGAAAATTTTGAATATATGTCATGAAAAGAAACATGTTCTATTTTAAAAGTTTTGTTATATAGGAAAAATTAATACTAAGCCTAGTGTCCACTTTTAATGTATGAGTTTATTATGTATGAGTTATGAAAACTCAAAATCTAAAAGATATTTAGAAATGAAAGAAATTAAATTCTAGTTAAAGTCACTAGAGTATAAAATTTTTAAGGTCTGGTCCTAGTAGTTCGTATCAGAGCAGGGGTTTAGATAACTTTAGAGGTTAGGATGTTATCTAAACATTGGTTAAATATATTATATAACCACAAAGGATAGTATATTAGGGAGAATTTTGGTTATTTTGGATAAATAAAAAGAGTTGAAGATACCATGGTTAAGGATATACTAGTGTTTATCTTCCACATAAGATGGTTCATTATGATTTTATTGATATGATCACACTAACCTTTTCAGTTTTAGTAAATAGACAGATCTAGTATTCACCAAAGTAATAATGGATGTGATGGAAAATGTAGTGGTTCTCTAAATGGGATACCGAATGAAATGGGATATGTAATGAAAACTCTTGTGTCTATTATTAACCATCTATCACAAGTTATGATTAATAACATGAACTAAGGTGGGTTTCCCAACTCATCGAATAAGAGAGAAGTGAAGATCCATGGAAGTTCATGTGATAAAGATCATAAATGTTAAAATATAATATGACCTATGTTTCAATAATGTTGGAAGAAGCACCTGTGAAAATGTATTAAGAGGACAGGAAGATTTTTTTATGTGGTAAAGGTGGGCATAAAGAAATAATCTTATAAGGAAAAAGGGAAGAATTCAATTAACACCTTAAAGGGGAATAAAATTCTTCCCAGGGTGTCAATTTAATATTTTAAATGTTGGTAGTATGGATATTATGAAAATTGATGTCCTAGGTGGAAATCTCAAGAACAAGATCAGTAAGACCAAATGTCTAGAAAAGTCTAATGCCATTACAGTTGAAGACAAGGGAACTGAAAATGACATAGGAAAGGTATGGATTATATCTTGCCTTATGTTTTGATATTGTTGAATCTTAGGAAATGATTCATATTTTTTCTATAGGAATGAAGTATTAAGGAATAAGATGAAAAAACATCATTAATGGATTATAAAAAATATTGACTGATTAAGGTGTCAACATATAGGGATTTGAGAGTTATGATATAGTGTAATATTTAAGGTTGATTATAATTTCAAAGGCTTAGACACCCCTTTTGAGGTTTTATGTTATGGGAACACTTTATAAATACATTTATTGATTTTAGGTAGATTTTTTAGGTATATGTAACACTTAATTTTAACATGTGAAAATGTTATTTGAGGAATAATTTCTTTCCATTTTGTGGACATAGTTTAAATATATTGATAAACTTTAGGGTTTACATAATCATTGATTATTAAAGTTATTTTGAGGATTTTAATTATATTTTTGGGAATGTTATAGTAATTATATTGATATAGTTTTAGTAAAAGGACAACCCACATACCGTGCAATAACTTATCGCATTTGGTAAGGCCATGGGGCTTGAACCCGCAGCTGAAAGGAGACAAGGGTGTAGAATATACCACTAACCTATGTGATGTCCCAGTTAGAATGAAATCATTTACTTACTTAAATATTTTGAAAGATAATTATTAATTTTATTTTGGGAACATGTTTTTTCTATATAGATAACCATGGGATTTAAAAGTGATTTGATGATTAGGTGATTAATTTTATTTTTCAATTTCACTATTTTTAGAAACCTTATTTGATTAAGGTAAACTGAATCTTATGGGATTTTATTTGAGGATTAAATATTGAATTGTCTTTTGGAAGCATATACAATTTTATTTTGGCTTTATGGTAATTCAAGTTATTTATGGAAATGGTAAGAAAATTTTGGAGATTATACAATTAGGGCATATACATTTTTAGGTATGTGAATTTATATTAATTGAAGAAAAATATTAAATTTATTTTGGAAGAATATGTGATCAAATCCTTATAATTTTTGGGTTTCAACCTTAGTCTGGAATATTTTGAATAATATTAGGTTTATTTATTTATCTAATGATCTAAGTTAAATTTTGGATGTTATCAGTGAGGCTTTAGAGATTAATATTTTATTTCTTTATATGAAGTTTTATTATTTTAGGGAATTATCTTATCTTATTCTAATCATTTTTTGATTTGGTTAATGAATAAAGATAGTAAGTATAGATTTTATCCCTTTGTAAAAGTATATATCCTAATAAAAGTTGATTTTATTGCTTTAAGAATAAAAAAATCATCTTGAGTACTCATCGTTTGAAGAAAAAGAAGATATTGGGGTGGAAATTGATTAAAGGATAATTTCAAGTAAGTATATTTCCTTATTATTTTATTATATATGATAAAGTAATTCTTCAACTCTAGGAAAATGATATTGAAATAAAAATTTTATATTTTTTACTTTTTTTACTGAGAAATTAATAGTCTTATAACCCATCACAAATTTACGGGTTTTTTATGGTTAATTTTCTCATGATCATGTTCTCTATCACTCTATATCAGTCCTTGGGAATTAGTTTTCTCTTCTATGTCCTTATTTTCACTTCCCTCCATTGTTTTCCTATATGGAAACAAGTTTATTTTTTATTTGAGATGACCTTTTTATTTCTCTTTCCATCTCTTCAAGGATAAGTTTTATTAACCCTTTTTATGATGTTCGATTTCAAAAAAGATGTTTTAAAATTTAAACCTTTAATTACTGAGATCGATTTCAAAATTGTGAGGACACAATTTCTTAAATTAGGGGAGAATTTAATATCCTAATATTTTAAAAGAATGACTTTATTCAATATCATACAAAATATGCAACACTGAGTATTATCAAAACATGAAATATTATTATTTAAATAATATTGTTATAACCAAGCCATTAAATTGATGGGTATGAATAATATTAACTTATTTATGAAATATACATAAAGTTTCTAATCAATACTAATGTATTGATCAATTATTAGTATATAAGCACACAATTTTTAATAAATTTGTTTTATTCTTCAATGATATGTTCTCTTCAAAAAATAGTTTTTATTTCTTTTGGTGAGTGAATAATATAATTAATTTCTGGAAATTTGAAAAATTGTATTTGATAAAATAAATATAATTTTTGAAATCATCATATCAAAATTATCCTATGGTGAAATGTTTCTAAAAAGTTTAATTTTTCAATGAATAGTGAAAATACTCATTTTATTGAAAATAGTATTTTCTTATAAAGTATTTAAAAATAAAATTATATTATAGATTAGTTTTTAAATTTTATTAGTTCCTTTTTATTTAAAATAACCCAATTATGGTTTTTTAAATGAATTTTATACGTGAATTTAGTATAGAAACATATTATATTTAAAAGGGTATTTTTATGAAAATCCATTTTCCATCACATTTTGTTGGATTGATATTAAATTAAATTATGTCAATTCCATGTTTCGAATTTAGATAAATGGATTCCATATTTGAAATTATGAGTTCAAAATTTGGTAAATATGTTCCTTTTATTTTTAGTCATTATGAATAGTAACCATAGTGATTTTGTTGTCACGGTAAAGGGTAAATCGAGTAATTAAGAGTTAAAAGTAATATGATGAGGACTAGAAAATGAACCTAAAACTTGAATACATTTTATTAGATGATTCCATTTCATCCATACTCATCCAATATTTTATTACATGACCTTTTTTAATTTGGATGAGATAATGACCTTTACAATATTTTATATAAAGAAAAGTCAAAAATATCTCACTCTTGTTTTTTATAACTATAATATTTTTAACATGGGAATAATCAGAGGATATGTTCGATTATAAATAAACATTTTAAATATAAATGATTTATCTTCATCATTGTAATTTATTTGTAATTTTTAGTAAAGAAATATTTACCTTAAATGCTTATTGTAACGTCCCGGCTCGGCTGACCATCGAACCGGTGGCTGGACCGGTAGGTCACATGGCCTCAAGCGTGTCTTCTCGTACATCAAATATTGCCAACTAGCAACGAGGGTCTCAGGAGGTGATAGTGGTAAGACTATACCCTCATATCAGAGTAACACAGCGGTATTATCAGAGTAAATAATATTCAATAGTGGAAGCAGAAAAAAATTGAAAGACAGTAGTGAAAGATAATTAATATCCATTTCATAAAATGTGGCCAAAGCCAGTTTACAGGATACAGGGATGATGAATGATACAATGTGAAAACAGGAAACAATACAGCATGCTTTCAATACAATACAAAATAAATGAAGAAAATACAGCAAGGCCCGATGGGCAATCTCCTGAGCATCCCAAGCTCCCGCTTGGTCCTTTTCTCCTAACTCCTCAGGTACAAACAGCACAGAACATAACCTAGGTCTTTCAAGCAAGAAGGTATACTCGGGTACCCCGGTGCAATAGCGGCCCGAGTAGGGTGTGAGATATAAATCTCAGTAGGACGGCACCACCGGTGTCAAACCCAATCCAGATAGTGTACAATAATTAAACAGTGAGCAGGTATAGCAGGATTCAATAAGCAGAACAACATAGAATAAAAACACCCGTCCAGGTCCCCTAAGGACACCCGACGGCTATACCAGCTTTGGCTCATTGTCGGTAAAGTAACCTGATCATGTCACCATATATATATAAAAGCATTTAGATCATAGATGGCGTGGGGTAAGAATACCTCCCACCCATTAATCGAGATTAGTGGGCATGAGGTAAGAATGATTCTCGTCCCTATAGGTCAACTGGAAAGGGGTAAGAATGCCTCCCTTCCATACACATATCAAGATTAGCGGGCACGAGGTAAGAATGCATCTCATCCCTATAGTTCAACTGGAAAGGGGTAAGAATACCTCCCTTCCATACACGTATTGAGATTAGTGGGCACAAGGTAAGAATTTTTCTCGTCCCTATAGGTCAACTGGCAAGGGGTAAGAATGCCTCCCTTCCATACACGTATCGAGATTAGCAGGCACGAGGTAAGAATGCTTCCCATCCCTATAGGTCAACTGGAAAGGGGTAAGAATGCCTCCCTTCCATACACGTATATAGATCACATCTGGCATGGGGTAGACATGCCTCCCACCCATACTCAAAATAAGCTCGCATGGGGTATGCATGCCTCCCATCCAAAAACATACACAGAAGATAGCATGGGGTATGAATGCCTCCCATTCATAAACATACACATTCACCATCAGTTTCATATCACAATGCATAAGGCAGTACCTCTTATGCATTTCAAGTAAACACATCAAATTTACAAACATCCATAATCACTCATAATCATTATCACAATTACATTAGAATGCATAAGGCAGTACCTCTTATGCATTTCAAATAGAAATACTACATTCATAATCTACACATTCATCATCAGTTTATATCACAATGTATAAGACAGTACCTCCTATGCATTTCAAATAATCATTCCATCTAGTTTCCTAAACCTGGAAGGACGATTAGTAATACGAGCGTCATAGTCATTTCACTTAGTTGCCACCATCTCATTTAATCCATTCTAATCAAATTCATTTAACCCCCTTATCTTAAGGGAAATTACAATTACATGTTATGCCGAAACTAGTTAGGTGCTTAGGGAAACAAGTGTCAGATCACTAAGGGCAATCCATTTAGGAACATTTCTGAAGGCCATATCAAGAAAAGTTACACACCAAACATGATTTCAAAGTATGAGCATGGAACCAAGACAAATAGAGCAGGAAAGCATGTAAGTTTACTTCCTACTTTTGTCTTGAAGACAGCGCACCTCTGATCGAGGGGTTTTATTATTAAATCGTTAGTTTAGTGACCAAACAACCTCTTTAATCTTGTTCCTGCAATTCACATGATTTTCACAGAAGCATTTAATCGACTAAACTTGCATAATTAAAATACTAAAACAATGCACTATTAAACTCTTTAAATGCTTCACTTTAAATTAAAGGGCAAGGAGAAGAATCCTACCTCAAGGTGGATTCATCCGTCCAATCCGGCTCTTGGCGCTTTCTAACTAAGAGTCTTTGCTGCTCCCCCACGAGGCATATGTGATTTCACATATGACCTATGCCTACACAGGCAAGCCTCCTAAGCTTCGAAAAATAAAAACCATTCCAAAAGACCAATGCACAAGGAAAAACAAACCAGGAGCTCTTTAACAACCTAAGACATTAATTGGAAGCTACAAAAACCAAAAACGGGTAAAACCCTTACCTCAGAAACAAACCGGCGGATCGAAATCACCGCAATCCACCTCACCTTCGGCGGCAGATGTCGTACGCACACCAATAAGGTCCCGGGGGACCTTCCACACAACCCTGGAACAAGCGGAACAAGAAAGAACCTGAAATCAACCAAACCTTAAACCTAGGGATATTTAGCCAAACCACAAATAGGGCAAGGAAATCCCTAAAATTGGCCAATAAGGGAGGAGGAAGGAGGGAGAAGACTTACCATGGAGATTATAGGAAGAAACGCCAAGGAAAATAGAGGAGAGGAGGTCCGGTTGAAGGAGAGCTCACGCGAGGCCGAGGCGCTATGGGAGGAGGGGGTGTGTCACGTGGTCTGCCGAGAGGAAGGTGAGGGAGAGTCTTTTAGTTTATCTTTTATTTTTAAATTCATTTTAAATATTTTAAAAAACCCAAAATAGGGCACGCGCACGGTTTGGTCCGCACAGTTTGGAAAACCGTGCGCCAACCGTGCATCCCCCACTGGGCACCCAAGCCACCCCGCACGGGCTGGCCGCACAGTTTGGGGAACCCGTGTGCAGGCCGTGCGGACTCCTCTATCTCCCTAATTTAATCCGCACAGTTTGGGCCACACGGTTTGGGAAGTCGTGCGCCAACCGTGTGCCTTCTGTTGTTCTCTAAAAACCAGCCTCCTTCAGGTACGACGCACCCGAAACACCTTGAGACACTTGGGAAACTTCTCGGGCCTTCGCCCAACCCCAAAAACATTGAAAAGAAGGGTTCAAACCTTTGGAAGTTGGTTCCGAATCCTGGTCCTAAATTTGACCGGTTCAGTAATTGAAAAAGTTCAAATTCATTCACTTTTTAACCCGGTTCAAAACTTGGGTCATTACAACCTTCCCACCTTAAAACTTATCATTCCCAGGAAGCCTTCGGGAACAACGCACACCTCACTCGACCTACAAGGGTCGTGAAGCTTCGTTCAAATGATCACGTTAGGTTTCCAAACGTCCTATGCGCCAACAGACATCAACTTAAGCACACGGTACATAAGTCGTCAACACCCGAGCCAACGCTCGTTTTCCAACCGAAACACCCAGACGACTCTTACTTGATCCCATCATACCAGAGACACCATCTCACCATCATCTCGTCAAGCAACTAATCAAAGGTACTTCCCACCTTAGATTTTAATGTTAAGAGGTCAAAACTCAAACCACAACTCCACCACCTTTCAAAAGAACTTTCAAAAGCATGCTCTAAGCGTTCCAAAGACGCACCTAGCATGATTTTGAAATGATATAACAGTCGATTTCCCCATCGACCTCAAGGCCCAAGTCGAAAAGTGTCAAGACACTCTGGATGACTACTCACGAAGATGCACGGCTTAGACGGTTGATGTTTTATAAGCTTAATCGTGACGCCATTTTCCGAGACATCACACATTTCCCACGAGGACGTTCACCGAAGCTCATGCCCAACTTCCATTGACATCCCTAAGATCAAACCATGAAGGTAACCACGCATCTCGCGTGCAACGCTGAAAGAGAACAACCAAAAGAGCACAACATCTTTTAAAAAAATTAGCACGGCGTAAGACCGACGCTCCCTTAGTGCATCCAGGACGAAAACAAGATAGGGGACATGCTCGTCACATAACAGAGTACACTAAGAGGATTTTAAAAGGATTCCAGTTAGTCATACCCAAAAACTGGAAAGGAGAACATTCGAACCACCCCTGGTCGACTCTAAAGAACAAACTCGACTTCACCTCCCGACACAACAAGATTTCATAAACTGATCACAGTGCCTTTTTCCCACATAAGGCATTCTGTGATCATTCATGATTTACCACCGAATTCCTCCATGACCAACAGTGTTTCTTAAAAGGGGTTGCATACACTGCCAACCAGATCAAAGCCCTTCTTGACGTGTTCCTTCTACCCGGAAGAACACGCTTCACTAAACTGACACGATGCTTCCCACCTTAGAAGCATTGGTGTCACCAAAAGAAGAAAATACCAGCTTCTCATAAGTGAACTAGTTCATAATGATTAAATGGACGTGTGTTGATCCTCCGAGCCACGATCACCACGTCGAAACACCCAAAAAATCCAAAGCAGCAAGACCGGCGTGTGAACCACCCGAGTCTTTCGAAAATCATTCCGAACATTGGGACAACTTGATTCTCAAACGCTCAGGTCACTCTACCATGGAGATGACCCAAGACCGTACACAGCAGCACAGGAGATTTAACTAAAAGTCGTATTACCTTATACGGCCGTTCACATGGACGATGACTTACCAATCGTCCATTACATAAGGAGTCAAACGACCAACAAGCAACCAACCATGCCCAAGGAATGTCTATAGAGCATTACCCAATGCTCAATTCCATAACAAGATCAAAAGAAGCATGACCACCCGTCCAAACAAGGGCGTCATTGGAAATTGAAAGTCCTACAAGGGAAAACGGCTCCCGAACGATACCAAACGTCTGAAAGCTTTTCGCACAAGAAAGACACTGAAACACTAAGGGTTCTACCTACCACAGGCTATCCCCTCACGTAAAACAAGCATAGAACCAAGCACTTGGTCACGCCCAACAAAAGTCATCTAGCTCAAGCCTAACATTCAAGTAATTTTCCAAAAGAAAACAAACACCCATGGAAAACACCTACGGTTCTGTCTCAATAAACTCACAAGAAAGACTTAACTTACCCTCACAAAAGGTTTCAAAGGAGGACACCACTACAGGATCCTTTTCCAAACCCTTTATATTTAAACACGTTCATTCTTTTAATCACTTTAAAAGACTCAATTCAAAACTGCAAGTAACCTTTCAAAACCAAAAAATCACTAGGCACTTGATCATTTTTTTAACAAATAGCTCAAAGAAAAGCAGGCAAGTCTCAACAAACTCCCTTTTAACCATTAAACATTTATCATATATCCCGTCTTATTCCAGCAATTTTTCATAATAAATTCATTTGAAACAAATCAGGTGACCTATGAGGGTCCCAACAAGCCAATTCATATCAAATCAAAACCAAACATATTTCACACAAATAAGCATTTCACAAAGCATGCTGCCATCACATTCATTATGGGTTTCCATTTTCCAACTCATGAAGCGCCCATACACTCCATGGGTTGAAATTTGGCTCCCATTAGACGAAACAAATTACATTCCAGAATTAAACACGCTCAAAGTAATCATCCAGTCATACGGGTGGCCACATACCAATCTGTAAAGCGCCCATACACTTTACAGTTTGGAATTTGGCTCCCTTTAATCAAAACCAAACTCATTTTACAATTTGAATTTAGTAGCCCCTTTTTCTAGAAATTCAATCACACAGGTTACCCTTTTCCAGCTATAAGGCGCCCATATACCTTGCAACTGAAAATTGGCTCCCATCGTAATTGCAATCATTTAATTTGGTCAAAGAAACCAATTCCATATTAACTGAACCTAGCATGTTATCGAAAGCAGTAACACAGAAACATGCTATATCACAGAACCATGGAATAACTACCACAGAACCTATCACAATAGCAGGCATCAACTAATGCATCCTAGATGGCATGGAATAATGTATGGCATGTGATTTCTAAAAAAGTGCATATATGATACATGAAATGGAATACCCTTATATCATCGGGTTACAAAAGAAATGGAACCCACAATTGCATCAACAGTATCAACAGAAACCATGTGCATCACCCAATGGTGAAATCAAATCAACCGTAATAATAAAAATCATTAAAATAACAATTTCATTCGAGACAATTTGTCTTTTCCCTATACATGGGTTAGCTACTCCCGAGCATAGCTTATTACCAAATTCCATCTCTTTCATATCCCTGTCTACTGTCACTAAATATTAAAACAAACTAGAAAAAAGAAACTCCTCTGATGCCACTTTGTAACATTCCGACCCAGCTGACCATCGAACCGGTGGCCGGACCGGTAGGTCACATGGCCTCAAGCGTGTCTCCCCATACGCCAGAGGCTGTCGAATAGAAACGAGGGTCTCAGGAGGTGATAGTAGGGAGACTATACCCTCATATCAGAGTAACACAGCGGTATTATCAGAGTAAATAATATTCAATAGCGTAAGCAGTAAACAATTGAAAGACAGCAGTGAAAGAAAATTAATATCTATTTCATAAAAGGTGGCCAAAGCTAGTTTACATGATACAGGGATGATGAATGATACAATGTGAAAACAGGAAACAATACAGCATGATTTCAATACAATATAAAAGAAATGAAGAAAAGACAGCAAGGCCCAACGGGCGATCTCCTGAGCATCCCAAGATCCCGCTTGGTCCTTTGCTTCGAACTCCTCAGGTACAAACAGCACAGCACACAACCTAGGTCCTGCAAGCAAGAAGGTCTACTCAGGTACCCCAGTGCACTCATCCAGGTTCCCTAAGGACACCCGATGGCTATACCAGCTTCGGGTCATTACCGGTAAAGTAACCTGATCATGTCACCATATATATATAAAATAATTTAGATCATAGATGGCATGGGGTAAGAATGCCTCCCACCCATTAATCGAGATTAGCGGGCACGAGGTAAGAATGATTCTCGTCCCTATAGGTCAGCTGGAAAGGGGTAAGAATGCCTCTCTTCCATACACGTATCAAGATTAGCGGGCATGAGGTAAGAATGTTTCCCGTCCCTATAGGTAAACTAGCAAGGGGTAAGAATGCCTCCCTTACATACACGTATCGAGATTAGCGGGCACGAGGTAAGAATGTGTCCCATCCCTATAGGTCAACTGGAAAGGGGTAAGAATGCCTCCCTTCCATACATGTATATAGATCACATCTGGCATGGGGTAGACATGCCTCCCACCCATACTCAAAATAAGCTGGCATGGGGTATGAATGCCTCCCATCCAAAAACATACACTAAAGATAGCATGGGGTATGAATGCCTCTCATTCATAAACATGCACATTAGCCATCAGTTTCATATCGCAATGCATAAGGTAGTACCTCTTATGCATTTCAAGTAAACACATCAAATTTACAAACATCCACAATCACTCATAATCATTGTCACAATTACATTAGAATGCATAAGGCAGTACCTCTTATGCATTTCAAATATAAATACCACATTCATAATCTACACATTCATCATTAGTTTATATCACAATGCATAAGGAAGTACCTCCTATGCATTTCAAATAATCATTCCATCTAGTTGCCTAAATCTGGCAGGACGATTAGTAATATGAGCGTCATAGTCATTTCACTTAGTTTCCACCATCTCATTTAATCCATTCTAATCAAATTAATTTAACCCACTTATCTTAAGGGAAATTACAATTACACGTTATGCTGAAACTAGTTAGGTGCTTAGGGAAACAAGTGTCAGATCACTAAGGGAAATCCATTTAGGAACATTTCTGAAGGTCATATCAAGAAAAGCTATGCACCAAACATGATGTCAAAGTATGATCATGGAACCAAGACAAATAGAGCATGCAAGCATATAAGTCTACTTCCTACTTTTTTCTTGAAGACAGTGCACCTCTGATCGAAGGGTTTTATTATTAAATCATTAGTTTAGTGACCAAACAACATCTTTTATCTTGTTCCTGCAATTCACACGATTTGAACAGAAGTATTTAATTGACTAAACTTGCATAATTAAAATACTAAAACAATGCAGTATTAAACTCTTTAAATGCTTCACTTTAAATTAAAGGGAAAGGAGAGGGATCCTACCTCAAGGTGGATCCATCCGTCCACTCTGGCTCCTGGAGCTTTCTAACTAAGAGCCGATGTTGCTCCCCCACGAGGCATATGTGATTTCACACACGACCTATGCCTACACAGGCAAGACGCCTAAGCTCCGGCAAAGCAAAACCATTCCAAAAGCCCAACGCACAAGGTGAAACATACCAGGAGCTCTTTAACAACCTAAGACATTAATTGGAAGCTATGAAAACCAAAAACGGGTAAAACCCTTACCTCGTAAACAAACCGGCATATCGAAATCACCGCAATCCACCTCGCCTTCGGCGGAGGATGTCGTACGCACACCAACAAGGTCCCGGGGGACCTTCCGCACAAACCTGGAACAAGTGGAACAAGAAAGAACCCGAAATCAACCAAACCCTAAACCTAGGGAGATTCGGCTGAACCAAAGGAATCCCTAAAATCGACCAAAAAGGGAGGAGGAAGGAGGGAGAAGACTTACCATGGATATTATAGGAAGAAACGCCAAGGAAAATGGAGGAGAGGAGGTCCGGCCGAGGGAGGGCTCGCGCGAGGCCGAGGCGCCATGGGAGGGAGGGGGTGTGTCACATGGTCTGCTGAGAGGAATGTGAGGGAGAGTCTTTTAGTTTAGGTTTTATTTTTAAATTCATTTTAAATATTTTAAAAAACCCAAAACAGGGCACGGAGCACGGCTTGGGCCGCACGGTTTGGAAAACTGTGCGCCAACCGTGCGTCCCCCACTGGACACCCAAGCCACCCCGCACGGGCTGGTCGCACAGTTTGGGGAAACCGTGCAGAGGCCGTGCGGACTCCTCTGTCTCCCTGATTTAAGCCGCACGGTTTGGGCTGCACGGTTTGGGAAGCCGTGCGCCAACTGTGCGCCTTCTGTTGTTCTCTAAAAACCAGCCTCCTTTAGGTACGACGCACCCGAAACACCTCAAGACACTCGGGAAACTTCTCGGGCCTTCGCCCAACCCCAAAAACTTTGAAAAGAAGGGTTCAAAACTTCGGAAGTTGGTTTTGAAGCCTGGTCTTAAATTCAACTGGTTCAGTAATTGAAAAAGTTCAAATTCCTTCACTTTTTAACCCGGTTCAAAATGCGGGTCATTACACTTGCACAATGCTGACATAGTAATTATTCAATTAATAGAAAAATCGAATAAATAGTATTAAAAATATTAAAAGTAATATAATTTGAGATAATTAATTTGATTCAAAAAAATTATATATAAATAAAACATTTGATGGATGTAATGAAATATTTGGTTCAAATTTCATTTATTTTCTTGACGTTATTAAAATCAAAGTAATGAATAGTTCTAAAAATTGATATTAATGAAATTTTATAATAAATAATATTTTATTAAATGATATAAAATTCATAAAGATCTTATATTTGGAAAAGTGATTAGGATAAGGTTTATGATATCAACCACGGTCCATTTATGAGCTATTTTTTCATTTATAATAACTATCTTGACCCTCAAAGAGTAAAAAAAACTTTTTCATCACGGTAAGTGTGAAAATAGTTACTGGGGGGTTAAAACCAAAATATAAAGGTAAAAATATGATCCAAACATGTAAAAAAATTGTTTTATGATATTATTTCAACTCATCCTCATATTAACTTTGAATCTTATCAATTTGGAGCCATTTGGACATCAAAATTAATTTAATATTTTATGAAATTCCAAGAGTGTCTCTCCCCTCTCTTATAAAGAGGCACCACTTCTTCTCATTCCTTCGCACTTAAAAAAATTTTGGTTCGTTCATACACTACAAAAATAAATTCCTCAAATCCCACTCCATGTTCTAAAGGCCTTAGTTTGGGTAGAATATCAATCATACAGATCTTAAGATATTAAGCAAATGAAACTTTCCAAAGAAGAGGTATAGTTTTTAACCACATGTTTTAGATTTATTTACTCTTCCAAATCCTTAAAATATTCTTCAATGATGCTAAAATAATAATTCCAGTATCCTCTATATACTGAGATTTATTATGTTAATGGAATAACCTATATCCATCTCCAACCTCCACCAAATGAGAAAGGAATTCATCATTCATGTGTACGGTGGACTATGGTCTTGCGAATCGATGTAATTCATTTTCCATCAGTGTATCCCATGTATTGTTATAATGACATATTTAATATATATATATGATATTAATGACATATTTATCATGTTTTAAAGATAATATAACACATATTTTCTTACCTTTCCATACACTAGAAAATGATAACACTGTTTGTGCGTATGTGTGGACTACCACCTCCACGAAGTGATATGATTCGTTTTTCATCACTACATCACATGGATGATATATATAAATATAATAAAATAAATAATATCATATTTATGATATTATGACCATTCTGGAAATATAAAATGATACTTACCTTCTTTTCATAATGATCGTTGACAAATGGAAACTTTACTCACGTGTACGTACAACCTATCATCTCCATGATTGTAACATAGTTCACTTTTCATAAACATATTTCATGATTGACTTTAAAATTATAATTAATGTATAAAAATGATAATTATTTCATGATTATTATTCTGGATATGATGGAATAATGACCTCTTTGGCCATTGTCAACTTACCGAAGTCATTTTGGACTTATGAACTAAATGTCGTCAAAACATCCGATGTGAACTTAAATGATTAAGTAATTATTATAACATGGTAATAAGTGAGATAAAAGGAATAATAAACTTGAAAAAGTTTCTCAGACAAGTAAATAATTAATATAAGTTTATTATTTAGGAAGATAAAGAACATATGTGATGAGTCGAACTTAAGGTAAGGGACACTTTACTTTAAAAACCACATTTTAAATGTTTTTTATTTTATAAATATTTCTCTTCCATGTTCTTGTCCTAAATGTTTTAATAAAAATTGTGATTTATACTTAAAGGGTTTATAAAGTTCATTTTTGAGCATATTTTTCTTCTTTATAATTTTTTTAAAATAATCTTTTTAAGATTTTATGTAAGAGACTTTCATATTAAAAAATCATCTTTTAAAGTTTCCCTTATAACTTGATTTTTCTTCCATATCCATATTTTTAAAATTATTTTATGGATGTATTTATATGACCATAAAATAATTATAAAGGACATTTTATATCACTTTTGACTTTATTTTAATGGTTTTCAAAAATAACCTTTTTACAAAATGTTTTGACTTTCTTTACAAAAGACAAAAATGAATGTTCTATTTTAACATATACGGCGATAATGACTTTTCCTGCCATCATTACTATTATTTTATGTTTGGATTCCTTTATAATATTTTATTTTTTATTCAAATAAAAACCTTCTTTCCCTTTGTTTAGGGAAATTTAGTTTTGAAAAATGGTTTTTAAAGGAAAGGGATATATCAGTATCTGAGAAAATTTTCTTATGAGTGTAAAGAAAGTTGTTATAATGCAAGATTTTATGTATTCTGTTATAGTTATTAGACATTTTTTGTGATGAAGGGTGGTTCCATTATAAAATGAAGGCAGGTGATCCCATTTTATCTCTCTAATTCATTATGTAAATGGATGGAGTTAACTGATTAGGTTTATCCTAATAGAATAAGGGAATCGATTATGATGGTTAATCCAAATATGGAATGGAGTTAACCTATTAGGTTTCTCCTAAAAGATTATGGGAATATATTGTGATGGTTATTCCAATTATAATCATGATAGTTATTTCAAGTGTAACTGTAATGGTTACTCTAAGTATAATTGTGATGATTATTCTATATGTAACCATGAGAGTTACTTCATAAGTAAGAGTGATATGAAAATGATGCCTCAAGTAAGCCACATGTTTTATTTAAGCTTTATATGGGTTTTTATAAGAATCATATGATTTTTCAATGTAAGATAATGATCTTATGTTTAAAGAAAAGTATTTTCTACTTATTATGGGTGAAAATTATAACTTTGGGAATAAATTATTATGAGTTTTTCATGATTTCAAAAAAAACTTTAAGATTTTTATTTTTCCTTAAAGATTTCTTATAAAATGTTTTATAAAAAATTTTGAGCAGAGAATTTGATTTATTGGGTAATAAAATATTTATTTAAAAAACCCCAAAGTTTATTTTTGAAAAAGACAAACTTTTTATAAGTATTTGTGGAATGACGGTTTCTTTCTTTCATTTTTATGTCCCTTACTAAGCTTTTTTTACTCATCCCACCTTTTAAAATGTTTTTTATAGGGTTTTAAGGATGAGTAGGGACAAGGATGAGGTCAACATGAAAATTATGAAGATGTGTCATGAAAATAAAACATGTTCCATTTTAAAGTTGTTTTGTGGTAAAAATGAATGCTGAGTAGAAGTGTCCACTAGTAATGTATGGGCCTATTATGTATAAGTTATGACCTAATTATCTAAAACTCTATACCAAAAAGATCTTTGGGAATGTAAGAAAATAAATTCTAGTTAAAGTCACTAGAATATATAATGTTTAAGGTCGGGTCCTTGCATCAGAAGTTTTATCTATTGAGGAATTTTTCTCAATGAGGTGAAGTCGAGGTGAGTAGAGTATCCATGGAGGAAAATGTGGAAGACCCCTTAACCAAGGCTTTATCTTAGCAAAGGCATGAGTATCCTGTGAGATCTAGTGGACTGAAAGTTATTGTCGGTTGGATCTAGTGAAAGTGGGAGTTTGTTGGAGTTAGTGCCTTATAACCAACTTGTTTAGTACTTGATTATAAGTTTTCATTATTAATGAAGTTTTCTTATCACATTATTATTGTTCCTCTGCATGAAATTTGTATGTGATAATGTCCTAAGAATATATGTCATGCTGAAAGGTCATAACAGTTCCCCACTATGATGAAAACCTAGATGTTCCATGACATAATTCTTGAATATAGTTCTATGGTCGGATGATATAGTATAATGGGACATAGATTATACAGACTATCAGAGGTAGGAAGATCATAATACATTGAGACATCTTCACATAATGTTCACCCTTGGTAATCTCCAAGATAGGAGATTATGATAATAGACTTGTTAATGTAAAATATACATTTTCATGTGTCATTGGATGTTCCTATATGTGACGTCTCAGGTATATTTCACTCATAAGTAACTGAACTTGGTTGGCCACATGGATTCAAGTGCATCGCCCCATATGTCGGGGGCTGCTAATTAGCAGAAAGGGTCTATGATGGTGCAATGGGGAGACTATACCCTTGTGTCATAGTAGAGCACAATGGTAGATAACATACAAAATAGCAAAGGAAAGATAATAAAACAGTGGAAGCGTAATATCTAGAATAATAATAATCAATATGACAACATCACTTTAAATAAAAAAACTGGTGTAAATAATGGTAGAACTACATCCAGTGTCATATACAAAAATGATGATCATGTCAAGCCATAAAAAATGGGGATCAAGGGAATAGGGAAATAGTCATATACAACATGATACACAAAAAAGGACAAAAATACCCAAAAGCTATTTATAATAGCATCACGAGTATAAGCTCAGCCCACTACTCCAGTACTCTATCCTAATATAGAAAATCAAGCATCCAAAGCTAGACCCTTTCCCTTGTTCCTACCTGCAACCAATAATTCTGTTTGGGTACTAATTGACAAACCGAAAAGGGTGTAAGATATACTCAGTAGGCCATCACCAACGGTGTCTATAACAAATTCATCCAGTGCATATAATATGTATAAGTGCACATGTATAATAGTAATAAAGTTGTAAATGATAATGTAAAAACAACCCAATATACAAGTTCTTGATGTATCAATAAGTTTATAAATGATGAAGAACTGTATACAAGAGTAAAGCATTAGCTACGACATACATCGGGTGTGTCAAGTATCAGACCTATGAGGTCCAATACCCAAGGCCATTGACCAAGGAATCCTCTTTGAGTCCATGGATCTCATCCATAGAAAAATTGATATAATGTAGACCTACATGGTCCAGAAACCCAGGGCCCATGACTGAGGCGTCCTCTTCGAGTATGATGAGCATCTCCAATGGTGCTCGGTAAGGACTTGGGTGGAGCCCAAGGAGAAAGTCTAAGGAGATCCAAGCAAGTCAGATCTAAGGTAATAATCCAAGGTATCTAATGTAAGTAAATCGTCGGTTCCATATCAGAGTATCCATCATTGAAACATTTTGTATAAGGGATCAAGAGGCCATGTTAGTGTTCATGCCCTTTTATCATTTTAATTATTCACATTCATTTCATAAATCAATTAACTTCAAAGTGATAAAAAATGAGGTTCATGTTAACGTCCATGCCACATCACCAACCATTTACATTAAAAGAATAAGACAAGAGATTATCCATATCAATTAATCCATTTCATCATCCCTTTCATTTGTAAATAACAAGGTTCCATAAGAGGTATTTACACTTTAACTTTCTTTTTTAATTCATACACGGATTCCACTCATGGGTAGCGAGCACAACACACCCAAAGGGGTGACATGGTCATAGGAATTCAAAAGAACCCACCTCAAGAGGTGGTTCGGGTTGAATTTGGCGGCCTCCAACCTTGTCAAAGGAGAAATGGAACATCAAAACATGTTTTACAACATTTAATTTAAGGTATTACTCATTTTAAAAAGCAATGTTCAGAAGGTATGGAATGTGTCACTACGGTGTGAACTATAACCATCGAGACTTTAAGGGAAAAGGTATGGACCACCTACCTTAGATGGGTATAAGACTCATCATCTGTTATCGGGCTCTAACTTGAGCTAGAACGGAATAAATTGATGAAATAGACGAATACTCTAAAAATAGGGCATATTAGCACACATGGATTTAGCATTCCAAACAGTGAGATAAAAAAATAAAGTAAGGAAGAGTATTGAAGATCTTACTGATAAGGATCCAATGTGATAGCCAATACTTGAATTTGAGCTCGAATGAAGGAGTTATCAAAATACCTTGGAGGATAATAAGAGGCTTCCAATGTATGGGAGGGGGTTGTTGTATGTGGGATAAATAAGGGAGGAATAGGGAAATAATTAACTTAAAGGGGGGAGGTAGAATGGGAATTTAACCCATTTTTTAATGGCATGTGGTTTGGCCGCATGGTTGGACAAATCGTGCGTCAATTGTGTGCACTCATTTCCTAGGGTGGCACCCCCTCGCATGGCTAGGCACGTGGTTTTTCAAACCGTACATATCACCTCTGCAACCCATATACACCAAATTGCATGGATTTGAATCCTAGGGTGCATGATTTGACAAACCATGTGTCACCCTCTAGGGCTTGCACAATTGAGGGTCACAGTTAGCACTAATCGTTTGCTAATTTTTCTCCACACCGGTTTCTCCCAAAAAACGGAGCTCCAAGCTCTGAATAAGCCATATGAACCCTTCCTTAACTCTTAAAAACTTTTATTAGAGTAATAAAAAGAGGTTTAAATAGTTATTTAAAGAATTTTTACCTCTCTAAAAATCCAAGATCTTACAACCTCCCATCCTTAAAACAACCCATAACTGAGTTTCCCTTTTAATAGTGGTTGATCAGCATCTAAGAATAGTTCTAACTACTGAACATTTATGTTGGCTTCTCACTCCCAAGTCTCATCATATACATGATCATTCGGACATAGCACCCTTACCAAAGGAACCGACCTACCTCAAAGAGACTTCATGCTCCGATCAATAATACATATTGAATATTCCTTGAGAGAAGCATCAAAATCCAACTCAAACTCATTAGTATGAAGGATATGAGACGGATATGAATAGTAATTGTTAAGTTTTGAAACATAGAAGATGTCATGTTTGGTCTGGTACCTTTGAGGTATCTATAACTAATAGGATAATGTCCCGACTCTCTCCAAAATCCCAAAGGGTCCAACGAACCTAGGTGTCAGCTTCCCTTGTTTTTTAATTCATCATTTCCCTAATCTATGTGAAACACATAAGAAAGCTCGATTTCCCACCTCAAACTCCAAAGGTCGATGGAAATAATCGGCATAAAACTTCTACCTAAACTGAGTTATAGCCATATGCTTCCTGATATGCTATATCAGCTATGATGTCTCCTGAATGAGATGATGTCCCAATAGCATTGTTTCACCTACCTCTAACTAGCATAGGGGTGAATGGAATAGCCTACCATATAAGTCCTCATAAGGATCCCTCTATATAGCCACTTGGAAGCATTTATTGTAATAAAACTCATAAAGAGGTAAATGTGTCTCCCAACAACCTCCAAAATCAAGGATGCATGCTTGAAGCATTTCCTCTAACATCTGAATCATACGCTCGAACTGACCATCAGTCTGAGGGTGATAGGTTATACTTAGCAGTACCTATGAACCCAAGGCCTTCTGCAATACCTAATAGAATTGTGATGTAAAATGAGCATCTCTGTCTGATATTATGGTATATGGAACTCCATGAAGGTGTATGATCTCCCTGACATATAGCCTCCCTAGTTCGTTCACTTAAAAGGTCTCTCAAATTGGAAAGAAATGGGATAACTTCATCAGCCTATCAATGATCACCTGTACTGCATCACAACCTCAAGTTGACCTAGATAAGCCCATCATAAAATCCATAGTGATGTTGTCCCATTTCCACTTAGGAATGGGTAACGGCTATAAAAGTCTCATTGGTCACTGGTGTTCTTCCTTCACCTTCTGAAAGGTGGAACACCATGTGAAAAAACAAGCTATCTCCATTTTCATACTAAGCCACCAATACTGGTAGCATAGATCGTGGTACATCTTCATAAGACTGGGATGTACCGCCCAAGAAGAGGCATGAGATTCTCACATCAATTCCTCTCAGATGTCTCTAAGAACCTAGACACACCCATGACAATGTAAGATCTCATCCCTGTCAACGACCCAACCAGGTTGTGGATCCTCAACCGAAACACTCTCCCGTAGGACCAAGCCCTTGGGATCATAAAGTTGTCTCATCTTCACTCTATCTAGATGTAAAGAGGTCACTGTCAAAGCTATAAGAATAGGCTACTTGTGGAACTCCGGAACCTCCAAATGTATCTTAGAAAATAATTCCATCAACTATCATTCACTACTAGCATCCTGAACTGCTTACATCTAAGTATTTCATCTCACAGAATCAGCAACGGCATTGCCCTTCCTAGGCGTATACATAAGATCAATGTCGAATGATTGTAGGTATTCAAACCACCTTTGTTGTCTAAGATTCAAATCGCATTGTGTGAATATATATTTGAGTATTTTTTGATCTGTATATACAACAAACTTCTATCCTAATAAATAATTCCTCCAACAAAGAAAGGCATGTATCATAGCTGCTAGATTGAGATCATGTGTCGGGTAATTCTGCTTGTGAGGTCTCAACTGATGAGGCCAGTATGCGACAACTTGATCTCCCTATACCAAAACATCTCCTATCCCAATGCCTGATGCATCATAGTAAACTGTATAGCCTCTTCCAGGCTTAGGTAAAATCAAGATCGATGTTGAAGACGGCCTTCCATTCAACTCCTGAAAGGCTCCATCACATGCTTCATACCATATAAACTTGACACCTTTCTTGGTCAAGCCCATGAATAGTGTTGTAAGATGTGTGAAATCATGTATAAAGAACCTATAATAACTAGACATCCCCAAGAAACTCTGTACATAAAATACATTCTTGGGATTATCCTAGGAAACCACGGATCTCACCTTCTCTGGGTTAATAGATACCCCTATCTCTGAGATAATGTGACCTAGGAAGTAGACATTATTGATCCAAAAGTGTCATTTTGTGAGCTTAGCATACATTTGGTTCTCTCTCAGTGTATTCAGTACGATCTCAAGATATTTTTCATGGTCATGTCAAGTATGGGAGTACACCAAGATTTCATCCACGAAGACTACCAAAAATGAATCCAAATATGGGTGGAAAATCCAATTCATCATAGCCATGAAAACTTTTGGCGTGATCATGAGACCGAACGACATAACCAAATAATCATACAATACATATCTACTACGGAATGTTCTATGTTGTATATATAACGATCTAAAATATACCCGGTGATAGCCTAACCTTAGATCAATCTTAGAGAAGACCATCTCTCCTTGGAGCTGGTCAAAGAGTTCATCAATATGAGATAAAGGGTATCAGTTCTTCACGGTAAGCTGATTCAATATTTGATAACCAACACACAACATAAGGGTTCCATCTGCCTTCTTCGTCAAAAGCATGAGAAAACCCCAAGTTGAAGTACTTGGTTGTATAAAAACCTTAGCTTCCAAGTCCTCTAGCTATCTCTTGAGTACCTACAAATCAGTAGTAGTCATCCTATAAAGAGGAATGGATATTGGTGTTGCTCATGGAACTAGCTCAATAGTAGACTTCACCTATCTTGCAAGAGGTAACCTGGAAAGATCATTGGGAAATAAGTATATGAAACGATCTACTACAAGAGGGAAATCTTCCTAACGTATTCCCTGGTCATCCAAATAAAGGCTATCAATCTAGGTTGTCACTCCTCCCAGCCCACTATGCTTGAGTCCAGCTTGACTCACCTAGACATCACACTCACCGCAGTGAATATAACTACCACCCTCGAGTGATGTAAAAAAACACCCTCCAATGATAGAGATCAATATGTGCATGGTAAGGGACCAACCATTCCATCCCAAGAATGATTTCAAAACCTATCATCTCGAGGATGAAAAGGTACCATACAAAACTATAACTGCCTATCTCAAGGGGAATTCATTACATTTGCATACACTCTCTGATCGAATTCCCAAGGGAGTATTGAGTGTAATCACCCCACAAAAGTACTTGATCTCGAGGCCAAGACTCTCCATAGTCACTAAAAATATGAAGGGGTGGGAAGCTTGTATGTCAAATAAAACAAGTATTATGGTAGAGGCTACTAAAATCATACCTCTCATAGTAGAAGGCATGGCACTCTTCTCCTTGGGTATCGGTCTCACTACATATATCTAGCCCAATCTACGGCCCTCAGATATAGCCTGATTGCCCTATAGGCCCACTCTGTTGGCGTTGTAAGTCTAGTGTATGGCTCCCTCGACCATGTTCACCTCCTTGGCCCGAATGGCCCATAGCGCTCCAGCTCCCAACCTGATGAGAAGCTATTGATCCTGCTCTTGAAGTCGAGGCCGGTGTGAATCCTCACCCACTAGACATAGGTGGAAGGGTCTGACAAAACCTATGAAGATGTCCCATTCTATTGTAGTCCCTACACTCAACTGGGTCTCTATCGCATTGGGGCTTCATATGAGCCTGCTTACCACACTGATGAAAGATCGCATAGTTATCCGAGCGCACACTCTGACTATTGTTGCCTCCTCGAGAAACCTTAAAACAATGATTTATGTCGATAAATGGACTACTTCTCTAATGGGGTACTAAAATGCCATGGATCATACCTTCATCTTCTCTGAGGTTATGCTCAGTGATCAGGGTATGGTTCACTATCTTAGTGACGGTAGTCAAACAAAACACATTCACCTGAGAACAGATGTCATATACAATCCCATCCTCAAACTGTCTAGATATGGACAGCTCGTCACCAAGGAGAGGAGGAATGAAACACTGAAATTCCATAAAATGAGCTGAATAATCCATAACTGAGAGTGTACCCTACTCCAGGTGCATAAACTCTCTGGTCCAGTCAGCTCTTAGTGTCTCAGGAAAGAAGTAATCGTAGAAAGCTACTTGAAATCTCATCAGGGCATAACTCGATGTTGATCAGCCTGGGTCAGCAAATCCCACCATCTATTGGATGACCCTCTAAGCATGTACACTACAAGATTAACCCTCCTCTCTAGAGGAACCTTTAGAAGGTCAAATATAGATAACATGACCTCTAATCATGACTCAACAATCATAGGACCGCCATCCCCTGAAAACATAGGTGGATGTTGTTGCTGGAATTCCTATGTCAACTCTGCCATAGTAGGGGCCAATCTCGGGGCTCTATGTATGGTCTGCATGAATCGTAGGAAACCCTCTTGAAATCGGGCATTGATACCCATGTCAGGTATAACAGGAGGTGTTGCAGGTGGCATTATAGAAGATAATACTAGTGGCTCAAGGTCCACCACTTATGGAGCATAGTCATCACCACCCTTTTGTCGTATGACCTGAGGCCGTTGTGGTGGCATGTCTCAACATATGCCAAGAACATGCTTCAAAACAAGATTTGATAATAGAATAGATCACTAATAAAAGAATAGGACATGTACAAGCCTTTTTATAAGGGAGTCAACACCTCTCTGCCTACTCCTAAATTGAGGTCTAGGTGATATAACAACCCATAAATAAACACAAGAGATACTCCCAACTACCAACTACTAAGGTCGGGTCAAAGGTAAGTTCTCTGTTTCACGTCAAGGGTTCTGGTAAATAGAGTGTTAATTGAAAGTTATAGAGGTAAACACCCTTTAAGTTGTAATTGGAATCCTCATTTAACGAAAACTACTCCAATTAACTTTTAAGAATAAACAAATTCATATTTATATTGATATATGTGTCCAGTTAGATGAGTTATCATTCCCAAGTTATAAAGATCTAGGCTTTATAAGTTACAATTGGCACATCATGTAACAGCAACCAGCCACTCACAATGGTTAAATTATATGAATTGTCATTCCCAATTTATAGAGGTCCACACACACTCTTTAAATTGCAATTGGAATCCATTTAATTGCAACCACTAATGTTTCATCCCATGGAACACAATGGTATATGGATCAAACACGTGATGATTGTGTTAATTAAGGTGTCACCATCAAGCTATATGGGAAAACACTATTTAGGTTGATACAAACACTTTAATTAATATATTTATTTTATCCGTGTAAGAAGGGTTAGCACATTTCCAAATATAATAGTCGAGGCACCAAAAATATGCAGCAGGAAAATCATGTAGTAATATAAACAAGGCATGGCATATGCATGGAATGTGAATCCTCAAGTGTCAATAAATAATGATGCATGAGATGATACCTCCTTTCCATTCTAGGCTAAGGATAATAGAGAATCTATAACAATAATAATAATAAAATCCAAAAAACATGTGCGTCACCCAATGGAGAAATCAATACAACCGTAATAGGAAAAAACCAATACAACAAGTCTCATCCCAGGTAATTTGGCTTTTTTCCTATACGTGGGTCAGCTACTCCCAAGCACAAGCTCATGACCAAATCCCAGCACATTCCTAGTCTCCAGTCAACCAAACCAAAAAAGTAAGAAAAAAGGAAAAGAGCACCTTTAGTACCACTTTGGGGAATCTCGGGCTTTGTTCACTCATAAGTAACCGAACATGGTTGGTCATATGGAATCAACCGTGCCTCCCCCTATGTCATAGGTTATCGACTAGCAGTGAGGGTATATGATGGTACGGTGGAGAGACTATAACATCAGTCAGAGTGGAGCACAATGGTAGATAACAAAAAAATCAGCAGAACCATAACATCTAGAATAATAATAATCAATAGGATAACATCATGTGAAATAAACAGACTGGCATAAAAAATGGAATAATTACATCCGGTGTCATATACAAAAAAATTATCATGTTAAGCCATAAAAAAGGGGATCAAGGGAATGGAGAAACAGGTGTATACAACATGCTACATGAAAATGGACAAAAAGACCCAAAATCTATCTCCAATAGAATCATGATCATCAACTCGGTCCTCTGCTCTCATACTCCATCCTAGTATATAAAATTAGGCATCCAAAGATGGATCATTTCCCTTGTTCCTACCTGCATCCAAGAAGTATGTTTGGGTATCAATCGGAGGCCCGAATGGGGTGTGAGATTTAATCAGTAGGCCACCACCAATGGTGTCTATAACAAATCCAGTCAGTGCATATAAGCTATAGTGGTGTGTAGGTATAACAGTAATAAATTTGTAAATGATAATGTAAAAACAGCCTAATCTATGGGTACATGTTGTGTCAAGCAATCCAAAAATGATGGAGAACTGTATACAAGAGTAAAGCATCAGCTACGACATACCCTGAGAGTATCAAGTATCAAACCTATGAGGGCCAAGACCCAAGTCCATTGACCAAGGTGTCCTCTTCGAGTCCACAGAGCTCATCCATAACAAACTCGGTATAATGTAGACCAACATGGCTCGAGAACCCAGGGCTCATGGCCAAGGCATCCTCTTTGAGTCTAAGGAGCATCTCCAATGATACTCTGTAAAGACTTGGTTGGAGCCCATGGAGAAAGTCTGAGGTGGTTCAAGAAAGTCCGATCCAAGGTAATAATCTAAGGCATCCAATGTAAGTAAATCCTCAGTGTCATATCGCGATGGTAGTTCCATACCAGAGCATTCATCATTGAAACATTTTTTATAAGGGATCAAGGGTCGATATTAGTGTTCATGCCCTTTTATCAATTTAATTCATCACAATCATTTCATAAATCAATTCACTTCCTGGTGATAAAAGAGGGTCATGTTAATGTCCATGACACATCACCAACCATTTACATTAAATGCATAAGCCAAGATATTATCCATCACATTTCATAATTACCAATTAATCCATTTCATCATCCCTTTCATTTATAAATGACAAGGTTCCATAAGAGGTATTTAACCTTTAACCTTATGTTTTAATTCATACACAGCTTCAACTCATGGGTGGAAAGCTAAACAACCCTAAGGGGTGGCATAGTCATAGGCATTCAAAATAACCCACCTCAAGGGGTGGTATGGGTTGAGGTCAGTGACCTCCAACCTTGTCAAAGGGGTAATAGAATATCAAAAACATGTTTTACAACATTTAATTTAAGGTATTACTCATTTTAGAAGCAACGCCCGGAAGGTTCAGTGTACGACACTGTGGCATGAGCTATAAACATCAAGACCACCTCCCTTAGATGGGTAAAAGACTCCTCATTCATTATCATCCTCTAACTTGGGCTAGAATGGAAGAAATTGGATAAATAGATAAATACCCTGAAAATAGGGCATATTAGACCACACAAATTTAGCATTCCATATAGTGAGATAAACGAAGAAAGAAAGGATGGTGGTTAAAGATCTTACCGATACGGATCCAACGCGATAGATGACACTTGAATCTGAGCTCAAACGAAGGAGTTATCAAAATACCTAGGAGGAGGATATGAGGCTTCCAACATGAGGGAGAGGGTTGTTGTGTGTGGGAGAAATAAGGGAGGAAGAAGGGAAGAATTAACTTAAAGGGAGGATGGGGAAATGGGAATTTCACCCATTTTTAAAGGGAACACGGTTTTGTTACACGATTTGGTCACACAGTTCATCAAACCGTGCACACTCACTGCCTAAGGTGGCACCCCCTCACACGGCTAGGTGCACTATTTTCCAAACCATGCGCAACCCATGTGGATCACCTCGGCAAACCACCTGCACCAAATCGTACAGTCATGCAGCCTAGGGTGCACGGTTTGAAAACCGTGTGTCACCCTCCAGGGCCCGCACGATTGAGGTGCACAGTTAGCACTACTCGATCGTTAATCATGTGCCTCACCTATTCCTCCCAAAAACCGAAGCTCTGGGGTAAGAACAAAACATGAATTCTTTTAAATCCTTCCTTAACTCTTAACCACTTTTATTAGAGTAAGAATAAGAGGTTTAAACAGTAACTTAAAGAATTTGTACCTTTCTGAAAAGAAAGGATCTTACACTATATGTGGATGTGTGTATTGATCATTAGACTTTAAGATTATCATTAATGGATATCATGACTCGCATACTTTTATGTATTGACAAAAACATTGACAACATATGCTCGCGGTGATGTAGGATGTGTTGGGTGTATCACGAGTGATATTTCATTAATGGATAATACGAGAAAGGATTTATTCCTTCAATCCCTTGACAGAAGTTGATATCTCAGACCCTTTGATAGAAATGGAACTACTTGCATAAATCCATGGTCATGGTGTTCGGTGGGCGAGTTCATTTTTGGAAAGTTAAATAAAGATACATTGAGCATAAAGGTTGGTGGCACCGGCAGCAACCTTCTTGATTCGAGATATTGTGATAAAGAGATTATATTACATGGTAAGCACTCATAGGAGGTTGGATGTTGTTGCAACATTAACTTCTTTCTCTATGGGAGACCTAGCACGTTGCTAGATATTAACCTTGGACTTTAGACGATTATGCCTAATGTCATTGAGAAAGAGGTCTGTAGGGTCACACACTTAGTATATCCACAATCTTAGTTAAATTCAGGTAATGGATCTAACAAATTAGATTAAATGAGATTTATTTGGTTTGGTTTATCACCATAATTTAATCATCGGTTATTCTAAAGAATAGATGAGTTTTATTCGGTAAATATCGGCGAGGGAAAGAGGGTCGAGCTTAATAGTCTGATTGGGAATGGTATAAGTGATATTTATTTATATTCTTAATACATGTCAAGTGATTAATTATAATAATATTATTATTATTAATGGACATGGGGTAAACTAAGAATATTAAAGATGGTTAAGGGCTTGTGTGCGATTTTACAACCCTAAACCTTCCATAACAAATATCTAATTATATCACTCTCCATAACTCACTTTTGGTGAACACAACGGATTGAGAGATATCTAGAGATCTAGAACGAGCTCTCTCTTCCTCCTCTCTCAAGCCTTCGAGAGAGAACCAAGAGTTCTTCCTTCTTTGAGAAGAATAATGTTGCGATCAACTGTGAACAACGCAAGCGATTAGGATTGGTTGTGTTAGCACCCAATAATTCTACGAATATGTTCAGAGGTTTTGGTGAATGTGTAGATCACTGCTAGAGGGATTCTGCACTTGGATCATGCAACTCAATGATGGTGCGATGAGATCTAGTCAACTGAATCATTAAAGAAAGGTGAATTACAAGTTGAGGCAATTTTATATCTGTTTATAAATTAATTATAAATTACATGTGAAGATCCTCCTCTTCTGGTTCCATCATTTTAATATAGTCAATTAATCTACTGATTTCATTGGACATTGCGTTTTAGTCATGTGTGGAAATGATTACACGTAAATTAAGACTAAAAGTTGAGATGGTCATACCTTCAAAGGACACTTCCACTGTGCCTGGAACCTACAGAAACTTTATTGTGTGATCTGGATGACTAAGAGGGGATCAAAGCTCATCTAAAGAGTCGTAAATAAATCAAAGGTGGCTAAAAAGGGTGAGATGGTATGAGGGCTCGAATTTCAATGGGAAGATCATTGTTGATGCTGGAGAATATATTTTTTATTGTAGTGAAAATATTGGTCGAGTGGAAAAGATTGGAGAAGAAGAGTGAGAAGTTGAGAAGTAGTTAAAGGTGATTACTTTTCTGAATTTTGAATTTGAAATTCAAATTCGAAGAGGGAAAAGTAGTTTCTATTATGCAAGATAAAATTGAGCAGGGGTCTTACATGGATTAATTGAGAGGAAAGATAAAGAGAGAGAGTGGAAGAAAAGACAATGAAGGGGTGTGCATAGTTAAGTGTTCACGGAAAGAGAGAAGAAGAAGAAGAAGAAGATTGCTTACAACTCTAAAAGTAAGAGGAAGAGAAAGAGTAGACAGTTGGTTTATGTGTGTAATCATCACACTTGTGTCGTGTGTTGAGGAAGAAGGAAGAAATCACACATAATCTACATTGTGAAGGAATGTTTGAGCATTATATAATTTTTAGAAGATAATCTAATCAAAGAAAAGGGTAATCCATACCTCATTAAAGATCATGACAGTAGTGAAACTTGTCAAGAGACCTATTGGAAGACGAAAAATCATATAATATGAGTCAGGGATATACTTCGCTCATTGTATCCATCATGGTGATTCTAGTGGATCATATGGTCTCAGGTGATTCTGGATCATGTCAAGGATTAGCTACTCGTTTTGAGTAGTGAACCTTGTACTCTGAGTGTCTTTGTTTGTTTTCTTTCCTCGATGTGTGTGCCTAAAGCAGTGGGATTTCTCACTAACAAGTGACAGAGGTTGATTTTGCAAGAAACCATAAAAGGAGAAACATGGTATTGGGCACTAATTCACCCCCCCTCCCCTAGTGAACCAACACCGTGCCTAGGGCCATCACACTTTGAGGTGGACCAGTAATGTCACGACCCGTCCTCGGGGCCCGTGCCGTGACTACCCCAAGCCCGCCTTCCATAGGCCAGGGGCTGGCGACTAGCACCAAGGCGTAAATCCCGATAAACAGGGAAGGCATTGCCTTTGTAAAGAAAACAAGCACCACAGAGTAAGCAAGCGGAAAAGTAAACACTAAGTAAAAACTGTAACAAGTTGTGCTGAAAGTAAAAGGGGCCGGAAATACAAACCCAACTGTAAAGTACAACTGAAAGGAAAAACAGCAACTGAAAAGAAAAGCTGCAGCGTCGAGCCGTCGTCTGGAAGTCCCACCTGAAGGGTGGGTACAGATAGCCCCCACTGCTCCTCGGGTCCACCTGACCGCTCCAAGTACGTCTCGCCCAGTGGTCCACCTCCAGGTACTGTCCTGCTCCACAAGCCTTCACTACGATCATCGTTGTCCGTCGTCTGCAACCAACACAACGAAGTGCGGGCATAGCCCGTGCAGGGGTGAGTATAAGCTAATCAGTAGGGACCCCGAGACCCCCGAAGGTCTCCCGAAATCCACAAAGGATAATCCACAAAGGAAAGATACAATCACGAAGTAACATCCGACACGGCTTAGGTATATGCCCATACATATACCTAAGTCATCAATTCCCGTTCGGCTCCAACGTCCGAGCCCAAGCACAACCCAGTCCACACAGGAAAGCAAAACGTATACCCACACAGGATAGCACAACACAATCCACAAAGGAGAGTAAACAGTAATCCACATAGGATAGCTCAACACAATCCACAAAGGAGAGTAAACAATAAATCCACACAGGATAGCTCAACACAATCCACAAAGGAGAGTAACACAGGATTCAGCTCACACAGGTATACTTCTTCGGATGACGATAAAGATGATCACTGATCCATCTAAGTCGTCGGACCCACAAAGGATCGATAGGTACTAACCCCCGCAAAGACCCACACAGGATCAGGCCCACACAGGACCTGTAGGCGCTGGCTCACACAGAACCGTTGAGCGCTGACCCACACAGGATCAGACCCACACAGGATCGGGCCCACACAGGACCTGTAGCACTGACCCGCAAGGGATCGCTGAGTGTTGTAGTCGTCGCAGTCCACTGAGGATCTCTGCACAGTCGTCGTTGCAGTCCACTGAGGATCTCTGCACAGTCATCGCTGTCGAAGTAGCAGTCGCAGCCAGCACTAGGGTTCCCGCACACAGCAAGCTCGTTCGGGAGGGTCCGCTCCACGAGCCGAGAGGCTGATACATCAAATGACACAAAGTCCGGATTTGATGTATCCAAAAGTTCCATATCGACAACAGGAACTCAACGTCGTAGACGGCGCGTCAATCGGACGCCCGGTCTGAGAGTTATTGGCTTTTTCGTCCCAGGGACCCGGTTGGTTTTTAAGGCAAAACCAACCCGACCGTACTCCACCTGCGTCCAAACCTCGGGCGGAGTGAGCCAAAAGATCAGTCTCACTTAGAGGAATCCACCAAAGCTAACGGCACGTCAATCGGACGTCCGTAGCTCAAGATATGAGCGTTTCCGCTCCGAGGGCCCGGTTGGTTTCGTGTACGAACCAACCCGGCCGAACCCAAAGTATTCCGAAACCTTGAGTGCGATATACCGAAACGACCGTCTCGATCCAAGGATCGTGTTGCCGCTGACGGCACGTCGTTCGGAGGCCCGTAGCTCAAGTTACGGGCAGAAGACCGAAAACAGTCCGAAGACGGGGGGTCCGGGCCCGGGCCGACCCGACCCGACCAGACCCGGTCCGGCCCGGCCGGGGCTCGGCCGAGCGGCCAAGAAGATGGACGCCGCGGGGCGCCGCCCCCGCGGTTTGGAGATGTCGCGGCCCCGCGTGGGGTCGCGTTGATTGAACGGACGCGGCTTCTGCCGCGTCCCATGCGGGCGAGCTGGACCCGCGCGGCCGCGGGTCCGCTGGCCGCCGCCAGCAGCTTCCGCGGCCCACTGAAGTTGCTCCGGTGGTCCGTTTTCCTTCCCGTCTGCGCCGTTGCTCCTCCCGGGACCCGTTCTTCACTGCAGAATCAACAAATCGCCCTTGCGTCACATTTTGTCGTCGCCCGCCAAATCCGCACAACCACGAAGAACGGCGGAGGGTTGTCGGGCCGTGTTCGTTTGGCCCGCACCCTCCGCATTAGATAAAAACAACGGGAGAAATTATACAACACATGAAACAACAATTTTAATAAATTAAAATTGTTCATATGAATCCGGTTCTTTAATTTTAAAGAAACGTTCACGGGAATAAAATAAAAGAATTAATCACAACAACCCCTACCTCGTCAAGTCGTCGCCCGCGGGTTCTTCGCGGATTTGATTGACGCGGAAGGAGGGGATCGTCGCGGTGTTCTGTCACGACCCGCCCTCGGGGCCCATGTCGTGACTACCCCAAGCCCGCCTTCCATAGGCCAGGGGCTGGCGACTAGCACCAAGGCGTAAATCCCAACAAAAAGGGAAGGCATTGCCTTTGAAAAGTAAACAAGCACCACAGAGTAAGCAAGCGGAAAAGTAAACACTAAGTAAAAACTGTACAAGATGTGTTGAAAGTAAAAGGGGCCGGAAATACAAGCCCAACAGTAAAGTACAACTGAAAGGAAAAACAGCAACTGAAAAGGGAAAACTGCAGCGTCGAGCCGTCCTCTGGAAGTCCCACCTGAAGGGTGGGTACAGATAGCCTCCACAGCTCCTCGGTCCACCTGACCGCTCCGAGTACGTCACGCCCAGTGGTCCACCTCCAGGTATTGTCCTGCTCTGCACGCCTCCACCACGGTTAGCGCTGTCCGTCGTCTGCAACCAACACAACGTAGTGCGGGCATAGCCCGTGCAGGGGTGAGTATAAGCTACTCAGTAGGGACCCCGAGACCCCCGAAGGTCTCCCGAAATCCACAAAGGATAATCCACAAAGAAAAGGTACAATCACGAAGTAACATCTGACACGGCTTAGGTATATGCCCATACATATACCTAAGTCTTCAATTCCCCGTTCGGCTCCAACGTCCGAGCCCAAGCATAACCCAGTCCACACAGAAAAGCAAAACGTAAACCCACACAGGATAGCACAACACAGTCCACAAAGGAGAGTAAACAGTAAATCCACACAGGATAGCTCAACACAATCCACAAAGAAGAGTAAACACAAGATTCAGTTAACACAGGTATACTTCTTCGGATGACGATAAAGATGATCACTATTCCATCTAAGTCGTCGGACCCACGAAGGATCGATAGGTAACTAACCCCTGCAATGACCCACACAGGATCGGACCCACACAGGATCGGGCCCACACAGGACCGGGCCCACGCAGGACCTGTAGGCGCTGGCTCACACAGAACCGCTGAGCGCTGACCCACACAGGATCGGACCCACACAGGATCGGGCCCACACAGGACCGGGCCCACGCAGGACCTGTAGCACTGATCCACGTAGGATCGCTGAGTGCAGTAGTCATCGCAGTCCACTGAGGATCTCTGCAAAGTCGTCGCCGCAGTCCACTGAGGATCTCAGCACGGTCGTCGTCGGAGTTCACGGAGGATCTCTGCACAGTCGTCGCCGCAGTCCACTGAGGATCTCTTCACGGTCGTCATCGGAGTCCACGGAGGATCTCTGCACCGTCGTCGCCGCAGTCCACTGAGGATCTCTGCACGGTCGTCGTCGGAGTCCACGGAGGATCTCTGCACAGTCGTCGCCGCAGTCCACTGAGGATCTCTGCACGGTCGTCGCTGTCGAAGTAGCAGTCGCAGCCAGCTCTAGGGTTCCCGCACACAGCAAGCTCGTTCGGGAGGGTCCGCTCAACGAGCCGAGAGGCCGATACATCAACTGACACAAAGTACGAATTTGATGTATCCAAAAGTTCTGTATCGCTAACAGGAACTCAACGTCGCAGACGGCGCGTCGATCGGACACCCGGTCTGAGAGTTATTGGCTTTTTCGTCCTAGGGGCCCGGTTGGTTTTTAAGGAAAAACCAACCCGACCGTACTCCACCTGCGTCCAAACCTCGGGCGGAGTATGCCAAAAGATTCGTCTCATAAAGAGGAATTCAACAAAGCTGACGGCACGTCAATCGGACGTCCGTAGCTCAAGATATGAGTGTTTCCGCTCCGAGGGCCCGGTTGGTTTCGTGTACGAACCAACCCGACCGTACACAAAGTATTCTGAAACCTTGAGTGCGATATACCGAAACGACCGTCTCGATCCAAGGATCGCGTTGCCGCTGACGGCGGGTCGTTTGGAGGCCCTTAGCTCAAGATACGACCATTTGAACGAAGATCGTCCGAAGACGGGGGGTACGGGCCCGGCCCGACCCCCCCCCCCCCCCCCCCCGGGAGTCGGCCGAACCGGGTCGACCCGACCCGGTCCGGTCCGGCCGGGGCGCGGCCCGGTTCGGCCGAGCGGCCGAGGCACGCGGGGCGCCGCCCCCGCGGCTAGGTGGTGCCGCGGCCCCCCGCGTGGGGTCGCGTTGAGTCGGGACGCGGCTTCAGCCGTGTACGAGGGAACCGGACCCGCGCGGCCGCGGGTCCGCGGGTGCCGCCGCTCCCGGCTGCCGGCGCCGCCGCGTCGGCGACCCGCGCCGCCGGCGAGCTCCGCGGGCCACCGGGATCGCTCCGGTGGTCCGATTCTCTTCCCGTCTGCGCCATTGCTCCTCTCGGGACTCGTTCTTCACTGCGGGATCGTCAAACATCCGTTGCGGCACGTTCCGTCGTCGCCCGTCAAATCCGCACAAAACGAAGAACGGCGGAGGGTCGTCGGGCCGTGTTCGTTTGGCCCGCACCCTCCGCGTTAGAGATAAACAACCGGGAGAATTTTATTCCACACAGGAAACAACAATTTTAATAAGATTAAAATTGTTCACAATTCGGTTCTTTAATTTCTTTAAAGAAGCATTGACGGGAATAATAAAAAGGGGTAATTCCCATAAATAAATCCCTACCTCGTCGATCGACGCGCGCGGGCGTTCTTTGCGGAAAAGCTCGTCGCGGAAGAGAGGGATCGTCGCGTCGTCACGGGGAGGCGTTGCGTCGTCGCGAAATCCGGCGTTGAGTCGGCGAACTCAACGCACCATGAAACAGCAGATTTAATTTAAATTAATTAAATCCGTGTTTTGGTTAAGAATCACGGAGATAAAAGGGAAGGTCTGAGACTCTTACCCCAAGCAGCCGATCGAGGATCCGTCGCGGAGGAAGAGACGTCGCAGAAGAACGTTGTCGGCGTTGCGGATCACGGCGTCGCGTCGTCGATTTCCGGGTTCGGCGTTCTTCGCGTTCTTCACGTTCTTCGCGAAGGAGGAAGAAGAAACAAGGATTCTGTCTCAACGAGTAATCCCCCAAAAGATTTTGGTTGGTCTTATTTTATTAATATGCCAACACACGAAAACAGGATAAGAAACGATCCATCAATTCGTTGAATTAATTCAACGAAAGAAACAGCTCATTTAATTCACGAAATAAACCACCCAATTAAATGGTCTGTTAAGATTTTTAAGAAACGCGTCAGTTGACTTTCATAAAGACGGGTTTTCGCGGGTGCGTTTCTTAGCGGAAAGAAACGGCGGGGCTCGTGTGGGCCCCACCGCACAAATATCCTACCAAGGGGGGTAGGATATTTCTGGATAGCATCCTATCCGGTTCAACTCAGTTCAAGCCGCCTTTAAGTGGCTTCAAGTGGCTTCCAAGTGGCTTAAGCGAAATAAAATAAAGTTGTCGCAAAATTATTTTATTTCTTAACTTTAAGCCCGAAAATTAAAAACCACACTCGAGCAAACGCAACTCTGGAAGAGGCGTTTCTAAGTGAATACCGGCGCTGCGATTTCATCGGTGCCCTCAGAATTCGATTCCGGGCACCGGTTCAAAAGTTAGAAAAACCCGCTCGTCCGTTCACTGAACGTACCCGAGCCAAACTTCGGAAAATGATTCCGGGCACACCGGGCCTCGGAATCATGTGCCGTCAGAAACTGCGCTCTTGTAAAATTCCAAAGAAAATTAAGAAAAATATTTCCTTGAAATTTAAGGGTCTTTACATTACTCCCACCTCAGGACTTTACGTCCCCGTAAAGATACATCATAAACTAGGGAAACAAATGTGGGTACTGAGCACGCATCTGAGCCTCCCGCTCCCAAGTGCTCTCATGGAGGTTCCCGTGCTGCCATCTGATGCGCACAAGAGGAATCGATCGCCCACGTAGGACCTGCTTCTGTCGATCCTCTATCTCCACTGGGACCTCCGCAAAAGTCACCCCATCATCCACGTCTAGCTCCCCATAGTCAATGATGTGCGTCGGGTCGTGCACGTATCTCCTCAGCTGGGATACGTGGAAGACGTCGTGCACCCGGTGCAACTGAGGTGGAAGAGCCAGGCGATAAGCCACCTCACCAATCCTGCTGAGGACCTGAAAAGGCCTGATGAAGCGTGGAGACAACTTGCCGCCCCGACCAAATCTCCTCAATCCACGTCGAGGTGAGACCCGCAAGAAGACGTGGTCGCCATCCTCGAACTCTAGTGGCCTCCGCCTCCTGTCAGCATATGACTTCTGCCGGCTCTATGCTGTCCTCATCCGCTCCTGGATGACCTGGACCTTCTCTGTCGTGGCCCGGACCATCTCTGGTCCCACAAGTGCTGACTCCCCAGGGTCTGTCCAGCACAAAGGAGATCTGCAAGGCCTGTCGTACAACACCTCATAGGGTGTCATCCCGATGGTGGAGTGGTAGCTGTTGTTGTACGCGAACTCCACCAAGGGTAGGTGGTCCTCCCAGCTATGACCAAAGTCGAGGACACATGCGCGGAGAATGTCCTCGAGAGTCTGAATGGTCCTCTCCGTCTGACCATCCGTCTGAGGGTGAAAGGCGGTGCTCAGACGTAGCCGTGTCCCGAACGCCTCCTGCAACCCCTTCCAAAGCCGGGAAGTAAAGCGAGCGTCCCGATCGGAGACGGTAGTCGATGGCACACCGTGAAGTCGTACAATCTCCTGAACGTAGAGACGCCCCAAGCTCTCCACTGAGCCCTGCTCTCGGATGGGTAAGAAGTGTGCCGACTTGGTGAGTCGGTCAACAATCACCCAAATGGAGTCGTGACCTCTGGAAGTGCGTGGAAGTCCAGTCACGAAGTCCATAGATATCCCGTCCCACTTCCACTCCGGGACCTCCACGGGCTGTACCAAGCTTGCTGGTACCTGATGCTCTGCCTTCACCTGCTGGCAGGTGAGGCACCGTGAAACGAATTCTGTCACAGCCTTCTTCATGCCCGGCCACCAAAGCTGTCGCCTGAGATCTTGGAACATTTTCGCCACTCCAGGATGTACCGCCAAAGGAGAAGTGTGAAACTCTCTCAGCACCTCCTCTCGTAAAGCGACTGGTACTAAGGTACGTCCTCTGAAAAGGACGTCGTGCTCTGCTCCAAGGGAGAAACCATCAGGTGCCTGTCCCGAGGATATATGTGCACGCCGTGTCTCACAGTCAGCGTCCCCACGTTGTGCCTCTCTGACCCGCTGTAGAAGTGGAGGAGAGACTGTGAGAGACTGAAGGAAGGCTGCCCCGTCTCTATCCACGAAGGATATCTGCAAGGCGGCTAGCTGCTCTGTCGCCTCCTCAAGTAGCTGGATGCCCGACCTCCTGCTGAGGGCATCAGCTACCACGTTCCCCTTCCCAGGAGTATAAACTATCTCAAAGTCATAGTCCTGGAGGAACTCGAGCCATCGTCGCTGTCTCAGGTTCAGGTCCTTCTGAGAGAAGATGTACCTGAGACTCTGGTGGTCAGAAAAGACAGTGAAGCGCTCGCCCATCAGATAGTGCCGCCATGTCTTCAGGGCGAAGACCACTGCTGCCAACTCCAAGTCATGGGTAGCGTAGTTCTGCTCATGCGGCCTCAACTGACGTGATCCGTAGGCAATCACGGCCCGCTCCTGCATCAGGACACACCCGAGTCTGGTCCCTGATGCATCGCAGTAGACAGTGTATCCAACTCCCTCCTCAGGCAACCTCAAGATAGGTGCGATGGTCAACCTCTGCCTCAGCTCCTGGAAGCTCTGCTAACATCTGTCTGACCACACGAAGGGTTTCCCCTTCTTCGTCAACGCTGAGAGTGGGGCTGCAACTCTGGAGAAGTCCGGCACAAATCTCTGATAGTATCCGGCTAGGCCCAAGAAACTCCGCACCTCTGTCACGCTCTTGGGTGGCTCCCAAGCTAGCACTGCCTCGATCTTCACAGGATCCACTGCAACTCCCGCCTCAGAAATGACGTGCCCCAAGAAGTGGACCTCACGTAACCAGAACTGACACTTCGAGAGCTTGCCATAAAGCTGGTGCTCTCGGAGTGTGTCTAGTACAACATGCAAGTGGTAGGCGTGCTCTTCCTCGGTGGTCGAGTACACCAAGATGCCGTCGATGAAGACTACGACAAATCGATCGAGGTATGGCTGGAAGATCCTGTTCATGAGGCTCATGAACACTGCTGGAACGTTGGTTACGCCGAAAGGCATAACCAAGAACTCATAGTGTCCATACCGACACCTGAAGGTCATCTTCTGCACATCCTCGTCTCGAACTCTGAGCTGATGATAGCCTGACCTGAGGTCTATCTTCGAGAACCACCGTGCTCCCTTGAGCTGATCGAAGAGGTCATCAATCCTGGGTAGCGGATACTTGTTTCTCACTGTCACCTGGTTCAGGCGACGATAATCGACACACAGTCGCAAGCTCCCGTCCGCCTTCTTGGCGAACAAAATCGGGGAAGCCCAGGGTAAAACACTGGGTCGGATGAACCCCTTGCCCTGCAAGTCCTCCAACTGTACCTGCAGCTCTCGAAACTCAGCGGGGGACATCCGATATGCTGGAGTGGATATCGGGGTTGTCCCGGGGTACAGGTCAATATAAAAGTCTACCTCTCTGCGAGGAGGTAGTCCTGGAACGTCGTCGGGAAAGACGTCCGCGTACTGATCCACCACTGCAGGAAAACTGGGACTCCGCACGTCAACTGCTCCCAGGATGAGGCTAGCCAACTGATGAGTGATGGGCTGACCTCTCCTCTGCGTGAGTCCATCCTGTGCTGCTAAGGCTCCCTTCTCACCGGTGAAGGTGAACCTGCTCCCGTCGGTGCGCACACATCGCACCTTGCGCCTAATGCAGTCAATCTGAGCATGGACCGTAGATAACCAATTCATGCCCAAGATGACGTCGTAAGGCCTCGACGCTGCTACAAGAAGATCCCAGCCGAAGCTCTCGCCTCCTAGAGTAAGCTCACACTGCCGGCACCAGTGCGTAATCATCGAGTCTGCTCCCGTAGGAGTCTCTAGCCGCAAGGATCGAGCCAACGGCTCTGTCGGAATCTCCGAGCTCCGAACAAGGGAAGTGGCTATGAAAGAGTGACTCGCTCCTGTGTCTATCAGAACTGCAGCAAGGGTGGAATAGACACAGATCGTACCTCGAATCATCTCTGGCGCGCCGTGGTCGTAGGCCTCCGCTGCCTGGAGCTGCGCCTGTCTCTGCCCGCCAGCTCCCTGTGGTCGGGGCGGGCCTCCTGGTGGTGGTGGTGGCAGAGCCTCAAAGCGTCGCCCACCACCTACTGCTCGGCCAGCTCCTCTGCCTCGTCTGCCTCCTCCCTGCGGACCGCCACGGTCGACCCTCTACCTCTGCCTGGGTGGTCCCTCCACCGTCTGCTGCCCCTCGGTACGACGGGTCGGGCAGTCACGATCCATGTGGCCCTGCCCGCCGCACTCGTAGCACTGTCTGCCTCTCGGAAGGCTGGCTCCTCATTGTGTGCCCCGCACCGCTGAGCCAGTGTCCCGGGGTCGTCTGCCGGAAGGCCTGGTCTGCCTGGAACCCTGAGTCATCCGTCGGCTACCTGCTGCCGAAGACTCCGCTATCTGCCGCCCTGCGGTAGGTCTCGCTGTGGACTCAGCCAGGAAGCTCTCGATCAGGAGGGCTCGCTCCAGTACTCCTGCCTGGGTCGGGATGCTGAGGGAGATCAGCGATGCCCTGATCTCGTGTCTCAATCCCTGCTCGAAGGTCCGGGCCCGGAAGAAGGGGTCTCGTACCATGTCTGTCGAGTAGCGAGATAGGTCGGTGAACCTCGCCGCGTACTGGGCGACCGTCAAGCTGCCCTGCCGCAGCTGAAGAAGCTCCTGGATGTGCACCGCACGGAGGGTGGTCGGGACGAACTCAGAGCGGAAGAGGCTCTCGAAGTCCGTCCAGATGAGGGTGGCCTCATCGTGTACCTGGAGCATCAGGATCCACCATCGCCCTGTTGCTGCGTGCAGTAGGCTTGCCGCGAGGATCACCATGAGGTCTGCTGGTGTGCCCACTAGCCTGAAAACTCGGACGACCGCCTCCAGCCAGTCCTCGGCTGCCTGGGGGTCCGACTCCCCACGGAACCTGGGTGGTCGCTGGCGCTGGAACTCGTGCAGAGCTCCGAGGCGTCGTGCGTCGTCAGCTGCCAGTGCTGGAAGCATCGGGGGCTCGGCGGGTAAAGGTACCGTCGGTGCCTCTGTTGTCAACGGGCCCTGTACCGAGGCCTCGTCGCTCGGCGGGCTGTCGTCGCGCTCTACTCTAGGAACCCTAGCATGAGGTCTGCTGGTGTCCTCACTAGCCTGAAAACTCGGACGACCGCCTCCAGCCAATCCTCGGCTGCCTGGGGGTCCGACTCCCCACGGAACCTGGGTGGTCGCTGGCGCTGGAACTCGTGCAGAGCTCCGAGGCGTCGTGCGTCGTCAGCTGCCAGTGCTGGAAGCATCGGGGGCTCAGCGGGTAAAGGTACCGCCGGTGCCTCTGCTGTCAACGGGCCCTGTACCGAGGCCTCGTCGCTCGGCGGGCTGTCGTCGCGCTCTACTCTAGGAACCCTAGCTGGCTGCTGTCGTCGTGCCATCCTGAAAAGGAAACAATTATGCCACGGTCAGAACAGTATACCTGGTGAGCTGACACAAGTAATCACAGAGAAAACTTGAAACACACATGCAATCAATGTTTTCTTGCATTAAGTCGGAAATCAGAAGTCAGGGTCCTGGTGTATGGATACGTCGGCCGCCGCACCAACACTGGACTCCCTGGACTGATAACCACACTCAATACGCTAAACACTATTGCTTCACATAGAAGAAAGATCAGAGTCTGCGGTAGAACCGACCACCTCTGATACCAATTTGTCACGACCCGCCCTCGGGGCCCGTGTCGTGACTACCCCAAGCCCGCCTTCCATAGGCCAGGGGCTGGCGACTAGCACCAAGGCGTAAATCCCAACAAAAAGGGAAGGCATTGCCTTTGAAAAGTAAACAAGCACCACAGAGTAAGCAAACGGAAAAGTAAACACTAAGTAAAAACTGTACAAGCTGTGCTGAAAGTAAAAGGGGCTGGAAATACAAGCCCAAAAGTAAAGTACAACTGAAAGGAAAAACAGCAACTGAAAAGGGAAAACTGCAGCGTCGAGCCGTCCTCTGGAAGTCTCACCTGAAGGGTGGGTACAGATAGCCTCCACAGCTCCTCGGTCCACCTGACCGCTCCGAGTACGTCCCGCCCAGTGGTCCACCTCCAGGTATTGTCCTGCTCCGCACGCCTCCACCACGGTCAGCGCTGTCCGTCGTCTGCAACCAACACAACGTAGTGCGGGCATAGCCCGTGCAGGGGTGAGTATAAGCTACTCAGTAGGGACCCCGAGACCCCCGAAGGTCTCCCGAAATCCACAAAGGATAATCCACAAAGGAAAGATGCAATCACGAAGTAACATCTGACACGGCTTAGGTATATTCACATACATATACCTAAGTCTTCAATTCCCCGTTCGGCTCCAACGTCCGAGCCCAAGCACAACCCAGTCCACACAGGAAAGCAAAACGTAAACCCACACAGGATAGCACAACACAGTCCACAAAGGAGAGTAAACAGTAAATCCACACAGGATAGCTCAACACAATCCACAAAGGAGAGTAAACACAAGATTCAGCTCACACAGGTATACTTCTTCGGATGACGATAAAGATGATCACTGATCCATCTAAGTCGTCGGACCCACGAAGGATCGATAGGTAACTAACCCTCGTAATGACCCACACATGATCGGACCCACACAGGATCGGGCCCACACAGGACCGGGCCCACGCAGGACCTGTAGCACTGATCCACGTAGGATCACTGAGTGCAGTAGTCGTCGCAGTCCACTGAGGATCTCTGCACAGTCGTCGCCGCAGTCCACTGAGGATCTCTGCACGGTCGTCGTCGGAGTCCACGGAGGATCTCTGCACAGTCGTCGCCGCAGTCCACTGAGGATCTCTGCACGGTCGTCGTCGGAGTCCACGGAGGATCTCTGCACAGTCGTCGCCGCAGTCCACTGAGGATCTCTGCACGGTCGTCGTCGGAGTCCACGGAGGATCTCTGCACAGTCGTCGCCGCAGTCCACTGAGGATCTCTGCACGGTCGTCGCTGTCGAAGTAGCAGTCGCAGCCAGCTCTAGGGTTCCCGCACACAGCAAGCTCGTTCGGGAGGGTCCGCTCCACGAGCCGAGAGGCCGATACATCAACTGACACAAAGTACGAAGTTGATGTATCCAAAAGTTCTGTATCGCTAACAGGAACTCAACGTCGCAGACGGCGCGTCAATCGGACACCCGGTCTGAGAGTTATTGGCTTTTTCGTCCCAGGGGCCCGGTTGGTTTTTAAGGCAAAACCAACCCGACCGTACTCCACCTGCGTCCAAATCTCGGGCGGAGTATGCCAAAAGATCCGTCTCACAAAGAGGAACTCAACAAAGCTGACGGCACGTCAATCGGACGTCCGTAGCTCAAGATATGAGTGTTTCCGCTCCGAGGGCCCGGTTGGTTTCGTGTACGAACCAACCCGACCGTACTCAAAATATTCCTAAACCTTGAGTGCGATATACCGAAATGACCGTCTCGATCCAAGGATCACGTTGCCGCTGACGGCAGGTCGTTTGGAGGCCCTTAGCTCAAGATACGGCCATTTGAACGAAGACCGTCCGAAGACGGGGTACGGGCCCGGCCCGACCCCCCCCCCCCCCCCCCCCGGGAGTCGGCCGAACCGGGTTGACCCGACCCGGTCCGACCCGGTTCGGCCGAGCGGCCGAACGGCCGAGGCACGCGGGGCGCCGCCCCCGCGGCCAGGTGGTGCCGCGGCCCCCCGCGTGGGGCCGCGTTGAGTCGGGACGCGGCTTCAGGCGCGTCCGAGTGCACCGAACCCGTGCGGCCGCGGGTCCACGGGGGACGCCGCCGCCACGGCTTCAGCCGCGGCGGCCTGTCCGGCGGCGCGCCGGGGCGCCGCCGGCGAGCTCCGCGGGCCACCGGGATTGCTCCGGTGGTCCGATTCTCTTCCCGTCTGCGCCATTGCTCCTCCCGGGACTCGTTCTTCACTGCGGGATCGTCAAACATCCGCTGTGGCACGTTCCGTCGTCGCCCGTCAAATCCGCACAAAACGAAGAACGGAGGAGGGTCGTCGGGCCGTGTTCGTTTGGCCCGCACCCTCCGCGTTAGAGATAAACAACCGGGAGAATTTTATTCCACACAGGAAACAACAATTTTAATAAGATTAAAATTGTTCACAATTCGGTTCTTTAATTTCTTTAAAGAAACATTGACGGGAATAATAAAAAGGGGTAATTCCCATAAATAAATCCCTACCTCGTCGATCGACGCGCGCGGGCGTTCTTCGCGGAAAATCTCGTCGCGGAAGAGAGGGATCGTCGCGTCGTCGCGGGGAGGCGTTGCGTCGTCGCGAAATCCGGCGTTGAGTCGGCGAACTCAACGCACCATGAAACAGCAGATTTAATTTAAATTAATTAAATCCGTGTTTTGGTTAAGAATCACGAAGGAGATAAAAGGGAAGGTCCGAGACTCTTACCTCAAGCAGCCGATCGAGGATCCGTCGCGGAGGAAGAGACGTCGCAGAAGAACGTTGTCGGCGTTGCGGATCACGGCGTCGCGTCGTCGATTTCCGGGTTCGGCATTCTTCGCGTTCTTCGCGAAGGAGGAAGAAGAAACAAGGATTCTGTCTCAACGAGTAATCCCCCAAAAGATTTTGGTTGGTCTTATTTTATTAATATGCCAACACACGAAAACAGGATAAGAAACGATCCATCAATTCGTTGAATTAATTCAACGAAAGAAACAGCCCATTTAATTCACGAAATAAACCGCCCAATTAAATGGTCTGTTAAGATTTTTAAGAAACGCGTCAGTTGACTTTCATAAAGATGGGTTTTCGCGGGTGCGTTTCTTAGCGGAAAGAAACGGCGGGGCTCGTGCGGGCCCCACCCCACAAATATCCTACCAAGGGGGTAGGATATTTCTGGATAGCATCCTATCCGGTTCAACTCAGTTCAAGCCGCCTTTAAGTGGCTTCAAGTGGCTTCCAAGTGACTTAAGTGAAATAAAATAAAGTTGTCACAAATTTATTTTATTTCTTAACTTTAAGCCCGAAAATTAAAAACCACACTCGAGCAAACGCAACTCCGGAAGAGACGTTTCTAAGCGAATACCGGCGCTGCGATTTCATCGGTGCCCTCAGAATTCGATTCCGGGCACCGGTTCAAAAGTTAGAAAAACTCGCTCGTCCGTTCACTGAACGTACCCGAGCCAAACTTCGGAAAATGATTTCGGGCACACCGGGCCTCGAAATCAGGTGCCGTCAGAAACTGCGCTCTTGTAAAATTCCAAAGAAAATTAAGAAAAAAAATTACTTGAAATTTACGGATCTTTACATGTTCGGCGCTGCGTCGACGAACTCCGAGGTTCAAGAACAACAGATTTAATTTTAATAATTAAATCCATCTTGAGTAAAAAATCCACAAAAGAATTTAAAGAATCGCAAACACTCACCTCAACAGATGATCAAAGGTTTTTGTCGTGGAGGAAGGAACGTCGCCGAAGAACGTTGCGGGAGAGGAAACGTCGGCGTCGCGGCACACGACGTCGCGTCGTCGATTTCCGCGGGTTTGGCGTTCTTCGTCGGAGGTCGGCGTTCTTCGCGTTCTTCGCGTTCTTCGTGTTCTTCGCGAAGAAGGGTGAAGGCACAAGAACTTCTGTCAAAAACCTCTCAAGGTGTAATCCTCCAAAAGTCGGTGTTGGTCTTATTTTATTATTACGCCAACAAACGAATAAGAGGTAAGTAACGACCCATTAATTCGCAGAATTTATTTAACGAAAGAAACTGCCCATTTAATTTACGAACAAAACTGCCCAATTAAATGGTGCGTTAAGAATTTAAGAAAACGTGTCAGTTGACTTTCATAATGACGGGTTTTCGCGGGTGCGTTACTTAGCGGAAAAGAAACGGCGGGGCTCGTGCGGGCCCCACCCCACAAATATCCTACCAAGAGGGTAGGATATTTTTGGATAGCACCCTATCCGTATCGACTCAGCTTAAGCTGCTTTAAGTGGTTTCAAGTGGCTTCCAAGCGGCTTAAGTGAAATAAAATAAAGTTGTCGTACAATTTATTTTATTTCTTAACTTTAAGCCCAAAAATTAAAAACCACACCCGAGAAAACGCAACTCCGGAAGAGGCGTTTCTAAGAAAATACCGGCGCTGCGATTTCATTGGTGCCCTCGGAATTCGATTCCGGGCACCGGTTCAAAAGTTAGAAAAACCCGCTCGTCCGTTCATTGAACGTACCCGAGCCAAACTTCGGAAATTGATTCCGGGCACACCGGGCCTCGGAATCAGGTGCCGTCAGAAACCGCGTTCTTGTAAAATTCCAAAGAAAATTAAGAAAAAAATTTCCTTGAAATTTCTGGGTCTTTACATTACTCCCACCACAGGGCTTTACGTCCCCGTAAAGCTTCAACACAAACTAGGGATACAAAGGTGGTAGAGCTAGGCGGTAAGTCACCTCGCCAATCCTGCTGAGGACCTGGAAGGGTCCGATGAAGCATGGAGACAACTTGCCACCTTGTCCAAATCTCCGTAATCCACGTCGAGGTGAGACCCGCATGAAGACGTGGTCGCCATCCTCAAACTCTAGTGGCTTCCGCCTCCTGTCAGCGAAAGACTTCTGTCGGTTCTGAGCTGTCTTCATCCGCTCCTGGATGACCTGGACCTTCTCTATCGTGGCCTGGACCACCCCTGGTCCCACAAGAGCTGCTATGATTTCTTCTTTGCCGATAAGAGAAATCTGGTCTCATCCCTTGGATGAACCACGTTCTTTGCCTAATACCGTCAATCCCGACATGGATGATACTAATTCATACCAAGGATGACGTCGTAAGGCCTCGACGCTACTACCAAGAGATCCAACCGTTACTCTCACCTCCAAGGGTTGAGTCACACTGTCGGCATCAGTGTGTGGTAACTGGGTCTCCTCCAGTAGATGTCTCACAAATGAGGGTCAAGTCAACAGTCAAAACTGGAACCTCTTAGTAACAACACAAAAGAGGACAGGAATGAAAACATGACAAAGGCATGCGTCTTTTATTATTGCAGCTCATAATACAAGACGCTGCACAATAGCAACAAAGTACTAGAAGTACAAAGGATGTATCCACTAGTTCCGCTCCTGTCCATTTGCTCCCAGAGCTCCATGATCGAAGGCCTCAGCTGCCTGAAGCTGAGCTCTCCCATGTCCACCAACTTCCTGCGGTCGGGGCGGACCTCCTGGTGGTGGCGGTGGCAACACCTCGAAGTGTCGCCCACCATCTGCTACTCGTCCAGCTCCTCTGCCTCGTCCGCCTGCACCCTGCGGACCACCGTGGCCGAACCTCTGTCTGGGAGGTCCCTCTACCACCTGTTGCTCATCTGTAAGACGAGTCGGGCAGTCTCGAGCCATGTGACCTCGCCCGCTGCATGCGTAGCAATGCTTGCCCCTCGTGTGGCTGGCTCTCCTTCGGGTGCCCCGCACAACCGAATCTTCATCCTGAGACTGCCCATCTGATGGTCTGGCCCGTTTGAACCTCTGCGTCACCTGTCTACTGCCAGCTGCAGAAGACCCTGCTACGGGCCGTCCTGCGGGGGGCCCTGTCACTGGAGCCTGCTCGGCGAGAAAACTCTCCACTAGAAGGGCTCTCTCCAACACCTCTACCTGAGTCGGAATGTTGAGGGAGATCATCGAAGCCCTGATCTCATGCCTCAGTCCCTGCTCGAAGGTCCGGGCCCAGAAGAACGGGTCCCGTACCATATCTGTGGAGTAGCGCGAGAGATCAGTAAATCTCGCCGAGTACTGGGCCACTGTCAAGCTGCCCTGCCGCAGCTGAAGAAGCTCCTGAATGCGCACCGCACGGAGGGTGGCTGGGACGAACTCGGAGCGGAAGATGCTCTCAAAGTCCGTCCAGAGAAGAGATGTCTCGTCGTGCACCTGGAGCATCAAGCTCCACCACCGGCCCGCTGCTGCGTGCAGTAGGCTCGCCGCGAGGATCACCATGAGGTCTGCTGGTGTCCTCACTAGCCTGAAAACTCGCACCACTGCCTCCAGCCAGTCCTCGGCTGCCTGGGGGTTCGTCTCCCCGCGGAACCTGGGCAGTCGCTGACGCTGAAACTCGTGCAGCGCGCTAAGGCGAAATGCATCGTCAGCAGCTGGGGCTGGTAGCATCGGTGGCTCGGCGGTTAAAGGTACCGCTGGTGCCTCTGCTGACAAGGAGCCCTGCACCGAGGCCTCGTCGCTCGGTGGGCTGTCATCACGCTCCACTCTCGGAACCCTAGCTGGCTGCCGTCGTGGGGCCATCCTGAAAAGGAAACAAGTGCACCACGGTCAGAACAGTATACTTGGTGAGCTGACACAAGTAATCACAAAGAAAACTTGAAACACACATGCAATCAATGTTTTCGTGCATTAAGTCGGAAATCAGAAGTCAGGGTCCTGATATAAGGATACGTCGGCCGCCGCACCAACACTGGACTCCCTGGACTGATAACCACACCCAATACGCTAAACACTATTGCTTCACATAGAAGAAAGATCAGAGTCTGCGGTAGAACCGACCGCCTCTGATACCAATTTGTCACGACCCGTCCTCGGGGCCCGTGCCGTGACTACCCCAAGCCCGCCTTCCATAGGCCAGGGGCTGGCGACTAACACCAAGACGTAAATCCCGATAAACAGGGAAGGCATTGCCTTTGTAAAGAAAACAAACATCACAGAGTAAGCAAGCGGAAAAGTAAACACTAAGTAAAAACTGTAACAAGTTGTGCTGAAAGTAAAAGGGGTCAGAAATACAAGCCCAACTGTAAAGTACAACTGAAAGGAAAAACAACAACTGAAAAGAAAAGTCGCAGCGTCGAGCCGTCGTCTGGAAGTCCCACCTGAAGGGTGGGTACAGATAGCCTCCACTGCTCCTCGGGTCCACCTGACCGCTCCAAGTACGTCTCGCCCAGTGGTCCACCTCCAGGTATCGTCCTGCTCCGCAAGCCATCACTACGATCAGCGATGTCTGTCATCTGCAACCAACACAACGAAGTGCGGGCATAGCCCGTGCAGGGGTGAGTATAAGCTACTCAGTAGGGACCCCGAGACCCCCGAATGTCTCCTGAAATCCACAAAGGATAATCCACAAAGGAAAGATACAATCACGAAGTAACATCTGACACGGCTTAGGTATATGCCCATACATATACCTAAGTCATCAATTCTCGTTCGGCTCCAACGTCCGAGCCCAAGCACAACCCAGTCCACACAGGAAAGCAAAACGTATACCCACACAGGGTAACAAAACACAATCCACAAAGGAGAGTAAACAGTAATCCACATAGGATAGCTCAACACAATCCACAAAGGAGAGTAAACAGTAAATCCACACAGGATAGCTCAACACAATCCACAAAGGAGAGTAACACAGGATTCAGCTCACACAGGTATACTTCTTCGGATGACGATAAAGATGATCACTGGTCCATCTAAGTCGTCGGACCCACAAAGGATCGATAGGTACTAACACCCGCAAAGACTCACACAGGATCGGGCCCACATAGGACCTGTAGGCGCTGGCTCACACAGAACCGCTAAGCGCTGACCCACACAGGATCGGACCCACATAGGATCGGGCCCACACAGGATCGGGCCCACATAGGTTCTGTAGCACTGACCCGCAAGGGATCGCTGAGTGTTGTAGTCGTCGCAGTCCACTGAGGATCTCTGCACAGTCGTCGATGCAGTCCACTGAGGATCTCTGCACAGTCGTCGCTGTCGAAGTAGCAGTCGCAGCCAGCACTAGGGTTCCCGCACACAGCAAGCTCGTTCGGGAGGGTCCGCTCCACGAGCCGAGAGGCTGATACATCAACTGACACAAAGTCCGGAGTTGATGTATCCAAAAGTTCCGTATCGATAACAGGAACTCAACGTCGCAGACGGCGCGCCAATCGGACGCCCGGTCTGAGAGTTATTGGCTTTTTCGTCCCAGGGGCCCGGTTGGTTTTTAAGGCAAAACCAACCCGACTGTACTCCACCTGCGTCCAAACCTCAGGCGGAGTGAGCCAAAAAATCCGCCTCACTTAGAGGAATCCACCAAAGCTGACGGCACGTCAATCGGACGTCCGTAGCTCAAGATATGAGCGTTTCCGCTCCGAGGGCCCGGTTGGTTTCGTGTACGAACCAACCCGGCCGAACCCAAAGTATTCTGAAACCTTGAGTGCGATATACCGAAACGACCGTCTCGATCCAAGGATCGCGTTGCCGCTGATGGCGCGTCGTTCGGAGGCTCGTAGCTCAAGTTACGGGCAGAAGACCGAAAACGGTCCGAAGGGGGGTCCGGGCCCGGGTCGGCCGAACCGGGTCGACCCGACCCGGCCCGGCCCGGCCGGTCGGACCGGCCTGGCTCGGCTCGGTCGAGCGGCCGAGCAGCTGGACGCCGCGGGGCGCCTCCCCCGCGGTTTGGAGATGTCGCGGCCCCGCGTGGGGCCGCATTGATTGAACGGACGCGGCTTCTGCAGCGTCCCGTGCGGGCGATCTGGACCCGCGCGGCCGTGGGTCCACCAGCCGCCGCCGCCGCGGCTTCAGCCGCGGCGGTCCCGTCCGGCGGCGCGCCGGCGACCCGCGCCGCCGGCAGCTTCCGCGGGCCACCGGAGTTGCTCTGGTGGTCCGTTTTCCTTCCTGTATGCGCCATTGCTCCTCCCGGGACCCGTTCTTCACTGCGAAATCAACAAATCGCCCTTGCGTCACGTTTTGTCGTCGCCCGCCAAATCCGCACAACCACGAAGAACGGCGGAGGGTTGTCGGGCCGTGTTCGTTTGGCCCGCACCCTCCGCGTTAGATAAAAACAACGGGAGAAATTATACAACACATGAAACAACAATTTTAATAAATTAAAATTGTTCATATGAATCTGGTTCTTTAATTTTAAAGAAACGTTCACGGGAATAAAATAAAAGAATTAATCACAACAACCCCTACCTCGTCAAGTCGTCGCCCGCGGGTTCTTCGCGGATTTGATTGTCGCGGAAGGAGGGGATCGTCGCGGTGTTCGGCGCTGCGTCGACGAACTCCGAGGTTCAAGAACAACAGATTTAATTTTAATAATTAAATCCATCTTGAGTAAAAAATCCACAAAAGAATTTAAAGAATCGCAAACACTCACCTCAACGGATGATCGAAGGTTTTTGTCGTGGAGGAAGGAACGTCGCCGAAGAACGTTGCGGGAGAGGAAACGTCGGCGTCGCGGCACACAGCGTCGCGTCGTCGATTTCCGCGGGTTTGGCGTTCTTCGTCGGAGGCCGGCGTTCTTCGCGTTCTTCGTGTTCTTCGCGAAGAAGGGTGAAGGCACAAGAACTTCTGTCAAAAACCTCTCAAGGTGTAATCCTCCAAAAGTCGGTGTTGGTCTTATTTTATTATTATGCCAACAAACGAATAAGAGGTAAGTAACGAGTCATTAATTCGCAGAATTTATTTAACGAAAGAAACTGCCCATTTAATTTACGAACAAAACTGCCCAATTAAATGGTGCGTTAAGAATTTAAGAAAACGCGTCAGTTGACTTTCATAATGACGGGTTTTCGCGGGTGCGTTACTTAGCGGAAAAGAAACGGCGGGGCTCGTGCGGGCTCCACCCCACAAATATCCTACCAAGAGGGTAGGATATTTCTGAATAGCACCATATCCGTATTGACTCAACTTAAGCTGATTTAAGTGGTTTCAAGTGGCTTCCAAGCGGCTTAAGTGAAATAAAATAAAGTTGTCGTACAATTTATTTTATTTCTTAACTTTAAGCCCAAAAATTAAAAACCATACCCGAGTAAACGCAACTCCGGAAGAGGCGTTTCTAAGCAAATATCGGCGCTGCGATTTCATCGGTGCCCTCAGAATTCGATTCCGGGCACTGGTTCAAAAGTTAGAAAAACCCGCTCGTCCGTTCACTGAACGTACCCGAGCCAAACTTCGGAAATTGATTCCGGGCACACCGGGCCTCGAAATCAGGTGCCGTCAGAAACTGCGTTCTTGTAAAATTCTAAAGAAAATTAAGAAAAAATTTTCCTTGAAATTTCCGGGTCTTTACAAGTAAGGGAGTGATGTTTGTGGAATTTTTTTGAAATGTTATATTACTGATAAACTTAATAGTGCACTGCACGTTTTGTTAATTGTAATATTATATAGTTTTGTTATATAAAGTGGTTTGTTGTATGTTGACATCTGTAAATCATTTTTATTGTTATGTTATACAAGTTTGATTATATATATATTGTCTATCTATTTTTTTATGTGTGGAGCATAATAGGGTTGGCTTGTGCATTTCTTTTTTTATATTATACCATATTTAGTGACTGTTTCAACCGCCACTAAATAAGTAGCGGTGGTTGAAACCACCTTGAAATATGGTACAACATATTATAAATGTACCACATTTAGCAGTGGTTATGTAAACCGCAACTAAATGTGAGACAAAATTGGTGGTTGTTTTTTAAACCACCACTAAACAAGAACAACCACCGTGAATTCCTTTTTCACAACAAATCAAAAAAAACATTGTGAAACAACTACTGATGTAAAACTTAGCGGCGGTTGTTGGCAACCACTATGAAATGATTTAGCAATGGTTTTAACCACCGCTAAGTATATATTTTCCTATAGTGTGTTTTTACCTAAGGTGATCTGAAACGCGTCTTAGATTTGTGGCATGTCATTTTGAGTATGATGGCTATGTATTTGGGTTAGTATGATATTATCCTCCTCTCCTCCTCATCATCAACATCATCATCATTAATATTATCTTTATTTGATATTAGTAATACTGGGGGGATAGTCGACAGCCATGGGAGGACTACCATCTTCAACCCCCTTTTCTTTTATTCATTTGCCTAGGAAAGTGGAAGCCAATACAGGCAAGTCTTTTTCCTTTCCTCGACTTCTTTCCTTTTTCCCTTTTTCTTCCTTTCTTATTCTCCCTCAAATGCAAAATTTATGCGCTATTAAGTATTTCATTTGGGGATTTAGACATGGGATGGTGAAACCCTCGATTTGGGAGATGGATTTTGTTGTATTTAGGTAGAGGAGCTTAGGCAAACCCTTTGCACCTCGTTTGAGGTCTTGGCATCCCTATTTGGTTTCCTAGTGAGTATGTCACTACTTGGAACTTAACAAAAAACCCTTTATTTCATGGAATAAAATATGAAACTAATCATTTATGGTTTATTTGTTGGCATTGATTGATTATGTGCCTTCCACACTTGATGTTTGAGTTTACGACACTTTGAGGTGGGCGGTTCTATTTAAAGTTCCATTATTATAACTTGTTGTGCTTGGATTTTAATTGTACTTTCATATTATGTAATCCTCATCTGAACATCTAAAGGTGTTTTGAAGGTGTTTATATTGGATGTTTGGATTTTACATAAGCTCTTTGAATTTTTCCACATGATGAAATATAAGACCATGTTTGGCAGGATTTCAAATGATTTTAAAAGTGATCTAAAAGATTTTTTTTAAAAGATAAAACCTTGTTTGGTTTGACATAAAGGTGGAGTTTGATTTATAATTATTATGTGACTCACCCTTGATTTTTTCATACATGGAAATGATGTTTAGAATTATTTGATGTATGGATTGGTTGTTTATAAAGTGGTCTGGGTTTGTTTTTTTGAAAAGGAGTTCGGGGTGAGGTCACATGAGTATTTCATAAAATTACTTGTTTATCCTTGGTTTGAAACTTCATGGAAGCAATGGGTACCTAACTGAGATTTTATAGGGACAAATGTTTTACAAGTTACAATTATGCACAGACTAGTACCATTAGTTATGATTTCGCTCTGACCAATGAAAACCCCAAGTTATGATTTTACTGACTAGTTGGGAGTAGTCAATGAGGCTTCGATCGAACCAATTAGGCTCCAGATCGCATTGCTGCTAGCAGAAGGTATGTATTTAGCAAGGTCTTAAATCGTTTTGTTAGAGCCTAGTGGTTTAGTCCATGATGACACTTGGTTTATTTCTGTTTTATGATAAAACAGAAAGGCGCACGTTTCTTTAAAAAGGTCTTTCCTTTTTATTTAAAGCATGTGATTTCTTCATTTCAAATTAGCCATTTAACTAGCATGATGGTTTATGCTTAAATAGTCTTTAAATATAACTTGGTTGGGTATGTTAATATACTTATCCCCTCCATCTTCGCTTTGATGTACATGTATGTGTTTTTCTTATTTTGATTTTCAGGTGTAGCAATGAAGTCTTTGTCGTTTGCCATATAAAAGGTTGAGTTACCACCGCCAAATAGCAAGTTGTATGAATGATAGTTTGTGGATGATGCCAGCAACTTGGACCTTATTTATTATTTTGTTTTATAGTTGTATTGATATTGGATTGTACCAAATGTCTTTATAGCAACATTATGTTACATGGCTTGACTCGTGTATAAAACCCTGATTCTTAAATGTCACAAATATATCCTACCTTATAAGATACTTGCCCATGATACTTGAGTTGAAAATCTCAAATTTTTAAAAATAAAACAGAAAAACAATACCAACCTTAACCTTGGCTCATCAGATCATTCACTTCACAAACAAAATTCACCCAAAATACAAAGTGTATGGAGACCCAAACAGCTAAATAAATATTGAATATGAACAGCGATGTGTGTGTGTCTTTGAGCTGGGAGATCATAACTTGGAATGCCGCATGCCTCTCCAAGCCAAAGCCAATGGCACACCTTCCGACAAGTCCACTGGTCCTAAATCAGTTGCATCCCAGTCCTCAATATTCTTGGGACACGCCTCGTCAAAGTCAACCCGACCAGTCAACCCACATCCCCAGCCATTCGGAGTGAGGAAACCGATAAAACCGCCGCTGCCCTCCCCTTCATCATCCTCCACCAACCCGACATCCATGCCTGCATGGCACCCGGACGAGCTAGGCACTAATGATTGGCCGCTCGCCTTGCTGGCCAAGCCGCAAAGCCTCTCATCCGAACCCCTTGCTGCCTCTCTCGCACCACTGTCCGGTTTTGATGCTTCCCCACACCCCGCTCTGCCTTTAAGTGCCTCGAGCCTCAAGGAATAAACAAGTGCTGCCTTTTCAAGCAACTCGGTGACGGCAGCCCTGTACTCAACCGGATGCATTCGGTAGTGACCTGTGAAATCCATGAAAATCTACTGAAGTTGGTAGAAAGGACAATGTAACAAGCATGGTAATCGGAAGATTTGTGGAAGCTTGACAACAAACCAAACGCGATGAACAAGCAGTTGACATGAAATTTTGATGCGCTGACAATCCATATACATGCAAAAGGTTCAGGAGCGGACCTACATGAGGAGAGGAACCCCATTTCAACAGTTTAACATCCGCACCGAGCTCTTCCAGTCTCTTAGCAAAATGGCAAATGGCTTCACAGGCAGCAAGATCATCGTTTTCAGAGCATAAAATCAAATACGGCGCTCCAATGCTCTGCAAAATAATTTCCATAAAGAATAATACAGCAAAAAGAAGTTTAGTGTTCCTTTGTGAACTTACAGCGGAGGCATACAGGGTTCGCCAATAGTCCGCACGCTGTGCTTCGGCCCAGTTGATGAAGAGAGCATCCAGGCCAGCCCTGATGCTGCTCAACGTCCATGTTAATAATTTTGGAGGATGGTATCCCCCGATAACACTTGGGTGAAGAAAAAACTCGAGGGCCAATTCACTGTAGAAATCTACTGGACAAGAGTCATAAATCTGGCCTGCCAAACACTCCTTAACCAATCGGTAGTCATCCTTCACAAAGCACAATACAGGAAGTCAAAGGAAAAGGGTTAAAAACAGAAAGACAGAAAGGTCTGGTGTTAAGCAGAAACACTATCATAACTTGGAAACCACTCGGGCAATACTCTTTCACAATAATCCTTAGACACAGATCTCGCTAATCGTCTTCCATTCTCTGTACTTCAAGGGAAGAGTCACTTCCAGGTCCGTACCCATCACGACCCCCCCCCCCCCCATTTGTTTCCTCTTTGTGTCTTTGGCTATCTCTCCAATGTCCATGATACATGACCAAACTTATCCAAATTTGTTTGCATGCACTTTGTAGATCTATACAAATCCCTAGCTCAATGAGAGACGGAGAGATTCTTTTATAGATAAAGAAAAGAATTATAAGTTGGAATATTCCGAAGTGGGACTCAAAAATACCTTTTATCCGGAAATGCAAATTAACCAGGAACACTTCACCTCAAGCTAGCACATGATAACTTGGACAAAAGTCCCACGAAAAAGAAAGAAAGCACAAAACAGACCATACACACTCCCCCTCAAGCTGGGTCGTTGTGGATGTCCAGCTTGATACTGAGAAAATTCAGTCGAGCTCCTGGGAGACCTTTGGTGAAGATGTCGGCAAGCTAATCTGTCATCGGTATGTGGCTGAAACTGACATTGTGTTGCTCGAAGTGATGGCGAAGAAAGTAGCAATCCACCTCGATATGATTCATGCATTCATGAAAGACTGGATTGGAGGCAATCTTCGTGGTTGCCTGATTATCACACCAAATATGAGCAGACGTCTGTGGCGGGAAACCAATCTCATGGAGGAGATGACGAAACCAAAGCTCGGTAGTGATCCTGGTCATCACACGATATTCTAATTCAGCACTGGACCGGGAGACGACAGTTTGTTTCTTGCTGCGCCATGAGATTAAGTTACCTGCCAGAAAAATGGCAAAGTCAGACATAGATTTCTGTGTGGCTAAACACCCAGCATAGTCAGCATCACAGAAGGCCTCGATATTCAGATGATCGTGATGTGAATACCAAAGACCACGAGCAAGGCCTTTCTTAATGTATTTGACAATGCGAATGACAACATTCCACTGAGATTTTGTTGGATGTTTCGTGAATTGGCTAACCTTGCTGACAACGCATGCAATGTCTGGACGAGTCACTGTGAGATAATTGAGTTTTCCCACAAGACGACGGTACCTCTCTGGGTGAGAATATGGCTCTGTGTTGTCATCAAGAGACCGTTTCCCGAGCTCAAGAAGAGTGGCAACAGCAGTTGTCTGAGTCAACCATCATCCTGCAAGATATCCAAAGCATATTTCCGTTGGCAAAAAAGATGGTGTCCGAAGAACGGGAGACCTCAATGCTAAGGAAGTATGTCAGAGGACCTAGATTTTTGGTTTGAAATTGGTGTTGAAGATACACTTTTAGATGGGCGATTCCATTTGAGTCGCTCTCAGTTATAATGATATCATCAACATAGACAACTAACAGGATACAGCCAGAGGATGTCGTGCGGTAGAAGACAGTATGGTCCTTCATACTCTGAGATAGGCCAAATGTAGTGACGGCAGTATAGAATCTTTCAAACCAAACATGAGGAGACTGCTTGAGTTCATAAAGAGAGCGACGAAGTCAACGAACATTAAAATCGACTCTTAAAGCACGAAAGTCAGGAGGTTGTTGCAGATATACCTCTTCTTCAAGAAAACCATGTAGAAAGACAATTTTGACATCAAGTTGATGAAGATGTTGCGGAATCGTCGGGAGTCGCAACGACAGAAACGAGAAACGAAAGAAGAATGCAGAAAGAAAATAGACACGAGACACAAATTTACGTGGTTCGAGAATAACCCTACGTCCACGGAGAGGTAGAACTTTCACTATATCGGGAGCACAAATACAGAGTTTTTGCAGTTGCAACCCTAGCCAGAAAATAGGCTATAAAATGAAGAATACGATCACTGTTCCGAAAAGTAAGTCCGCGTCGTTACAGTGAAAGGCGGTCAGCTTTGTCAAAAGTGCTACAGTACAGTTGACTCCGAAGTCCGCACTGCTACAGTACTTGTCGGTGTCGGTCAACTCTGCTACAGTGGTCAAAGATGCTACAGTTCCGAAAATGTCAGAAAATTATAGATAGTTATACTGACGAGCACCCCATCATGATACGGTTGGTCAGCTCTGCTACAGTGGTCAGAGATGCTATAGTGTATTGAATAGACACTATTTTTTAACTATTATACTGACGAGCACCCCATCATGATAGTAAAAGTATTTGAAAATGTCAGAAAATTATACAAAATGGAGGATCTTATATTAACACTATAATTAACAATATGAAAATATCACATTGGTGATAATACATCATTATGGCTAAGAGTGTGAACTCGATCCAGCAATGTTAGGGAATCATTTCCGGTTATGACCTTCTTGATGATATATGTTGCACCTCAAATTTTTCCCTTGTTCTTAAGGCCAATCCATCTCATTCTACATCCTACTAGACTTCGGTCTCCCTCATTGACACAACCTATTGATGTTAAGTATCAATATCAGTTGGTCTTCAGGCATTGGGAAATATCAAAACTCCCTAATAGGCATTCATGGCGCAGTATAATAGTTAAAAATAGTGTATATCCAATACATTGGATCAATATATGCTTCCCATGATATGTTCATAGAGGCACATGTTGTGATGGCATGTGCACATGGAAACCATAATGCCTAGAAGTTTCCACATTGACATTACCTTGCTTCTAGTAATACCACCATTTTTTCATTGCTGCTACTTGTGATCGGGTCTGAATACTCTTGAAATTCAAATTGAGAGTCTTCTTGGCAGAAAAGGCACTCGGTAACCAGAAAATTCTTCAATGTTTTTTCAATATCTCATTGAAAGTGTCTTTCGTACCTTAACCCCTGTTGAATCTTGTTTGAGGCTAGTTTTTTTCTATCAATGAAGTACTTCACAAAAATGATAAAATTTCTCTTAAACTAGTTCAGTTATAGGTAACTTACAAAGCCTCTTGAAGACACCATTGATGCACTCCATAATGTTAGTGGTCATGTGTCCGTACCTCTTCCCACCATCATATGCCAATGTCCATTTTTCTTTTGGAATCTATATCATATAATCATACACTCCTTGATTATCCTTGCAAGTTTCTTCAAAACGTTATTCAAACCTTTGTTAATCCGGCTCATATGCCAAATAGAATTGATCATATTTCACATAAATTAATTTTATCTTTATGTTGAAATAATAAAAAATAATAAAGAAATTGCATATCAAGCCTTGTGATTGCCTTATTCAAAGGTTCATTATGGAATGTTTTTCACACATTGTTGTGTCTGATGTAGTACCGATGATATGAATTTGAGGGTCTCCATGTATCAGGATCTGCATTTATTGCCTCATTGATTACCCGATGTCGATCAAATATCAAATAGACAACCCGAATGCGAGTGAAATGGTTAATGATACATGCCAAAAACCAACTTCATGATTCATATTTTTCCATCTCCACAATAAAAAATGCAAGCGAAAGAGGAGAACGATTTCCATCTTGGGTTGTTGGAATCAACAATAGGCCATTGTATTTTCCATATAAAAACATTCCATCAATCTGTATGAACTATTTGCTGAAATGAAATGTGGAAATACAGGGGAGGAACGCCCAGAACAACCGATGAAATTGAACACGAGATGGTTCAAGTGAGTTATCTTGAGACACATGTTCATTCTTATGAATATGGAATACAACTTGGTCATCATGTTTCAATATGGTTAGAAATTATGGAAACACTCGATACGAGTCATCTCAATCACCGTAGACCTTCACAATTGCCTTTTGTTTTTTCATCCATGCCTTATTATGGGAAATATTATAATCAAAAGTTTTTTGTATCCTCCCTTTCAAAAGGGCTATAGGAATATCTTGGCAGGTCATAATCATCTTGACGATAATAGATGACACAAATTCAGCACCCAATGAAGTATGATCTTGTGTCAGGTTTGGCTGAATGCAAGTATGAGCTGCCTCAATCTTCGAAATTCTCCAACCTCCAAATGCAATGTTCGGAATCACCCTCAAGTGGAATCTACAATCATACCCATATTTATCACACTATATGATGTATTTTTTATGGCTATATTCCTGAACTAAATATCTATAGTTCCTCTCCATATGAAATCTTTTTAGTATGTTTTTCAATGCATTTTTACTGGGAAAATCTCTTCTAACATATAATGTTTTTTCCAGCTCACTAAACCTATCCACTACAACTCCATGAAACTCAGTTGAAGGTGTGAAAACATTACAATTGAATTCAGGAAAACATGTCACTGAATCCGACCAAGATGCGAAGAGTGGTGTGTGATTTATTGTGGGTTGAGACTTCTATAAAACTACTACATTTCTAGAAACTCCCTCCCCAATTTATGCTACTCCCTCCTCATCAGCGTTGTTGTATCCATTTGTCCAATCATTAACAAAATCCTCATCGATAGTCAGATTTACATGAATATCCAGTAGATCAGCTAGGTTTTCCTCTTCCACATCATAGTGAAGAGCCTCAATTTCTTGGGACATACCTTCTTCAACCACTCTTGTAAGTCTACGACTTTGTACAATTGGATGTTGTTATTGTACACTAGAAACCTCAACATATAACTCCACCATGGCACCATCTGACCACTGGGAAAATAAATTTATTTCTTGGATCCACTGCTCATCAGCAACCAATGGACAAGACAGATTCCATAGTGTAGTCATGAATTTCAAATGTCTATAGCTAATAGACTTGATCTCTTGACCAGGTCCCAAATTTAAGCAACCAGGAATGTTGTCTTGAGGTCCATTTAGTGTTACACAATCATATATCTTAACCATTGTTGTTGGTTGTGTACAATAAGAAGCTCCTTGCTCGGTTTGAATAACCTCCTCGTAGCAGTAGACATAGGTAAACATGACTCTCTATGTCAAAAATGTTTTTTGATCAAGATTTTGATAGTGTAAGTAATATTGACAATGAGGGTTGACCATATAATCTTTATGATATTGAAATTTTAGAACACCTTTTTATATCCTAAAATATGATACTCATGTTTCATTATATAAAATTTTATTAGAAAATAATTCATAGATTGTTTTGAAAACTGAGGTAAAAAGAAGAGAAAAGATCAAATCACTTTATTTATGCATGATAAAATGACAATTATGATCATATAAAGTGAAATGGATAAGAAAAAACTCATTAAATAACACATGAATTCTTCATAACAAATAAGAAATACCTTGAAATTTTTCAACATAATAGAGTTTGGATAAGACGAGCCTGACTTCAGAAGTGAAGTAAAATCCAGCTTATTTTTAAGTGGCAACTTAATAACATCTTTCAAAGAGATATACTTTTTAATTTTCAAAAACTTTTTAACTTCTAATAACATAATCACTGTATGGGGAGGCATTTAATTAGAAGGTTGAAAGATTTTGAAAGTTCAAAAGTTAAGTACATCTCTTTGGAAGATATATTAAGGTACCACTTGAAAATAAACTGGATTTTACTTCACTTCTGAAGTCAGCCTCGTCTTATCCAAAATCTATTTTGTTGAAAAATGTCGAGGTATTTCTTGTCTATTGTAAACCATTTATGTGTTATTTAATGGGTTTTTTCTTATCCATTTCACTTTATATGATCATAATTTTCATTTTATCATACATAAATAAAGTGATTTGATGTTTTTTATTATTTTGACCTCTGTTTCCAAAATATCTTGTGAATACTATTCATAATGAGGGATGACCATATAATCTTTATGATACTGAAATTTTAGAATGTCTTCTTATATCCTAAAATATTATACTAATGCTTCCTAGTACAATTTTTAATATTCCTAAAGGTATTTAAATAGTTTATAAAGAAAATATTAATCATATAAATCATATCCCCCAGGAGTGTTAAACCAAGTGTACAACAAGGCTCGTTGTCGTGTTCTATTTCCCGATCAAGTATAGCTTAATGTGGTGTTTTCGAGTTTTACCCCATGATACATCTATGTCAGAATCACATCCACTTATAGTATCCAGACATGGATTTGACTGCTTAGTTAACCACATAATCTTTATGCAACCAAAATTTTAGAACATTTTCTTATATCATAAAAGATGGCACTAGTGTTTTGTAGTACAATTTTTAACTTTCCTAAAGGTATGTTCAATGGTTTATAAAGAGAATATGATTTATCTAAAACATATCCATCGACATTAAGAAAACAGGTGTGCAACAAGGGATTAATCATCTAAATCATAGGAGTAATAAATCATGTGTGTGGTTAAGCCTCTTTGTCATCTAGTTTTTCATCTTTCATCCTATGTTTATTCTATGTTAATCCAAAGTTAATCAATATCTAATCATTAATTAGTAATTAGTTAATCATTCATTAATAATTAGTTAATCATTCTTTAAGCATTAGTGAATCATTCATTAAACATTAGTTAATCATTATTTAATCATTCTTTAATCATTTATTAATCATTGGTTAATCATTGGTTAATCATTAGTTAATCATTCTTTAATCTTTACTTAATCATTAGTTGATCATTCTTTAATCTTTACTTAATCATTAGTTAATCATTCTTTAATCACTCTTTAATCATTCCTTAATCATTCTTTAATCAATACTTAATCATTACTTAATCAATCTTTAATCAATAGTTAATCACCTGTTAATCATTATTTATTCATTCTTTAATCATTCCTTAATAATTCTTTAATCATTACTTAATCATTAGTTAATTATTAGTTAATCATTCTTTAATCATTCCTTAATCATTACTTAATCATTACTTAATCATTAGTTAATTATTATTTAATCATTCCTTAATCATTCCTTAATCATTCCTTAATCATTCCTTAATAATTAGTTAATCATTAGTTAATCATTAGTTAATCATTCTTTAATCATTCTTTAATCATTCCTTAATCATTAGTTAACCATTCTTTAATCATTCCTTAATCATTAGTTAACCATTCTTTAATCATTCCTTAATGATTAAAGACTGATTAAACAATGATTAACTAATTGTTGGAACCCATTTAAGTGTAAATGGGTGAGTCCCACATCGGACTTACCCATCCTGTACATTTGTTTCCTAATCTATAAAAGGATGTCCTCACCTCACATTGAGGGAAGGGGAATTCACCCTACTACATGGTATCAGAGGGATTTTTATCCCACATCCTCCTCCCTTGCGGATTCCCGGCATTCTCCCGGCCCCGCCTCTCTCCCTCCTGCCCTAGTCTTCCCGGCAGACCCTCCCTCCCGGCGCACCTCTCCTCTCCGGCCCTCCCTCCCGGCGGGGGAGCAGCGGGAGGCCGCTGGCGGGGCGCGCGGGTGATGGCGTCGGGAGCAGCGGGAGGCCGCTGGGAGTAGCGGGAGGCCGGCGAGAGCGCTGGAGCAGCGGGAGGCGCCGGAGGGAGGAGATCCGTCGGGAGGGCCGGCGCGGGCAGTGGAGGTCCGGCGACGGGATGGGCTGCGACGGCGAGAGGGAGGCGCGGTGGGAACCGCGGCGGACCGGAGGGCCGGGAGGCGCGCTGGAGCCGCGCGAGAGGAGGGAGGTTCGTCGGGAGGGCCGGGAGCCGCGGGGAGCCGCGGGGAGGGAGCGGCGTCGGGGAGGAACTCCGCAGGAAGGAGCCGGCGCAGGCAGCGTCGGGGAGAGAGAGGGCCGTCGGGTGAGGGCGAGGGAGCCATGCGGGCGAGGGTGCGGGGGCGCTGGGGAGGGAGGGCCTGCCAGGAGGGAGGGCCTGCCGGGAGCAGAGGAGCGCCGGGAGGGAGGGCCGGAGAGGAGAGGTGCGCCGGGAGGGAGGGTCTGCCGGGAAGACTAGGGCAGGAGGGAGAGAGGCGGGGCCGGGAGAATGCCGGGAATCCGCAAGGGAGGAGGATGTGGGATAAAAATCCCTCTGATACCATGTAGTAGGGTGAATTCCCCTTCCCTCAATGTGAGGTGAGGACATCCTTTTATAGATTAGGAAACAAATGTACAGGATGGGTAAGTCCGATGTGGGACTCACCCATTTACACTTAAATGGGTTCCAACAATTAGTTAATCATTGTTTAATCAGTCTTTAATCATTAGTTAATCATCAGTTAATCACAATTTAATCATAATTTAATCATTACTTAATCATTAGTTGATCATTAATTAATCATTACTAAATCATTAGTTAATCATTCTATAATCATTACTTAATCATTCATTAATCATTAGTTAATCATTCATTAATCATTCTTTAATCATTCTTTAATCATTCATTAACCATTCATTATTCATCAGATAATAATTAGTTAAACATTACTTAATCCTTAGTTAATTATGCCTTAATAATTAGTGAATCATATGGAATTCATTAGTTAATTATTATCAGCTAATCATTTTATGTAATCATTTTTTAATCCTATGTTATTCATTAGTTAATCTATACTTAACCATTAATAATAATAACTATTATTTCTAAACTATATATAACTAACTAAACTACTAAATCAATAACAATTTTTTTTTGTCAAAAAAAAACAAATTTAGAACCAACTAAAATCAAATCAATTAAATAAATAAATAAATAACTTTAAAATAAATAAGAAAAAATACCTCTAAACGATGCTTCTAAAAAAACTGGCACTTTTTTTAGGCCACCGAAACCACCACGCATAAAGGAAGCTTATTTGAGAGGGGAATTTAGAGAGATGTAGGAATTTTGAAGTGAGGAGGGCATGCCCATTTATAAGAAATTAAGGGAATGGCGACAACCCCTATCACCTTTCGCCTTTACATTAGGAAAAAGGTGGCCACTCCTAGGTCACCTTTCACTTTTTTTAGGTGAAAGGTGGTTGCCCCCACCTGTCTTTGTCATGTCATCAATCTAAGTCGATGATAGGAAAATTCAGCACACCCACTGCCTCCGTTCTGATACAAAATTCAAAAAAAAAACTAACCTAATTTTTTTTTTTTCAAAAAATGCAGAAAAAACAAATCAATGAAAATATATTTGATATGATTAAATTTTAGAGTTTTACCCCTGCATTATGGGTATTAAAAAGAGTTTGTCGTCTGTAAGTTTTCTTTCAAGCATTTTGGCCAGTCTATCCTATAATTTGAATTATTGTATAGAAGTGATGTGAGGAATAATATGTCCAAATTTCTATTCATAAGGTTTTCCCTTAAAATAGTATTCATATATACACCTATAAAAAATATGAATAGTATTCGGTCATAATTAACATAGTAGATCAACTATTGGATAAAAAAAATCATGAAAACACGCCTCATATATAGATTTACAACTGAGACTCCTAGCCATTCATGTGTGAGGATTGAATTTACATTCTCAAGACCAATATAGTCTATAATGGCTTCTCCATGCATCTGTTTTTAACATTGTATCTACATGAACCTTTAATGTTAGAAAATGTTGAAGTTGAATGAGTAGGGTGGAGTTGCTTTGTGAAGATATTTTTGATTGGTTGGTTGATCCTTAGATCATTTTGATTCAACCTTCTGTTTCACCCCTTCCCTTTCTTCATTTGTAATAACATTCATCAGTTCAGACCTTTTTCATTAATTATTAAAAGGTTTTTCATGAAAAATAAATTGGAAATGAATAACCCCTTGATAAACATGTTTTTTTACAAGATCTAATGGTCATGCTATGAAAGTTACAATATCTTGCTCGACTATATGAATATCTGCATCATCAGGTGGAACAGGTAGCTTAGCGCTCGACTCTGGATCTATGTTAATCACCACTCTCACATAACCTATTGGAAGTTGTTTGTTGTGTAGAATATCTCCTTGAATATTGTACACAGTACCCCTTGCAACAAGGCAATGTGTAGGTGTTGATAGATATAAATCACAATCATTTTCACCCTTTAGAATATCAGTACAGGAAAGGTATCGATGCCTATCTAATTCACATTTCACAGAAACAATTATGATAATATTGATTACCTCTTCTAAAGACGGATCTTTGAGGGGAATGGCTCATCACAAAGTTGGTGGGGGTGGGGGTGGGGGTGGGGTGGGGATCTTCATGTAGTGGGTTTTCTTGTGTTGTTTCTTCTCTTTGATTCATTCCCATAACATTTTCTAATAACTCTGGCTGCTAATTAAATTTTTCTTCAAGGGAAGTTAATCATGCCTATAACTCTTTAATTTCCTTATCTTTATCCCCAAGTCCAATTATCTTCTCAAAATATATTCGAGGGCGACACCCCAAAACCCACACCTCTGACGTAACCATACTATTCTAACAACTTCAAGGTCACTGATAATAGTTGTTCATCTGATATAGATGATGATAGCTTGGAACAAGAGTCCCACGAAAAAGAAAAAAAGCACAAAACAGACCATACACACTCCCCCTCAAGCTGGGTTGTTGTGGATGTCCAACTTGATACTGAGAAAATCCAGTCGAGCTCCCGGGGACCTTTGGTGAAGATGTCGGCAAGCTGATCTGTCGTCGGTATGTGGCTGAAACTGACATTGTGTTGCTCGAAATGATGGCGAAGAAAGTAGCAATCCACCTCGATATGATTCATGCGTTCATGAAAGACTGGATTAAAAGCAATCTTCGTGGTTGTCTGATTATCACACCAAATATGAGCAGACGTCTGTGGCGGGAAACCAATCTCATGGAGGAGATGACGAAACCAAAAGATCTCGGTAGTAATCCTGGTCATCGCACGGTATTCTAATTCAGCACTGGACCGGGAGACGACAGTTTGTTTCTTGCTGCGCCATGAGATTAAGTTACCTGCCAGAAAAATGGCAAAGCCAAACATAGATTTATGTGTGGCTAAACACCCAGCATAGTCAGCATCACAGAAGGTCTCGATATTCAGATGATCGTGATGTGAATACCAAAGACCACGAGCAAGGTCTTTCTTAATGTATTTGACAATGTGAAGGACAGCATTCCACTGAGATTTTATTGGATGTTTCATGAATTGGCTAACCTTGCTGACAACGCATGCAATGTCTGGACAAGTCATTGTGAGATAATTGAGGTGTCTGAAGAACGGGAGGCCTCAATGCCAAGGAAGTATGTCAGAGGACCTAGATCTTTGGTTTGAAATTGGTGTTGAAGATACACTTTTAGATGGGCGATTTCATTTGAGTCGCTCTCAGTTATAATGATATCATCAACATAGACAACTAACAGAATACAGCCAGAGGACGTCGTGCGGTAGAAGACAGTGTGGTCCTTCATACTCTGAGATAGGCCAAATGTAGTGACGACGGTGCAGAATCTTTCAAACCAAACACGAGGAGACTGTTTGAGTTCATAAAGAGAGCGACAAAGTCGACAAACATTAAAATCGGCTCTTAAGGCACAAAAGTCAGAAGGTTGTTACAGATATACCTCTTCTTCAAGAAAACCATGTAAAAAGGCATTTTTGACGTCAAGTTGATGAAGAGGCCAGTGATGATGAGCGACAAAAGAGATGGATAATCGGACATATGTCATCTTCGCAACCGGAAAAAAAGTATCAAAATAATCAACACCATATGTCTGAGCAAAGTCTTTTGCCACAAATCTGACTTTAAGGCGAATAAGAGTGTCATCCGTATTTAGGCTTACCATATAAATCAATTTGTTGTCGACCACCTGTTTACCTGCCGGAAGGGGGACCAGATCCGAAGTATGATTGTCGTCCAGAGCCTGCAATTCATCCCGCGGTGCTTGAAGCCACCCAGGGTGTGATTTTGCGTCACCAACCGTGCGAGGAACAGATATCGTCTCCAGAGCAGATAGACCTCTGTATGAGGATGTGTAAAGAGAAGTATTCTGGCAAAAACGATTACCTTTTCACAATGCAATGGGCAAGTCGTCTATTGCCGGAGCAGGAGCGTCAGACGAAGCTAGGGAGATGGTGTCCTCGGCCTGGATAGGGGACACATTCGATGGGCAACGAGAGTAGACGGTGTCAAACCGGTGATCAATAGAGTGGGACACCTGAGACAGAGGTGGGTGGATGGTGAGAGCAAAACAATCATTGATGGTGGTGTCTGGATGGGAAGAGGGAGAAGAGAAAGGAGCTCTCGACAAAAGATACATCAGCAGGGATGATATAACGTCGTAAGTGTGGAGAGAAACATCGGTATCCATGCCAAGTGTGGGAATATCCGAGGAAAATGCAACGAAGGAATTTGGGAGAAAACTTTGAGAGGTTGGGACGAGTGTCACGGCCATAACAAAGACACTCAAACACATGAAGTAGAAGTTGAGGAGAGAGTGAGGAGAACGGGGCCCGAAAAGGAGTCTCCCCCTGAAGAATAGAAGAAGGAAGGTGATTTATGAGGTATGTAGCAGTAAGGATGACATCCCCCAAAAAAAGAAAAGTCACCTGCATGTGGAATAAGATAGCACAAGCAGTCCCCAGAATATGGCGATGTTTTCGCTCAGCCACTCCATTTTGCTGAGTTGTATCAGGACAGGATGTCTGATCAATGATGTCTTTATATTTGAGAAACTGCTTAAGATAAGTGGATAAATATTTTCGATCATTGTCTGGGTGGAGACATTTAATAGGCTTGGAGAATTGAGTGTGAATTTCATGGTAAATGTAACACCCCAAGGATTTACAATGAAATTTAATGAAATGCATGAAACACTAAGTCTCTGTAAAACAACACTTTGTTGTAAGGAGATATTTATAACCTAGTTGTTGAACTAAATTTTGTCACTTCTGTGTTTTGAATTTCGAAAATCTGACATACACGGTTGCATTCAGGGTGTTTTTTGGGGTCTGATGGAACAAACATAATTTTTTGGTGAATAGTAACCTACTCTTATGAATAGTAATCTACCCTTATGAATAGTAAATCATCCAAAAAAATAGTAATCTCACCCTTGAATGTATATATAAAATTTAGGCATCTTATAAGTGATAATGTGACCATAGTAAAAATATTGGTATTTTTGTAAGTCATAAATAATTAATTACAATTAATTAATTGATTTAAAAGAAAATGTATTTTCCTATAAGGTGTTTATAAAATAACAATTTTATGTCTGCTGGTTTTAAGATAATTTTATAAGACCTTATATATTTTTGAAAGCATTATAAAATCAGTTATAGTTTTAAAATCTGTATTTTTCAAGTAAATTGTGATGTTAATTAAAAATTAAATTAACCATATTTAGAAAATAATTTTTGAAAAATGGATTTTATTTTTGGATTCTACACGCCGAAAAATGGTTAGGGTGAATTTTTGAGATTTTTCTGAAATACTTAAAATTTTTATGAATAGTGAAATACGATAATTTACAAAATAAGTTAAATACATTAATTATTGAGTCATGGGTGATGTTCTACTGTTGTAAGTATAATTGGTTCGAACTCACATGCACTTATTACTATTTTTGGTCAAGTAGTCATCACTATTGTTTGTATTATAGAAAAATAATAAACTAATGATTTAAATATTAATAAACCTCTCCTCTCCACTATAAAAACCACCCACACTCTCCTATTCCTTCACTCCTCTCAAGCCTTGTGTCTTGCCTAAATTCTGCTCAAATCTCTCCCCAAGCTCCTTCCCCACGTCCAACAGCTCTTGGTCTCCTCAAAAGACCAAATCTTTTCCCCTTAAGAAGCTCTCAAGGAAGATTAATTCAAAAGGTAAATTCCTATTTTTAGTTATTTTACTTTCCTTTCAAGTTCATTTGTTTTCTTTTCTATCATTACCTCTCCTCATTCAAATGTTATGACAACTCCAGTACCTTATATGTACTGAAATGTTGTTATGATAATGGAATAAGTTATTATCATCTCTTTTTTACTCTTCTTTTATAGTAGTAGTAAAAACACCATCCGAGATGTGTTAATTTACCACATTCAAAGATGATGGGTTTTCAATTTTCATTACCGTCTTCAATTCTGGTAATTAAACCATTCTTATGGTTGAACTGGACTATAATATATGTATTATGACTCATCTATGGTTCTGGAATCTTTTTGTACACATGGTTTTGACTTATAAAACAAAATGTGTTCGTTGTGATCAAAAACCGCCAATTAACTCAAAAATTTATCACTAAAGTTTTATATAATGATTTATCTTCACTCCAAGTAACCACATTAAATTTACAACCATGTAACCTTCTGGATGTTCAAGAATATAACTCCAATTCTGGGCAATCCTCTTCATTTTGCATGATTATCCATTCATGTATATAAGTAAACTAATCATGAAACAAACGGACCCAAACAATGAAATTAAACATCATAACCAATCAAAAATGTTATGAATGAACTCAAAAAGGTTATACTAAATCAATTACATGTAAAAGAGTTTCTGGACTTATTAATTAATCAACCTAATTTGATTATTCAGGTCATTAATATCAAGTGGAGAACACCATCGGACTTAAGGTAAGAGATTCTACCCGAACCTCCATTATTCTTTCGGGTTATTCTTAATTTCTTTTTACCCAAATGAAATCCTATATTCTGTTTATGTACATCTTTTAATTGTTGTTTAAATGTCCAAACTCATGTATCAAGATCCATTAATCATTCTCTTTCAGGGATATACATTATCACAACCCCCCCCCACAAAGTGTACCCCTCCTGAGTTGGCAATGTGAGAAGGGAGATAATGACCCCCAAGTCCCGCCTCCAGTAGGCCCCGGGTTGGCGACTAGCACCGAGGGTATAGTAAACACACAGATGAGAGACATTACCCTCTAAGAGAACACATGCGAAAGAGAGAGATAAGACAGACACGAACCAACTCCAACTCAGACAACAACATAAAAGAAATCCCAAGTACACACATGTAATGTCCAACAAAACTACTACAACTGAAAGGGGAAAACTGCAAGTACCCAAAAGAAAGTAAAAACAACAGCAACCACGAAGCCCAAACAGCTCCTGCAACCCCAAGCTAGTAGAAACCAGCCTGATCTCTAGGTGACCTGCAAAACAGTTTATATATACATAGGCTGAGTATAATAGTATACTCAGTAGGATCCTTCACAAAGCCTCCCGTGCAAAAGTAAAGAAAGCATGCTAAAGCACAGTGAACATCAAGTGAAACTAACTCGTCACCTAAACAGGTATACTAAGTTCTCAGCCTCACCATGGCTACTCTCACCAAGTATCACATACAAGAGTATATAATATAATAAAGAATATCAAGGGTACCTCACTACTACCCCACTGGTTTGCCGCTTTGCCCCAACGCCGCACGTCCTAAGCATCTATCTCCAAAAAGGTTTGTCCGCAGACACCTGGGCGAAGCACCACAACATGCACCTCGTGCAACAAAACCACCACGTCCACGTAAGCAAAGTAACCCGGTAGTTTCTGGGAGCCACCACAGCTCACATAACGTGTATCATACGTCGGGTATTAAACCTCAAGCCATTATAACTCATACACCGAGTAAGGATCCTCAAGTCATCACAGCCTATACACGTTACACCTATAGTAGTCCATAGGAAACTATATCCATAATATATGCGTGTGAATAACCACAAGTCATTACAGCCCTCTACATACATATATGGGGAAAACTAACTGTTGTGTCTACCGGCACAAGTAACTACAAAGAGAAAAAAGCGAGGCCAAAGGGGGTAGTCACCCATCCATCCTCCCACCGGAATGTTGGGGAAAACACCCCCCATGGCTCAGAATCCCCAGGGTGTCAGTTGCCCAAACTGACGGAGTGGAGTAGCGTATAGAAACACAAAAAATACATAATATATTATAGCTCACAACCACACTATGGGCATAACCTAGTCTTAGACACAACTACAGCTAACGTCTCCCGAACTCCCAGCTGTCAATTCTAAGGCTAGGTATCCTATAAGCACACAACCATTTAAAGAGCTTAATTACATTACTTCATTCCCTTTTTATCAATTACACTTTACGTTAATTAATTCTTTAAACATAAATTAACCATTAACAATCACCACATTTATTTCATTAGCATCACACCCAAAGTTCATTGTTCCTTTAAATTGCAACATCAGCATTGCATCCCAACAAGCTCTAACCCCATGGGTTAACATCATTTATTCAATCATTTATTTACAGCATTACTTTCCCATATTCCCAGGCATTCTAGAAAAACATTTTATGCTACTAAACACAAGGGGCTCAACACGGTGAGTAGATGAACTACCCGTCGAGTCTTGGTCGCCTATAGCAAGAGCATAGAGTCATCCTCCCTTGAGAAGCTAAACACGGAAAGCACGTGACATACCCCGCACGTCTTTGCCCCTTTTGGAAGGAAGGTAAGCAAACCAGTTGCCTTGAGCAGTGGGGAAAGTAAAGCAGATAAACAACCAACAAGATCAGCAAGCATCCAAACATTCACATCCAACTCGTTTCATCATCCCCAGTGTCCTCCCTGACACCCACATGCATAAACCGATGCATCTCGCCACTCTAAGCGTCAACTGCTGCCACAACCAATAGGTCTCCCTACCCCCACATATCACAACAGTCTTCCAAACTCACATCACAACACAAGCAGCAGGAAAACAACCATCATATCAATTGGGCTCTTGGTCCTTAAACAAACAAGAGGGTAACTCAGAACCCTACAAGGAATTATCTTTTATCAAACAACCAATTCTTTAATCCATCTTAGATTAACCGATTTATTATTCGTAGGTTCCAACTTCGGGAAACCTAAAAATAAGCTATCACAAATAATTAAACATGCTTACTGCACCAATTTGATTAACATCAAATTACAACAAGAAGAACCAGATTCATTTACATGCATCTTTATCTTTAGCCAAACAATTATCAATTAATTCCAGCTTTACGTTCTTTACCAATTTCCATCAAGAACAAAAAGTTAAACAGAGCAAGCATAGATATCACACTATCTAGCAAAACAAGAGGCAATAACATACGATCGATATTAATTTATTTATCCGGTTCAAATATTTATTATGTCAATTCCATTGTAATCCAGTGGGATAAAACATGTTAACTATACAGTTGTACGTAAAAGAAAAGAGAAGCAATGAATCCCCTGCCTCAAACAGTTCTTGACGTTCTTTATATGAGAACGAGCCACACAACGGGTTACGATCTCCTCCCCCGTGACAACTGTATCCACCCAAGGATGCAGAGACACCACCACACCGGTCAACACCCAAGAAAAGGCCATTAGGAAAATGGAGAAAGCATTCCATAAAAGGGCAAGGAGAAACAGAAGGAGATGAACCCAAAAGAATGACGATAGATCATACCAAATATCGAAGATTGATCGATACTGCTTGGTTGCATCAAAATAGAGGGGAACTACTCCGAGGAAAGCTTGATCGCACAACTCCTGCGGGAAGGAATGGTTGTTCACCTTTATGCACTTATACTTCTTGATTGGGGACTTGCATGTATGTATTTCACTCCTTGATCGTAGAATAAAATTTAATGATAAATGTTTCCATGTTTTATGATCTATATGGTACACTTAAGCATGAGAATGAAATGAAAGTAACAGATGCGCCAGGAATTATATAGCGTTCCAATGTATTGGGTAATGTTTAGTCTCATGAGATGACATGTTGGGACAGAGAATGAACCTGATTCTTTTATGGGACTTTGTCCATCGTGATGTCTTGGCAGTTAGCATTAACCTATGTTTATGATTCATTGTTTTAAGTTGTCACGTTTCTCATGTTGTATTTTTTATTATCATGCTATATCATGTCTCATTGTTCATGTTTATGATTCTTACTTCTTTTATGCTCCATTGATATGTCTGTTGTCTAACATGTATTATTCTCTTCATGTTATGTCATGTTTACTCTCATACTGGGCTTTATGGCTCACCATTTTCTTATATATGTCCCCAAGTTATCCCATGTAGTTTTAAGTACGAACACGTTAAGGAAATTTTCAATAAAGATGATGTTTTTCCTTGTTTTAAGTTGTTATGTAATGTACCTAATTCTCAAAGACACTGGACTTATCGATCTTCCGGGTTTTATTATGTACATTTTTATGTAATAAATCATGAATTAATGTGTAATAAATAGAAGGGTTGTCATAGTATCCTTCACTGAGACCTCTCGATTCTCGTCAACTTCGACCACCTCGTTCTCGGATACCAAACCCGACGATTGTCTTCCTCTAAGCATCCGCCCACCCCTATCACCTCTTTCTGAATTTGTTGATCGTCATTTTGTTTATATTCATTCTCATCGTTCATCGAATATGTCCTCCACGTCAACCAAGAATGCCTCAACTTCCCCTGTCACTTCTACGATGCTTAAAAGAAAGGTATGTGTTTTTGTATGTCCCATCTTAAATATACACATTCCTATAAAGGGTGTGCTCAAACATATGGAGTTGATTATTTTAACGTTTTATCATGTCACATATGGAGTAGACATATAGACTCTTCATCACCTCAATGTCAAGAGTAACTTTCTGCACGATTTTCTTAATGAGGAGTTTTATATGTAACATCCCTATAGCTTCGTTGCTTCAAGGATTGAATCTCAAGTTTATCGGCTTTACCGCTCTCTCTATGGACTTAAAGTAGCCTCCCCGTGCCTCGTTCAACAAATTTTGCATTGTGGTCGCTACATTTGGTCTTCCTCGAAGTATAAAAGATTGCTTCATCTCTTATTACAAACATCCTCTAGCAGTATTAAACTAATGGCATATGTTGATGATATCAATATCACAGGTAGTGACTCATAGGGAATCACCCATATCATGTTCCATCTTCATTAGCAGTTTCATACCAAGGATAGAAATATTTTCTCAGCAGTGAAATATCTCATTGTCACGCAGAGCTCTTTCTTTCCCAACACAAATAGGTGTTGAATATCTTACAGGAGATAGTATTGTCTTGAACGGCCACAGTCAAGACTCCTCTTAAGCCAAAGGAAAGGTCACTTCATGATGTTTGCGAGTTTTACTCTTCTGAAGTGATGTTGTCGTCTTGTTGGGAAACTTAATTAACTCATGATGACTCGTTCCCATATTGTTTGCATCATCAACAATATTAGTCAATTCATAAAAGGTTCGCTGAAATCTCAGTGGGGCGTTGTTCTTCACATCACCAAATACATTAAGGAGGACCCTAAGCATAGTCTTATATTTTAATCACAACCACGGGGATATTGAGGAAATTTTGTGATGTCAACAATGTGGGTTGTTTATCTAGCCAGAAGTTTACTTATGGGTTTGCAGCATTTCTCGACATCAATTTAATCTCTTGGCACAAAAAAAAAACAGAACATTACCCCCAGATTCGGTGCTAAGTTCAAATATCATGTCATGACCAGTGTCACTGCCAAGATTCTTTGGATTCATCAACTCCTCCACGAAAGTGGTTTTCACTAAAGAATTATGTTAATCTCTAGTGTGAAAATCAGGCCGCTATGAAGACCGCTGCCAATCTGGTCATCCATAAATGCAACAGACATAGAGGTGGACTCTCACTTCCTTCGATATCACTTCAAGCAAAATCACTTCACATTCAATTACATTCTCACTAAAATTAGTCTGTTGACATCTCCGCCAAAGGCGTACTTAAACCCCAAGTGCAATTTTTTTGCACTAAGTTGAGGATGCAAAACATCTACAACCCAGCTAGAGGGAAAGTCCATACAGAATACCATTTTTTTATTTTTTGTGGGACTCTTGTAATCCAAGTTTGATGTCTCAACTTAAAGGGGGGTGTTGAACCAAGTTAGGTTGGGTCTGAGCCCGGAGTAATGTATTAGAGTCTCACATCGGGTTCCTTCTATGATGTATCATTTTAATATATCTATAAATAAAGTGTTTCACATCTCATCAAGGTATGGGGTTTCATTCTATGGATGTGGGATATTTCCACTTACCAAAATAATGTTAACAAAAATAGCTTGTATTCTATACAATAATAAGTAAAAAAAAACAGCATTTACTACTCAGCTGCCAAGCAAAAAAGAAGGAAACTAATGGGCCATACTCTTTTGTGTTTAATTATGCTACAGACTTTCCGAACATTAAATCAGGTAGCTAACTTTAAAAAAAACACATATAACTCTTTTGTGTTTAATTATGCTACAGACTTTCCAAACGTTAAATCAGACAGCAGACTTTAAAAAAAACACATATAACTAATTCTGTAAATCAGAAATAGTAGATTATACCAGAAAGCGATGTGGATCACAATTTCCATCAATTATCTGCAACAGTAAAACGAATGCAACTGAATTCCCTAATAAAATAAGAGAAGGGAGGGAGAACAAACTATTACATTTTACTTCGTAGAGCAATGAACGCTACAAACAATTAAAACAATTTTAAATTTTTACCTGAAGAACCTTGTACATGCAGGCTTTTGGACCGCCCGAAAAAGATGCAAAGACAATTGGGCATGGCCTAGTCTTTAGCTCCTACATAGGGTAAGAGCAAAGCTTTATCAATCTCACTTGACCTGGTTTAGAAAAAATCCAAGCTAGACTTTATTAGGGCTTCAGCCCACAAAACCAGCGAAGAACCCAAGGAGGCTGTAATATTACACAATCAAATGGGCATCCTTTTGATAGTTCACTACATGCACTTTCACCCAAAAGTTTCAAGTTCTATGTTCTGCTTCATGGCTACCGCCTAAGTCTGGGGATGATTTAATGAGCAGATGTGTGATAAAGTGCCATGTACATAGATTTGATAGGCAGGACATTTTCTGTGCTGATGGGCACAAAACATTTTGTCCAGGAACATATTCTGGGTCCAGAACATGTGTTGTATGGAGTTTATGTTCTGGATGCAGCATATGTTTGTTTTGTGTCCAGTTTATGTTCTGTGCTGCCTAGAACTTATGTTCTTCCCTGAGTGTTGAGTTTTGTACAGTGCATGTTCTATATTGGGATTTCTCTGGCTATGTTCTCTCCATGGATATGTTCTATGCTTAGATGTGTTCTGAACAGGTGAAATGGGGTATTTTCTGTCAGGGGCATGTTCTGTGATGTGCCCAAGTCTTTCAAACCATTTTCTCATTTTTATTTGGCATAACAAATTCCATTCCACATATCCACACATGCATGCTCGATCTCTCATCGATCTACCAAGTCGTCATAAGGTAACCATATACCAAGTGCCCCAATGGCACACACCCCTTCCTCAGGGTCACGTCAATGCAAATGAACACACGCCAACCGTTTATGCCAAATACATGTCAAACCAATTGTGTCAAACTATTTCAATAAAACAATTTTTTTATTGAAAAAATTTTCCAATCAATTTTTCATGCATCAAAACCACACAACCATTTTAAAATCATGTAACCAATTTTACTTTCCACAAAACAACCAATTTCTATAATTCCACAAACCATCACTAAAGAGGGTTTTCACCAACTTTGCACATCAATTTCACAATTCAAAACAAGCAATTCAATCAATTTGAAATCAACTCTTCAAGTTCTAACTAAGAGGAGTTAAGAGTGAAGCCACCAACCTTGCAAACTTAAGCGAAAACGAACGGCACAAATTCTTCAACAAACTGGGCTTAGATCTGTTGGATTGGTGTACCCCGATCCGGTTGGGCAGAATGCTTGTGGCCCGCATTGTAGCGGAGCTGACCGACCGACACCGACAGACACTGTAGCAGTGTAGACTTCGGAGTCAACAGTACTGTAGCACTTTTGACTTCCAGCCGGCATCCACTGTAGCACTTTTGACAAAGGTGGCTGCCGTTCACTGTAGCGACGCGGACTTACATTTCGGAACAGTGATCGTCTTCTCCATTTTATAGCCCATTTTCGGGCTAAGGTTACTATTGGGAAAAAAAACTCTGTACTTTGTACTCCCGAATTAGTGAGGTTTTGCCTCTCCGTGGACGTAGGGATTTTTCCCGAACCACGTAAATCGTTGTGTTCCGTGTGTTTTCTTTTTTTCTGCATTTTCAGTCGTTTCTCATTTCTATCGTTGTGACTCCCGACGATTCTGCAACAACTGGTATCAGAGGGTGAGTTCGGAATTCTCCAACGATAGCTATGGATGAAGGCAAAGTGAAGATCGATCGCTTCGATGGAATTGATTTCAGTTTCTGGAGGATGCAGATCGAGGATTATCTTTATCAAAAAAAGATGCACTTGCCGCTTCTGGGTGTGAAGCCAACGGACATGGAGTAGTCAGAATGGGAGCTACTGGATCGACAGCAGGTTCTGGGTGGTGTACGTCAGACGTTGGCCAAAAACGTGGCGTTCAACATCAGAGAAGAGAAGACGACGATTGGACTGATGAAAGCTCTCACCAATATGTACGAGAAGCCTTCTGCAGTTAACAAGGTACGCTTGATGCGACGATTGTTCTACCGGAAAATGGTTGATGGGAGAGTTGTCGCAGATCATATCAACGAATTCAATACCATCATCAGTCAGTTGACATCGGTGGACATTGATCTTGGTGATGAGGTATGTGCGCTGGTTTTACTATCTTCGTTACCTGATAGTTGGGAAGCAACTGTAACAGCTGTGAGCAATACTTCGGGGAATACGAAATTGGCTCTGAAAGATGTACGAGACCTGATCCTCAGTGAGGATATGCGAAGAAGAGAATCAGGCAGATTCTCTGGTTCTGCTCTAGACGTTGAAGGAAGAGGAAGATATGTGCAGCGGGACAATCGCAGAAGATGATCGAAGTCAAGAGGAAAGAGCAGAGACAAGGCAAAATGGCATGATCCAACCTACTGGACTTGCGGAAAGAAAAGACATGTCAAGAAGGAGTGCAGAGAAAATCGAAAGGGCCCTGAAACCAGTGGAGCAAACACGGCAGCTGAAGGAACTGAGGACGTGCTGCTATTGAGCATGGACAGCCTAATGGAGTCTTGGATTTTAGACTCTGAGGCGTCTTTCCATTCTACATCAGAGAAGGGATTTCTGGAAAATTATGTTTCTGGAAATTTCGGCAAGGTACATCTTGCTGATGATGAGCCCTTGCAGATTGTGGGGTGTAGAAGAGGTAATCTCCATACCTCAAGGTGAGGCGGAGGCCTTTTATAGATTGAAAATACGGAATACATAAAGGGGTATTCTAATGTGGGACTCGAAAATACCCAGAATAATAAAAACAGGGTTCAACACTCCCCCTCAAGCTGGAAATGCCCAGCTTGGAACATGAGTCCCACAAAAGAAAGATAACATCAAGGAAAGACCAAACACACTCCCCCTCAAGCTGGGTCGCAGATGCTGTGGATGCCCAGCTTTGAACTGAGCGAGGCGAGGCGAGCTCCTGGGAGGCCTTTGGTGAAGATGTCAGCAAGCTGGTCCGCCGTCGGGATGTGGCTAAAGCTGACATGATCGTGCTCCAGGTGGTAGCGAAGAAAGTGACAGTCCACCTCAATATGTTTCGTGCGTTCATGGAAAACGGGATTCGAAGCAATCTTGGTGGCTACCTGATTGTCACACCAGATATGAGCAGATGTCTGCGGATGAAAGTCAAGCTCCTGGAGGAGATGTCGAAGCCAAATGATATCTGTAGTGACGGTGGTCATGGCTCGGTACTCGGACTCCGCACTGGAGCGGGAGACGACCGTCTGTTTCTTGCTGCGCCAGGAGATGAGGTTGTCTGCCAAGAATACGGCAAACCCAGAAGTTGATCTCCAAGTAGCAAGGCAACCAGTATAATCTGCATCACGAAAGGCCTCAATATTGAGATGAGCATGATAAGAGTAACGAAGACCACGGGCAGGATCTCGCTTGATGTATTTGGCGATGCGGAGGACAGCATCCCAATGAGAGGTGGTCGGATGCTCCATAAATTGGCTCACTTTGCCGACAGCGCAGGCAACGTCGGGACGAGTCATAGTAAGATAATTGAGTTTTCCCACTAGTCGACAATATCGCACTGGGTGTGAATACGATTCGGAGGAGTCATAAAGAGACTGTTCCCCAGGCTCCAGAGGAGTGCCGACAGCAGTGGCCTGTGTCAGCCCAGCATCATGCAGAATATCCAACGCATATTTTCGTTGGCATGTGGTGTCTGAAGAATAGGATACCCCGATGCCTAGGAAGTATGTGAGAGGACCGAGATCCTTAGTGTGGAAGTGCTGGTGAAGATGGCCCTTTGAGTTGGGTGATGCCGTCACTGTCGTTGCCAGTGATGATGATATCATCCACATAAACGACTAACAAGATGCAACCAGCGGAGGTCGTCCTATAGAACACAGTGTGGTCTTTCAAGCTGCGAGAGAGCCCAAAGTCGATGACGACAGTGTTGAATCGGTCGAACCAAGCACGATGAGACTGCTTGAAGACGTAAAGAAAGCGGCGGAGTCGACAGACTTGAGACTCGGCGCCGGAGTCACAAAAACCGGGGGGTTGAGACAGATAAACCTCTTCCTCAAGAAATCCATAGAGGAATGCATTTTTGACATCCAGTTGATGAAGAGGCCAGCGATGATGAGCTGCCAGAGAGATGAATAACCGAACAGAGGTCATCTTGGCAACTGGAGAGAAGGTATTAAAATAGTCAATACCGTAAGTCTGGGCGAAGCCCTTGGCCACAAGGCGGGCTTTGAGTCGATGGAGAGTGCCATCGGGATTCAGCCTGACTATGTAAATCCATTAGCAGCCAACCGCCTGTTTGTCTGCCGGAAGGGGAACAAGATCCCAAGTATGGTTTTCTTCCAACGCCTGCAGCTCATCCCGCATTGCGGCTAGCCATCCCAGGTGATATTTTGCTTCACCCACAGTGCGTGGAATAGAAACTGTCTCCAGAGCTGACAGACCCCTGTAGGAAGATACAAATAGAGGAGTACTCTGGCAAGAGCGAGTACCTTTCCGGAGAGCGATGGGCAAGTCCTCTGGTGTCGGGGCAGGAGCATCGGACGAAGCGGGAACGACGGTGTCATTGGCCGGGACGGGGGATACAGGTGATGGACGACGGGAGTAGACCCTACCAAAATGGGTGTCAGCAGTAGGGGGAGACACCAGAGGAGGGTGGATGAGGATAGGAAGACAATCATCGATGGCTGAGTCAGGATGAGGAGAAGGAAGCGAGAACGGAGAGTTCTCAACAAATGAGACGTCAACAGAGATGACATACCTCCGGAGGTCCGGTGAGTAGCAGCGATATCCACGCTGAGTGCGGGAACAGCCAAGGAAGATGCACCGGAGAGATTTGGGAGAGAGTTTGGAGAGTCCGGGACGTGTGTCTCGAACATAACATAGGCATCCAAACACTCGAAGCGGAAGGGAGTGAGGAGGGAGAGAAGAGAACAGAGCCTGAAAAGGAGTCTCCCCCTGAAGAATAGAAGAAGGAAGGCGGTTTATAAGGTAGGTAGCAGTGAGTACCGCATCTCCCCAAAAATGCAGAGGCACCTGTCGGTGGAAGAGGAGGGCACGAGCAGTCTCCAAAATATGGCGGTGTTTCCGCTCTGCCACTCCATTCTGTTGGGGTATATCAGGACAAGAGGTCTGATGAATGATGCATTTCGCCTGGAGAAAGTGCCGAAAAGGGGTGGAGAGGTACTCACGCCCATTGTCCGAGCGGAGACATTTAACAGAAGTGAAAAATTGGTTATGAATTTCATTGTAAAATGACTGAAATGTGGAAAATATTTCAGAGCGTTCTCGAATGAGGTATGGCCAAGTCATTCGCGAAAAATCATCAATGAAGGATATATAGTATTTATACCCCAAATGACTCGAGATGGTACAGGGACCCCAAACGTCTGAATGAACCAGATCAAAAGGTTTGGAAGCCCTTGTATCCACCTGAGGAATGTAGGAAGTGCGATGATGTTTCGCAAAAATACAAGACTCACAATGAAAAGAAGTATGTGGTCCGAAATCTGGATAAAGCTGATGAATGGTGGAGGCGGGGGGGTGTCCCAACCGGGAATGAAGATCCAAGGCACGATCAGAGATAAATGTGCAGGCGACGGGTGTCGGTCAATCAAACATGTAGACCCCGTCCCGAAGCTTGCCTCTACCAAGTTCTCGATTCGTAGTCAGCTCCTGAAAAACAACAGCAGATGAGGTAAATATGGCAGCACGGTTAAAATCTTTTGTGAGCTTACTGATGGAAAGAAGATTAAAGGGACTGCGGGGCACATGTGCCACAGAGGGCAAGTGAAGTGATGACGTCAGGGAGCATGCACCGAAACCCACAATGGGGATAGTGAAGCCATTGGCGACGGTGATGGTTGATGGACCGATATAAGGACAGTAGGAGGTCAACATACTAGCATCACCGGTGAGGTGGTCAGAGGCACCTGAGTCGAGCATCCAGGCAGGAGAGCGACGACCAACAAAGGCGGCAGAAGCAGCAAAATGGGCTAGAGAAGCCGAAGATGGACCAGGTCCGGCAGGGGTCCGAGGATCATGACTCAGTCGGATGTCCGCCATAGACAGGGCCAGAGATGGTAGAAGAGTGGCGACTGAGGAGGGAGCCTCCTGGACTGCTGTCTGACCCCGCTGCAGGTGCTGAGATGGGCGCCCATGAAGTACCCAACATCGATCAATCAGGTGGTCGAGCTTGCCACAGTGTTAACAGAGGGGACATGGACGACCCTCCATACGGCCACGACCACGAGGGCCTGAGCGGCCACCTCCACGACCGACGAGGCGGGTGGAGGCTGTGATCATCTGGGGCAGAGCTGAAGAGGTTGTCATGGAGGCGTGGGACAACCACCGAAGAGGTCAGAAGTAGCGGGATGTTACGAGGTGCGGTCGGTATAAGGCGGGGCCAGTGGAAGCCGGAATGTCGGTCAGTGTGTGGAGCCGCGAGATGCAGTGGACAGCGGGAGGGGCGTCGGGAGTCGGTGCAAGCCGGGCGCAGGAAGAGCCGGGAGAATGTCGCTTTGCCTCAAGGGAGCCGGTTTGCCGGGATCGGTTCGGCTGGACCGGACCGCCTGGACCGGTTCGCCTGGAGTGAGCTGGTTCGCCTGGAGTGAGCTAGTTCGCCAGGGCCGGACCGCCTGGACCGGTTTGCCTGGAGTGAGCCGATTCGCCGAAAAGAAAAAAAAATGTTGGGATTTTTTTTTCTTTGCGCCGGGATGGGCCGTCGGCGGAAAGGGGAGAAGTCCAGCGTGGGTTTGCCGGGAAGGGAGCCGGCGTGGAGAGGCGGCGCAGGGAGGCGTCGCGCTGGGTCGCGAAGGAGGGCGCGTCGTGCTGGAGCGGGGAGCCGGAAGGATCGTTGCCGCTCGAGATATGGCACGACGGGAGGGCGGGTGCCGCGTCGGGAGGGACTCTGTAGGAAGACGCCGGGATGCCGCCTAGAAGGGAGACCCGGGAGAATACCGGGATGCCGGAAGTCGCGCAGAGCGGAAGGAGCAGCGGCAGGTGAAGAGGGAGCCGTCGTCGGGTGGAGGAGCCGCGAGTCGCAGCGGACGAGGGCGTCGGGAACGCGCGCTCGATCTCGAGCGGGAGACGCCGCGATCGCCGCTGGGAAGAGCGGCCGGGAGTCGTCACTGGGAAGGGCGCCACTGCGAAAGGCAGGGCCTGTAGTCGCGACGGGAAGCCAAAGCAAGGAGCGTCGTCGGCGCACGCAGAGGAGGCAGCGGACAGGGAGGTCGGACAAAACCGGAATGCCAGCTGGTGGCGTCGCGCGCAGAGGAGGAGGGCCGTCGGGAAAAACCGAGAGGGTGCTCCGTCCGGAGGGATGAGCGCAGTCGCTGGACGGGACTTCGTCGGGAGGGACGAGGTGGGCGAGCGATGTCGTGACGGAGCAGGGCCGCGGGGTGAGGGTCGCGGGGTGAGGGTCGCGGGGTGCCGCCGGGGTGGGAGGGGGGGCCGCGTAGGGCAGACCTAGGAGGGAGGGGGTGGCCACGAAGGGCAGACCCACGAGAGAAAAAAAAAACAAGAGGGGGGGCTCGGGATTATGTTCCCTCTGGGATTATGTAGAAGAGGTAATCTCCATACCTCAAGAAGAGGCGGAGGCCTTCTTTTATAGACTAAAAATACGGAATACATAAAGGGGTATTCCGATGTGGGACTCAAAAATACCCAGAATAATAAAAACAGGGTTCAACATGGGGAAAGGAGATGCACGAATCAAGACCAATAGTGGGAGTCTGCTGGTTCTGGAAAACGTGAGGTGTATCCCTGGTTTGAGAAGAAACTTTATTTCTGTTTGACAACTTGATGATGCAGGGTTGAGTACCACATTCACAGGTGGTGCATGGAAGATCACCCGAGGAGCTATGGTCATAGCTCGGGGAGCAAAGAATGGTACCTTATACAACATGACAGAAACTTGCATAGACATGGCTGCATCACTCAAAGTTGTAGGAGATTCACAACTGTGGCACAACAGGCTAGGCCACATGAGTGAGAAGGGGATGAAGGTGTTGGCAACAAAAGGGCTGCTACCGGAGCTAAAGTTAGTGGAAGTTGGCCAATGTGAAGATTGTATCTTCAGAAAGCAGAAGAATGTGTCTTTTGCAAAAGGAGGCAGAATACCAAAGGCTGGGAAGCTAGACCTGGTACACACTGATGTTTGGAGGCCTGCACCAGTACTTTCCCTTGGAGGGTCACAATACTATGTGACATTCATCGATGACTCAACAAGGTATGGGTTTACTTTCTGAAAAGTAAATCTGATGTGTTTAAAATGTTTCAGAAGTGGAAGGTCATGGTGGAGAATGAGTCATGAGCTAAGCTGAAATGCTTGAGGTCTGACAACGGTGGAGAGTACGACAGTCAAGAATTCATAGAATTTTGTTCTAATAATGGAATTCGGTGGGAGAAGACTATCCCAGGAACACCACAACAGAATGGTGTGGCGGAGAGGATGAATAGGACGTTGAATGAACGTGCCAGAAGTATGAGGTTACACTCAGGGTTGCCCAAAACCTTCTGGGCTGATGCAGTAAACATGGCAGCATATCTGATCAATAGGAGTCCATCTGTGCCAATGGGAGAACGTCTACCCAAGGAGCTCTGGTCTGGTAAGGAGGTAAAACTCTCACATTTAAGAGTCTTTGGCAGTTTAGCTTATGTACACATTGATGCTAACTCAAGGGACAAGCTTGATGCTAAGTGCCATGTTTCTTTATTGGCTATAGTGCTGATGAGTTTGGTTACCGCTTTTGGGATGATCACAAGAAGATGGTCATCAGGAGTCAAAACGTGGTATTCAATGAAAGTGTCATGTACAAAGGTCGTCATGTAGCTGAAGATGAAAATGGGAACATTGAATCAGAGTGCAAAGAGCAAGTGGAGCTTGAAGGTGTATCTGAGCTTGAGAGATCCAAACCGGTGGAACCTACTACTCCGATGGAGTTGAAGAAATCATCAAGGGTGAGAAGGCCTGTGCAGAGGTATTCACCATCCCTGCATTATCTATTATTGAATGATGGTGGAGAACCAGAATGCTTTGAAGAGGCAATGCAGCTGAAGGAGTCGAGCAAGTGCTGGCTATGAAGGAGGAGATTTCCTCATTGCATGACAACAAGACTTGGGAGCTAACACCTTTGCCAACAGGAAAGAAAGCATTGCAAAACAAGTGGGTCTACCAGGTGAAGGAAGAACATGATGGCAAGAGGAGGTTCAAGGCAAGGCTGGTGGTGAAAGGCTTCCAACAGGAGGGAGTGGATTTCACGGAAATATTCTCACCAGTAGTGAAACTTACCACCATCCGGGTGGTTCTCACCATTGTGGCGTCAGAGGACTTGCACCTTGAGCAGCTTGATGTCAAGACTGCTTTCCTTCATGGAGATTTGGAGGAGGATATCTACATGCAGCAGTCCAAAGGATATGTAGAGTCTGGGAAGGAAGACTTGGTGTGCAAACTCCAGAAGAGCTTATATGGATTGAAGCAGGCACCGAGGCAGTGGAACAAGAAGTTTGATTCATTTATGTCTAAAAATGAATATAAACGATGTGGCATGGATCAATGTTGCTACATCAAGTCCTTTGGTGATGAATACATTATATTGCTTCTGTATGTGGATGACATGCTCATTGCAGGATCATGTATGCAGAGGATTAATGAGCTGAAAGGGCAGTTGGCTGAGGAGTTTGAAATGAAAGATCTTGGAGAAGCTGGCAAGATTCTGAGGATGAAGATCAAGAGAGACCGCACAGCTGGAACATTAATGTTGTCACAGGCTGATTACATTGGGAAGGTCTTGAGAAGATTCAGTATGATGGAAGCAAAGGCAGTCACTATTCCCCTGGCGAGCCATTTCAAACTATCAAAGGAGCAATCACCGAAGACGGCAGAAGAGGTGGAGTACATGGCAAAAGTTTCATATGCATCAGTTGTTGGAAGCCTGATGTATGTTATGGTCTGTACTCGACCTGACATCGCTCATGCAGTGGGAGTTGTGAGCAGGTACATGGCTAACCCTAAAAAGCAACATTAGGAAGCTGTGAAGTGGATACTGAGGTATTTGAAGGGCAGCAAGGAGGTATCTTTGTGCTTTGGGAAAGAAAATTCATTGCAGGGGTATGTGGATGCTGACCTTGGAGGCGATGTCAACAGCAGGAGAAGTACCACGGGTTATGTTTTTACCTGTGGAGGAACTGCGGTAAGTTGGATATCACAATTGCAGAAGGTGGTGGTTTTATCCACCACAGAGGCAGAATACATTGCTGTAACAGAAGCTGAGAAAGAGATGGTGTGACTGAAGAACTTCTTGGATGAATTGGGAAGAAAGCGAGAGGAGAATGTATTGCACTGTGACAGTCAGAGTGTTATACATCTTGCAAAGAACCCAGTGTTTCATGCCAGGACGAAGCACATTCAGTTGAAGTACCATTTCATCAGAGGTTTGATACAGGATGGGCTGCTGACTTTGCAGAAGATCTGTGGAACCAACAATCCGGCAGACATGTTGACAAAGCCTATGGTGATACAGAAGTTGAGGCACTGTTGTACCTCTGTTGGTCTTCACTGATGAACGGAGGATGAGAGGCAGAATAATAGAGGACATGATGGGAGCACAAGAGGAAAACAGTTTGTATTTCATGAATCTGTGAATGGAAAGTATGCCACTGGTAAGTGAAGAAGAGGAAGAACTCAGATTAAATAAGTTGTCTTCATTAGTTGCATCGAAGCATAGCAGTGCAGTGGATCAGGCTCCAAGTGGGAGATTGTTGGATTGGTGTAGCCCGATCCGGTTGGGCCGAATGCTTGTGGCCCGCAACTGTAGCGGAGCTGACCGACCGACACCGACAGGCACTGTAGCAGTACGGACTTCATAGTCAACAGTAATGCAGCACCTTTGACTTCCAGCCGGCAGCCACTGTAGCACTTTTCACAAAGGTAGTCGTCATTCACTGTAGCGACGCAGACTTACTTTTCGGAACAGTGATCGTCTTCTCCATTTTATAGCCCATTTTCGGGCTAGGGTTACTACTGGAAAAAAAAAAACTTTGTACTTTGTGCTCCCAAATTAGTGAAGTTCTGCCTCTCCGTGGACGTAGGGATTTTTCCCGAACCACGTAAATCGTTGTGTTCCGTGTGTTTTCTTTTTTTCTGCATTTTCTGTCGTTTCTCATTTCTGTCGTTGTGACTCCCGACGATTCCGCAACAAGATCTTTCAAAACCCGCCTTGGATCTTGTTCTCTACCATCAACACAACCATATCTCATCATGATTGGCATCACACAACATGGATCTATCCCCAACGGATTAGATCCATGAATCCAAAAGAGGGAAGAAGAAAAAAACTAAGGAAAACCACCAAGAACGAACACTTACCAAGGAATCCGGTCTCCAACACGCCAAGATTCACCAACGAATCGCTCCCAAATTGAAGGGGAAGGTCTTCACAGCTTTTGAGAGGAGAGGAATTCAAGTTATGATCTGTTTAGAGGGAAAACGAGGGATTAAAGAGGTGATTCAGATGAGATCTACAAAATCCAGATCTAATTTTTAACGTTGCATAGTTTAGACGCACGGTTAGGCAAATCGCGCACAAATCGTGCATCATCCACTGCCTCCAAACACCCTACGCATGGTTGGACAAACTTTGCGTCAACCGTGCTCAACCCCTCTATTCCACTTTGCACGGTTTCTCCTGGGTGGTCGCACGGTTTGGCCAAACCGTGCGCCTGCCCAGTGACCTTTGTTTCCCTTTGCACGGTTTTCTGGAGGTGTTTCACAGTTTCTACTAACCGTGCTCCCAAACATAACCCAATTGCTTTATATACTTAAAATATATAAATAAAGGGTTAATTACCTGAAATCAGGGGTATTACATGTCGGCAGAATTTTCTTCCGGGACGGCACCGCCCCCCCTTGATTTGTCAAAGGGGGCTGGCGGGGTAGATGGTGGGTGGCCAAAACCCCACCAAACCCTTCTACGGGGGAGGCACCAGGAGGGCTGGAAGTTGCCTATAAAAGGCAGCAGATTCCCTGTTTTTTATCATCACCTTCACCGGCAATCTCATCATCGGTTATTCCATTTGTGAGCGATATTAGTGAGGCGGTTTCCCCACCATATTCAAGAGAGAATATTACGAGGGTTTTCTCCTTGTAATAAGTGAGGGAGTGTATACTCACTTTGCCCATAGTGATCCTTCTATTTGCCCGTGGTTTTTTACCCCTTCCATTTGGGGTTTTTCCACGTTACATCTAGTGTCCTTTTATTTCCGCATTTTGTACTTTATTTTTATCTCGTGATTATCGTTGCACCGGTGGGCCAATCATTTACGGTCCTAACACTACACGTTGTCACGGTCCCACTGCCGCAAACGGCGCATCGATCAGAGATTGGATGACCGAGTTATGCTCATTCGAAGATTGAAAAAAAAAATTGTTCAGACTTAAAACGAGGAACCAGTATATATTTATATATATATATCACCGCTACAGGTTTATTTTGCCAATGACCGATCACATCAGGTCGAAAGCGATGGTCGGAACCCTACCCGTGCGGGATCCGTCTGGCCGAACTTCAGTGTCGAGGAATTCTGAGTCAATGCGAACTTATTTAAAAATACATTGTAATATATATATATACACACATATATATAAATAATAATGTATATGGTATATATATATATAATAATATATAAGATATATATATATATTATAAATATACATATATTAGGCGCATGATTTAAAGGAGAGAACCCGTTCCACGCCCCCGCTTGTTTTTGCTTGAAAAAATTTTCAAGCCTAATGAAATAGGCTTTTTTTTTTAAAAAAAAATTAACAAAAAACAAAAAGAAAGGTGATATGGGTGGCGAGTCACCCAACCATGGGTGGAATTTTTACGAACCCCTTGCGTGGAGAAAGAGGGTTCCCACCACTTTAATAAAAGAAACGGGCTTTGGCCCCCTTATGTGTGGAATAGCACCTAAAGGGGAAGCAGGCAGTACTACCTAAATGAAAATGGGAAAGGGGCAGAAGGCGCTACAGCCCAAAAAAAATACTTTTTTTTATATATATGTGGGGCCCTATCAGGGGCACCCCACCCCCTGCCTGCACGCATGGTGTGCGCGCGCCCCGACCCGGAACCCCTACCGTGTCGGCCTGACCCCGGGCAGGCTGAGTCGGGTTCTGCCCAACCAATCCGATCTTTCCGGGCATCTCCCCACAACCCAAAACCCCTCCGAGGGGGTTTAAAAATATCAGGGCAGCCCGAATAATTATAGAAAATTCCAAAAAAAAAAAATTGGAATTTAATTTAATATTTTATGGGACGTGCCACAAGTGTTTGTGAATTAAAATTATAGTAAATTTATTTTAATTCATAAAAAAATACCCTCAAGATGAATACAACGCAGATTTAATTTATATATGCGAGTTTAATGCGTACCGACTGATCATAAGCCTTAGAACGACTAATGCATGACTGGTATTTGATTATTTATTTATTTAATTATCGCAATACATGGTTTGTAATAATTATTTAATAAATAACGATCTATGTATAGTCTTTTATGTCATTATACGTACAAGGGGCCCAGATAAAAAATTATCTATCTATTTTCTCCAATCCCGAGATCCTTTCGTCTGCGTGGGAATATTGTTGTATAATGACGACGAAGCATAGTGATGTAGATCGCGCCGAGATTTGGCGACATACCAAATAGAACTTGGACGCGTTGGATGGGTGTGCGCTACAAGTCGCATGGGTGAGCGCTACAAGGAGTTACCCTTAGGGCCTAGATTGATTCATTATTTGCTCAATAGAGTGTCTGTTCATGATCACGTCGTTTAATTTTATTTATACATGGTTTATTATTTTATATAAATGTAGTTTTTACACGCGATTATATAAAATAATAAGTAAGAATACATAGAGATAAAATGAACATGCATGGTGAATGTTTTTCTATTTATAGCATTATTAAGATGTAAGTACGGTCATATAGAACAAAGTGTAAACATAAATGGATTACATTAGCCGAGAATACTAAAAACCCTCAAAGAAATATCAATTCATAATGTCTTCCATCACTTAATACAAAACAGATTGTACGAGGTGTTTATCAGCCCTAGTTGATGATGCCTCCTACTACTGGAAAGTTATTTTGAGATTGGTAGGTGGACATAACTGAAGTTGACAGCAAAGAAGCAGTCAGGCAACTTGTTGCATCTTTAGAGGCAAACGTTGAGCAGTGTAAGGTTATCTTTTGCAGGAAATAAAACTTCACTCAACAGATCAAAGAGTCGCGAGTTAATGCGGTCGGCCAGCTGCAAGCCTACCTTGAGACTCTCTGAATAGTGGTGTAGTATAGCTTGAACTATGAGGAGAGGTTTTAAGGAACTTCGCCACTAGAATACTCAAGTGGCTGAATGTTCTGAATCTAGTAGTTGGTGGCTACTAGACATCGATAAAATAATGAGAGAAATTTGTAGAACCGTACTTCTTACCTCAATGAGAGGCGAAGCCCTTAATTTATAGATAGAGGAAAATGAATACAAGAAAGAGCAAACCAATGTAGGACTCTAACATATACATAATTGGGTCCAACACTCCCTCTCAAGCTAGAACATGTTTAGCTTGGAAGACGAGTCCCACAAACAAAAAACAGAGGAAAAACACAAAGACCGAACACACTCCCCCTAGGTCGTGAATGTTGGGGATGCCCAGCTTGGTGCACAAAGAATCCAATCGAGCTCCCGACAAGCCTTTGGTGAAGATGTTGGCAACCTGATGAATTGTTGGAATGTAGCTAAAGCTGGTATGTTTTTGTTCCAAGTGATGGCAAAGAAAGTGACAGTCAATCTCAATATGCTTTGTGTTCATGTAAAACTGGATTAGAAGCAATCTTTATCGCCGCCTGATTATCACACCAAATATGAATAAAATTCTGTGACGGGAAACCAATTTCATGAAGTTGACGAAGCAGTAGAATTTCAGTAGTGATTGTGATCATCGCACAGTATTCAGATTCAGCACTGGATCTGGAGATGATAGTTTGTTTCTTGCTTCACCAAGAGATTAAGTTATCAGCCAGAAAAAACCGCAAACCCAGAAGTAAACTTTCGGGTAGATAAGCAGTCAGCGTAGTCAACATCACAGAAGACCTCAATGTCCAGATGATCATGATATGAATACCGAAGGCCACGGGCAGGGTCTTTCTTAATGTATTTGACAATGCGAATACAACGTCCCATTGGGATTTTGTCGGATGTTTCATGAATTGACTGACCTTGCTGACAACCCAGAATATATCTAAATGAGTCATGGTAAGATAATTGAATTTGCCCACAAGACGACGATACCTATCTAGAAGAGAATATGGGTCAGTGGCAGTATGGAGAGACCGTTTCTCTGGCTCAAGAGGAGTGTCAACGGAAGTTGCCTTAGACAAACCAATATCATGCAAGATATCCAATACATATTTTCGTTGTGGAAGGAAGATGCTGGTTGGAGAACGAGAGACTTCAATGCCAAAAAAATATGTCAAAGGACTCAGGTCTTTGGTATGAAACTGCTGCTGAAAATAAGAGATGGGTAATGTCAGATGAATCGCTCCCAGTAATAATGATATCCTCAACATACACAACTAACATGATGCAGTCAGAAGACGTTCTTCGATAGAAAACAGTGTAATCCTTAATACTCTGAGATAGACCAAAGGTAATGATGACGGTGCAAAATCTGTCAAACCACGCACAAGGAGACTGTTTGAGCCCATAAAGAGACCGACGAAGCCGACAGACATGAGACCTGATCCCAAAAGCAAGGAAGTCAGGAGGTTGTTGCATATATATTTCTTCTTCAAGAAAACCATGGAGAAACACATTCTTGACATCAAGTTGATGAAGAGGCCAATTATGAGCAGCTGCAAGAGATAGATAATCGAACATATACCATTTTAGAAACCAAAAAGAAGGTATCGAAATAATCAACACCATATGTCTAAGCGGAGCCTTTTGCCACAATGCGAGCTTTAAGGTGATAAAGAGTAACATCTTCATTTAGACGGACTGAATAAATCCATTTGCTGCCAACAACCTGTTTACTTGCCGGAAGGGGGACCAGATCCCAGATGTGATTATCGTCCAACGTATGTAATTCATCCCGCATTGTTTGAAGCCAACCAATGTGAGATTTAGCCTCAGCAACCGTACGAGGAACATATATCGTCTCCAGAGCGGAGAAACTTTTGTATGAAGTTGTATAGAGAGGATTATTCTGGCAAGAGCGAGTACCTTTCCGCAATTCAATTAACAAGTCATCGGTGCCCGTAGCAGGAGCGACGGATGAAGTCGAGGAAATCGTGTCCTCGGTCTGGGCAGGGGGCATGTTCGATGGATGACGAGAGTAGACAGAGCCAAAGCGAAGATCATTTGACCGGGTCAACAGAGGCAGAGGTGGGTGGATGGTGAGAGGAAGACAGTCTCATCAATGGTGGTATCAGGATGGGGAGAGGGTGGAGAGGATAACAATGGAGAGTTCTCAATGAATGAGACATCAACAGAGATGATATAACGTCCCAAGTCAAGAGAGAAACAACGGTATTCACATTGGGCACGAGAGTAGCCCAGAAAGATGTAACAGAGGGCCTTTGAGGGAAAATTTAGATGGACAGGGGCGAGTGTCGCGAACATAACAAAGACACTGTTAATAACCAACACCGGCTACTTGTATAATAAAGGTGAACTAGCAGAAAGTACATGAAGAGGAGGAAGAATAAAATCGGGAGAGACTCCCGCCCAAGCCCCATGGCCGATCTGCTCACAACAGCCCATTACATTCCCTCTTTCTGGATGCCCCTCCCCTCAACCTCATCCCTTTATTTATACTAAACCCCTCCCCTAACAACTAATAATATTCCCAGGATATTCCGTGGGCCCCAAAGGCATATTCCATATATTCTCCCAGCATATTTCTCTCTCTTCTAACTGCACCAAGTGGCCAGCATGGTATCTATCACTGCCACCGTCCCGAAAAACCACCTTGTCCTCAAGGTGGTGGATCCTGCCGGATGCCAAGCAATCTCCCATATCAGTCGAGCTCCATGTAACTTGACTCCACGTATTCCCCAGGCAATCTCCCCGATGGATCTTCCAGCACTATAGACGCTTCGTGTGTGCTGCGGCTCGAGTATAGCTACTTTCCAAGCAATTTCCCATATAGTCCTTCCCGGATGATGATCGGTCGACAGAAGGTCTGTCAACGGTTTGCGATGTTGCTCCTTCCGGTGAGATGGTTTGTGAGTCGCCATGTTCCTCCCGCAGCTTTCAGTAGTCCCCACCAAAATCACCAGACTATCAGTGTAGTCGAGCAAATGTGCTGCCACCCTCATGGCGCATCCCTTCACGGCCAACTCACCCCCCTGGAGTGACTGCGCCTCCTGATGGCATAGTTCCCCAACTGCCAGATGTCCCGCTCCACAGGCAGACGAAAATACCGCTGTCGATGCCGGTCTGAACGGAGCCGCCCCTTCATGCCCTTGTGCTGCAATTGCATCAAGCACTGTGGAATGCACCGCAAGCAACGCGGACACTTGAGCAGGCAGTTGCTCGTGCTCCTTTGTTGTGTCAAATCCCAAAGTTGATGAAGCTTGCTCCAAAGTTGGTGGTGTCCGGTCTAGGAGTCTTGTTTGTTGGACTCCGATAAGCGGAATCTGATTTGGTTATGATATTTGGTGGTTGTACGTCACTAAAGGTATCTGCTAGCTCCGTGAAAGGATTCCAAAAATCTGTCTCATGAAAGCGCTCCATTAATTCGTCTTTGAACATGGACCATGACGCATCTGGGTAGACTTCCAACACCACGTTACACCAGTAAGTCGCGACTCCTGCCATAGATACCCAAGCACGGAGAATCTTTGATTCCTCCGGAGTCTGGTGGGTAGAGAAATACAATTTTGCTCGTGTGATCCAGCCCCTAGGATCCCTCCCATCGAACACCGGTAGCTTCTCCGGGACCAGGTTCAACTGCTCGTCATCCAAAAGTGGTTGCTTCTCCGAGCGACAAATAGTTGCAGTGAAATAATTACGAAATGCGCATGCTCTAACGCTTCTTGCTCCCAGCAGTGTTGGTGCTACTTCAAGGAGTCAATCGTCGTGGCTATCGCCCCAACCGATGAAGTCAAGTTTGCCAACACAGCTTCCACCTGTCCCATACGTTGTTCGGTGATGTCCAAACGCGCCTCCAGCTGAAGTGTTTGCCCTCCTTCAAAAGAAAATCCAGTGGCGTTCCCCTCCCGTGGAAACATCATGTGTCACGCCTCCTGCTTCAAAAACTGGGCGCAGGTCGCCTCCTCGGTTCTTTTTTTTTTCCTGCTTTTCCCTCCCGAGGCAGAAACGCGGGCCGCCCCCTTTTTGTTTCTTTTTTTTTTGTTTTTTTTCCTGCTTTTCCCTCCCGAGGCAGAAACGGAATGCGGGCCACCCCCTTTTCGTTACTTTTTTTTTCCTTCTAAAATCGAACATCTGGGCCGATCGTTGTAGCGCTGTACGCCAGGGAAAGCGGGACGTCGGCGATCATGCGGCGCCTCCTAAATGAGGAAACCCGAAAGCCGAAGGTGTGCTCCTCAAAGCGCGAACTCGCGACTGCTTCTGCGGACGGCACCAGTTACGCTTCGTCCGATCAAGACGAGGAAGGGCGACATCGTCGCGGCTGAGAGCATCCAGCTCAGGAGTCTTCGTCTGCAGTGGTACTCCCCGGCGAAGTCGAAGTCGAAGTCGTGGCGGTGTGCGATGCAGATGGAGAGTGCACACGCCGGCTGAAGCAGATGGGTCGCACAAGTCGTCTCGTCCCAAACTAGCAGTGTGCCTCCTTTGATCAAAGAGAAGGTATCCTCCTCGTTGCGCCTCCTCCAAAACGAGCAAGAACTCCAACAGAACTCTGTCAACAGGGGGAAATCGTGGTCCGACAGAAACGCGACGAAGCAGCAACTGTGGTGAGTGCAGGATCCTGTGTGAAAGGCGATCCAGCAGTGCGCCTCTGTTGAGCAAGGAGGCGTAGCGGCAGCGTATGCTTAAGCTGTAGGGAAACTGGAAGCGATGGAAAATGGGGAAACAACGGCAGAGGAAGAGACGAGAGGGTGAGGGTGCTCCGACAGTAGGGAACAGTGGCAGGCCGGACCAATTGTTAATAACCAACACCGGCTACTTGTATAATAAAGGTGAACTAGCAGAAAGTACATAAAGAGGAGGAAGAATAAAATCGAGAGAGACTCCCGCCCAAGCCCCATGGCCGATCTGCTCACAGCAGCCCATTACATTCCCTCTTTCTGGATGCCCCTCCCCTCAACCTCATCCCTTTATTTATACTAAACCTCTCCCCTAACAACTAATAATATTCCCAGGATATTCCGTGGGCCCCAAAGGCATATTTCATATATTCTACCAGCATATTCCTCTCTCTTCTAACTGCAGCAAGTGGTCAGCATGGTATCTATCAGACACCCAAACACGCAAAGTATAAGAGGGTAAGGAGGAAGAGAGGAGAACAGAGCCGAAAACGGACTCTCCCCCTAAAGGATAGAAGAAGTAAGATAATTGATAAGATAAGTGGTAGTAAAAATAGCATCCCCAAAAAAGGAAGAGGCACCTACATGTGAAATAATAAGGCCTGAGTAGTTTCCAAAACATAACGATGGTTACGCTCGGGCACACCATTCTGCTAAGGGGTATCTGGGCAAGATGTTTGATGAAGGACACCGTGATCTTTGAGAAATTGCTGAAGAGAGGAAGATAAGTATTCTCAGTCATTGTCCGAGCAGAGACATTTAATAGGTTTTGAGAATTGAGTGTGAATTTCATGGTAAAAAGTTTTGAAAATATCACACCTTTGAACGATCATGAAGGAGATATAACCATGTCATCTGAGAGAAGTCATCAATAAAGGATACATAATAATGGTACCCTAACTGACTGGGAACCCTGCAGGGACCCCATACATCAGAATGAACTAAGTCCAAAGGGTTAGCTACACGTGTCATCAAACGAGGAACATACATCGCCCGATGATGTTTGGAAAACTTACAGGATTCACAATGGAAGGAAATGTGTGGACTGAAATGGTGGCAAAGCTTATGTAAGACTGAAGCTGACGGATGACCATGGCGAAAATGTAGGTCGAGGGCACGAGTAGAAGTGGATAAGCAAGCAAGGGATGATGGGGTATAGAACATGTACACCCCATCACTAAGACAACATCTATCAAATTCTCGATTCGTCGACCGCTCCTAAAAAACAACACCAGAAGATGTAAAAATAGCAACACAATTTAAGTCCTTTGTGAGTTTACTGATGGAGAGAAGATTAAAAAGACTGTGAGGAATATGAGCCACTGAAGCTAGGCGAATAGGAGTCAAGGATCATGTGTCAAATCCCACAATAGGGATTGTAGATCCATTAGCAACAGTAATTGCAGCGGCACTAATATACGGATGATAGGTAATAAGTACGCCTGTATCACCAGTGAGATGATCAGAAGCACCAGAATCAGGCATCGAAACTGTCGATCGACGAGATACACAAGCGGTAGGGCCACCAGTTTGAGCAATAGAGGCTGAAGAAGAGGCAGTTGGCAAAGCAACCCGATAAGAGTATATAAGCACAATCTCAGCATGAGAGTTACAAGTTGTGATGGATATTAGATGGTGGCGAGGGTACTGCCATGTCTAGAAGGAGATGGGGAAGAGGCAACAAGAACCCACTCGGCAGGAATAGTCGGAGATGAGAAATCTGGCCTTAGTAGGGAAGGCAGGGCTGCCCCAATGGTAGGCGAAAACTGTGATTGCGATCTGATGACGGAGTGATGCCGGAGAGAGACGCCATAGGTGAGCAAGGGCGCTAGGAGGTTGGGACTTGGAGCGCTAGATACATTCAACCGAAGGGTGAGGTTGTGGTGCGCCTAGAGGAGGCGGAGGAAGGGACAGCTGGTGGTGTTGCCTGGGGGCGCTAGTCACAATCAGCGCATAGGTGTGCGTAGTAGGAACCGCGGGTCAGAAGAGTCGCTGCATGACAGGAAAGGGCGGCGGTCGTCGGGAGATGTGCAGAGGAAGGGTTGTCGTCGGCAGGGGCGTCAGTTGGGGCACTTGCGTTAAGGAGAGGGCAACGTCCACGCGGCAAGGAGGAACAACGTTGGCGGTCGGCTGATAGCGGGGTGGCTTGACGACGGCGACGGGACTCAACAGTGGCGACAACGGCACGATTCGGATCGACGATAGGGAGGAGCGACAGGCCTAGAGCGGAGGCGCGGGGGGGGGGGGGGGGTCTTCGCACAGGCGATGGTTGAGCGCATTGGGGGCGGAGAGGAAAAAGCACAGGAGGGAGGGCTGGGGTTAAGGAACCTCCTTTGATACTATGTAGAACCGTACTTTTTACCTCAATGAAAGGGAAAACCCTTTATTTATAAAGAGGAAAAGGAATACAAGAAAGAGCAAACCAATGTGGGACTCTAACATATACATAATTGGCGGTCGACTGATGGCGGGTTGGCTCGACGACAGAGATGGGACTTAGTGATGGCGACCGATGGAAGTGGTGGTCCTCAGGTGGTGACGGCGGCACAATTCGGGTCGGCAGCAGGGAGGAGCGATAGGCCTAGAGCGGAAGCGCGGGGGGGGGGGGGGGTCGCCGCACAGGTGATGGTTGGGCGCATCGGGGGCGGAGAGGAAAAAACATGGGAGGGAGGGCTGGGGTTAGGGAACCTCCTTTGATAGCATAAAGAACCGTATTTCTTACCTCAATGAGAGGTGGAGCCCTTTATTTATAGATAGAGGAAAAGGAATACAAGAAAGAGCAAACCAATGTGGGACTCTAACATATACATAATTGGATCCAACAACATTTAAGATAATAAAATCTATAACGTTTAAAAACTGGTAATCAAGATAAAAGTACTAATCTGCTTAAGTTTTATTTTGTAGATGAATGGCTTGTAATACCACAAGTTCACTACGATCCATAATGGACAAAGTATACATCCCAACCGACATGAATTTCCAAGTGTAGTACAGGCGCTTGCGCAAAGTACTACAATGTGAAAGGAAATTTCATATGTAGGAGTCCCCACTACATGTTGAGCCACCTCAGGAAGCGAGGGTAAAAAGGAAACTTACAGGGGACACGTGGATTACACATTTGATGTTTACATTATAATGTTATCATCAATGTCCAATGTGTTGTGAAAACAACATCAAGGCATGAGTGGTTTCACATGTTGTCTCATCTCCAAGATGTCTGCAAGGAGAAAGTGAAGCAAGAAATGAATGAGATGATGATTACACTAAACATGCGTAAATTGAAAGATGTATTACGATCTTTCAATAAATCCCTTTCGAATATCCTAATCACCAAATTAGTCCTATTTCAGTTAGAAAATATGAAGAAAACACTTCATTACCTTTTTGGTAAGATTCACCAAACATATAAAAAGAAAAATTAATCTTTTGTTCTTATGATGAACAAGTTGAAAGATAAGGCGAAAAGGCTAATGGAAAGTGTGACGCCAAATCCACCTTCATAACATCCTTCAAAGAAAAGAGAAAAAACATCATACAGGTGGCTATTTGCTTCGCATGTCACGAGATAAGTCTGTGGAAGATAAAATATAATAAATTGAATTTGAAGCAAGCAGAGGGTTTGACTTAGCGTATACTCGTCATTGTATGTGATGTTCCAGTTTTACTTTTTGGGTATTAGATACTGAATGTGTGTCACATATTTGTATCCAAATACAGTAACCAAATAAGTATAAAAACGTTACAACAAGGTGAATTCTGCAAGTGGCTGAGAAAGGGTGATTCCTAAGTCAGCAGTGAGAAGTACAAAACTTCTAATTGCCAAGTTTAATGATTCTGGTTGAACTTTTATTAAGTATTACCAAAACATTTATCACCCGCATATTCATTAGACACAAGAAGACATTATTCCATTTTGGAATGAATATTGTTGGTGGTGTATCATACTCAACTAATAGTTCAGTGCCGTTTGAATCATTAACAATAACTAATGAATATAAAATTTAAGACTAATACCCAATTGTGACAAGATAATTTTTTGTCTAGTAAAACTGAAAATAGTTGTCAAGAATATACCCAGTATGGTCTTTAGACTCTTTGGAGATAAAAACCTTAAGTATTATCGACACAGTTAAGAAACCTTTAGAAATAAAAGTAAGCCATAAAGCTTTCGGAATTAGTTCAATTAAGAGAGAGTGAACTATCCCAATGAGAAGCTGGAGGTAAATTCGTATACGTCATGAAATTCCTTTAAGAGTTTTAAGGAATGTACAAGTGAAGAAAGGAATATGTATGGTTAGAAAATGTGAGTTGTTTCAGGCCGATGAGCCGAAGAATATCTCAACCATGCATTCATCGATCATTATAAATGCAGAGTGGATTTATTCTTAAACTCACATTTCCTTACACACATCAAAGTTATGATGTTAGTAAAAGCAGGATCAATGATGAGTCTTACATGCATACATTAATCATTAAAATGTAGCATGGAGCAATTCCTAAATGCACATTTTCTTATACACATAAAAGTCAAGATGTTGATAAAATGAGCATCAATGATGAGATTTAATGAGCATCCCAAAATCTTTCATTCTCTCTCAAAACGTGCTTCGCAAATAGCGGTGTTAACCCATAACCATAGGCCAATAATAATGACAAGTGTATATCATATGAGTTATAATATGAAGGAAATCCATTATGTCATACTCCATGTGTTTAGATGCAAAGAGTTTGTTAAGGCCAAGTCAATAAACAAACTTGCATCCAGAATAACATAATGTGCATCTAAGGTAATTATCCTAAAGGTTTATAAGGATATTACAGAAACCCCTGAGATATAAAAGTTATAGTCAAGTGATAAACTACATTTCTATAAAAGGGTGCACGCCTCTATTTGAAATAGTGGGAGCTAAATTGACTTGCGTAAAGTCAAGGCTTGAGATGCACAAGTAGTTGGCATGAGAATAAGTTCCACAAGATCTCGTTGAAAAGGAATATTACAGAGACACATAATGTTAGAGTTGGTGCCCTAAAACCAACTTCTGTGTACTTTATGATAACTTGTATTCATAATTTTGAATATTAATAAACTTCTTATCACATCATGATTGTTCTTCTGCGTAACATCGTATGTAATAATGTCCTAAAAGTAGTCGTCGTACTAAAAGGTCATAACAGTTCTCCGCTGTGATGAGAACCCGAAAGTGCTACGACACTATTCTTAAATATATATTTTATAGCCGGATGATATCATTTGACGGACACAAATGATACAGGCTATCAAAGGTGGAGACTCATAAAACTTTGAGGCACATTCTCATGGTCTACACCCTTGATAATATCTAGCAGGATATTATGAGAACGAGACCCGCAAGTAGAAAAACCATATTTATATGTGTCATTAGATGTTTTTATCTGCAGACGTGTGTGTCAATCCTTAGACTTTAAGATAATTATTAATGAATATTATAAGTCTCGTGTTTTGATGTATTGATGAAAACCGTGACGACAGATGTTCGCGGCAAGGTAGGATACATTGGGTGCGTCACGATTAATATTGCATTAATGAATAATGCGAGAAATGATTTCTCTTTTGTTCTTTAACGGAAGTTAATATCTCATATCCTTCAATGGAAATGATATAGCCTAAATAAATCCATAGTCATGGTGTTCTATAGGCAAGTTTGTTTTCCAAAAAGTCAAAGAAAGAGACATCAAACACATAGATTGATGGCATCGGCATGCAACCTACTTGATTAGAGATATCATGATAAAGGGATTATATTACAGAGTAAGTGTCCGTATGAGGTATTATGTCATTGCGGCATTAACTTTGTTGGAGTCTGCATCCCACATCGGACTTGAGGTCCGGTGTGGTTTTTAATATTCATTATAAATACACCCCAAGTGCTCCTTTAGAGAGTATACCTTGGGGGTTCGGGTTCATCTCTTTTATTCCTCTACATGGTATCAGAGGGATTTACTCCCGACCCTCCCTCCTGATTTTTTTCCCCTTCCTTTAGGGTTTCCCCGTCCGGGGGGCGGCGGCTCCAATCCACATATCCGCCCCCCCCCCCCCTCCCTCCGTTGCTCCTGCCGGTTATCCCTCCCCCGGCGTCCCCCCCCCCCCCCGCTGCGCACGCCGGCCTTCTCCCCCGGCGCGGCTCCCCCCCGACGGTCTTTTCGGATCCCGTAACTGCTGGCGCGGCTCCTCCTGTGCGCGCGACACCTCCCAGCGGCCTCCTCTGTGCACGACGTGCTCCGCGCCTCCCGCTGCTGCCCGCGACGCTTCCCGTCGCGCCTCCCGTCGCCCCTCGCGGTCCCGCCGCGCGCTCATCCGGCAAGGCTCCTCCGTCGCGCAACCGCCTTTCTCCCGGCGACTCCTCCCAGGCGCGACCCTCCATCGCGGCTCGCGGCTCGCGGCTCCCGCTCCTCCCGCGCCTCTGCCTGGCGCGGCTCCCGGCTCCCGATCTCGCCCGGCGCCTCCCGCTGCTCCAGCGCCTCCCGCTACTCCAGCGCCTCCCGGCGGGTCTCCCCTCCCTCCCGAGCGCCGCTCGGCCTGCTGCTCTCCGGCGTCCAGATCCGACGGCCCCTCTTTTTTCTGGCGTTTCTCCCGCAAGCGACTCTCCAGCGGCTCTTTTTTATTTTCTGGCAGCTTCTCCTGCCCGGCGGTTCTACCCCCTGCCGACCATCCCTTCCTGGTGGCCTCCTTCCCTGCCGGCGACTCCGACAACCGGCCTCCACCTTGCCGGCCCCTCCACACCGGCGGCCTCCTCCGGCTTCCAGCGCCGCCTCCCGCTGTCCTGCTCCCTCGCCGGCCTCCTCCTGCGCCCCTCTTCCGGCAGCCAGCGGGCTTCGGTTTCTCCCTGCGGCTGCCCAGCTTCAAGGTTCGACTCTCCGGCACCTCCTGCGGCATCCCCGCCTCGCCGGCTTCTCCCGACTACTCCAGGCAGCCGCCTCTCTGTCAGCCGGCACACCTTCACGCTTCATCCACCGTGGCGCAGCACCTTGATTGTCTTGGATTCGGGCCCCGTTGGCGCCGCCAGATCCCGCAACACTTCTACGGAATCCCCGCCTCCCGTCGCCGGCCCCGCCAGTGCGGTTTTCCCGGTGCTAGTTTGGATTTCCCGGCGTTTCATCGACCGGCCCCACTAGTGTGGCATTCCTGGCGTTCCGTCAACTGGCCGGTCTGAGTGGTCATCTGCTGCGCCCGCAACATCTTCCATCCATCATCCTGCGGGGGAGTTTTGATCATGAGGGGGAGCAGCCACCTTTGGAGCGTTCTTTTTTTTATTTTGTATGGTTTTGTAATCAAGCTGGGCATGTCCAGCTTGAGGGGGAGTGTTAGCGTCTGTTTTGTTGTTTTCTTTTCATTATGTGTCCAAACTAGGTACACTTGGCTTGAGGGGGAGTGTTGGAGTCTGCATCTCACATCGGACTTGAGGTCCGGTGTGGTTTTTTAATATTCATTATAAATACACCCCAAGTGCTCCTTTAGAGAGTATACCTTGGGGGTTCGGGTTCCTCTCTTTTATTCCTCTACAAACTTCTTTCTTTATGGGTACCTTGGCATGTTTTGATATGCTAATCTTGCACTTTAGGCTGTTTCGCCTAATGCCACTGAGAAAGAGGCCTAGAAGGTCACACACTAAGTGTATCCGGAATCTCAGTTAAATAATATATTATTATTTATTATTTAACAAGTTGAATAAATATTATTCTGGCACGTGGTTTAATAATTATTCATGTTTGTTTGATCGTATATATTCTGTCACCAGTTATTCGAGAGAATAGAATGTGAGTGGAATATTTAATAAATATTTATTTCTATTTAGTGAATATAATATTTATTTATTTATTTGCGAATAATGCAGTGATATTTATTTAATAAATAAATAGTCATTATTCACGACTCGATAAATATTCTAGAGGAATGGCGGACCGAGTTTAATGATCCGATGAGAAATAATTAATATTGAATATTATTTGATTAAATAATATTTAATTTAATTCGCAAGTTAAGTGCATGTCGAGAAATAATAATATTATTATTATTATTTAACATGGGGTTCCGCAGGGATTAAATAAATAAAAAAGGGCACTTGTGCAATTATATTATTTTCTCAATAAGTCAATTCCTTTGTTTGGTTGTGCCCAACAGATTTGGAGAATTCTCTCAAGCCCTAAAGATCTCCGTTCTCCAATAACGCTCCCAAAAACGAAGAGTGGTCTTTCTCCACCTCTCACTCTCAAGTCAAGAGAGATCAAGGAGAATGCTTTGAAAGTGGTTGTTAGTTCAGTGTAGCCCAATCCGTTCTGGATGTTGTTGGGCCGAATGCTTTCAGTCCATACTGCACACCAAGCCGCAACTTTCGCGGGTCAAGCTCCGCAGTGAGCTCGCTGGGGGTTGTAGGGGGCAATGCGCCCCTGCTCCGAGGGTTTGAGAGCTGAAGGGTTTCGGCCCAATTTTTTGGGGGTACTGTAGCAATGTTGACACTGCAGCAGAGTTGACAAACCGATACCGACAGGGCACTGTAGCGACGCGGACATCCAATCGTCATTCACTGTAGCTCCTTAGACTTCCAATCAGCAGCCACTGTAGCACTTTTGACTTGGGTGGTCACCGTTCACTATAGCGATGTGGACTTCCAGCCGTCTTTCACTGTAGAACAACAGACTTTCTGACAGTTGGTGGAATAGTGTTTCATCCTCCTTATTATCCCATTTCGGGCTAGGGTTTTCTGTGTTAGAAACTCTAAGAAATCTCTCCATAATTTGTACTCCCGACATATAGTGAAATTCTACCTCTCCGTGGACGTAGGGATTATTCCCGAACCACGTAAATCCTTGTGTCCTCATTCTATTTTTTTCCCTTTTACTCTTCTCCGAATCGTTTCTTTTTGTCGTTGCGACTCCCAACATTTTCGCATCATCGGTTCTCAAGGCGATCAAAGGCGAACGACACAGGCGATAGGATCTGTCGTGCTAGCACTCGAAGATACCTACGACAATATTCAGAGATTTGGGGAACACGTATGAATCACCGCTAAAAGGAATCTATTTTGATTCCTACAACGCAACGACCGTACAACGCAGATCTGTTATCAGATTCATTAACGAAGAAAGAATTTCATCAAGGTAACTCTTTAATTAATTAAATTGATTATAAATAATATGTGATGATCCTCTCTCTGGTTCTGGTGTTTTATCCATTGTCTGTTTTCTTTGATCAATTCTGTGGATCACAACGTTTATCGTTGTGTAAATCTCGGATTGATCATCAATCATGATAAAAAGCAAAGTTGGGCATGACCCATCGCACGCTTCCGTTGCGCCCAGAACCTACACATACTGCGTAGGAAGATTAAAACCATAGTGGTGGTTTATATTCACCGCGGCGGGTGATACATTATTCATTGAGAATAATGAATCCTACAAGGAAACGGTAAATGGCAATCAGCTATGATTGACAAGATTATATGAATTCAGGAAAATGGATTTCATGTACCAAAATCAAGTCTGTATTTTGGTAGTTTCTCTAATTGATGTAAGTCGTTGGTGGGTATTCAAGAGAAACTATACATGAGTGGTACTAGCGTGGTACTAATAAGGCTCAATTGGTTATACCAAATTGCCATGCTTAAATCCATTTGAATTTCACTTGTCATAGCAACTTTCTATGATCATTAAATTGGGCATCGGATGTCAAGACAACCTTTCATGGAAGTTGTCTATATGATGCGACCAGAAAGGGTTATTAAAGCTATAGAAAGCCAATATGAAATGCAAGTTGTAGAGATCCATTTATGGATTAATACAAGCATTGTGATCATAGAATATTCGTTTGGAACGAAAGTATGCCAGGTGTCTACAAGAGATTAGTGGGAGTGTCACAGCTTCCAAGTAAAATATGCTGATAACATATGGAAAACTCTTACTAGTCTTACAGTTAGTTAAGACTGGGTTGAAAAAAACTCTCTAAAGATTGACTTAAAGTAGCAACACAAGTTCTAGAGAACAAGATCTACTGAGATAGATCTAAGGGTTGTTTAGACTAAGTCAATGTACATATACTAACAAGTGTATTGTAACAATTCGAGAGAGAATTGTTGTCAATGTCACATGACATAAATGTCTCCAAGAAGACATGTATAAGACATAGGAGGAGATTAAAATAGTGAGTAGAATTCCAAACACATCAGCGATGCATCTATCACATATGTCATGCTATGTACTGGAAATCGTCAAATATATACTTTATAATAGGCAAATATCTGTTAAATCCAAGAGAAATATACAGGATGCAATCAAAAAGTACAAGGGATGTGTTTCTGGAACTTGGAGAGGAAGGGACGCTGGTTATAAGGAGACACAAACCAGTCTTCCTTTGGATCAATATGATCTAATATCGCAATTGGCTAAGGTAATGAGCAGGAGAAACTCATTCAAGTCAGTGGTAGTTATATCTAACAAACACCGAGTATATTGCAACTTCTGATGCAGCTGAAAAAAACAATGTAAAATTCGCAACAATTTGTTCAGTTCTTGGAATCGCACCAAGTAAAGTATTATCATAATTATGATAAGCTTACTATAATGGTACTAGCCAAGATGTCAAGATTAGACAGAGGACAAAAGGATTATACTTGGTGATATAATCTCTTAGGAAGATTCACTCAAGGAAGTGAAGTCACAAATAGCAGAGTAGGCATGTAGGAAAACATTGCAAGTGTTGCGGAATCGTCAGGAGACACAACGACAAAAACGAGAAAACGAAAGAAAGAATGCAACAAGAACACAGCAATTTACGTGGTTCGGGAATAATCCCTACGTCCACAGGAGAGGCAGAATTTCACTATATCGGGAGCACAAATTACAGAGGTTTTTTCAGTAATAACCCTAACCCGAAAATGGGCTATAAAACAATGGAGAAAACGATCACTATTCGAAAAGTGAGTCTGCGTCGCTATAGTGAACGGCGGCCAGCTTTGTCAAAAGCGCTACAGTGGCTGTCGACTGGAAGTCAAAAGTGCTACAGTCCAGTTGACCCCGAAGTCCGCACTGCTACAGTGTCGGTCGGTGCCGGTCGGTCAGCTCCGCTACAGTAGTCAGAGATGCTACAGACCCGAAAATTGGGCCGGGGGCCTTCGGCCCTCGGACCCCCAGAGCAGGGGCGCGTTGCCCCCTGCAACCCCCAACGAGCTCACCGCGGAGCTCGACTCGCGACAGTTGCGGGCCACAAGCATTCGGCCCAACCGGATCGGGCAACACCAATCCAACAGCAAGCCCAATGACTAAAGTCATAACTCAACAGAAGCATGATCTTATCATGTGAGAGCTAAGAGGTTGATCGTTACCATGTTGGCACTAGTGCAAGTAGGGGTGTTCTAAAAGTGGGTGTCATGAATCCTATTTGAACAGTACTTTTCGGTTATCATATCATGTATACAGTGAGTTATGCATGATGTATTCTTACCATAATAGTGTTAGATACTTCTGGGACTACTATTTGCATAGTAATGTCCTTGGATTATTTGTCGTATTAAAAGGTTATAGTAGTTCCCGACTATAATGAGAACCTCGGGATACTATGACAATAATATTAAACACATGTCATATGGTCTAGATACATCATACTGACAGGACACGTATAATGTCTGGCTACCAGGTGTTGAGAGGTCATAAGCATTGAGACTTCTTCTCATAAAGTTCGCACTTAGTAATCTCAAGTATAGGATATCATGAGAGCTGACCCGCCAATAGGAACACCACATGTTTTGGGTGTCATTGGTAGTATTTATCTATGAACATGTGTATTGGTCTCTCGACTTGAGATCATTATCAGTGTGTGTCATTTGATTACATACTTTGATGCAAGACAAAAACCATGGCATTTGTGTCGTGACGAGGTAGCTTGTGTTGGTTGCGTCATTGGTGGTATGAAATTGATTGAATGATCAAGATAGTTTTTATCACTTCCGAAAGGATGAGATGTCTCAGGGCCAGTTGACCAGGATAGTAGCACCTTTATTAAATACATAGTCATTGTGATTAAAGGTAAGTCTGTCCAGTAAAATCAACGAATAATAAAACAAGAAAGGATAATGACACGAAATGTGCATCCTACTTTATGAAATATTGTGGGATAAAAAGATAATATTACACAGTGTGTGTTTGTAGGAGGTTGTCGTTGATATGACTAAACTTTATCAAGATAAGGACCTAAAGGGTCACACACTAAACGTATTCAAGAGTCTGATCTATTTTAAGTGAATAAGAGTTTAGCACATGATGAGCCCCACCATGGGGTTTGGGTTATGTCCGAGTTTGACCAATCGCCAGGAAATAAATAAATTCAATATAATTCGAGTTTAGAATAATAAGTTTTGAATTTATTTTCTCATTGTATTCACAAGTAATTAAGTGAACACAAAATAAATATTTTTTGAACGTATATTATTATTCAAGGTTCGTTAAGTGTTCAGTGGGAGAAGCAGGTCGAGTTGGTTCGAGTTTTATCACGTGTAATATCTTGAATTTTTTAAAAATAATAAAAACCCTCTTGTTGATAATTTATAAGTGTTTTTATGAAAAAATGTAATTTTTCAAAAAAAACACTTAACAAATGTTTTCAAGATCATGCGTAAGGGTAAAAGCCCAGTTAACATCTTAGAATATTCTATGAAATATTTTCGAAGTCAAACGCTAAGTTAGTGAGAAATTCCAAGACCCACAAAGCCTCGGCGCAGATGAAATAAAAAAATATTAAATATATTATATTACGCAGGTGCGATTTATTCAAAATAATTTAATATCTCTCAAACGGTGCATCGTATAAGAAATATGATACCATCGTTGGGTCTGAAACATGGGATTTACCCTAAGCAATGTATAAATTTTATGCACGTCGAATGTTTGACAACATCGCATGTGATAAAACCCTATTTTATATTTAATTAATTATTTATTCTCGATGTGGGATACAGACTCGTCTCTCTCTCTTTTATCCCTCTACATGGTATCAAAGGGAAGTTAATCCCGACCCCTCTTCCTCCCATTTTATTTCCCCCTTCATCTAGGGTTCTTTTTATTTATCCCCCGTGGGGGGGGCGGCGGCCCTAATGTAGGGTTAGTTTTTTTTTTCTCAGCCGCCGCCCCCTCCGGGCTCGTTTCTCCGGCAGGTCTCCCCTGCCGGCGCCTGCTTCCCCGCTGCGCGCGGCGGCCCTCCCTTCCCGGCAGGCCCTCCCTCCCGTCCGCCTCTTCCCTGCCGGCTCCTGGTCGCGCAGCCCTCCAGCGCACGGCGGCCTGCTCTCCCGGCGCGCTTCCCATCCCAGCCGCCCCCTGTGGCCTTCCCCGACGGCGCGCCTCCCTTCCCGGCGGCCTCCTGCGCGTCGCTCCTCCTGCTGTGGCTTCCCGGCTCCAGCGGCGCCCTCCTCCTGTTGGTTTCCCGCTGCCTCCTCTGAGCGAGCCGGCCCCGACATCCCGCAGCGGCGCATCCCGTCGCGTCGCCCGTCGCGACGCCTCCCGACCCTTGCGCGCCTCCCTTCCGCGACGGCTCCCTGCTGCGGCTTCCCGACCTCCGCCGCCCTCCCGCGGTGCGCCCTCGTCTCGGCGGCCCCTCCATGCCGGCGCCCGGCGGACGCCTCTCCCTAGTTCTCCAGCCGCCGTCGCCTCCTCCTGCGGAGCTCTCGGCAGGCCCTACCTCCCGGCAGTCCTCACTCCCGCTGCGCCTCCACCTCTCGGCGGGCCTCCCTTCCCGGCAGCCCTCTCCTCTGCGCATCCCGTCGGCTCAACCTCCCTCTGCGCGCAGCGCTCCCTACCGGCGACTCTCCCTCCCCGGCGGCTCCATCCCAGCCGGCTCCATGCGCCGGCAGCCTCCCTTCTCCAGCCGGCCTCCATTCCTGCCAGCGCTTCCAGCAGCCGGCCTCCAGCAACCGGCCTCCACCCTTGTCGGCCCCTCCATGCCTCCCGGCCTCCTCCGGCTTCCAGCGCCACCTCTCGGCCTCCTGCTCCCTCGCCGGCAGATTTCTCTCCCTGCCAACTCCTCCGACAGCCGGCCTCCATCCATCCCGGCCCTCCCAAAAGTCGGCTCCTCCAGCTGTCGAGCCTCCCGAGCCGCCTCTTTCTGCTCCCCGCGGCATTCCCGCCTCAATCGCCGGCCTCCTCCATTGCGGATTTCCCGGCGCTTCGACGACCGGCACCGCCACTGCGGATTTCTCGGCACTCTGACGTCCGGCCCTCCCGAGTGGATTTCTCGGCGCTTTGACGATCGGCCCGACATTACGGATTTCCCGGCGCTCTGACGACCGGCCCGTAGTGCGGATTTTCCCGACGCTCTGACGACCGACCCGCCAGTGTGGATTTCCCGAGGCTCTGTTGTCCGGCCCCGCACTTTTCCGGCGATGACCCATCCTTTTTTTATCAATGGCATCACATTACCATCTTCAGGGGGAGCAGCATCAACAACGTTTTTATTATTTCTGTTTCTTTGTTTTTATCTTGTTTTGTAATCAAGCTGGGTATGTCCAGCTTGAGGGGGAGTGTTAGTGTCTGTTTTTCTTGCTTTCTTTTCATTATGTGTCCAAGCTAGGTACACCTAGCTTGAGGGGGAGTGTTGGAGTCTGTATCCCACATCGGACTTGAGGTCCGGTGTGGTCTTTACCATTTGTTATAAAAGCACCCCAAGGGCTCCTTAGAGAGTAAATCTTGGGGGTTCGGTCTCTCTCTCTTTTATCCCTCTACAATTCTCATTTTTAATTAATAAATAATTAATATCTCTCAAATGGTGCGTCGTATGAGAATCTGAAACCACCGTTAAGTCCGGAACGTGGGATTTACCCTGAGCGGGATATAAATTTTGTGAGCGGCAGATGTTTGAGTTATTTGGAATTTTAAATTTTTGTTGGACAATTAAAATAATAATCATAATAATCATAATATGTTTTTAATATATTATTATTATTATTATTATTGTTCAAAAAATTAAAATTACATGTGTAATTAAATTCACTTAATTAATGAACGACGTTTCGTCATGGGTGGATATTTATTTCAGGGTTATATGACAATAGTGATATTATTAATTGTCCCACATAAATGCAATTGTGTGGTTAATATAAATTTATTAACCACTCGATTTTTAATGGAGGTTTTTAATTGAAATCTTAACTGTGGAACTAAAGTGAGATATTTAATAATAATAATAAATATTGTTATTATTATTAATATTAAATATGGAAAATAATATTAATGATGGAAATGATGAAAGTAATTTAATGATATAATTTGGTTATTATTATTAATGTGAGATATTTAATAATAATAATAATAATTGTTTTAATATTATTAATTTGTGAATTAAATATTTTATTTGTTGTCAAAACACCGTTTCGATTATAACTCATTCGTACGGTGTCAGATTGACACGTCGTCAGCGGCAGCATAACCATAAAATTAAGGCAGTCAATTTAAGATCAATGTTGAATATTTAATTCGGGCTCATGGTAGAGGTCCACGAAACGCCCAATATGATGATGGGTTGGCGCATGAAATTAATAGAAGAGATTAATAAATAATTGATGCAATTAATAAATATTCCTAAATTGATTGATGAAAAGGTATTATAAATTGGATCTGGAGTGGTGCGTATGGCATGAGTAAGAAGCCGATTATTTCTCACGTCTCTCCCCTCTTACTCTCTATCTTCTATTTTTTTATTATTCTTCTAAACTTCAATCTTCAATATCTTCTTCATTATTGATCGGATTGACACGCCATCGGTTTCGTTGGATTCGTATCGACGAGCAGAATTTTAATCCCAAGTTTGTTTTTAAACCCAACAAGTTGTGTTCAATCCGGTTTTTGGCATTTTTTAATGGATGATTTAAAAAATATCAAAAGAGAAATTACTAAAATTATCAAATGATAATTGATAAATTATAACAATGATAATTGTGGAAAATTATGAAGCGATAATTGTGAAAATTTAACAAAAGAAATTTGTCAAAGATTGTTGAATTATAAAGGATAATTTTTAAGGAAAATTATTGGAATGTAATTATACAAATTATCCAAGGGTAATTATAAGAAAAATCATCAAATGACAAAGATATTAAATTATCAAATGATAATTATGCATTTGTCAGAGATTATTATATGGTTTTACTAAAGAATAATTATAATGAATACCACATGTGTTCTTGAATTAATTTAGAGTAATAAATTATCGAATGTGGTTTTATAATTATTCTTAAGGAGAATATTGCAAGCGCATGTCTAAAATGATAATTCAGAAAGTATCCAGGAGGGAGAAAATATTAACACATGCGATATTTTATTTTATTTCGAAATAAAATAGATGGTTTTTGGTTTTAGGAATCCTTGACGTGCACTCATATTTTTGGTTGGTGTGTGAACGCGGTTTGGGTGACGACACCTACGAAGAACATTGTCGTTGACGTTTATGACTTCGAGGTAGGAGGTTCCTTCCCATTTTGGACTATATATATATATATATATATATATGATGTTATTATGATGTGATGTTTATGTTAGACTAACTCATGCTTGTGATGAATTGCAGGTGGGGTGTGTGAGTAGCCATGGACATACTTGTTTGTGTGTGATTATCCTGACTTTGATATTGGTGTGACTTATCATTCCTTGCTACGACACGTGTTGTGTGTGCATAGCCAATAGAATTATGTTGCGGGTATCAAGATACTCAGGTTGAGCACTGAGGTTGGGAGTTACACGGCTCAATGGCCAGTTACCCAACCTAACGCAGTCATAATATCCTTAAAGACGGACGTGGCTACCCCAGCAGAGGGGAATGCATAGTAGCTAGTTGGCAGATACCGGTCATTGCTTCCTACGGACTTAAGTCGTGGGTGTTTAAAAAGGTTAAGTGGGTCGGGGATGCATAGCTGACAGATACCAGTCATTGCTTCCTACGGACTTGGGCCGTGGGTGTTTTAAAAGGTTAAGCAGGCCAGGGATGCATAGCCGATAGATACCGGTCATTGCTTCCTACGGACTTGGGCCGTGGGTGTTTTAAAAGGTTAAGCGGGCCAGGGATGCATAGCTGATAGATATCGGTCATTGCTTCCTATGAACTTGGGTCGTGGGTGTTTTAAAAGGTTAAACGGGCCAGGGATGCATAGCTGATAGATACCGGTCATTGCTTCCTACGAACTTGGGTCGTGGGTGTTTTAAAAGGTTAAGCGGGTCAGGGATCTACTTGATGGAACATGAGGCGTTCCTGTAACCACCAACGGGGTGGGGTGAGCCTTGTTGCCTCGGTGGAGTTACGAAACTTCTTGACTTTCTTACCGGCAAAGAGCCGAAGCAAGTGGGGCCGAGATTCGTGGCGGCTTGGTCAAGGCACGATGACTCGACACATGTATGTTCACCTAGTATTTACTTATGTCGTGATATACACTATTATATATATTTGTGCACTTATGGTAAGGACACATTGGTGGTGTCCTACTGAGCATTGTACTCACACCCTACTATGGCATTTCAGTGCGCTTGTAGATTTCGTGACTAGAGATCCGACGAAAGGCAAGGGCCCTATGACAGACGGTTGAGCGGTGGAGCTTGGAGCTGGAGCGGACCAGTATAGACACCGAAGTACCCCATAGATGGTTGTTTATTTACTTTTATCTTGTATTTATCTACTGCTTTATACTCTGAACATACTTACCACTTAGGGAGCTATTATATGTATGCCATTATTTTGTTTTTGCATTTACTCTGATTGTTTATTGTTTGGTTTATTCGTTATTATTGATCCTATGACATGATATAGGGTGTATAGTCTCCCCAAGGTTTCACTCGAAACCCTCGCTGCTAGTCGGCAACCTCTTGCGTACGGGGGGCACGCATGAGGTCACGTAGCATTCGGCTCGGACGGGGTGGTTTAGGTCGGGATGTTACATCACCTAACACATATTTGATATTACAAGTATTTGATAAAATTTAAATGACATTTATGACATAGTTACAAAGTCATTTAATGTCATTAAGGGCTTATATTGAAGGTTTAAGCTACCCAGGGTCCTAAGTGCAACTTTTGGGACTTTAAACCTACCTATATAAGACTTAAGAATCCACATTGACTATGTTTGGGGGGATGACTACACTAAGAGTAAGTCAATGCCTCTAAAAATCATCCATGGTTTGGGTATTCGCCATTAGCTCAAATTCACATGACTATTCATTCCCACGAATTTGAGAGTCTCTCTCTTCTCTCCCAAATTCTAGAGTGAGAAAGAAGAGATCTGAGCACCCCGATCCAAGTTCTTCATCCCAAATTGAAGGTACAATGCTCAGACAATCGCAAGGACGTCGAAAGCGACTTCAATTCTCCACACTAGCACCCGAAAACTGAAGATCGACGTACCGACAGGCTATTGAAGTGTGTGTGCACGATCTAGAGGGTTTCAGGTGCGGTTCCTTTGAACGACGATCTCCGACAACGAGCGAAACGTCCAATCGAAATCGAAAGCAAAACAGTTTCGATTTAATTTTTCGTTTCTAATTCTTCGTGCTTAATTAAATTGCACATGATCCGTGGATGAATCCGGGTTGGGGTATACTGGATTTTATGTTTCGACACAAATCTGACCCTAAAAATTTTAATATACAATTTTCATGCTTCCGTAAAGCCCAAGTTTCCTTCAACACAGTGGTTGTAGTATTGGGTGACACCACAAGAATTCAACGACGGTCTATCCCGTGACCTTAGTAATGAAAGCGGGCGCCAAAAGAGAAGTCTGGTGTGGGACTTGCCCTATACACAATGTTGTTCAAGTTGAAGTGCGCGGATTTAAATGGAACAATGTCATCATGTGTCATCTTCGACCTCACGCTAGGGTTTGCATGCAAGGGGCCCGTGTCGCACTCTTTGGTTTCGTGTCGCGCCTACTAGAGCTGAGTGAACCGCCATGGGAGATCATGAAAAGCTCAACGCCATTCACAGCAATGAAGAAGATGAGCTCACAATGCGACCAAGGGTGTCATGTCGCGATTCCCCATGAAGTGTGATGCGTAAGAAAGACTCACACCGCATTCGAGAAGTCGCGCAACGAAGATAAGTTAGTCGGATGATACATTCTCTGGAAATTACAGGAGAAAGGATGTTGTGTTAGATCTTGAAGTGTCGTTATCTTGAGAATGTATTCTCAAGATGAAATTTGATATCACGATGTTGTAACACTATCTAGAGAATGAGCATAAGAATATGGGAGATGAGCAAAGTTGAGAATGATCAGAAGATAGTCCAAACAGTGAAAATGACAATGTTATGTCCGTTTTATGCAACTAACATAACAGTGGCTGAAGTTCTACTGTGATTCCAACTGAATCGATTGTGTTGGAAAGGAAATTCGTACCTCACAAAGAGATAGGGTGCTTAATTTATAGATGAGAAAAGGAGTGCAGCAGATTACCCACACCGATGTGGGATACGAATATTAAAAATATCTAACTCTTAACACTCTGTAATGCCCCAATCCCAGAAACCCGGAGTCGGTGCATTATTTTATTACATTGGCAATATTACAAAAAATAAAATCTAAAAGGACCGATCAGTTTAGCAGTCTTGGAAGACCAGATTACATTCACGATACACATATTACATTGGGAAATGAAATTAAAACACGATACAATATAAAATAAACTGCATCCTTGAAATCTTATTCAAAATTTTATTCTTCATAATCTGGAAAAAAGAAACATAAGAAATGGGTGAGCTCAGATGCTCAGTAAAAGTAAGCAATTCAGCAGAAGATATCATAAACATAAACATTAGGCGTGGTAAATAACTAAAAACACATGCCTTTAAAAATAAACTTGAGCATAATATATCAGGAATGAAAACTGAGTAAATAATGTCATATAACTGATCACATGAAACTTTATCATGAATATTCTACTAGTCAAATAATCACATAATTCATCAATTACTAACAACATAATGAGGTAATGCATAATGTCGGACAACTGAAACTATCGTCAAGGTCTCGGTCAAGACGTTTGAAAATATTAGGGTAAAGCCTCAGCAGAAACCCAATTTTGTTTTGTCTCATGAGACCTACCGATGCATCGAGGGCTATAACGGGTCTCGCTCGTCACTTACTAAGTCCAATACATTCCTCATATGAAGAGGGTGATACATAGACAACATAAACATTCGTATTGAAAAACTAGCATACGAAATGTGAACACTTTAACTATAACCCATGAATGGTATCAAATGAGCACATTCATAGTCAAACTGATCATTAACCCTTTAAAAATATATAGTAGATGATATCATAAGAGATACAACTCAATTCAGTACAAGATTCAACAAAAAATGTTGACATAAATGGTACTTTTAAATGAGACCATTGAAAGATCATGAGGAAATAATCTTTAAACATTCCAAAGTGTCTCATACCACTTTCAAACATTCAAATCATAATCTCTTAGAATATCATGAGAATAAGGAGACTCTGGATATGATATATCAAAGGACAGTACATACACTACATGCAAGGGATAAGAGGTGAACAAGCCATATATTTCATAAAAGTTAAAGTGAGATGAGAAAAAAAACCTTTTTTTAATTTGGAAAGAAAAGTTCTTTTGAAAAAATATTTGTATTTGGCATAAAATCAGATTGTAAACATGTATATCCCAGAAAAGAAAAGGAAAGGACATTGAAATTATATTTTAAGAATAAATGTTGTCCCACTGAAGTGAAATCATGTAAAAAAAGTTTTTAAAGAAGCTTTAGAAGTAAAACATTTTACTACAATTTAAGGAAAATATTAAAAGAATTTTAAAGCAGAAAGGCATGTTTGATTTCATAAACCAGAAATGAACCGAGATAGTTTTTCATGATAAAATGTGTGATTTTACAAAAATAATGATGGCTTAAAATAGATTATATATTGCACTTGAAAATAGATAGTAATTCGAGAAGTACCCTTGGATTGGGCTTGTTTATCCGGAGAAATTTTGAAAGATCCTTTTAAAACATGTAACTCCTCATAAAATAAAGAACGATTCTGGTTTGTAAACATATATAGAACATTTACACAAAATCTATGAGAATTACATAAGAATAAATAAGATTTTCATTGAGGTAAGAGAATAAGAGTAACTCGAATGAAAATGGAGGTTCGGATGAAAAACCCTTACCACTTTGTAACCAATCGAATCATACGTCCCAAAATTAATAACCATCAAATTATACATTAAATATCATAAAAATAAACAGATTCATGATATGATACAACAATGGTCAATATACATACACCATACACAATAAATAGGATTGAATAAATAACATCTCACAAAAATGGAAGCAAGATGAGAAAACCCTTACTATATAATCAATTGAATCGTATGTCCAAAAATTAATAATCATCCAATGAATCAATTAATACCATGAAGATAAAGAGATTCAGGATATTATATATCAAATTTCAATATACATACACCACATACAAGAAATAAGTGGCAAATAATGGAAATCTCACAGAAATAAAAGTGAGATGAGAAACCCCTTACGTTATGTCCGAATGTATTCTACACTTGATCTTAATGTCCTAAAAATCAAATTAGATTCATTCATTAATAAGTTCAGAACCTTATCTATATGTAATTTATTTATTATATCTTTATTAAGTTCATTTATGGCCTTTTAGATGGGTTAAGAGATTCAATTTCATTATTTGGGAGTGCACGTTTTCTTAGTTTTCATAATCGGTTCGCATGTATAAGAGTATGGAAGTTCTTATAAAATGGAAATTGAAATCCTGAATTGAAGTTATGAGTTATTAATGACCATCCAAAAGGTTAAATGATCATATAAATCCTTTGGTTATTTTGGAAGAGGATGAATCAACAGATAAAATTTTAATAATAAACGTTTGAATTAATTTTGGGGTTTTTCGATCACCACGAACTCATTTTGTTTTATAATTTAATACCATGTGTACAAAATGATTCCAAAATATTAAATAGGATATATTACATATATTATGATCTGGTTCAACCATAAAAATGGTTTCATGATCAGAATTGAAGATGGTAATAGAAATTGAAAACCCGTCATCCTTGAATGTGATAAATTAATACATCTAGGACGGTGTTTCCATTTTTAATATAAGTGGGGGAAAGAGAGATGATGATAAAATATTTCATTAGCATAATAACATTCCAGTACATGTAAGATACTGAAATTATCATAGCATTTGGATTAGGGGAGGTGAGGAGAGAGAAACAAAAGAAGGGAACTTGTAAAAGAAATTGAAAGAAAAAGAGAGGTTTACCTCTTCAGTACTCCTTAAGAATCTCCTTAAAAGCCTTTAATTTTAGCCTTTTGGTGAGACCAACAGGTCTTGGACGTGGGGAAGGTGTAGAGACCCGGTTTTTGGCTAATAAGACTTTGAAATATTTCTATGAATATTTCCAAAGCTGGGCGCTAATACGGCGTGCAATTCAGAGACCCGGTGAGCCCGAAATTAATTTTATAAAGATATTAAATGTTTTTATACTACGCACATGTCGGAAACGGGATATCTCTTAAACGGTTGATCGGATCATAAATCTGAGACCATGGTTGGGTCTGAAACGCAGTGTTTACCCTAGGCGCGACATAAAATGAGTCGGCGCGGGACGTTCGGACCCCTCGCTCGATGACGGTGTGTTAAATGGATGGATTAAATTATTAATTTATTCATTTAATGACTCAAACCCGAATAACTCACAGACGGGGGCTCATATTAAAAATTTGATACCAGCGTTGAGTTCAGAACGTAGGTTTTACCCTAAGTAGGGTATAACCTTTGTCGGCGACAGGAAGTTGGCTTATGTGCCAGCGTGGACAATTAATTAAATAATTAAATAATTGTTTATTTAATTATTTGATTAATTTCTTTTAACCTAATGAGAGGTTATAAATTCATGGTTAAGAGATTTTGGCCTCATAACCCTTTTTGTCAACGACGACTTCTCTCTCATCCTCTCATTCCCGTTCACGAACGAAGAACGAACGACGACGAACCTCTGATTCTAAACGGATCAAGAAGCGGCGAACGCAGCGGATCCTCCTCCTTCGTCAACGAACGCGTTCTTCGTCAACAGCGAACGGATCCAATCCAGGTAGGATTTATCCTTGGAGATTCCTTACCCCGGTTGAATTTTCATGACGAACGTGAATTAAATGAATTAATTCACGGATCGAAAAACAATTGGTTGAATCAATTTCTTCTTGTTTATCTTGAAATTGAAATTCTTGAAGTATGATAAGTATTTATTTGTCGATTCCTCATGTTCTTGATTCTCAACGACGATGGCCAAACAAACACAGTCATTGATCTGCACATAGACTATGACCTCTTCTATTTAATTCTTCGCGCATTCTTCGCGCGTTCTTCGTGCGTTCTTTGTCGCCAAATAATTAAGCGCGTCAAAGTCTCAATGTTTCGTTGAGCGCAGCATACGGACGCGGAGATCTCGACCCAAGGATCGCAGATCCGCATTCGTCTCTTATTTCTGAGTTAGATCGAAATCGGAATGGCGCGCGGAACGATTCTGCGGCGCGAGTCTAGCAAGGGTTTCGGCAGTTCAAGGCGGCAGCGGTTCCGGTGAGGCGAGCAGGCGACCGCGGCAGCTGGGCGAGGAGGCTCCGATGGCATGCGAGGTGGCTCCAGCGGTTCAAGCGGTGTGGAAGACTAGGCCGGCCCGAGCAAGGCGGTCCAACAGAGTGAGGTCGGCGCGACGAGAGGACGAGGGAGCAGGCGGTGCGGCTGGCTTGAGGCGCGGCGAGCAAGCTGCAGGCGCGGCGGCGCGGGTAGCCGAAGGTGGTAGCGGTAGTTCTGGCCGTGCAGAAGAACCCTACGGTTAGGGTTGCAGGAGGATAAAATCGTGAAAGGAGGAGAGGCGGCGTGAAATTCGAGGAAGAAGAAGATAGAAACTAAAATATATTGATAGATATATTAAAAATGAAAAGGAGCCAATTATGCTGAATGCGCGCTCACCATAAAAACCAAGGGAAAAGTAACGTGGTTCATGGAAGGTTTAAAACAAAATATTAAAAATATTATTATTTTAATCTTCATTGGTAAAACCTATATTCTGTTGTAAATTCTTCATACAACATCGGTTTGACGAACCGTCAGCGGCAGAGTGACCCTGGAATTAAGACAGTCGATTCAAGTCCAATGTTGAATATTAAATTCGGATTCGTAGCTTGGGTCCACGAAACGCCCAATAATATTATTATTATTATTGTTGCGGACTATTGCATCGGTCGTAACTCTCCAGTACGACATCCGATTGGCGAGTCGTCAGCAGCGTCCTCACCCTGACATTGAGGCGGACTTTTCAGGACTAATTGCAGGTGTTTAAACCAAAGTTGAGGTGCGGACCCCACGAAGCCGGTTCGCACGCATTACAGTGGAATGCGACTTTTTCACCGGGTATCCGTTCTGGACAAACGAGTAGTCGCTCCCGTGTGTTTTTCTGAGAGGATCACAACAGCGTGATCCATATAATTTGTAACGACCCAAAGTTTTTCAATGGAAAATTCTCTTCTTATATTTATGTCATAAAATAACATGAAAACACAAAATAATGAACTACTAAGTGATAAGTGACCTTTAAACATAATTTTGTCACCCCTATGTTTGGAATTTTAAAAACCCGACATACACGGTTGTGTTCAAGATGATTTTTGGAGTCTAATGAAACAAAAATAATTTTTGGTGAATAGTGACCTACCCTTTTGAATAGTAACATGCTCTTATGAATAGTAATATGACCCTTACGAATAGTAAATCATCGAACATAAGAGTAACATTACCTATGAATGATTAAATAAAATTTAGACATCTTAGAAAGTGACAATTTGACCTTAGTAAACATTTTGGTATTTTGTAAGTCATAAATAATTAATTATAATTAATTAATTAATTTAAAAAAAAAAATATTTATTTCATTAAAATGTATTGAATCAATGTCTAATAGTTTTTAGATAATTTTATAAGACCCTACGTAATTTTTGAAAGAACAATAAAATCAGTTTTAATCTTAAAAACTGTTTTTTTAGGTAAATTGTGATTTTAATTAAATATTAAATTAATAATATTTAGAAAATTATTTTTGAAAAATTGACTTGATTTTTGTATTCTAAACATCGAAAAATAGTTGGGGTAAATTTTTGGGATTTTTCTGAGATACTTGAATTTTTGATGAATAGTAGAATCCGATAATTCACAATAAATGCTAAATAATGTATTAATTGAGTCATCGATGATGTTATGCTGATGTAAGCCCACTTGGTTCGAGATTACAATATAAAATTATTATTCTTGGTCGTTCAAGACTCACTATTCCTTGTCTTGTGGGGAAATAATAAACTAATGAATTTTATATTAAGGAAACCCCTCTCCCCTCCACTATAAAAGTCACCCTTCACTCCCTCATTTCCTCACACCTCTCAAGCTCCAAGCCTTCTCTAAACTCTGCCCAAACACCTTCCCTAGCCCCTCCCCCATGTCCAAAAGTTGCTGGTCTCATCAAAAGACCAATCCTAGCTTCCTTAAAGAGGATCTCAAGAGGAAGATTTAAGAGGTAATTTTCTTCCCTCTTCTCCTTTAATTTTCTTTCAAGTTCAAGTTCCTTTCTTGATCTCTCCCCACCTATATTCATCTAAATTGTTTTGTAACTCCAGTATCATACATATACTGTAATTTTATGATTCTGATGGGATATTATATCACCCCACACCCTTTCCCTCTTCCTTTTATTTTATTAAAGAGAACGTTGTTCATGAGGTGTTAATTTATCACCTTCAAAAACGACATGCTCTCTTCTTCCATTTCTACCTTCAGATCTGGTCATGAAACCATTTTTATGGTTGAACCAGAATATTTTACATGTATTATGTTCTATTTTAAGTTCTGGAAATAACCTATGGCCATATTACTAAGTGAAAAGTTAAAACAAGTTCGTTGTGATCCAAAAACCGCTCAAATTAACCCAAATAACCCATCATTAAATTCTTATCTAATGATTCGTCCACATGGATCTAATATAATTCATTATAAAATCATTAAAGCTCCTATAATATCATTAATAACATGTGATATCAGTTCTGGATGTTTACCCATGATCTACCCAAACTTCAATTTAAGAATACAAGTGAAACACTCAAGAAAACCATGAAAACGAACATCCCCGAACAATGTTTTTAAACTCTATAAGTCATCCAAAGGAACATAATATGACATAATGAAACTAGAATGAACCCTATTAATGTATAAAAGGTTCTGGAATTTCTATTTAATGAATATAATGTCATTATACAGGACATTAAAGAGAAGGAGGCATTCGAGTACAAGGTAAGGGGAAATCTAGAACCCAATTTTCTTCCTTCGGGTTCTACCTCTTTCACTCCATTTTTGATATGGTCACTCCTTAAAGATCATTTGTTCATCATTGTCTTTCCTTTTCTGGGATATACATGTTTTCTAATGAAGTATATGTCAAACCAAATGTTTTCCGAAAGAACTCTTCTCTTAAGGACTCAACTTTTACCTCTCATTCAAGGTTGATGGTTCTTATATAAAGTATGTTGTTCCCTCTTTCTTTTGGGAACCCAAAGTTTATGAATGTGTTCTTATGAGATGAAACTCATTCCTTTTCATGGGTTAGTTATGTACATTTATGTTATATGTTCATTGTGGCATGCATGATAAATGATAATGTTATAATGTGACGGGTGCGCCCGGAATTATATAGCGCAATATGAACGTTTAAATGTGACGGGTGCGCCCGGAATTATAGAGCGCTCCAATGCATTGGGTAAAGTGATGAATCTCATGAGTAAGTGTGAAATGATGTGTGAACAAGATGCTAGCTTGGTTCACAAGTATGAGTGGTAGTTAACCACTAAGACATGATGTTTCATTTTTATGCATTGCCACATTTCAAGTCTTTTATTTATGCTCCTCTCATGTTCATGGACTTTTTCCTATGTTATGATTATGCTCACCCCATGCTATGTTATTCTTATCTATCCTCTTACTGGGC